>CM072926.1:31213134-31813134 GCA_036971965.1 Nyctalus aviator
ATTGCCTTCTCCAGAATGTCATATAGTTGGAATCACAGTATGTAGCTTTTCAGACTGGCTGCTTTCACTTAGAATTATGCATTTAAGGTACTTCTATGTCTTTGTATGGCTTTATGACTCTTTTTCCCCCTGAAAATGTCCCATTTTCTGAATGTTTCAGTTTATTTACCCATTCACCTACTGAAGGATATCAACCCAGCACTGACTGCAGGACTGACTTCCAATTGGTCGAGCCTCCGTCATTGCTGGTTGTTATGACCCAGGGTCTTTATATATTATGATAAGTTCTTCATCAGACATGCCTTTTGCAAATATTTTTTTTTCTCAGTCTGTGGCTGTTCTCATCATTTCTGTAGCATCCCACTCTATTAAAACACAGTTATGTAACTTCATTTATCTTTTTTTATTTTTCTCTCCCATACTTAGGACCCAACTTTGCCCAGTCCCAAGCCAACCAAAATTCAGACAAAAACCCCCAAGGCCAGAGGTAAGCAAGCCAGCTGGAAATGGGATATGTGTTACAGTTAAGGCAGGGTGAAAGCAGAGAGTGTAACATGGCTGTAGGTAGCTGGAACTTACTGAATGTCTCAGATCCAAAACTTGAGAAAACGGCAGTACTCAAACTAGTGTCATTGGAGAATCTGTAGCATCCTCATTTCTGTGTATTGAATTATAAAAATCTTAGGAATGAATGTTTTAAATTCTTAGCAAGAAGGATAACTTTCTAGAGAAGAATCACGAGGAGAACCATGAGGAGAAGATGATGGGGGTGGGGGATAGGGGGGGAGAAATTGAAGTAATTTACTAGATTAAGATTAGCAGAAGATGCAGGACAGAGACTTAAATGGGGGAGTCAATAGACCCTTGACAAGTTGTTATTTAGAGAGAAATAAATGTTCTTCATGGTTGGGGATGTGGGGTGATGCAGGAATAGCAGATGGACGAGATGGAACTCAGCAAAGGAAATCAGTGAAGAGATGTCTTGGAAATGAACCTGCAGCTGCTCCTATACCCATAATGGGAAGGAAAAAGGTGCATGGCAATTCAGATCCTGAACAGCCAGGTAAGGCTCTAGACTTTGGAAAAAGTTTGAGGAAATAGGGTTCATGTCTATATTTCCTCTCTCTGGATAATTTTAAAACAAGTCTATACTTTTTCATTACTTTAAAAAGAACAAACACTGCTCTGACCGGTTTGGCTCAGTGGATAGAGCGTTGGCCTGCTGACTGAAAGGTCCCAGGTTTGATTCCGGTCAAGGGCATGTACCTTGGTTGCGGGCACATCCCCAGTAGAAGGTGTGCAGGAGGCAGCTGATAGATGTTTCTCTCTCATCAATGTTTCTAACTCTCTATCCCTCTCTCTTTCTCTCTGTAAAAAATAAATAAATATATAAAAAAAGAACAAACACTGAACAAAATGGCATCTCTCAGATTGTAGAATGCAGTACATACTATCTATAGTAATAAAAGCATAATATGCTGATTAGACTGGATGCCCTTCCGGACATCCTTCCAGATGACCTTCTGGACAAAGCCAGGGCTGTGAGGGAAGCCTGTGTCTCAGGTACTGGAGGGAAGCCCAGGTCCTGGGTGCCAGAGGGAAGCTGGTGCCACAGCCGGGGAAGGAAGGCCTATTCTTGCACGAATTTCATGCATCAGTCCTCTAGTAGGAACGTAATGGTTGTGGATTTGGTTTGATCCAGAGACCCGAGAATGGTAAGGAGGAGGAACTAACATTTATTGAGTATTGTCATGCAATGGCTAGATAGATATGTCCATGTTATTCCCTTTCATTTTTTTTTAAACATCTCTATGGCTGGATATTTTCCATTTCAATTATAAGGAGATGGAGGCTCAAAGAGATTAAAATTTGCTTGTCTCATGTCTCTGTCATATGGTTAATCCATGGCTTGAATCCAGGTCTTTCTGACTCCAAAGCCCATTTCCTCCTATTGAGAAAGGTAATCTTTTCCAGAGTTTTAAAAAAATATATTAACTTTGGAGTTTGATTTTTTAAAATATATTTTTATTGATTTTTTACAGAGAGGAAAGGAGAGAGATAGAGAGCTAGAAATGTCAATGAGAGAGAAACATTGACTAGCTGCCTCTTGCACATCCCCTACCAGGGATGTGCCCGCAACCAAGGTACATGCCCTTGACCAGAATCGAACCTGGGGCCTTTCAGTCCGCAGACCGACGCTCTACCACTGAGCCAAACCAGTTTCGGCTGGAGTTTGATTTGTCAAAGGTAAGGACAGATGACTTAATAAGATTCTCAGTTCTTTTACTTTTTTAATTTAGGTCCTGAGAAAAAATTTAAAGCTCCCCAAAGCAAGGCTTTGGTACCCAGCTTGTCTGAAGAAAATGAAGTTATAATAGTGCCAGAGGGCCTGATCCTACCAGCTCATCACAAGGCCTGTCCTGCCATGGGGAAAGAAGAGCCTGGACTTCAAGAACTTCAGGAGGCTGGACTTTTGCCTCCTGACGATGAAGCCTCCAGTGACCTTGACCTTGAGCAACTCATGGAAGATGTTGGGGAAAAGCCAGAGCAGGGGGTGGAGCTGCAGCATGGAGATGACATGGAGGACTTCATTTTCTTTGAGGAGTAGTTCTGTGCTCTTGTGTTCTCGTCCCTCTTCCCTGAGAGTAGGAGGAAGAGCCTCTCAAACGGCCCCAGAGAATGATTGGGATTGGCCATTGACTACAAGATTAATTTGCTGAAGTTAGAGTTGTATGGTTTATGTGTTAATAAAATAGGTTACTGGCTTAATTGGTTTGGTTTGTCTCTTAACCACAAGCTTCCTTTTGGCTTCTCTCCCTCCTCCTCTATGTCATTGTTTCTGCTGTGAGGCCTGCACAGCATAGGAATCCGGGAAGGCAAAGACCCCTGAGTTCTAGATGAAGGGCATAGAAAAGGGCAGGACTGGATTCAAATCCTGGCTCACCATTTACTAGCTGTGTGGCCTTAGGAAAGCACTGAAACCATCTTGGTTCTTTGTTTCATGTCTCAAATGAGTACATCCAATACCGTATAGGGTTGTTAACATTTATTTATTTATTTTAAATATATTTTATTGATTTTTTACAGAGAGGAAGGGAGAGAGATACAGAAACATCGACGAGTCATCGATCAGCTGCCTCTTGCACGCCCTACTGAGGATGTGCCTGCAACCAAGGTACATGCCCTTGGCCAGAATCGAACCCAGGACCTTTCAGTCCGCAGGCTGACGCTCTAGCCACGGAGCCAAACCGGTTTCGGCTGGGTTGTTAACATTTAAATGAGGTGATGCATAACAATACATGCCAGTTATCATTATCCGGGGAGTAGAGTGGTTAGACTAGGGGGCAGACCTTGGGTTCCAGGCTGCCTACCCGTGTTTGGTAACTTATTGTTTCCAGGCCTGAGGCAGTCCCTGAACTAGAGGAGGGATCTTGGGCGTGAGCTATCTATTGTAGCTCATTTTTGGGAAGAAGGACAAGTTGAAGGAGACATCAATTTTTTTCTTAGATGCATTCAGGCAAATCCTACAGGTACTTTTATTTTTGTGGGCAAGGGAATGAGGTGAAGAGGGAACTGGAGCACATGGCTATTTTTCTTAGGTCCTTCGACCCCTGTGGCTTCTGAGTCATCTGTGTTTGATATCTTAGCCCTGGGAGGAGGACATCAAGAAGAGAAGGAGTGCCAAAACCGGTTTGGCTCAGTGGATAGAAAGGCCTGCGGACTGAAAGGTCCCGGGTTCGATTCTGGTCAAGAGCATGTATCTTGGTTGTGGGCACATCCTCAGTAGGAGGTGTGCAGGAGGCAGCTGATCGATGTTTCTCTCTCATTGATGTTTCTAACTCTCTATCCCTCTCCCTTCCTCTCTGTGAAAAATTAATAAAATATAAAAAAAGAGAAAGAGAGAGAGAAGGAGTAAGTTCAAATCCTGGCTCGCTATTTGCTAGCTGTGTGCCCTTGGGAAAAGCACTGTAACCATTCTGGTTCTTCATTTCATGTTTCAAATGAGTACATCCTATGCCATATAATGTTGCTTATGTTTAAATGAGGTGATGCATGTAAAGGCTTAAATGATGTCAGTTATTATTGCAAGGGAAGTAGAGTGGTTAGGCTGGAGGGCAGTCCTTGGGTTACAGGCTGCCTAACAGTGTTCAGACACTTGCAGTCACTGAACAGAAGCACTAGAGAAGGGATCTTGGGCATGAGCTATGTATTGTAGTTTATTTTTGGCAAAAAGGACAGAAGCTGAAATCAGTTTTTTTTAGACGCATGCAGGCAAATCCTACAGGTACTTTTATTTTTGTCAGCAAGGGAACGAGGTGAAGAACTGGAACAGATGGCTATTTTTCTTAGGTCCTTGGTGGCCTTCGACCCCTGTGTCTGGCTGGGATTATTATGGGAAGTGGTGATCCCTCTGTGCAGCTTACTCTAAGGAGGTCATCATTCAGTCACACTCCTTAGGTCTTTAAGGTAGAGTATAGGGTCTCTTCCTGGGGGCTCTCGTGGAGAAGGTGGCTAGGAGGTGCTGACGGTGAGGGTGAGGTCAAATTGGAGAGGGTAAGGGAGGCATAGAGGATGCCATCAACCTGTGTGAGAACAGAAAGAGAAGGGGGTTAGTAGTGGAGGGGGAGCTGACCTCATCTCACATGAGTGATCTCATATCTGAGTGCCCCGCTGATACCTCCGCCCCTCTATTCTTTCCACCCCTTCTTCTCCAAGCTTCTCTTTAATTCTTTCAGGCTCAAGTCTGAACTTCTTACCTTTGGGTCCGAATTGGAGTTTCCATGTAGTCCTAGAAAAAAAAAAAAAGTGCCAGGATCAGAGCATGGCAGCCAGGGGAGAGAAATGGGCAGAGGGCTCAGTAGTGAGGTCATCTGCTAGGTCAGGACCAGGGTCCGGGGGAGGGAGAGGAGGGGCATGGGAAAGAGGAAAACGCTGGGGGCACGTGTGGGGAGAGTGTGTAAGGAAGAAGGAAGGGCCAAGGTGGAGAGCGGGGAGTGGTGGCGGTAGAACTAACCTTTATGCCCAATGTTCTCGTTCTCCTCCTCAGCGTTAGGGAGGGATCCCCTGCGTGGGAAGGAAAGGGGGGGAAGTGGGTTAGAGGCTGGGCAGAAAGGAGTAAAACCTGCATCAGGCTGGTTCTCTTGGGGGCTCTGCGACCTGCTTGGACCGACTCAGAAGATGTAGGCAATGGTTTGAGGCTCTCAGCGGAGGCTGCCTGGACGAGTCTGAGAGGCAGTTTGTGGTGTAGCCCGGGAGAGGCCCCGAGTGCCCCCTGAAGGAGGACTGTTGTAGGGAGCCGCTGTTGTAGGAAGGGCACCGGAGGAGAAACCGGAGGGTGGATTCCTGTCCTCTCTGCTGGCACTGCCTCTGTGAGAACTGGAGAAGGAGAGCCAGTGACGCTCACCTCACAGCCTCTGGGTGGGTGTCAGGCCTCGGTCCCCAGGAGGAGACACCGTCCTGGCATGGGACCTGAGTAAGGCAGGGGGCAAAAGTCAGGGAGGAAGAGGAAGGTGGGAGGGGGTTTAGGAAAGGGAAAGTGTAGAAATGGGAGGAAGGATGGAGAAAAGGAAACTGGTGGGAGGGGGAGGAGGACCAGTGCTCAGGGCAGGGTGGAGATCCCAGCACAGAGGAGAGGAGGCCAGGCTGGGAGCTGAGGGGGGTGCTCTGAGAAAAGGCAGACGGTAGAGCAGCTGGAGGCAGATGATTCTGTGGCCATTATGGGCGCATCACCAGGAGAAAAGGCAGATTGGACAATGAGCAAGAAAGAGGAAAAAATGTGGAACAGGAAGACGTGGAACAGGAACGATGATGTTCCGGGTGAACAGAAGGAAAAGCTGAGAAAGGGCCATGAAAAGAGGAGAAAGGGGTTTCCAAAGAAAGAGCAAAGGGAGATATTCTGGGAAAGAATTATAGAAACTGCTGGACCCCTCGGTCCGCTGTTCTCGGTTTTTTGGCTTGTTTGCTTTTGAGGAGCCAGAGCCGCAGGACATGCAGAGCCTAACCTGTTGGGGACACCTGAGGGTGCGGATGCTAATGTGAAAGCGGAGGGTGAGAGCAGCTGTGAAAGACGCCCTCACACTGTTCTCATAAGGACCCCTCCTGTTTCCCAAACCAGCACCCCACCGGAGAGCAAGCACTCACCTGTCTGGGGTTCTTGCCGTCTTTCCACCTTGAACATCATCCTTCTCACATTTAGTCCGCAGACCTGCAGAGGGACCACAGCAGGTCAGCGTGCCATCCACACACAGCATCTCTCCTGCCTCTCTGCTCCATCCTACTCTGAGCCCGCCCTCGGATAAACCAGGGCAGCAGAGCAGCTCTGCTGAAACCCAGGCTGGAAGGGCCTAGGACTCAGAGCGGCACCAGCTGGCATCCTGAGGCGGCCCCACCTCTCCTGGTTTTGTCCTCAAAACCAAGTCAGGAGAGCAGCTCTTTCTCTGCACCCTGTGCCCCCTCACCCTGCCCTCTCTCCCTAACTTTCCCTCTGCTTCATTCCACTCCCTTTGAACTCCTTGGAATCCCTCAACCTTCTCCTTCCACTGCTGAGCCCAGCCCACCTTCCCGCCCCTTCCCCCATCTTGTCACAGGCACCATCGCTCCTCCTGCTGTGACAAACCAGCCTCTGATGCTTTCCTTGGAGCGCTGGCTGTTTCTCTCTCCCACCTCTGAAGCTCAGGGCTGGAATCTGTGTACACTGCAGCCTGTTCTCTCTTTTACCGAGGACTCTGCTGTTCTTCCCCACATCCCTGCACTCTCCCCCTCCCCTTCCCTCTCAAGTCTCTCCAGCATTTCCCAAGCTTTGGGCCCTGGTTCACACATATCCCTCCACCACAGTCACCTTCCTATGAGGTCTGCCATCCACAGGGACAATCCTCTCAGGCACTGACTCACCCATCCCCCAACTCCAGTGACCTCCACTCCCCTCCGCCATGCCCTGGACACTATTTTTTTAATCACCGGGAAAGAAAACTCTGAAATATTACATGCTAGTATTATTTTTATGCTGTAGCTCTCTTTCCTCCCAGCTCTCTTTTGTCATCACCCCCCAAACCCCCAAACACTCCTGTCTTTGACCTCCCTGAACTTTTGTCCCCTGATAATCCACTTTCTTTCAGGTTATCCAGGCTGACTCAGAGTCCCCCACTCTCCATTGGTGCCCTTTCACCAGCTTCTTGACCTCCCGATTCCCCTGTCCGGCCACACTGAGCTGACAACTCGCCAATCCTGCATGTGTCTCTGGCAGTGGTTCTCAATCTTTCTAGTGCCGTGACCCTTTACTACAGTTCCTCATGTTGTGGTGACCCCCCAACCATAAAGGTATTTTCGTTGCTACTTCATAACTGTAATTTTGCTACTGTTATGAATTATAATGTAAATATCTGTGTTTTCCGATGGTCTTAGGTGTAGTAAAGGGTTGAGGCACTAAAAAGGTTGAGAACCACTGGTCTATGCATGGAATGTTGCTTTGCTTATCCAATATGCATTCATATCCTCTTCCTCAGTTACAGAGCCTTGATTTTATTTGGAGTGGCAGTGTGCTCCCTTACAGATAGGTGTGGGACATATTATTAAATTCTGGCCAATAAGGTATAAGGGAACATATGGATAGGACTTCCAAGAAGGCTCCTGGACTATATCACATATTTTTCTTCATCTCTGACCCTTATCCTTACTGTCAGGAGAACAGATACCTGGAGTATAGTCTTTTGTCCTTTCCTTCTTCCTTCTGTTTCCCATTTAGATTCAGAAATAATGGCTGGAATCTTTGCAGCCACCTTGGGTCATGAGGCAGCCCTCAGGATAGAATCCTAAACAGGACAGTTAGCAGAAAGGTAGGAACCTGAGTGTCTAAGGACTGGTTTCCTGTGCTGCCTGCCTCCAGTTCCTTTTATTTATTTATTTTTAAAAATATGATTTTAGTTATTTCATAGAGAGAGGGAGAGGAAGATGGAGATAGAAATATCAGAGATGAGACAGAATCATTGATTGGCTGCCTTCTGCACACCCCCACTGGGAATCGAGCCCACAACCCGGGCTTGGGCCCTGACCAGGAATTGAACCATGACCTCCTGGCTCATAGGTCAAAGCTCAACCACTGAGCCACACTAGCAGGGCTTTTTTCATATGAGAGGGGAGAAAGCTCTCCTGTATCTAAACTACGGTCACTTGTGGTCTCTGGAACTAGCAGTGAACACAACCCCTAACCAATGAGTCTTAAAGGTTTCTAAACTGCATGGCTGAATACTGGTGTGGAAAATACAGGTATGTGCAATGATACTTTCTCAGGTTTATGGCTTCATGCCTGAGTCAAATCCTTAAACACTACGAACCACTTTCTCAGTGACTATATTACATTTTTCTCTTCATCTCTGGCCTTCACCCTCATTGTCAGGAGTAACCACGGTGGTATTTTCCTTGAAGAATTAAAAAAAATCTCTATTTTTATGCAGTTGAATTTATCAATATTTTTGTTTATTATTTTTTGGTTTTATATCATACTTAGGGAGGTCATCTCCACTCCATGCTTCCAGCACTTTGTATTGAATTACTCATTTCCCCCCATTGATTACATTTAATTTACTAAATTCTTGCATATATTTGGGTCTATTATTATTCTGCCTATATTTTGAGTTTTTCTTTTCTTCCATTACTTTAACTTTTATCTGTTTGTTTATTATGTATTGCAGCTACTCTAAATGCATTATGTTGAATTGTTATGACAACCCTGGGGTAATTACTAATATTATCCCCATTTGCCTAAACCAGTTTGGCTCAGTGGATAGAACATCGGCCTGCGGACTGAAAGGTCCCAGGTTCGATTCCGGTCAAGGGCATGTGCCTTGGTTGTGGGCACATCCCTAGTGGAGGGTGTGCAAGAGGCAGCTAATTGATGATTCTCTCTCATCGATGATTCTAACTCTCTATCCTCTCTTCCTCTCTGTAAAATATCAATAAAATATATTTAAAAAAATATTATCCCCATTTTACTGATGAGTAAGTTGAAGCACAGAGTAATAGTACCACTGTGCCAGAGTTGACCAAGCTGAGATTGATTGCAGACAGTCAGATTTTATGCTCTTCATCTTTGTGCTTTAATATTTAAGAGGGCAGGCTGGCCAGTGTGGCTCAGTGGTCTACATATGAACCAGGAGGCCATGGTTCAATTCCTGGTAAGGGTTGTGAGCTCCATCCCCAGTGTGGGGTGTGCAAGAGGCAGCCAATCAATGATTCTATCTTGTTATTGATGCTTCTCTTTCCTTTTCCCTCTCTGAAATCAATAAAAATATAAAAGAATAACTAAGAGGGAAAAATCTTGTAAATTTTTAAAACATAATTTAAAATCAATTTTGGATGATGTTGGGGCATAATTAATGCCTCTAACCATGCTCTCTCTTAAAGCTGTAAATGCAAACATTCAAATTTCTGATGGACATCTCTACTCACCTGCCCACATGGGTATCTCAAATAACATATCCCAAACTAGAGGAATCATTTTTCTCCCCTAAATAAGGCTTTTGACTTACTCTGGTCCCTAATTCACTTGTTGGTTTCAAACATGGGACTAGTTGCAAACATGGGACTTCTTCCTGTTTCCTTGCTGCTACATCAACCCAATCATCAAGTCTTATTGGCTCCCTCTTACCCTTTTCCAGAATCTGACTCTCTCCACAGACCTATGTATCTGCAAGGTGAAGTGTGTAGCTGCCTATTGGCTGCTTCATGTTGCCTCTGGAATCGTGGATGTGATTTATGAGGTCTTCTTTTCCATAGCACTGAGCTATACATGGTTAAAATGGTAAATTTTGTAGTGTGTGTCTTTTGGCACAATAAATTTTTTGATGCCTCCTCCATAGCACTGAATTACTTTTGGTTCCCAGAATGGTTTTCTGTGCTTGGAAGAACAGTGATCTCTATACCACCCTCACCACTTCCCTGGCAAATTCTTCTTTAGTCTTTGAGACTTTGCAGATATTACTTCTTCTGGAAAGTCCTCCCTGGTTCCTCTCCCTCCTCCCAATCTATCATAGTTCTTTCCAAGTGAGGCAATTAGCCCTTGAAAGACCTCCTGCTCCCTCTGAGTTCCCTGACAGCAGTGACTCTGCTTTATTTACTTACTAGAGGTCTGGTGCACAAAAATTGTGCATGGTAGGGTCACCAGGCCTGGTGGGTGATCAGGGCTGATCAGGGCCTTCCAGCTGGGCCTTCCTCCATTCTGTACCACACCCCAGTCAGTGCATGTCATAGTGAGTGATTGAACTCCTAGTCTCCTGGTCAAACTCCCGAGGGGACATTTTGCATATTACTCATATATATATGTTTTATTTATATATATATATTTGCCTTTTATTTATATATATGTTTGCTATATATATATATAACTCCAGTCATAAGCCAGATCCTGGAAAAGGGGTATCCTATTAATGCTTGCTAAGCTAAGCAACTTTTTGTCCCATCTGCTCTCTCCTTACTTTTCTCAGGGCAGATCCTCCCCTCCCCATGATCCAAAAGGTGAGGACTAATGATAAATTGTTAAGTCAAGAACCAAGAACTGGAAAAATGATCAGATTTGTGGAGAGAAGTTTGTCTGGAGTGGTGGTTCTCAAACGTGATTACTCACATACACCACTTGAGGAGAAGGCTAATACCACTTGAAGTCCAGACCTCACCCCAGTAAGATTTTGCAATTTTAACAGGCTCCTGTGTTCATTCTGATGCAGGTGGCTTCAGAGAAACATCTGGTTGGGAAGATTCTAGAGAGAAGTGGAGTCTCTGACCACTTACCTTTGCTTCTCCTCCACCTGAGGTAGATTATCAATCCCAAAATTGCGATTATGAGAACGGCACCCGCCAGTGCTACCCCAATGATCGCTCCTTGAGACAGGGGCCCAGACCCAGCACTGTGGCCACCTGTGCTGCTGCTGCTGGTGGTGGTGGTGGTGGTGGTGGGGACCGTGGTGGTTTTGTTGGTGGCTGAGGAGACATGAGAAACAAGCAAAATCTTCCTTAGGGGATTGGAGGTATCTGAGTGAAGCTGTCACATCCTATTCTCTAGCTGGAGGATCACTGGGGTGGGGAGCAGCCCTCGAAGCTCTCACACAAGGAAGGGGTTAACAAGGTGAAATGCTGAAGGCTTATCACATCCATCATCCAGTTCAAATCCTGAACCTTCCACTGATTATTGGTGTGACCTCAAACTCATTTCATCACCTACAAATACGGATAACTAGATCACAGGACTTAAAAAAAAATTATCGTGGCAAAAGACGCACAACATAAAATTTACAATTTTAACCATATTTAAGTGTGCAGTTCCGTGGCAGTGAGTAATTTATATCATTGTGCAACTCTCACCCTCAGCATCTCCAGATCTTTGTCATCTTCCCAAACTGGAAATCTCCCTATTAAATAACTTCCCGTTACCCTCACCCCGGCTCTGACACCCACCATTCTATTGTCTGTGTCGAGGAGTTGACTGCTCTAGTTACCTCATATAAGTAGAATCGAAGAGTACTTGTCTTTTGCAGGATTGTTTTAATAAGTAAGAAAACATCTGTAAAGCACCCAGTACATACTGGAAATATGTTTTTAAAGCTACATTAGTATATATTGAACCTTAGCTTCTACACACAGTATACCTTTGTAGATTTTTTAAAAAGATATATTTTATTGATATTTTACAGAGAGGAGGAAGGGAGAGAGATAGAGAGCTCAAAATGTCGATGAGAGAGAAACATCGACCAGCTGTCTCTTGCACACCCCCTACTGGAGATGTTCCTGCAACCAATGTACATGCCTTTGACCGGAATCGAACTTGGGACCTTTCAGTCCGCAGACCGACGCTCTACCACTGAGCCAAACCGGTTTTGGCACCTTTGTAGATGTTTAATGTATCATTAAAAAACTGATAATAAGTACTAAGGCACAGGAAAAAATCTAACTCTAATAAAATCTTTAGGTTAGCATGGGTCAAACTCTGTCTACTCTTGTTAGAAATTAATACAGGAGACACAGAGAAGGTACAGGAAGAATAAAACTAAGCCTTTGTATGTAATTCAGGTTGTGAGCCACTTAATAAATTATCTAAAACCAGCTCTGTGGTCAAGACAGGCCAGTGGGTTTGCCCAGGATGGGAGGAGTGATTCATCACTGCCATAGTTAAAGTTGCCAGCACAAGTAAATCGGCGATTGAGCAACGACCCAGGAACCAAGCGGACACCAGTTTGATCCCTGGTTGGGGGCACATGCCTGGGTTGCAGGCTCGATCCCCAGTGTGGGGCATGCAGGCGGCAGCCAATCAATGATTCTCTCTTATTATTGATGTTTCTATTTCTCCCTCTCCTTTCCTCTCTGAAATCAGTAACAAATATAATATATAAAAAAAAGTAATTCGGCTTACCATGCACCCCTTTATGCTGGGGCCTGGGAGAGAGCCTCTTCCCCACTAACCTGGAGACAGATAAGCCACACCTTCTCCCCTTCAAGTTCCCCCATCCCAGTGAGTAATATAGGAAGATCTATTAACAAAGCACACCCCATGGTGGGTTAATATAGGTCAAGACAACAAGATGATCGAGTCAGTAGGTGAGACTGAGTGGCTAATGGTTGAGAGAGGAGGCTCTGGGGTTAAACTGGGTTCCAATTCCCCCTGCACCATGAAGGTGACTTTGTGTAGGCGTAAGCCTCAGTTTCCCCGTCTGGAACGGGAAGGTGAAAGCGGTTCCGGCTATAATTGCGGGGTCGTGGTGCAGGGTAACTGGCGATGCCTACCGAAGGATTCAGGTGGGGCAGGGGCACAGGAAGCGGGAGCTGCCCTGTTGCTGATGCAGAGGGGCCTCTGACGACCAGGACAGGAAGAGGGGCCACACAGGGCTGTGTGTGATGGGAGGGAGGGCTTAGGGGGGTTGCTGTGGGAAACAAAAGGGATCAGAGGATGAAGATGGGAAGAGGGAGATGGGGAAGGAGAGGAAGGAGATGGAACTGGGGAGGGAGCACTGAGGGCCATGTCCTGGGCAGCAGAGTGAGGAAAGGAAGCAGGGAGATTGGGACAACAGGTGCTGGGGTGTTACCAGGGGCTGAGGGGAGGGGTGGGAGTTCCTTGGGCCGCTGTTGGGTCCCTCCTGTGTGTGTGAGGCTGAGCTCATGGCTGTGGGGGACACTGACAGGGGCCAGCGGGGCCTCCACCTACAGACACAGGACAAAGGAAAGGCAGGCCACATCCTGTAAAAGTCAAGGCCACCTGGAGGACATGGGGTGAAGGCAGGAGGCAGGGCTGCAGCCCCACTTGGAACAGGAAGGGAGGATAACCAGGTGGGAGGTGCTGAGGCCTGGGGGTGGGGTAGGGTCTGGGTCTGGAGGGGGCAGTGAGGAGGATGGGCAAGGAAGGCAGCCAGAGTTTGGGGGAGAAGAAGGTGAAGAAGGAAAAGCTGGCAGAGGCCTGGGAAGCAGGCGGGGGAAGGGAGAGGAGTCTGAGAGAAAGGTCGGGAACAGAGGAGCCTGGACCTGTCCTAGGGGGTGAGGGCCCCCAGGGGCCCGGGCGGCGGGACTCACCTCTGGTGATGGTGAGGTTAGTCCCTTCGATGAACTGCCACTCCTTCTCGCCATCTTCCCGTGTAGTCAACCGGACTCGGCAGAAGTACTTAGTCTCATCCTCTCTCCGCAGGTTAGAGATCCGGAGGGAGCCACTCGTCTGGCCCTTTGCCCAGTTCAGGGAGAGGCGGTATGTAAAATCCTTGTGGGTGAACGGCGGGGTTGTGTTGTAGATGAACTCTCCATGGAAGTGTTTCCATCGCCAGGATATACGCACGTTGGGATCGCTGGCTAACTCCCAGGAGTAGCAGAAGGAGAAGGGGATGTCGATGGAGCCACCCTCAGGGGCTGAGAGGTGCCTTGGTTGGTAGATTCCATAGGTAGGGTTTAACTTGCATTCTGCTGAGCCACCTGGAGGAGGGAGGGAGAGGAAGGGACTTTGGAGCCACTTGGAGGGACCAAGAAGCTAACCCTGGCCCATCTGGCACCCTCACCTATGGGCGGAAGTGGGACAGATAATAGGACTGTCCCTCTGACTGGGTGTCCCCCTCTCCAGGCTTGGGGTAGAAAGGAGGGTGAGGGATGGAGGCGGGGGGACCAGCCCAGCCCATTGCTTGTTGCAGGTGGGAAGCCTGGCTGACCACAGCCCCTCCCCGGCTCCCCTTGGGCCCTGTCAGAGCCAGGGCGTCCTGGCCACTCACCAGCCAGCAGAGAAGCTGCCGGCAGCAGGGGCAGCAGCAGGGGCAGCAGCAGGGGCGGACCCATCGCCTTGCTCTCCTGGGCGGTGAGACAAGCAGAGCTAGCTGGGAGCAGGCTCAGTGGAGGGGCGGCCTCAGGCTAGTCTGACCACAGGGAGGGCAGGATCAGGCTCCTTCCTAGGACTGGGGGGTGGGAGCCTTCCCCAAACAGCCTGCCCCAGAATGAGCAGCACTTCCTTTACAATCTGGCTTCTTCTTTTCTGATATTGCAGAAGAGCTTCCCCTGTGGTCAGTGACCAAGAGCCATGATATGGGCCCCAGTCCCCATGGTCATGCTGGCAGGTGTGGTCCTGACCTTGGCTGCCGGGGCCTCTCCCTCCCGCTCAGCTCCCTGTCTCTGCCAGGGACTTTCTCATCTCCCTGGGAGTCAGGCCCACCTCTCTGTCCCTCACTCCCTCTCCTTTCCTCTGCTTCTCTGAGCGCCTCTCAGCCTGTTTCTCTCGCTGCGGGGGAAGGGGCAGCAGGACCAGCTCAGGCTCTTTCAGGAGAGGAAAGGCAGCCAGGAGTATGTCCAGCCTCAGCCCCTGGGAGAGGAGGAGGGAGGCGCTGGTGGAGATGCCCTCCACCCCAGGGGCATCCAGCTGGCTCTTGGGCCCTCGCTCTCCCCCGCAGTTCACGGGCAGAAACAAGTCCCACAGGCCCCGGTCTGTTCCCTCTGCATCTCACACCCTCGCTGGGATTGGGAGGTGAGTGTGGGCTGACACTTCCATCTCCCCTAAGAGTGGGCTTTCTGGAGGCCATGCCTTTACCCACAGAACTCAAGTGTGGATCTGCAGGGCCCTCTGACTTCACCCCTTCACTATGAGACAACCAAGGCTCAGAGAGGGTGTGCCCAAATCCATGGCTCTCAAGTGGTGGGTCCAGCACTGGATCCCCACTCTTGCTGAATCCCAGAGCCTTCTGGATGCCGGATGCTGGTTGCACCAGAGTCTCTAGGCCTCGGCACCAGATGCAGAGCTCTGAGGCTGAGCCGCAGGAGGCTGTGTTTTTATAAAGCTCCTTGGATGATCCCGTCTACCGCTGTGGGAGCCCTGGCTAATCCAGAGCCTTCCCTGGACACAGGGGGTTAAGGCTCAGAGCAGTAATGGGGTCACCCAGTGACAGCCCCTGGGAGCACCCCTACTGGAGGGCACTGCCAGCCTGTGAAGGGTGGTGAACTGGACCTTTGGTGACTCACAGGAGGCTCTGCCCATGGCCTCCCCAGAATGAGCTTGGCATCACTCGCTGAGCAGACTGTGGGAGTGGGTGGACATGACTGCATCAGAGGAAGTGACCTTGGACGTTTGGAGGTGGAAGCAGCAGCCCAACTTCCTTTTTTTTTTTAAAAAAAATATATTTTATTGAGGGTTTTTTTTGTTTTGTTTTGTTTTTGTTGTTGTTGTTGTTGTTTTTTTACAGAGAGGAAGAGAGAGGGATAGAGAGTTAGAAACATCGATGAGAGAGAGTCATCGATCAGCTGCCTCTTGCACACCCCCTACTGGGGATGTGCCCGCAACCAAGGTACATGCCCTTGACCGGAATCGAACCTTGGACCTTTCAGTCTGCAGGCTGATGCTCTATCCACTGAGCCAAACCGGTTTCGGCCCAACTTCCTTTTCAATCAGTTTCTTCCCCATTTCTCCCACAGCCAGCCAGGCAGCCCACCCCTGTCTGTGTCTGCTTTTCGTACCCTTCCCGCCAGGCCTGGGAAAGAGGTTTCACATTTGTATGGAGGCCTCTTATCTGACTCAGTCATAAAACATCCGTTGCCTCATTTCAGCTTTACAACATCCTGTGGGGGGGTGTATTGTAATTTCCATTTACCCACAGGGAAGTTGAGGCGCAGAGCTTAATGTCATTCAGTCCTCTGGGCTGTGAACGATGCTTGGGTGGCCTGGCCAGCGTGGCTCAGTGGTTGAGCATCAACCTATGAACCAGGGGGTTTGGGTTTGATTGCCAGTCAGGGCACATGCCCGGGTTGTGGGCTCAATCCCCAGTGTGGGGCATGCAGAAGGCAGCCGATCAATCAGTCTCTCTCATCACTGATGTTTCTATCTCTGTCTCCCTCTCCTATTCTCTCTGAATTCAATTTAAAAAATTTTTAATTAAAAAAATTAAATCTCACTTTAAAACTTGAGCTAAATATTTGAACAGATATTTTGTGAATGCAGATATATGGGTAACTAATAAGCATGAGAAGATGGTAATACCATTAGTCACTGGGGAAATACAAGTGACCACCACCATGAGGTGCCATCAAACACCTGGTAAATGACTAACATTAAAGGGCGGACCAGACCACCTATTCGCAAGGATGTGGAGCACCTGGAACTCTCAGACACCCCGGGGGGATGTGAAATGGCACCATCACATTGGCCGTTCCGTAAAAGTTAAGCACACACCTAACATACGACCTAGTCATACCGCTCACCGGTATGGCAGTGCGGACCAGCCAGGCCAGCATCACCTGGGAACTTGTAAGACATGCTCATTCTCAGGTCCCACCTTGACCGGTGAGGCTGAGAACCACCAGGAGTTTGACTGAGGGCCTGCCTTGTGTGCTCCTTTAATTTTCACAGCAATTCTGTGAGATGCAGGACTTTCATTCTCACCTCACAGAGAGAGAAACAGACACGCCAAGAGTTTCCCGCTCTCCAATCTCCTCTCTTCCTCTGGTGTGTGAACTACCCTCAGGTCTATGGGTCTTGTGAGCTGGATGCCTAACCCAATGATTGCTCCCCGACCCTCACAGCTTATCCTCCCTCCTTCCCCTCTCCTCCCACAGCCTTTCCCAGAGAATGTTGTTCATTGTACCTCGTTCAGCTGCTGCTCACCAAGGTCTGGGGAAGCAGAGTGCGGTCCCTGAGGTGGGGCAGGCCCGGGAGCCATGGCCCAGTGACCCGCCGTCTCTGAGGGACAGGAGAGGGGAGGAGAGACTGGGGGACAGTCTTGGTCCCTGGCCTTGCCCATAGTCTGTGCCTCTGCTGATGTCACCCTCTTTCCTTCGTCCTGTTTTCCCTCACAAGCCTGCAGTGAGCCCTCCAGGAATCAGAGTCCAGCTGGGAAGGGAAGACTCACCGTGTGACACACGTAGAGGGAGGCCCAGACCCCAAGTTAGAGCTGAAACAGGCAAGGATGACCCTCCCACTTTCTGGGTGCCAGGAGGCTTGCAATTGTATTAAAGATGTTTTCTTAGTCACTGTATCCTTTTTAATGTTTCTTTAATTTTTTAAATTTATTTTTTGAAAATATTACAGATGTCCCCTTTGGTTGTTTCCCCCCCACTGACTCCCTCCTCCCCACACCAGCCCTCCCTAGCCTTTGCCACATTACTGTCTGTGTCTCTGGGCTATAAATTCCTCACCTCTCACCCCTATCTTCCCTCTGAAATTCTTCAGTCTGTTCATGGTCCTATGTCTCTGGATCTATTTTCTTCATCAGTTTATTTTATTCATTAGATTCCACATATGAGTGAGATCATGTGATACTTATCTTTCTCCTACTAACAATATATTAAAAAGGCCAAATGGGATTTATTCTGGGGATGCAAGGCTGATACAATATTCACAAATCAACAAATGTGATACATGACATAAACAAATTGGAAGACAAAAATCACATGATCATATCAATTGATGTAGAAAAATCATTCGATAAAATCCGACATCCTTTTTTTGATGAAAACTCTCAGTAAAGTGGGAATAGAGAAATCATACCTCAACCTAATAAAGATCATATATGACAAACCTACAGCCAACATCATACTCAATGGGCAAAAAGGAAAACCATTTCCCCTGAGAACAAAAATGATTGTTCTCTTTGTTGTTTTTTAAAAATATTTTTTATTCATTTCAGAGAGGAAGGGAGAGAGAGAGAGAGAGAAAAGTCAATGATAAGAGAGAATCATTGATGGGTTGCCTCCTGCATGCCCCACACTGGGGATTGAGCAGGTGATCTGACCAGGAATTGAACCATGACCTCCGGGTTCAAAGGTCGATGCTCAACCAGCCTTTGATATTTGCTGTATCCTGGATGCTCTGACATCCAGAGCCTCACTGACCAGGAAGAGATTGCTCCTCCCAGGGCCGCCCGATTCTCAGACCCAGAAATGGACTTGCCGAGGAGCAGGCCTTTCATATGCAAGCCTCCAAGTCCAGAGCTCCGACTTCCATCCACCTCCTCTCTCTGGCTCCTGGGCTCCTGGAGGCTAATATTCGGCTACTTTAGTCACCCAGGGCCATCCAGACACCAGACAGCGCGGGACAGCCCTGATCCCCGGAGCCTGCAGAGACAATTCAAACTGGCCACTCCCAACCCTGCTCTCCCTGCCAGGCTTCCCGTCCCACGGAAACACGGCGAAGCCTGCTGTCGTTTCCCGGGGCTCCCCCTGCCTCCCATCCACCCTGGTCCCAGGCCGCGCCTCTTGTTTTTAGGGATTTGTATCAAGTTCTTTCCCTGTGACAGTCTTTCTTATGTTTGTGCGTCTTACCATAACATGATTTAAACAAATCTAGGGTGTATTTTTAAAATATATTTTATTGATTTTTATACAGAGAGGAAGGGAGAGAGATAGAGAGTTAGAAACATCGATGAGAGAGAGTCATTGATCAGCTGCCTCTTGCACACCCCCCACTGGGGATATGCCCGCAACCAAGGTACATGCCCTGGACCGGAATCGAACCCGGGACCCTTCAGTCCCCAAGCTGATGCTCTATCCATTGAGCCAAACCGGTCCCGGCTAGGGTGTATTTTTAAATAAAACAACTCTCCCAGCCGCCTCAGGAGCGAGGCAGGGTCTGTGAATGGTCCTCATTTTACACAGGAGGGAACTGAGGTCCTGAGTGAAATTATGAATCTCAACTGAGGTCACATGGCCAGTGATCGTCTGCGGTGCTGCTGGGGCTGAGCCCAGCGTCCACGTTTCCCGCTGCTCCCCCACCAGGGACCAAAGTGACCTGGCCATAAAACAGCCAAGGGTTCCTTTACCGTGCTGCATGCCTGCGGCACAGGGAGGCGTCTGAGGCCTGACGGGGTATGGCTCCTGGAGCTTTGGGGCCTTGTCACCTGGTAGTGGGTGGGGCATTCAGTGCTGACCAGTGTGTTGAAATATAGTGGCAACCATACTCTGGTAAATTTTAACCCTGCTAAGTCTAGCTCCTGCCTGATTAAACATGGAATACTTACCTCAGCTTCCAGGTGGAGACCTGGAGGCCAAGGCAATTTTCCCTTGCCTGGGACCAGGACCACAGGAGATTGATTCTCACTGACTCAGTAGCTTCAGGGATAGAAACTGTAGATAACCTTTAGAGACTAGCTCTGCTTCTGTGTTATCGGCTATCAGAAGATAGGGCCACATTCCAATGTCCAGCAGGATGTGACTAGCAACGATCCTGCGGGCTGACCCTACTCTTTAGAATGTAGTCTTTAGGATTTAAAATTTAGAACAAAGGAAAATTCTTGTGGTTTGAACCTTTAAAAGGGACTGCCTACCTCTGAAACGGTGCAGTCGTTTCATATGGTGCTCTCGTGGCTGTCCTAGCCAGATATTTCAATAAATTCTTGACTGCTTTTTAATCAATCATCAGCCTCCGGTGGCCTAATTCTGAACCCAGGGTTCGATTCCACAACAGTGTCGGGGAGGAACGGAGAGGTCTTTGTAGGGTGGGTGTCAGGCGATAAGGATCCATGCAGCTTTCCAGGCAGCAGGCAGTGCTTTCCCAGTTACCTCATTCTGTCCTCACACACACCCCCTGAGGGAGACGCTGTTGTTGTCTCCACTTTACAGATGAGAAACCAGCTAGGGGAGGCGAGTCATTTGCTCCAGCTGTCTGGCTCCAGAGCCTGCCATCTGTAGTTTCTGCCTCTGTCACATTCACGCTTCATTTGCCATGTGACTGAGACTTTCTCGCACTTCAGCCTCCTTCCCACGCCTGCATCTCAGCTCTCGTTCAGTCTGACAAAAGCGATTGAGCTTCTAGGAGGTGAGATGAGAGGTCGGAGAACCAGCAAGCAAAGGGTGACTCCTGACTGCTGAGCTCCCAAACTGGGAGAAGAGAAGGGGATTTACAAAAAAAGAGAACAGGAGATCCTGTCTCCTTTCCCCTCAAAGCAGTGCTGTGCTGGTCAGCATGCAACAAACAGCTTTCCAGAAAGAAGTGCTGACTTGTAGCACGTGCCAATGTCCATAGCGTAGGAACTTCCACAGTACCGTTTAACTCCTGCGTGTTTGTGTCTCCCCCTCCCACTCCACCCCTAAATTCATGTGTTGAAGCTTTAACCCCCCAGTGTGGCTATATTTGGAGATGGCATCCCTAAGGAAGTAATTAAGGGTAAGTGAAGTGGGAGAGGGGTAGGTGCTGGATGATCCAATAGGCATAGATCCTCATATTCAGTGACACCAGAATGCCCCTGCTCCAGTGGATAGAGCGTCAGTCTGCGGACTGAAAGGTCCCAGGTTCGATTCCAGTCAAGGGCATGTACCTTGGTTGGGGGCACATCCCCAGAAGAGGATGTGCAGGAGGCAGCTGGTCTTTGTTTCTCTCTCACCGTTGTTTCTAGTTCTCTATTTCTCTCCCTTCCTCTCTGTAAAAAAGCAATAAAAATATATATTTTTTAAAAAAGACTACTTTCACCCTTTCTCTGTTTGAGGATAAACCATGTGAGCACATTGCCACTGCCCTCAAGCCAAGGAGAGAGGCCTCAGAATGAAACCTCCCCTGCTGGCCCTCTGACCTTGGACTTCCACCCGTGAGAACATAAGCCACCCATCTGCGGTATTGTTGTGAAAGCCGAAACAGACTGATGTAACTACCAGTGTGAAGTCATTGAATGCAGGGCTGGAAAGAAATGCACAGTAGTCATGATATATCACTCCCACCATGCAGCTATGATAGCGTAATTAACCTTACATGCATAGATTATACTAAAGTATGATAAAGTGAGTAGGAAGTGATGAGCTTCCTTCATTTTTGATATAATTTATCTGTAATTTTATGTTTCATTTTTCTTTAGCTATTTTAAAGTGTACAGTTCACTGGCATTAAGTACTTTCACATTGTCATGTGCATATTATTTATTTATTTATTTTAAAAATATATTTTATTGATTTTTTACAGAAAGGAAGGGAGAGGGATAGAGAGAGTTAGAAACATTGATGAGAGAGAGTCATCGATCAGCTGCCTCTTGCACACCCCCTACTGGGGATAGCCCGCAATCAAGGTACATGCACTTGACCGGAATCGAACCCGGGACCTTTCAGTCTGCAGACCGATGCGCTAGCACTGAGCCAAACCGGTTTCAGCGATGTGCATATTATTTAATTTACTAATGGCTGTGTTTGACAACCCCCAGAGCTTTATGGCAATTGGGTCGAGGCCCCGTGAGGCAGGCTGTGGGGAAAAGCACTCTGTGGGGGCAGAAGGGTGTACAGTTTACTGGCATTAAGTGATGAGATCCCATTACAGGTTAGGAGTGTCATTGGTGTTGAGTAAAATGATTGATCAGCTGGATCCTGCATGCCCTCCACCGGGAATCAAGCCCGAAACCCAGACATGTGCTCTGATCAGGAATTGAACCATGACTTCCTGGTTCATGGGACATTCAACCACTGAGCCATAACTTGCTTAAGTAAGTTATTTTACATTGTGGATATTAATCCCTTGTTGGGGGTGCCATTTGCAAAGATCTCCCATACAGTTGATTGCCATTTTGTTTTGATGGTGATTTTTTTGTTTGTTTGTTATGCATAAACTTTTTAGTTTAATATAGTCCCATTCATTTATTTTTGCCTTTACTTCCCTTGCCTTAAGTATTCTTTGGTGGATGATTGGCTAAGGAAGATGATATATATAAAAGCCTAAGCGACCCAATGACCGAATGACTGGTCAACCTGTCACTATGATGTGCACTGACCAACAGGGGGCAGATGCTCAATGCAGGAGCTGCCCCGTGGTGTTCAGTGTGCTCCCACAGCCAACCTTCCATGGCCGGCCAAACTTCTGCAGTCTTTCCCCCGTATCCCCCTAGCTGCCCCAATTGGCCCCAATGGGAACTGGATGAGACAGCCCCATTGGCCCCTGACTCTCCGTCAGGCCAAGGGACCCCTCCCATGCATGGATTCATGCACCAGGCCTCTAGTATACACAATAGAATACCACTCAGCCATTAAAAAAAAAAAAATGAAATGCTTCCACTTGTGATAACATGGATGGATCCTGAGAATATCACGCTAAAGGAAACAAATCAAGCAAAAAAGTAAAGAATTGTATGATTTCACTCATATGTGGGAATATAAAACTGAAAGCAACAAATGAACAAATAAGACAAACAAAAACTCATAGGCACAGGCAGCAGTGGGGTGGTTACCAGAAGGAAAAGGAAATGGGAAGGTAATAAAGGATAATGGATTCGAATATATGGTGATGGAGAAGATCTGACTTTGGGTGGTAGGCACACAATGCAATATATAGATGATGTATCATAGATGATGTACACTTGGAATCTATATGGTCTTACTAACCAATGTCAGCCTAATAAACTTAATGAACAACAACAACAGAAGACTCACTAGAGCCTGGGGTCAGGGTAGGGTCCCTCTTGCCTGACTCCAGGGATGGTGCCGACCCCAGTGCCTGTCAAGGAGCCCTCCCTGCACAGTTCTCTCCCCTCCTCCGGGTCTGGGATTCTGGTAACTACTCTCTAGGCTGGGAGTGGAAGAGCAGACTTGTCTCTTCTAATGTTCCTGCACCCTGCCTGGCCCTTCCTTTATAGCTTCCCCCCTTCAGGGGGGTCTTCTAATTGCCTTTGTCTGAGAGAGCCAGGCACACAGTCAGGGCCTGCCCTGCTTCCAGACCGGGTAAAGGCCCGTGGAGTGTGAATTCGATGTTGGGAAAGGGTGGTGGACACAAAGGGAAACGGGCTCAGTGGCCGTGTGTGTGTGTGTGTGTGTGTGTGTGTGTGTGTGTGTTTTATTGCAGAAAACCCTGCTATAGGAGAGGAGAGCCATCATGTAGCCTGGGAAATTAGACGGGAAGAAAAGGGGTTTATAGTCAACCAAAGAAATTGTGTATCATATTTGTTCACTCTTGGACCTGAGGTGCATGGGATAAAATAAAGCTCCAAAAAAACAACCCCCCAGTGCCCGTGTTTAATGCAACGGAAGTTCAGTCCTGGGTTGTACAACGTTCCAGTGTGGCTCTCCCAGTACAGGGCTTCTTGAGCATCTCTCTTCCAATTGGTGATTCAAGGACCTAGACTCCTTCAAGCTCCTTTGCAGTTCCATGTCCTTTAGTCCTTTAGGGAAACGGAGATACAGATAGCATGGAGAACTGCACAATATATTATTTTTTATTTTAGTCAGTGTATGCTTAATTTATAGTGGGTCCTTTTTCATATCCTCGAAGGTCTCACTAAATTTATCGGCCTTTTCTAGGAAATTCTTAAAAAATGTTATAACTGTGGTTTTGAACTGTATATCCAGTAGTTGGCTTTCCTCCATTTCTTTCATTTGTGATGTGTTTCTTTTATGTATTTATTTATATTTATTTAATTTAAAAAAATATTTTATTGCCTTTTTTTTTTTTTTTTTTTTTTTTTTTTTTACAGAGAGGAAGGAGAGGGATAGATAGAAACGTTGATGAGAGAGAATCATCGATCAGCTGCCTCCTGCACCCCCCCCCACTGGGGATGTGCCCGCAACCAAGGTACATGCCCTTGACCAGAATCAAACCCGGGACCTTTCAGTCCGCAGGCTGACACTCTATCCACTGAGCCAAACCGGATTCGGCTAATTTTTAAAATTAAATAATTTATTTTATTGATTATGGTCTCACATAGTTGTTCTTATCCCCCCACTCCCATCCAAACCCCCTCCCTACATGTGCCCCCACACCCCTGTTGTCCATGGCCACTAGCTAGGACTATATGCATGCACACAAGTCCTTTGGTTGATCTCTTCCCCTTTCCCCCACCCTCCCCTACTTTCCCTCTGAGGCTTGAGAGTCTGATCGCTGCTTCTCTTTCTCTAGGTCTGTTTTTGTTCATCAGTTTATGTTGTTCATTATTTCCTCTAGATGTGTGAGATCATGTGGTCCAAGAAATACCCTTGTAAGAACCTAAATTGTGACAAGCCATAACAGTTATGCTGAGAGGCAAATGAATCAGTCTGTAGTGAGTTCCTTTCTGGGCCAACAGTTCTTTTGAGTACCAATTTCAATGTCAAATAGTTCCTTATGTGTACATGCCAGCCATGATATTTCAGATCTGGTTGGTGGACAAATGTGGTAATGCAGGTCCGACCGTTTCTGTTTGGTTCTGGGCATCCTTCAGCAACACGCAGCTGCTGTCTGCTGGTATGGCGAGGTGTCGTCAGCATCTTCCATCTCTGAATTATTTCTCTTCTCTCTTCATGGCTGGAGCGCTTCTGTCTATTCCTCTCTGTTACAGGATTCCAGATGGTCTCGGAGTTGTTTTCTGAAAATATACAAACGTATTCTCTACCAAAAGTTAATAAAGGAATATTTTCTTTAAATTTGATTTGGGATTCTTTTTTCATTCCCTGCCCCCCGCCACACACCCCCCCCCAAATAGTTTTCCCCTGGCTTGTTTTGACACCATGTGTGTCTTTTCATGGGTATCTTGCTGTTAGCGTTTCAAATGAAGGTTAATTTTCCAAAGTACAATTTTTTTAAATGTAAATTATTCTCAGGATATTTTTTCCTTACATGATTTTCTTCCACTGTCACCCCCTTTTTTTACTTTAAATAATTGGAGAATTTTGGAAGTTTTATAATGTAGTCTTGATAGCTTTTACATTTTAAATTATTTGTGCTACACTATGACTGCTTTAGGTTCATAACATGTTGTGCAATTTTACCATGGGACGCTCTGCCAATAAGAATTTTTGTTAACACTTTCCAGTCCAGTCAAGTCAAGTGACCTGTTTCTTTGTCTCCACATTTTGGCTGCTTCCCTGTGCTGATAGAGTGGCTTTTTGTGCTAGGTGTCCTATATGGCCCAGTGGCTCAGCCTCCCCAGTTACCTGAGGTGGACACTCTTGGTGCCCCCCTTTGTGAGCTGTGTGCACAGTCTTGTTGTAGTTAAGCCTTGATTGTTGTTGGTATCACTGGGAGGAATTGACCTCCAGGCCAATTGGTTATGAGGATCAGCTGTGTCTACTTCTGTACTGAAGACACCTTATGGGGCAAGACGTGCTTCAGTAGGGCTTTGGTGCTCACTGAGTCTGCTCCCATCTTTGGATGTAAAGAGTTATCATCTGGATGGTCTCACTCTGACCACTGGGTACACTGGCTCTTGGATCTCCAAGGAGGTACAAAGATCTGCAGATTCCTCCTTTTTGTTTGGGGTTTGGAGGTGCCCAGATGAAGCCTAGCTGTGAAGCAATGCAAGTTGCAGTGGAGCCTTCTGGGGCTCTCTAACTCAGCTGTAGTATGTTAGGTTTTAGATTGCAAAAGGCCAGGCCATTCATATGCAAAAGCCTCTGCGCAAAACTTGGTTGGGGTTGTAAACTGGGTGGAGCAGGGTCTCAGGGAATCACCAGGGTGGAGCAAACAGCAATGGATAACTGTCAGCCCTGCCCTGAAGTGGTCCCCGGTTTCTGTGTCCCTCAGCCAGTGCAGGAACAATGATCGCTGTGACCACCTCAGAAAGAAAGCAACCCTTGTGTTCCTGCCCAATGCCAGACAGTCCAGTTTCTCCCCATATGAGTCTTAGTCCCCAGAGTCTCTCCCAGAACTGGAATTCAGAGCAGTCAGGAGCTTGTATCTCCCGCCCAATTGAAAAAGACAACAGCATACTCAGTTGCCAGCCCTTTTCTGCGTGCACCTCTGAACCTCCTCCCAGTCTCAGTGTGCTTTTCTCTTTTCTTCTAGTTGTACAACTTCCACTTAGCCAGCCTTCCTGTGGTTCTGGATGATGTCCATTTTGTCTTTAGTTGCAGTTTTGATGTGGTTGTGCAAGGTAGCAAGTTCAGGTGTTTACTTATGCCACTATCTTAATTCCCCTAATTATTTTTTGATTCAAGAGTTATTTAAGAATGTTTCTCCACTCCCAGCCAGCGTGGATCAGTGATTGACTATTGACCCATGAGGACACAGTTTGATGGTCAGGGCACATTCTCCAGGTTGTAGGCTCAATCCCTAGGAGGGGGCATGCAGGAGGCAGCCAATTGATGATTCTCTTTCATGTTTGATGTTTCTAGCTTTCTTTCCCACTTCCTTCCTCTTTCTAAAATCAATAAAAACATATTAGAAAAAGAAGAATGTGTCTCTTCATTTTCAAATACATGCAGTTTTATATTTTTGTCCCATTAAAAACAACATAGCATTGTTCAGACACAATTCATATGCCATACAATCCACTCAATTGAAGTGTATAATTCAATGATTTTTGGTATATCACATTATTAATTTAATATATATTAATTTGATATATTTTATTAATTATATAATAAAAAACTTGTGCTAAAATACATATAACACAATGTTCTATTTTAACTATTTTTAGTGTAAAATTTAGTGCCATTACTTATACTCACAATGTTGTAAACCATCACCACAATCTATTTACAAAACTTTTTCATAACCCCAAACAAAAACATTTTTCTTTTGCCTGTGGATATCCAGTTGTCTGAGCACCATTTACTGAGGAGAACTTGTGTAGTTTTTTAGTGTGTAGAGATTATATATATATATGAAAAAAATATATATATATGAAAAATTATATATATATATATAATTTTTCATAGCCTCAATAGAATTTATATTTTACCACTTTAAGTGAATTGAAGAAAATTTACAACCATATAGATTCCTCTTTAATATGGTGTTTCCAATGCCATTTACATTTAAAAAACTTGATTGTGTGTTTGGATTTGTCCTGTGTATATATCCTACCCATTCTCTCTTCCTCCTCCTATCCCCTGCCCCTGGGCCATTCTGAGATTGGGGTGGGGACTCTACACTATAGTTTAGTTCTCAAAGCTTTTGGTATGTTTTTATGGATCAGGTCCCCATGTATGTGTACCTTGGAGGTGGGCCTGGGCTTCATATGCAGCTTATGGAACCCCTTTCTCAAATTTCCTCTTTTTATTGTTTTTATTTTTTTAAAAATAAATCTTTATTGTTGAAAATATTACATATGTCCTTCTTTTTCACCCATTGACTCCTTCTAGCCTGCCCCCACCCCCTATCCCAGGTCTTCAGCACCCTATTGTCTGAGTCCATGGGTTATGCATATATGCACTCAAGTCTTTGGTTGAATACCTCCCATCCACCCACCATCCCCACCTTCCCTCTGAGATTCCACACTGTTTCATGCTTCCATGTCTCTGGATCTGCTCTGTTCGTTAGTTTATTTTGTTTCTTAGATTCCACAAATGAGTGAGATTGTATGATACTATCTTTTTCTGACTGACTTATTTCACTTAGCATGATATTCTCCAGGTCCCTCCATGCTGTCTCACAGGGTAAGCGAGTCTTCTTTTCCACAGCTGCAGAGCATTCCATGGTATAAACGTACCACAGCTTTTTTGTCCACTCATCACTTGGTGGGCACTTGGGCTGTTTCCGGATCTTAGCTATTGTAAACTGTGCTGCTAGGAACATAGGGGTGCAGATGTTCTTTCTGACTGGTCTCAAACTTCCTTCTTTTATTTTTTATTTTTTAAATATATCTTATTGATTTTTTACAGAGAGGAGGAGAGAGGGATAGAGAGCTAGAAACGTCGACGAGAGAGAAACATCGACCAGCTGCCTCCTGCACACCCCCCACCGGGGATGTGCCCGCAACCAATGTACATGCCCCCGACCGGAATCAAACCCGGGACCCCTCAGTCCGCAGACCGACGCTCTACCACTGAGCCAAACTGGTTTCGGCATCAAACTTCCTTCTTTTAAATACAGAAACTCAGGGTTTTAGTTTTCTCACTTACTTCTAATTATGCACTTCCTGTGACTGTATCTTCCTCTTGGGGGAGAAGTGGGAGGTCAGGCCGAGTAAAAAGCCAGGGTATTTCCCCCACTTTTTCCAACCACAAGTGCTCCCTTTGCCTGTTTTTAAGGTCAGAGAAAAGGATTTTTCCTTTCTCCTAGTTTTTCTGTCACTGTGGTCATGCCTGGTGCTGATGCTGCTATGTTGTCACATGGCGTTGGGGACACAGACTCTCCCTGAGGGTTCTTGTCCTACGAAGTTTGAAGAATAAAATTCGCAGCCTAAAAGATTTTTAAGCAGGGCCTTTCCGGGGAACAGACAAGATGGCGGAAGTGGAGCAGAAGAAGAAGCGGACCTTCCGCAAGCTCACCTACCGCGGCGTGGAGCTGGATCAGCTGCTTGACATGTCCTATGAGCAGTCGATGCAGCTGTGCAGTGCCCGGCAGCGGCGGCGGCGGCTAAACCGGGGCCTGCGGAGGAAGCAGCATTCGCTCCTGAAGCGCCTGCGCAAGGCCAAAAAGGAGGCCCCGCCCATGGAGAAGCCAGAGGTGGTGAAGACACACCTGCGGGACATGATCATCCTGCCCGAGATGGTGGGAAGCATGGGGGGCGTCTACAATGGCAAGACCTTCAATCAGGTGGAAATCAAGCCTGAGATGATGGGCCACTACCTGGGTGAGTTCTCCATCACCTACAAGCCCGTGAAGCACGGCAGGCCTGGCATCGCAGCCACCCGCTCCTCCCGCTTCATCCCTCTCAAGTAGTTAATAGAAAGCGGACTTACCTCAAAAAAAAAAAAAAGATTTTTAAGCAACCACTGTAGAAGTTTATTGTAAGTTTACACAGATCCCCCTAGGGCCCCAGCTGGTTTGGTGCAGTGAATGGAGCATCAGCCTGTGGAGCAAAGGGTCCTGGATTCGATTCCAGTCAAGGACATGTACCTTGGTTGCAGGCTTCTCCCAGGCCTGGGCCCTGGTCGGGAAGATGCAGGAGGCAGCCAGTAGATGTATTTGTCTCCCTGTCTTTCCCTCTCTTCCACTCTCCCTAAGAACATGTCCCTCTCCTGCTGGCCAACCTCTTGCATCCCTCCCTGGCCCTGATCATGCACCAGTGGGGTCCCTCAGCCTGGCTTGAGTCCTCTTGCAACCCAGGACCCTTCGGGAGATGTCGGAGAGATCCTACAGGCCAGGCCAACAGACCCTACTGGTGCACAATTTCATGCACCGGGCCTCTAGTTTTATATAAATACTTGAGGACCAGTGCACAAAATTCATGCATGGGGATGGGGGGGTGTATCCCTCAGCCCAGTCTGCACCTTCTCCACTGGGACCCCTAGAGGGATGTCTGACTGCCTGTTAAGGCCCAATCTTACTGGGGTTGAGTCTAAATGGGCAGTCAGACATCCCTTTCACAATCCAAGATTGCTGGCTCCCAACTGCTTGCCTGCTGCCTACCTGATTGCCCCTAATCGCTTCTGCCTAAAGCCTGATCACCCCTAACCACTTCCCTGCCAGCCTGGTTGACGCCTAACTGCTCCCCTGCCAGCTGGATTTCCCTTAACTGCCCTCCTCTGCCAGCTCAATTGCCCCCAACTGCCCTTCCCTGCAGGCCAGGCCTGGTCACCTCCAACTGTCCTCCCCTGCAGGCCTGGTCGCCCCCAACTGCCCTCCCTTGCAGACCTGGTCCTTCCCAACTGCCCTCCCCTGCTGGCCATCTAGTGGCAGCCATCTTGTGTCCACATGGGGCAGTCATCTTTGACCACATGGGGGCAGCCATCTTGTGTGTCGGAGTGATAGTCAATTTGCATATTACTCTTTTATTAGATAGGATGTCTACACAGAGAGATCCCATTATTCCTATTCATAGCACCCTGATCTTTTAACAATTGTGATGTTTGTCTGTTTATTTACCACACAGCCAGTTTCCCAGGTGAGCCAGCTGACCCATTTCACAGATGCGGGAGTGAAACTGTCTAAGGGCCCAGCTGTGGGAATTCCAGATGTCGCAGCTGCACCATCAGATTTGAAATTGGAGAGTCTCCCCTGCCCACGACTGGACCAACAGCTCTAGAATCTTCTGTAAGGATGGGGATTGGGGCCACAGCCTGCGGTTTCTCCTGGGGCTGGGAGAGCCCACAAACACAGGAGACTCAGCTCTACCCTGTCCCCTTCAGCCCCGCCCGCATCCCAGCCAGAAGTCTTCTCCCTGCGCTTCGGGCGGAGTCCTCGGACCCCAGTCTGATTTCCTCTCTCCAGGCCCCAGGCCCAGGCCGCTCACAGTGGCAGCCTCCGGGCCACCTCAGCTGAGCTGGATGGGCGCCCTGAAGGGGCCGGGGGTGAGGTCCCTACGAGGATCCCTACGCGGCAAATGGGGCCGCATACCGGGCGGTGGTCCTGGCATCCAGGTCCCAGCGCCCCTTCTGGGCCTGGGCTCACCCGGCAGGTGCCCAGAGGGGCCTGTGGGTGGAAGGCGGCTGCTGGGCGCCTCGGCCGACCTCCTGGCTGGGGTTCGGGTCCCGCAATGGCCCTGAGGGCTCAGAGCTCAGAGCGGCAGGGAGCGCAGTGGTGGGTGGACGTGGCGGGGAGAGGGATGGAGAGGGGACTAAAGGGAGCTGAGGCGAAGGGGCAGGATCTGGGAGGGCAGGAAGGGGGAGGGCCGGCACGGTGGGGGTGAGAGCAGCCTGGGAGCGGCTGGGGCTGGACCAGGAAAAAAGGGCTCAGCTCTGGATGCGCTGCTGGGCCGTCCCGGGGCGCAGGGGTTGGCGGAGCGCTGACCTCTGGTGCAGACAAAGGCGGGGAGGGGTGGGGATAGCGGTGTCATGGCGAGTGGGTCACAGCTCTGTGAACCCCAGACACCTCCCAGGATCCTGTTCTCTGGGCAGAGCGCCCTCAGAGGACCTCCCGGGGCCCTGAGGGCAGCACAAGGCTGGGCACCTCCAGGGGGTCAGCGGAGGGCGCTACATCCCCGCTCTCCCGGCGCCCAGTCCTTGGCAGTCACTCTGCACATCCCTCCCCCTCCTATCCCTCCTTCTATCTCTCCCCCCTCCCCCCCACATCCCCCTGCATCCCTCCTCCTCAGCTGTCCAGGTCTGTTAAGTAGATTTATTGAAAATCTCTGCCCCTTGGGGTTGTGTAAGTCCTGGATAAGATACCCCGGGCCTCGGGCCTCAGTGCTGGTGTATACAGTCTCCATCCCTTCGGGCCTCATCGCCTTATCATGTGCCAGAGGAGCCAAGTGAGCCTGGAGAGGAGAGGAGAGGAGAGGAGAGGAGAGGAGAGGAGAGGAGAGGAGAGGAGAGGAGAGGAGAGGTAAGCCCTCGGTCCCACAGGGCTGGATTCAAACCCAGCTCAGCTCACAGAGCAAGCCTTGGATTATGGCTGAGGTACCTCCTGGATCGCTGTCTGTGGAGGCGAAGGGCTGACGCCGACCTGGCCCCCTGAGCAAGTCCTCTCTCTCTGGGGCCTCACTTCCCGCATTTGTTGAACAGACGTGAGCGTGTTCTCCCAGACAGGGTCTGAGAAGGGGGCCTGCACTGCTGCCCCCCGCGCTGTGTCCGGCGACATCCCCGCGATGTAGGGCCACGCGGTCCTCTCAGCTGGTCCCTTCGGCACTGCTGGGTCTGCACGTGGGGTGGACAGTGGGGGGCACACCAGCTGTGAAGACATCCTGCGTCTATATACCACCGCGAGCAGCTGGCTGTGCCTCCCGAGCTTGTTTATGGAAGGCAGACTCAGGCCTGAGGACGGCTCCCCCAGCTCACTTTTATTTATTTATTTATTTATTTATTTATTTATTTATTTAATAAAATATATTTTATTGATTTTTTAGAGAGGAAGGGGAGGGATAGAAAGTCAGGAACATTAATGAGAGAGAAACATCAATCAGCTGCCTCTTGCACACCCCCTACTGGGGATGTGCCCACAACCAAGGTACATGCCCTTGACCAGAATCGAACCCGGGACCCTTCAGTCCCCAAGCCGACGCTCTATCCACTGAGCCAAACCGGTTTCGGCCGCCCCACTCACTTTTAGACAAGTGGTCTGGCTGGGAGCTGGGCTGGGGACGGGCCCTCAGAGCTCCCCTTGTTCCATGAAACATTCCCTTCCTGCAGGCCTCACTGCCCCGCAAACCTCCGTCCCTGCTCCCAACACGATCCCAGGACTGCTGGGCCCGAGCCCCTCCCTCCCTCTCTGATTCTCTCTCACTCCTCAGGGACCTCTGCAGCCCCACCTTTCTCCCTAAATCCCGGCCCCGTGGGGACCACTGAGCTGGCGAGACAGTGCGGAGGGCTTCTCAGAGGAGGAGGAGGAGGAGGAGGAGGAGGACCACTTGCTGAGGGAGGCAGGCCCGACAACCCCTTCGCCACCCCCTCCCTCTGGGCCATCCTCTTCCTAGTGAGTGTGGAGTTGGTGGCTAGCCGGGCCTGGCTCCTGGGAAGGCCACTTGGAGCATGTCTGGAAGGGTAAGCCGGCTGCTAGAAAATGTTGTGGTTGGACACAGACTCTGGCCAGGCCTCCCTGAGCCACACAGAGGCAGAGGAGGTGGCTCCTAGCTGGACAGCTCGGACTCCCCGGGATTTCTCACCTGTAAGACCAAGGATGAGGCCAAGGGGAGGTGTCCCCGCCGCCCTCCAAACTGGCTGGGGGAGCTGAGCCTGGCTCCAGGACTACCTCCACCGCCCAGGAATCTGCCCCCTTCCTGTGGAGCCTCTGGGCTTCCAGTGCTCTCTCACCACGCTGTCTCATGTGGCAAACGCGTGGTGAGGCCAGGCTGTGGGAGGGAGAGACACCTCCTGGATGGGAAGACTAGTGGGAGGGGAGGGTGTGTTCAGTCCCTCTGTCGAATGGGCCTGCCTGCCAGGGGCCAGGGGGAGTAGTCCTGGTGCCCAGTAGCAGGAGAGGAGCACGAGGAAGCTACTGTGGGCAGATGTGAGATGGGTTCCCTGCCTCTGAGAGCGTGTGTGTGTGTGTGTGTGTGAGGGCTTCATCCCCAGGCATTTCAGGGAGCCTGGGACACCAGGTCAGACTCATGGTCTTTTCTCAGGCTGAAGCCCCAGAAGCCCTTGTGCTGGCCCAGGGCATGATGGGATTTGAACATGGACTATCCTGGCTGGAGCCATCAGATGCCCAGTCTGTCAGTCTCACCTGCTGTCTCTCAGCAAGGCCTGCAGGGCCAGGAGTCACCATCCTGGCATGTCTCTCCCCGGACACTCCTCTGGTGGAGGATAGGAGATCTCCCGTACCAGGCCCTCTTCCCTCTGATTCTAACCTGGCTCCTGCCTCCAGGGGTCAGAACTGCCTCTAACCCCTGAAGCTCCCAAAGAAGACAAGGCCCAGCCAAGACCCCAAAAATAAACCATTTTTGTTGCCTTGGTTGTCGACAGAGCAGGAAGCTACCTGGGACGGGTTTTGTCACCTCTCGTGCACACGCGTGCCCACACAAGCACACGCGCTGGCCACATCCGCAGCAAGTGGGCCCTGGCCGGGTGTGTGTGGACTTATTAGAGGCTTAATAAGATGCGCAAACACCGATGGGAGGGGCCCCAGAGGCCTGGGAGGGGAGGAAGGTCGAGTGGGCTCGGGGCCCCTCTCATTAAACTCCTAAACACCCCTCCGTGGCTCTGGGCCGCAGACGGTCAGGGAAGGGGATGAGGTTGGGGCAGATGTGGGGAGGCCTCTCTCCTGCCTGAACGTAGAGTCCGTTCTCAACGGAGACGAAGCTGCTGCGAGCAGAGGCTGGCAGGGGCGCCCGCAGGGCAGGATGCTGCGCTGTGTGGCTGGGGATCGGCTCCCTCCTGGACCATGGCTGGGGTGGATGGACCGTGCCCATAGCTGCCCGGCAGAGGTGGTGGGTGGAGATGGTGGCATAGGGGATGTGGGGAGAGGCCGGGAAGGCTTGGCTGGCTGCCTGCAGGGATAGCAGAGGAAAAGGGCCAGGTGAGGTTTCCCCTCATGGCCCCCAGCTCCAGCCCACTCAGTTCCCTGCTCCAGAGTGGCCCCTGATGCTCACCGCTGCTCGTGTCTGTGTCAGGGGGTTGCTGAGGGGTGGCTGAAGCTTCGTGACAGACCTGGGAGAGAGGTAGGAGGGTCGGAAACACAGCACACGGCTAGCTCAATGGTGTGAGGATTTAGACTGGGCCCGGCTGGGGCTGGGGTCTCACCAGTGCCTCTGCCGACGTAGCAGGTGGAGAAGGTAGACACAGCCAAAGAAGAGGACCCCTGAGATCCCCCAAATCCCAGCCAGGTCAGCCCGTAGGAGAGAGGCTGAAGTAGAGGCAGGGAACCCTGTGCACAAAGAGAGACGTACCAGATCCCCGGCCGATGCCCCGAATTCCTCCCTGCCCCCCCGAACCTTGTTTCTCACCAGCCCCACCTCGGTCTGTGACGTGGAGGAGGCGCCCACAGGCCTCCTGGGAGCCCTCAGGGAAGGAAGTAAACTTGCAGCAGAAGGTGGTGTTGGGACCAAGGCTTCTCTCCTCAGACCCTTCCAGGGTGAGGGAGACGCTGGTTCTGGTTTCCCAGCGGGCCTGGAGGGCAGGCGGCCACTGCTCAGAGCCGAATTCTGGGTGCAGCACTGCCAGCTTGGTCCCTCCAGCACCATCAGGCCCCCCGCAGCTCACAGTCACCAGAGAGAGATTGCCAGGTCCCAGGAATCCACAGCGAAGAGTGAAGGACAGGGCCTCGGTGGCCTCCCTCTGCACCTGCACCCACACCTCAGGTGTCCCTGCGGGAGACAGACTCAGGAAGGGCCCAGGGCTGGGTCTCCAGGGCCTCCCCATGGCCTCGGGCTCTCTCCAGCCCCCACTCACCAGCAGTGATGCAGAGTGTCAGCAGTGCCAAGAGCAGGACCAGGGCCGGGGGCCTGCCCATGGCTCCCCGCTGGCCCCGGGCTCAGGGGGCTGCGGTGCTGGGGACGGCACCTGTGCTTCCGCTCTCATGGCAGGAAGTTTTCATGTGTGAGCAGGCCCCAGAGCAGCTGGGCTCAGTGCTCTCTGCAACCCAACTCCACTTCCTTCCCTCAGTCTACCCCCGCTGGTGAGCCCAGGGCAGGGGACTGCTTCCCTCAGCACAATTAAAGTGACAGTGACAGGGTTATTTCTATCCCTGTTCTGTGCTTTAGGATGAGCAGGGCAGGCGGCTCAGGTTCCTTCACCAGCCCCGTCTCCAGGCCTTGGGGAAGGGCACAGGGCGGTGTGGGGTGAGGGTGGGGGTTAAAGGTGACCTGAAAAGAATCTCATTTCTTCAGAAGGGAGGGACCCCAGTTTCTCCTTAGGAAGAAGGCTCTGGCCCAGACCGTCCCCAGCGAAGGGGTAGGAAATGTGGAGGGAAAATGAAAAGAGGAAGACCTCTAAGCTAAGGTGACCGGACGCCCGGCTTTTGGCCAAAAGCGGGGCGTCCGGTCACCTTACTCTAAGCGGGAAAGCCAGCAGGGGCTACCTAAGAGCCTGGCCCACTTGGCCCATCACTTACTCACTGAGGACTTTTCCACAGTCTATATACCAACCCATCCCACGTTTAAACCTCCAGCCAGAACTCCCTCTCCCCTAACTCCCCTAACATGCCCCAAACTGAAGTCTGCCCCATTGGCAGCCTTCCCCACCCACAGCTGAGGATTACTGACTTCCAAGTGCTCATGTCAAAAGCATACTCTGACGTGTGACTCCTCTTACATCTCCAGCCATAAGGAAATCCCGAGGAGTGACTTACCACTCCCGCTGCCATCTCCCTGACTCAGGCCATCATTGCCCACAGTGTCCCCCAAATTCTTCTCTGTTTATGCTCACTTACAGAAATCTGCTGAATAAGCAGTGACACGTGGTAAGAATGCTTTGTGCCCCTGTCTTGTGCCGAGCTTGACTCCGGGGTGAGAGTACTTTGATGAACTCAGGGCTAGAGCCAACGAGGTTGTTGAGGACTCTCTTGTCGTGTGCGGAAACAAATGAGCTCAGCCGGTGTGGCTCAGTGGTTGAACGTCAACCTATGAACCTATAAGACACGGTTCGATTCCTTGCAGGGCACATGCCCACATGAAGTATGGGATTGCAGGAGGCAGCCGGTCAATGATTCTCTCTCATTGCTGATGTTTCTCTCTCTCTCTCCCTCTCCCTTCCTCTCTAAAACAATATATATATATATATATATATATATATATATATATATATATATATAATTTTTTTTTAAAGAAAGAAATGAGTCGGCCCTGCTCAGGGCTATTATCCCCTTTCTGAGGCCTGGTTTGCCCACCTGCCTGATTCAGCATGTTTAATCTTGTGATGTTAACCATAAGTCAAACCAGTCTTTTGGGTAAACTCTGTCACCCCATCCACACCTCAGAGCCTGGCTAAGGAGCGTCCCCAGACTGCTCCCAGCCCCATTAGCATTCTCTCCAACCTTTGACCTTCTCTCAGGCGCAGTCTCCTAACCTGACTCAGACCTGCTCTCAGCACTTCCTCCCCTACTGTTCCCTGGACAGGGTGGGAGCCCTGTGCAAAGCGGATTCGCTTTAGGGTGGCCCAGCCCAGTGTGGGCACAGAGCACGGAGGCACCTGGGCTGCCAGCCTCTGCCTCCCTAGCCTGGAAGGTTCTTGCCTCCCACCTCTGAAACCCTCCCCAGTTTGCAAGGCCCAACTCAAATTCTACACCTCCAGGAAGCTGTCCTGAGGGAACATTTCTTTCTCGGACAACCATCTTTCAGATGGCAGGCTCTGGTGGTGGCTCCTTTATTCAACCCCCAAACAGTCTAAGAACATACTTGGTAATCGATAGATTAAAAGTCATGGTACAAGGTTAATTACTCACCATTTTCCATTTTCTTCCATCTGTAAGCCACAATGTCCCCTCAGTAAGCTCTCATTGTGTAAGATTCAAATAATATAGACTAGAAAACATCAAAATTCTCCTTCACCAGACTGTTTATTCCCTTCTCCATTTTTATTTTTATGAAGTTAAAACCATCAATCCTTTATCATTCTACATATTATATACTACTTAGGAAGGCCAAATCATAAAAATAATTTTACAGTTTTATTTTTATTTTTATTGACTCTGAGGGTTTTTAGGCCATAATGAAATTTAAGTTGGGGTGGTAATGATGGTGGTGTAAAATAGTGTAATATTTAGGTGGAAAGGCAGATGTCCCCAAACCACTTATTGAACTGTCTCTTTCCCCACTGTTTCTTTCTTCTTCTTCTTCTTCTTCTTCTTCTTCTTCTTCTTCTTCTTCTTCTCCTTCTTCTTTTTAAATATATTTTATTGATTTTGTTCAGAGAGGAAGTGAGAGAGATAGAGAGTTAGAAACATCGATGAGAGAGAATCATCGATCAGCTGCCTCTTGCACACCCCCTACTGGGGATATACCCGCAACTAAGGTACATGCCCTTGACTGGAATCGAACCTGGGTCCCTTCAGTCCCCAAGCCGACGCTCTATCCATTGAGCCAAACCGGTCTCGGCTCTTCTTCTTTTTTTAAAAAATATATTTTATTGATTTTTTTTTTTTTTTTTTTTTTTTTTTACAGAGAGGAGGATAGAGGGATAAAGAGCTAGAAACATCGATGAAAGAGAAACATCGACCAGCTGCCTCTTGCACACCCCCTACCGGGGATGTGCCCAAAACCAATGTACATGCCCTTGACCGGAATCAAATCTGGGACCTTTCAGTCCACAGACGGACGCTCTACCACTGAGCCAAACCAGTTTTGGCTCCCCACTGTTTCTTAATACTTATCTTGATCATAAATTTATACAAATGGACCTACTTCTGGATTCTCTTTTCAAGAGTTTCCCCTTTTTATTTCTGCTTCATTATCACATGGCCCTAAGGAGAATGCTTTTATGTTGTGATATGTTAGGGCCCTTGTTCTCTTCAGAACTTTCTTGGCTATCCCGAACACTCCTGAGTTTTGAGCTCTGCTGATGCAAAAGGCCGTTAAGCCTCGCAACGTAAGCCTCAAGTCATCCCTCTTGGGCCTGGAGACACAGGTTAGGTAACGCAAGTCTGATAACAGCAACCTCTTGCTCTAATGCTTCCTGGTGAAATCCCTTCAGCCACAACCCAGGTCCAGTTGCAATGAAAACAGCCCTTGCGGTCTCTAGAATGAGGTCAGGAGGGTGTGAATTGGAGCTACCATTTCCCAGCTCTGCAAGCTTAGACAAAGTGACTTTACCCTCCCAGAAAAGCGATATGCCCGCAGGATATCATACTGTGCTTCACAGTGTCATCCAAGGGAGTATGTGCTTAGGTAGTGTAGCACTTTGCTCATGCCTGGCTGTAGACCTGAGTATTGGTGACCATCCTTTCATATGAGACAATCCTCATTCGAGTTTGTAGAGTGAGACTCATAGCTGCTCCATTTTATTTTTACATATATTTTGAATGTGAAAAGGTCACTTAGGTTCCTGCATCAAAGTAATATAAAAACTGAGTGGTGACACCCGAGTGTATATTATGAGCTAAATTTGTTGTGGGCGATTCACACTTACAGTCATCTTATATAACTTGCCCAGGGCCACGAGGCTAGTACACTGTGAAGCTAGAATTCGACAAAATTTTGGCTCCAGGAACCCACACTATTAACAACCATGCTGAGCTGCCTTTTCCACATGTAGTTTAAAAATGTTAACTGGGCCCTAGCCAATTTGGCTCAGTGAATAGAGCATCGGCCTGCGGACTATAGGCTCCCAGGTTCGATTCTGGTCAAGGGCATGTACCTTGGTTTCAGGCACATTCCAGTAGGGGGTGTGCAGGAGGCAGCTGATTGATGTTTCCCTCTCATCAATGCTTAAATCATCTATCTCTCTCCCTTCTTCTCTGTAAAAAATCAATAGAATATATTCTTTAAAAAATGTTAACTGGATTATAACGTTTTTGTAAAAAAAAAAAAAAAGCAGTGCTCCACCCCATCAGAGGGGAACCTATGCAAAGGTCCTAGATTTAGCAGCTTCCCCATTCTCTCCTGTGAGAGGCTATTGCAACCACAGGCCACATGCGGCTCTTTGGGCCCTTGAGTGTGTGTGGCTCTTCCACAAAACACCACTGCGTGGGCGAGTCTATTTTGAAGAAAGTGGTGTTAGAAGAAGTTTAAAAAATTTGACTCAAAAGAAATTTTAATCGTTGTACTTGATATTTGGCTCTGTTGACTAATGAGTTTGCCGACCACTGCACTATATCACTCAGTCCAATTGCTGGCTCTGGTATATCTTATCCAATTAAAGATATCTTCCTTCGAGTTTCTTCAGGATTCTAGGCTCCTCTGCCCACCGGAGGTCTTTAGTTTCCTGGAATTTATTTTTGGTGGGCTTGTCACGCTTCTATTTCTCTGCTCCATTCTGACCACTCTTAGTACCTATTTCTCCAGCTATTCCAACTCAACACACAGGGTGTTCTGTGCTTAAGACTCTTTTTGTGTATCCTGTCCAGGATCACAATGTTCAACCCTATCCCCAGGGAAGCAACTACAGAGCCCAAGGAAGGATTGATGTCTACGTGTGAAAATAAACCTTCCCCATCCCACCGCCTTATCCTCATGTCACTCAAGCACATTCTTTTTTCATCCTGTAACCTCTGGAGTCAGTGTTGTTTGGAGTTCAAAAGATGGTAACTTACTATAAGCTGAAGGCTTTTCTCAACAATCTGGAAAAAAAATAAACCCTTCGCTTTATAATTTAGGAGAGAATACCAACAACTCACCTGGCAGAGTTCATGGTCACAATAAGGGTAGGAAAGCCTTTATTGGCTGTAAGCTAACAGGCTATGCAGTGACACTCTCCTGAAAAGCACTGCTTGGTGTCACTTATCAACCCAGGTCAGCTTCAGCCTGTGCAGGGTCCTCCATGCCCCCTGCCTGAGCTGGCCTCAGCTCCACTCCAGCCTGGCCTGGGCCTAACCAATTGGAGCTGCTGCTCATGAAGCCCACAGCTCCGCCTCTGCTGGCAAGGAGCTTACTGGCACAAAATCCTTCAAACTGTGGTCGTCAAGGTGGGGTGTGTGAACCTCAGGTGATATACAAGTATCCTCTGGTATCATGCAAAAGAAATGATTAACATTTCTAATTTTTTAAGATAAATTAATTTTTACTACTATTAAGTGACACCCTCACTGGGATCCAAATGTCATGGGTTATCTCTAATAAGATCAGCATTCTAAAGAGAGGCAGACGCACAGATTATGATGGATTGCAATTTGTGTGCTGGAGTATGTAGTGGTTCTGTGGTCCCAAACAATGTGAATCCCCTCTAAGAATCCTGCTATTTGTTCTTGGAAATCACTTTCTCACTGGTTGTAGGTCTTCCAAATAAAGAGTTTTAGTGGATTTTGACTCATTTATTATTTTATTATTGTTTTTAATCCTAATCCAAGGATATTTTTTCCATTATTTCTTTTTTTAGAGTGAGTGAGAGAGAGATGGGGAGTGGGGAGAGAGAGAGAAAGAGAGAAACATGAATGAGAGAGAGAGAGAGAGAGAGAGAGAGAGAGAGAGAGAGAGACACGTGGACTGATGCTCTAAAACACTGAGCCCTCTGGCCAGGGCTTGGCTCACCTATTAAAATAGTAAATGCAGCCAAAGAAGCACCTATTCCATTTGGATTGGATTTATAAGTTTTTGAGATGTACTCTTTTCAGTTATGAAGGTCATTAAAACTATCAAAATAAATTTCAGCTAGAATCAGAAATGTTAAGCTATGATTTAAAAAATGTTTCTTGGCCTAGAGCAGCCAGGCCCGGAAAGGCCGGGCCCAGAGCAGCCAGGTCAGGAGCATCCAGGCCCAGAGCATCAGCAGCCAGGCCCGGAGCAGCAGCAGCCAGGTGGGGAGCAGCAGTGGCCAGACCCGGAGCAGCTGGTTGAGGACCGGACCAGAGTAACAGAGGCCAGGCCCGGAACAGCTCGCTCCTTGCCTGCCCATGCCCCAGGGTTGCCTCTCAGACATGGCTGGAAACTTTTGGGGGAACTTGAGCGTCTGCTGAATCAAGTGATGAAGGCTTAGATCTGGATGTGTTGAGTTATTATTGCGCTGGGGTGTTGATCTGTGAGTGCCTTGTGTGGGGTCTGGATGAGGTTGGTTGATCTATTTGGAAATGTCTTTTGTGTGAAGTGTATCCTTGGGCAGGTGGAGGTATTATTGCTTTGAGAAAATGCTAAGTAACTGATTTACTACCTGAAAAATTTAAAGTTCTGAAAGTTTAAGGTCTCTTGCCAAAAAGAGGTTTTAAAGCTAACACCTTAATTTTAATGGAGAAAGGGGAGAACAAGCCCTTCCCACCTAGAACAGGTAATCCAATTCCAACCAGCAGGTATTTTTAAACAATGTGTTCATTTACATTTGAATGGCTATACCTTTTGATAGCCTAAGGGCAAGTTTACATGTAAACAAGTTTGCTTCTCAATTCCCAGGGCAGAAAAAACAAGGTTTAAAATTATTAGATTTTAAAATTTATTCTTAGAAGTGTAAAAGTTTATTAATTAAAAAAAACAACAACAAGAACAACAACAAAAAAAGGAGATTGAAAAACCTGATGAACAATATTAGATGTTGATTGTAGTACAGTCGGAGATACGGGAGGGGAGTGGACTGACAGTTCTTGGGGAAAGGGGGAGTGGTGGATGCAGGAAGAGACTGAACATAAACTGTGCACCTATGGATGAGGTCAATGGGGGGTGGGGAGGGGGCAGAGGGTGGGGTGGGAACCTGGTGGAGGGGGGAAGAAATGAGGAACCTTTGTAATAATATGAACAATAAAGATTGATTTAATAAATAAATAAATAAATAAATAAATAAAAAGAATGCAAAAATTTTAAAAAAATGTTTTTCACTTTGCTCTTACTATAATGTTTTTAGCACAAAAAGGTATTTTGTTCTGTTAACCAATAAAATATTTAGAAACATTTACTTCATCACTAAATCATCCATTATATTTTTAATGTGTAAGTAAAACAAGTAGTAAATCTATCTATACTAATAAAAGAGAAACATGTAAATTGACCATCACTTCGTGATGCCCATAGTCAATCAGGAGTATGCATATTAACCCAACAAAGATGGTGATGGCTCTGTTACGCCCCCCCCCCCTCCAGCTTTCCCCCTGCTCCAGGCCTCTGGGCAGCAGGCCTCCTCAGGGCCTCCCTGCCGTGCTCCACACATGTCAACTGACCTTGCAGCCTCCCTATGGCCCAACCCCTGGCTTCAGAGGCAACCCTCTGGTGCCTGAGGTCATAGCTCCTGGTGTCTGGCGTCTCCCTCTACCCCACCCTGTCCTGCTGCTCTGATAAACAAACCCTAGCTTAGAGCAGCCCCGCAGGCAGGTGGGGACATGTTCTGGAGCTCGCTAGATGCACAGTTAACACAGTCTGGAGCCCCAGACCAGCCAAGGGGCGATGGTGGAGACACAGCTTTGTTTTGAATAGATAAAAAATGCCACCTACACAGTAACCCAAATTATCAGATCTCCCTCTTCCCTATCTTGCCAAATCCAGAGGGGAGGGGCGATGGGCATGGAGGGAGGGAGGGCGGGCTGGCGGGCAGGAGGCAGAGGGTGGAGGAGGAAGAAGATGAGGAAGGGAGCCAGTTGCATCCCACTTTCACAATGGGAGAGTGAAATGCACTCACACACCCAACCTCTCCAGGCCTCCCCACCTGCCCCACCTCTTCTTCTCTGCACCTCCCTGGGAGCACAGCGCTGCACAGAGGAACTCTCCAGAGAAGGATGAGGAGGAAGCAGTGGAGTGGGAAGGCTGCCTGAGCGAACCTGTGGCTTGGCAACCGCGAGGAGGAAGGCCTATTCTTGCATGATTCTCCGTGCATCGGGCTTCTGGTATTTATATAAAAAATTCTGATAAAAATGCCCAAATATTTGGAGCCCTAAGACTCTAAAGTTCTCTTGCAGTTATGAGGGCCACATAATAAACCACCCAAAACTTGTGGTGTAACCACCACCCTTTCATTATGCGCATGGATTCTGTGAGTCAGGAATTTGGAAAAGGCACAGAAAGGCCCCTTGTCTCTGGTCTGATGCCTGGGGCCTCAGCTGGAAGACAAAAGCTGGGTGTTGGAATCATTTAATTCACATCTGAACACCTCTGGTGCTTGATGCTGAAAGTAGTTTGGGACCTCAGCTAGAGCTGCTGACTTAACACTTACACATGGCCTTTCCATGTGGCTGCTTGGCACTTTCTCACAGCAAGGTAACCAGCTCCAAGAGGGATCATCTTAAATAGGACGTGGAAGCTGCCCGTTTTTTTGTCTGGGTGTGGAAATTGGCACAGCATCATCTTCCACATTCTATGAAGCAATCACGGAGCCAATATTCAAGGAGAGAGGACCTAGAACCCACCTATCAATAGAGAGTGGTAAACGATTTGGGGAACATGGTATAACACATATTCAAAGGTTGGAGCTCAATCCACTACAGTGGGCTGTCTGGCTGTATACATATCTCCATATTTACAGAGCTTTCAAGTTTCTCTTTTGATCTTGTGAAGTACCCTCAGCTTGGTTGGTATTTAAATAACTCAGGAATCTTTTCCCTCCTGGATTCTTAGTGACCTATCTTCAACTCAGTTTTCCCACTCTCTTCCCAGATCCCATAGAAAAGGCTCCTTTCCTTGGAGCTGTTCCAACTGAACACAGGCTGAAGATCTCTGAAAGTGTCAACTACCCTCCCCCCCAGGTCACTGGTAGGCTGTCTCAAAGGAGACTCACTCAACAAAGATGGTGATTTCCAGCTTCTTTCCGGGAGGGAGAGTAGGGGAAGGAAATGGGGAAGAAGGAAGAAATGGGTTTGGCTGCGTGACCTGATCACAGGAAGTTACAGCTCCTTTGCAGGGACCATTAGCTGAATGGCGGTCTTCAGCCTGGGAGACCACAGTGAGAACTTGAAATTAAATCAGATGCCCAGGACAGGGAAGAACTGGAAATCATATCTAAAAGGAGAGATTGGCCCAACTGGCGTGGCTCAGTGGTTGCGCATCAACCTATGAACCAGGAGGTCACAGTTCAATTCCTGGTCAGTGCACATGCCCAGGTTTCGGGCTCGATCCCTAGTAGGGCTGTGCAGAAGGCAGCCAATCAATGATTCTCTCTCACCACTGATGTTTCTCTCTCTCCTCCCTCTCCCATCCTGTCTGAAATCAGTCAAAGTATATTTTTAAAAAAATAAGCACAGAAGAAAAAAGGCAAAGTAGAAAGTGACAAATAGTGTCTTCATATATTTGACTGCTTGTCAGAGGGAAAAGAGAGACCAGAGGGCAAGAACAAACAAGTCAGAGTTTCAAGGAGGCCAATTTCCAAAGGTTATTTTATGGCAGTTTAGGTGAGAGATGATGGCTGCAATGAAAAAAGAGGTCAGAGATATATTTCGGAGAATGACTTGATAGGACTTAATGAGAACTATCTGGGGAAGGCAAGGATGAAGGAGAAGGGGATGTCAAAGGCTTACAGTATTTTCCGGCGTATAAGATGACCCCCTAATTTTACAGTTAAAACATGGGTTTAGGCCTATATTCGCTGTATAAGACTACCCCCCACTTCCGAGGCAACACCAGTTCTCTTTTTAATAGACCGCCTGACTCTGGCCAATCTGAGCAGGCTTTTTACTAGAACACAGTGTACATGTTCTGTACCCGAAGCTACACTGTGTTCTAATAAAAAGCCTGCTCAGATTGGCCAGAGTCAGAGAGATGGTCTATTAAAAAAAGAACTGGTGTTGCCTCGGAAGTGGGGGGTAGTCTTATACAGCGAATATAGGCCTAAACCTATGTTTTAACTGTAAAATTAGGGGGTCGTCTTATATGCCGGAAAATACGGTAGATTTTAGGGTTGGTCATTTAGAATAACTTCTAAGTTTCCTATCTTCAGATATTGAGTCTCTATAAATTTTCAAATTATTACAGGTGTTTTGGGGATGAGGACATGAAATTACCCCTGGAAAGAACCCTTAGGTGAAGGATGCCAAGATGGGTGTGGGGTGGGCTGGCCTGGCCTCAGTGTAGATGGGACAGAAAGGCCCCCCCTCCAGCCGATCAGGATACTTACTACCTTTCCTCTTCAGCCTAAACTGTTCTCAGTAGGTAAACCTAGTCAAAGGCAGGCAGTCTCTCCCTCACTTCTCTGCCCCACCCAGTTTCTCAGTGACTATGCAACAGATCCGTGAGAGCCAGTATACTACAACTAAGCACCTGGGTGTGTGCAGTGTCAGCTACACATTGGGCCATGGGGCTGGGCAGGCCATTTAAGACACTAGCAAAGACCTGATCTCCATCAGTTTAATAATCTCAAGCCACACCTAGGAACCAGCTGATGCAAACATGTTTATTGAGCTAATAATCAGGGCACAAAAGAAGCTGGAAAAGATGTTCCAAAAATATAGGAAAACTGTTAGGCTCTCTCCATTCAACTCAAATATTGGGGTGAAGCCCCACCCTCTAAACACAGTAGGGAATAGGCACTCTGCTCAAACATAGAGGGACAGAGCATGGTGCATTAGGAAAGATGGGACCTAAGGCTTCTCTATGCCAACAACATCAGAGACCAGGGGCAGGGCCTGGAAGTAATGATTCCTTTCGTTTGCTTGCTTTTCCTGTTTGCTTTTCCAAATGGTTATGTTGTTGAGGTGCCGGGTGAAGATGGAGAGGGGCGCAGAGTCATGTCAGAAATCCTGTAATGAGAAACATGAAAGGCAAGCACAAAGACATTACCACAGCCACAGGGCAAAGATATGACTGAAGTCCTACAGATGACAAGTCCCCTCCTGACTTCCTCCCAGGACTATTCCTAAAGCTCTGGACACAGCTGGGAGGGCAGGCCATGGGCTGTGGCCTTTCCACCTATTGGACAGATACGCAAGTCACCTGCCAGAATCTCCCAAAGACACCCAACTCCTCTTATCCTGCCTTCTACAGTCTGTTTTGGGACCTCTCACCTCAATGTTCAGCTCTGTAGAATCTAAGAGGTCCAGCCCAGGCTCACTGGGGGAAGAGTGCTAGAGAGAATGTGGTCAACAGTCAGAAAGGTTATTCCCTACTCCCATCACACTGCAAACAATCACAAAGTTCGCTTTCCATTGACAGTGTAAGGGCTGCAGTAGGTTTCTGAGCAGTCAGGAAGGGAAGATTAGCAAAAGCAGGATGGGCAGGAGGCTCAAACCTAGACTTCCCCAAAGTCATCAGAGCAGTGCCTCTTCTTCTGACCTGCAGACTAAGTTCCTTAAATTCATTCCATTTTGGAACCTGAGAACGGAATTTTTCCTGAGGGGATTTTACGAAAGACTACAGAATTTTAATAGACACATTGCTTTCTAGTCTGTGGTTTAGATATGTCATTGTCTGTTTTTTTCCTTCTGAGCATAAGACCTCCATTCCTCTGCTTAATTCCATTCTTTCTCCCTCTTCAAAGGACAGATAAGAGAGCAGAATAATAACAGCAGTGGACACATAAACCTTTTCAGTTTATTATCCTTTTGTATTTTTTTTCATTTTGTGTTTTGTGTAGAAGCTCCATCTTAAAGATGAGGAGGCTCAGAGGGGTTAAAGAGCTAACTTGATAAAGTGGCGAAACTGTTTTTCCCACCAGACTGGCAGCATTCCCTCCTGGGAAGCCATCAGGCTGGGCAGAAGAGGGAGGGAGTGGAGGAACAGGGACTGGGCAGCCCTCTAGGAAGACAGGAAGGAAGGCAGGTGCCCATGTTGCCATGCCTGTGCTCATGCATTATGAAGAGTTATTGAATGGGCTGCAAGGGTGGACTAGATGACCTTCTATCTCTAACTCTAGAACTCCTTTCACTTCTTAGATTCAGAGGAAGAATGCTTATTTGGAGATTGAGAGGGGGAATGCTATTCCAGGACTTTTTGGTATTTTAAAATTTATTTTCCCTATTTTAAAAATAAAGATAAATCCTAGCAAAGTGCAAAGCAACTTACAAGCCTCCCTCCTTTACTCTGTGATTCTTTCAAAAAATCCTAAGTAACATTCAGAGGCAAAGGCAGCATCAGGACTGATAGAGCAAAATCTATCAGTCTAGATTCGCTTTCTCATATTTGCTTCTAGTTCTAGAGGGAGAAGGGAATGCTGGGTCCACTCACTTTGTCGGGATCTTGCCATTCTTCCCCTGACTCATTCTGAGTTTCTAACTCTTCTTTGTCTTCGTCCTCTTCCAAAAGGCTGAGTCTGATGGCAATGGTACAGGAGTTCCCAAAGTGCTCTTTAAAGGCCCCCGAGGGTGTCTCAGAGGCACCCAGGGAGGCAAATGGAATCAGTAAATAAAGCAGGGCTTTAGGTTCCCATTCCTGCTTTAATCAGCAGCCCTGCCCTTATCAGTTTTACATACTAGGGCTCCACATTATATTAGAAGCAAGTGTTCGGTGGCTAAAACAATTCCAAGAAGCATCAGCATAGAAGCTTTGGATAAGGGGAGAATCCCTTCACTGTGGCTAACAGATCTGAAGTGAAGATAGAAAAATGAAAAGAAAAGCTCACCGGGTCAGCTGGTTACCCAGACCAGCACCTGAAGGGTTGAATCGAGTCTGGGAATGCTGTGGACTCAAGAACCTTGACCTCTGGGTGCCTGAAAGTAGTCGACTGTTGGGAATAATGTAGGATTAGTGACAGTAAATAAAAGTAAAGGCTAAAAAGAAGTAAGGTGGCCAGCATTAAAGAGGAGAAAAGCTCAGCATACAGGGAAAAAGATTAAAACACACACACACACACACACACACACACACACACAAAAAAAAAAAAAAAAAAAAAAAGAGGAGGAGGAAAAGGAGGAAGAAAGGATTGCATAAGGACCCAAGAAAGAGGGGATGCTGTAAGGGAGAAAAGCAAAAACAGCAAGACAGAGATGGCAAGGCACCAAAGTGGCAAATCAGACACCCATATCCTCTCCCTCAGTCCTCACCTTTGGGTAAACTCTGATTCTGAGCTGCCTTCTTCCATCTCTTGCAGCCCCTCCAAGGGCTGCCTAGTCTTCACAGCTGTGGAGGTGAGGGTGGGGGTGGGTGGGACGCTGTTCAACTGTAGGCTTTCCTCCTGGGATGAAGCGCTGTCCTCTCTGTGCTGCCTGGAGGAGCCTGAGAAGCAGCAGATGTCCATATATATTAACTGTAGGCCAGGTACTGCCACAAATGTTCTTACCTTTCAAGACCTGCCCGGGACTTGGTTAGAAAAAGTTAAAAAGAGAGTGGAAAACCTATGTGGCCTCATTACGATAAGACTAAAATACGAATGTAGCACTATGTACTAATGTATAGCCCTATATACTAAAAAGAATAAGGCTTATAGAATTACATATATCTAGCTCTTTCCATCTCCAGCCACCATAGCTAGAGGAGCTGCCACCAGGTAAACATTCACATTTCCATTACCTTCCCTTCTTATGGCCATGTTTGCACAAAGAAACCAAGAACCTGGAAAGTGAACTGCTACTAGCTTAAGTGGAGGACAACAGGAAAGAGACACACCCATGAGCTTGTAAGCCCCGAGAGGAAAACTTGGGCCTTCAGGTGGATTCTTCTAACCTCCCCAGCCTATTAATGGAGGCACCCAACCCTTGGGCATCTCCTCTGCTCCACCTCCCTGGCTTCCTTAGCCATTCAAGTTCACATCTTTAAATAGCAACTCCCAAATTCATTCCAGTTTTTGCCTCTCCCCTGAATTCCAAATTCTTATCCCCAGGTGACTGTCACCTGTAACAACAAGGCTAATACCAAAGCCCTGATCTCACTCACGGCCTTCCCCATCTCCCTTATTACCAATGCCATCCTTCCAACTGTTAGGCCAAAATTCTTGGGTGTCATCCTCAATGCCTCTGTCTTACATCACACATCCAGTTTTTCCAGGAAAACCTATTAGTGATATCTTAGAAATATATTCAGTATCTGGCCATTTCTCCTCCTTCCTCCAGTCTGTCAATTCAACAAAATTAATAACTTTTGTGTTTCAAAGGATACCATAAAGTAAATGAAAAGACAACCCAAGAATGGGAGAACATTTTAGGATATCATATCTGATATGGCACTTGTATATAAAATATATAAAGATCTCTTGCAACTCAACAATAAAAGACTAATAAACCAATTTTAAACAGAGCAAGAATTAGAATATTTCTCTAAAGAAGATAATACAAACAAATGGTCAATAAGCATATGAAAGATACTTAATATCATTAGTTATTAGGGAAATGAAAATTAAACCATAATGAGATACCAATTCATAGCCACTGGGAGATGAGTAAAATAAAAAAAGATAGACAATAACTAGTATTGGCAAGAATGTGGAGAAAGAGGGGCTCTCATACATGGCTGTTGGGATTGTGAAATGATGCAGGCACTTTGGAAAACGGTTTGGTAGTTCCTTAAAACATTAAACATGAAGTAGCCATATGACTGAGCAATCTCACTCTAGGTATATATAGCTCAAGAGAACTGAAAACATATGTCCATGCAAAAACTTGTACATGAATGTCCACAGCAACATTATTCATAAAAGTAAAAAAGTGGAAACAACCCAAATGTCAATCAACTGCTGAATAAATAAAATTGGCCTATCTATACAATGGAATGTTATTCAGCCATAAAGAAGTACGAGGTACTGATATATGCTAAAGCATGGGTAAACCCTGAAAACATTATGCTAAGTGAAAGAAGTCAGATACACAGACCACATATTATATGATTCCATTTACATGAAATATCTAAAACAGGCAAATTCAGAAATATGAAGTAGATTAGTGGTCTTGCCTAGGGTTGGGAGATGAGGAGAATGAGGAATGACTAATATTTTTAAATGTACGCTAGAAAACATTCTAGCACACCAAACTTGTGATTTCTAGGATATCTCTTAAGATGAGACTATATAAGAAAATCAGTTTAAAGAAAAAAACCTTAGGTAAATTATATGGTAGTGATCTTAAGTTAAAAAATCATGAGAGTTGTGTAAAAATATTTGAAATTTATAAAATACAGAAAAAAGATGTTAGGAAAGGGCACTCCAAATGTACAGATTTCTTAGTTCAATCTTTGGTTTCATTATTACTTTCTAATTGATTTTTCATAGAGGTTTGCTATTTTCAGTTGGCTAAATAGACCCTGATAAAAATTAGTACCTTTAATTACTAATAGTAGATGTTCAATGAAATATTTTTTATTTAACCAAAGGCAATAGTTTGAAGGAGGCTAAAGACAATATGCTTCTTATCCAGGTAGTGGCAATAAAGGAAGTAGTGCTGGGGACCCTGCTATCTATGCACACAGCATACATACACAGCACTTTACCTTCAGTGCGCCTCTTCTTGGAGTGGGGGTAGCCCTGAGGGCTGGCCTCTGTTGGGTTCTCTACAGGGCTGAGGGAGTGGCAGTAAGTGGTGACTGAACTCCAGGGATGGCTGGGTGCCTGGGGGATACGCTGCAGACACTTTTCCAGGTAGGACAGTCTAAGCAAGGGATGAAGAGGCTGAAGTGACCACTGGGCCCTCACCATCCCCTTCTTCCCTAATTCACTTCTTTATCCACTCATCCATAACTTACAGTAGCTGCTTGTCCTGATGAAAAAGTCGGGGGGAGAACTCTGAAAGGAGCTCCAGGAATGCTAGATTTGGAGGCTGACCAGAGGAACCAGCTGGAGGAAGCTCAGACAAGGAAAACTTGATGCCTTCCCTTGGTTGAGCAGAATTATTTTAGGAAGATAGTCCCTTCCCACTTTCACCCCAGAGCCGTCCAAGTATACCCTCCTCTTGTCGCCAGCTTGTCTCGCACAGCTACCCATCTGCCAACCTGATTGCTTTTTCTCAACATGCTTATCCTCCCTCCAAGACCTTACTCTCAGCTCTCCCTTATAAAGGCTTTGGTTTATCCCTCTTAGAAATATTCAGGAACATTGACTTCCAACTAATACAGGCTTACTTGTGTAGCATGACCACAAGGTCACGGTTCTGTAGCTGATGGGGTCCAAAACTCAAGGCGAACCTCCGCGCTAGGTCTCTCATCTCAATGAAGGCTGGAAGCTCATTCAGGCCCTGGGGCCCATGTTCCTGCAGCAGTTCCGTGTACAACTGTGTCCAGGAGACATGACACATTTGGGAAATGGAGGAACAAGGTGGAAATAGAAAAATAGAGCAGTCCCTTCTTTGCCTAGAAATTCTAAAGGACTTTGGATGTTGCCATTTACATTTACTCTTTCTTTCCTCCCAAACACTATCCCTACTCCTGACCCCTGCACAGAAAGAGCTCTATAACAATAAATAGTCTATAGCAACCAACGGAGATTAAAAAGAACATATTAAAAAACTTAAGACATTCCCTATCACTTTATTATTGGTACTCCTATATCCCAACTAATAAATTTCTATTGAGTTAGGGTAGAAGCTGCCTGTAAGTTAAAAAATACTTTCTGCTCTAGCCGAGTGGCTCAGTTAATTGGAGCATTGTCCTTTGCAACAAAAGGTTATGGTATTGATCCCCCATCTGGGTGCACAGCAGAGGCAATTGATCAATGTTTCTCTCTCACACTGATGTTTCTCTCTCTCTAAAATCAATAAACATATCCTTGGATGAGGATTTAAAAAAAACTTTCTGTGTATCTAGTAGTTATGAAGGAGACCTTCATGTAAAGCAATAGCAAAAATAAATCAGTTCCTGCTCTTAAGGATTTCATATCCTAAAGGACTGGGGTGGACAGAGAATCTATAAACTAGGAAAGGCATGTCATAGTTTTGAGGCATTGTAGGCAGAAGGGAGTACCTGCTTGAGGCTCAGCAGCAGGATTCGGGAACAATGACTTCGGTCAATCTGCCTGGCTCTAGTTAATGTTTCCTTGATAATGTCACCATAGTCATTGTAAAACTGAGGGAGAGGAAATGGAGGAGATAGTGTTTGACTATAAGAAAAGACCATTTCTTCTTCACATTCCTGATGTCTCCTTCCAAAAGTCACTCAGGTAGAGAAATGTAAATCTATGAGTAAAACAACTTAGACTAGATCTTAGCTAAAGCCAATAGATGTAAAACCCCAAATAAATCAGAGTTTAGACAAATAAATAAGGGAAGAAACTCTGCTCTGAGCCCATTTCTTTGGAGAATAGAAAGCCTGCTAGTGCATATTCTTATCCAGCATTGAAGTCTTTCCTATTTATCTCACACCATTAGAAGAGATGCTCCATGTAGAAGGCACTTTGTCTATTTTGTTCACTGCTTTGCTCTTAGTGTTTGGCATGATGTTTGGCACAAAGTAGATACTAAACAGAAATTAATGCAAAGGTGGGTTGAGGAAACTAAGATACACATTTAGGTATCTTGTTAAAATTGAACCCTCTTCCATTCTTTTTTCTTCTTCTTCCTAGATTACCCCATTCTATAGATTGGGATCACAGAAATGGATATGTCCCCTCCAATGAATTTCTTCCTCCCATGATTATTTATTACAAACTCTTTTTTCTTTGTTCCTTTATTCTAACTCCTATTGCCCTTTCCCTCCTACTTCTCCCTTAACCCTAATACCATAATCTCTCCCACCCTCCTTTCTATAATGCTACAGTGTCTGCATTCGCTCCTGTGATCAGCTTGGTGCCTCACTGTACCTTGTTATAGTGCTTGAAAACATCTGAGGCTGCATCCATTTCCAGCACCCCAAAAAGCAACAGCTTGCAGAACCCAGCCAGGAGGCGGCGCCGCTGATGCAGCTGCTCTATCTGTAAATGATCTTCCTGGGAATGACCTGGCTCATATCAAACACAGAATGGAAAATACCAAAGTCACAGATTTAGGCCTTTTGTCCTATTTTCCTGAGGCAGGCCCAAGCCCTAGACCCTTCCTGAGCCTCTGTACCCTTGACCATTTCTCCAGGCTGGATGAAGACGTGGTCCATGAGGAAGCTGGCTAGCTCAGACTGGAGAGTGGCTTCAGGAAGAAAGACAAGGGGCCTAAGGAAATCGCGTCCCCCCACAATCATCTGAGGGCTGAAGATGATAAGTATATCACTTAATAAGACAAAAGCCTGTTGGAGGAAAAAAAGAATGCTTAATTAAGACAAAACATTGGTGAAGATAAAAATTACACAACTAATTTCTCCTTAAGAAAGCATTCCTCAAATCATGGAAAGACTTGTCTCCTTGGTCCCACTTGATTAAATGCTCACCTGCTCCTGGATCTCAGGATCCACATCTGAGAGGCAGCTCTGGCAGAGTTCACAGAAGGTTACCATCCTGCCCTTCAAACTCAGTAGCTGTTTCTGTGGAGACAGTGGTTCAGGGGAAAGAATGAAGACACAGGCTCCTTCATTCCCATTTCCCCTACTCAGACCCATACTCACCTGGGAAGCACCTGATCCAGAAAGGTGGGCTAGTGTCCAGAGAATGGAAAAATAGACAAGAGTCAAGGCTGGCAGGATCACCTGTAATAACCAAATGTTATAAAAATGAGGGATGGGTCAGGAGAGTAAAGGGAAGATAGGGAGTGAGAGAGAGGAAGGGAAGGAGAGAGGTACACATAAAGCAGTAAAGAGAGGCAAAAGGGAGGGAGGAAGAGAGAAAATGAGATTAGGAGAGATTCTTTTCTGGTAGAAAAGAAGTGATTCCAGATGATCTTCAAACATTATTATCCTGAGTAAAAATGTCACCTCTCTCTAATTTATCTGAAGTCTCTTAGGATCTCTCAGTCTTATTATCCTTGACTCTCAGGAAACAAAAAGGATAGCTGTTTTCAGGCAGTGAAAAGTATCGTACACCTTCCAAGAGTGAAATGGAAGGACGATGCACATGTGATCTTCCTCCTTTGTGGTTTACTCCACATCTCTGGAATTGGAATTTCCTGAGAGAGTTTTTAAGAGACGGGGTCCTTAAAAACACCTCTCTGCCTCCTCATCTCCAACTTGTCTACTTGCCTGGCGAGGAACCGCTCCTGTGTCCACAGCCTTCCGGAGGAGTCGATAGCATGGCTCATAGAGCTCCCATTGAGTTAGGTCATGAGCACTTGAGGGGGAAGGAAAGGGAAATGTTATACCAGAACGGATCTAGAAGAGTCAACTCTGCAGAAAACAGTAGAAATCGAAGAGGAAGGAAGAGGTAAACTGCTCACTTGTAGAAGGCAGAGAGGCGCTTCAGAGTGGCTGCCAGACTGTATACCTCATCCTCATCTAGGAAGGACGACTGAGGACGAAAGAAGGTCCACAACTGGATTTTTCCCAAGGACTCACTGATGCAGGTTCCCTGTCTGTGGCCCTCTCCCACTCGAGTGCGGTATGTCCTGTCATTCAGCCCACTCCTACCTGCAGCAGCTCTTCAAGTTCCTGCTGGAAACGGTCAGCAAGAAGATCCACTAGTTGGCTGCGGGCAAAGTCCACTCGGCCAAAGAAGGTGAACTCAGGATTACAGAGCAGATAGAGGGCATGGGCTCCAGCCTCCAGCACTGCTGGGTCTGCATGCTTCACCACGACCTCCTGGAGTTGCTGTAAAAACAGCTCCAGGTGCTGAGAGAAAAAAGGGGACAGAAGCTAGTACTGTAAGAAAGGTGGGGAGGACCACTCTTCTGGAGGGGAGTGTAGCTGAGGGAGGTAAGAAACTGGGTTGAAAATATTAATCTTCAAAGATAAGATACCAAAAAAAGTGAAGACTGGTTTTTCTAAACCCAGGCTTTTTGAAAAACAAAACAAACAAACAAAAAACAGATACTAGCAAGACCTTTGGCCATAACAGGGAAGAAACAAGGTAGAGGAAATACATCTTCCTCCTCACCTTCTCTAAGCGCCTGGTGCAATAGATGTTGAGGTCAAAGTAGTTAAGAAGCTGGAGCAGGGGAGCAACTTTCTCTGCATCAGCCGAGAACTGTGATTGAGAAAGAGACCAACTCATTAACATTGTTAATTCTTACCCTATTCTTCATGAGGCCATTTTCTTTTCATCCTGTCAGTCCCAGATGCTGAACAGTGGGGCAGTTCTACCTTGGCCAGGAGCTGAGGTAACAGGGGAATGAGGTGCTCAGTCAGCTTCACCTTGTCATCCGCTTGAATCTTACGTTCTTTAAGGGTTAAGCCCTGGAATTAGAGTCATTTGGGGGTGGGGGTGGGAAAGGTGTGGAGAAACACTGGGTCCAGTTGGCATGTATGTATAACTCCTCTCCACAATCTTATCTATTCAGGAAGAAAAGGAGAATTCAGTAGCTCCCTTCAGATTTTTCCCCCCCTAAAAATGAAGTTCTTTGAGGGGCAGAGAAAGGATAAAGATAGATAATACCTGTCTGGATTTAATATTGCCAATCAACCCACCCCAGCCCTCATGCCATACCTTCTTCCCAGTGACCCGTCCCACAGGTGGGTGACCCTCTGAAGCTTGCCGAACACTGGACACAAGGATTTCTATCAGCGTGCTCTCCTGCACATCGCCCAGGTCTGCGTTGGCAGGAGGTTGAAAATACAGATCCTCAGATTAGCCACCCTCCATCTCCGAGTCTTCCCCCACCTCTGTGGTGCCACTGCCCTTTACAATACAGGAAAGAAATATCTCCTGGTTTCCTACTAGGAGGTCAAAGGTATCCCCCAACCCCTGCTACCATATGACACGCACCCTGGTCCTTCTCCAGCAGCAAGCTTGTCAGACTCTCCCAGTCCTTTAGCTGAGACCCTGCACAGTCCCACAAGCTGTCTACTAAGTAAGCAGCATGGTCATGGAGCTGTGGAAGGAGGTATACATGAAGTTACTGAAGCAACATTATAAAACTCCAGGGAGTGGCACCATGTCTCTCCTTCCTATGGGGCCAGCTCCCATCCTTCTCTATCTGCAGCTCTTATGCACAACAGCCAAACAGCCTCTTCCTGTACATCACCTCACTCTCCACAAAGAAGGACAGCAGCAGGCGGAGGAAGGTCCTTTGGGAGTGTGGGCTTCGGCGCCGCTCTCTCCCACCCGCTGGTCCTGCCTCATACCCAGGGTAGAAGAGCCTGGAGAACAGACACAGGAAAGCATGGGAAGAAATAATCAGCATAAGGGAAGAGATACTAGTGAACCAAGGACAGGTATGAAAAGAAAACAGGTGCAGAGCTAAAGAAAGCCCCAAGGAGTTGAGAGGGAGACTCTGAGAGAGACTTTAATAGGTATGGGGAGTTCTTAGCAAGAGCAGCAGCAGGTGAGGGAGAGAAAACAAGAGGATAGTATTAAAGAAACATGCGAAAGGAGCCCCACTCACTTCCAATACAGAAACTCCCCCGCAGCAGAGGCCAGGGCTCGGTTAGAGGCGTACACAACAGGGTAGATGCTCTCACAGTCTGCATCTGTCAGCACCCCTTCCATGTTCCTGCCAAGAGAAAAGGAAAAAAGCAGATGGCTATGGATGTAGTCTTCTAGCACAACAGAAACAAAAGAAGCAAAATCGATGAGTATTAACTCACAAAGTACTTTTAAATGAAGCATGGAAGTCAGGAGTATGGCAAAAGAGAGAAGATAGAAAATTTTCCCCCTGGAGTTCTTGCAACTCACAAAGTACTTTTAAATGAAGCGTGGAAGTCAGGAGTATGGCAAAAGAGAGAAGATAGAAAATTTTCCCCCTGGAGTTCTTGCAACTCACAAAGTACTTTTAAATGAAGCGTGGAAGTCAGGAGTATGGCAAAAGAGAGAAGATAGGAAATTTTCCCCCTGGAGTTCTTGCAACTATGTCTTTCAACCTGCACACAAGGAAGAGTCATCCTGTGCTAGATGGAGAGACAGTACCCTGGAAGGACCTGTCTGATGCTGGAAAGGTAAAAGTCTGAGATGCTTGCTTCCCCACTTCACAAGACTCACTTAAGGATAAGTATTAGCAATCTGACAGCCTCCACTGCCACATCGTACTCTCGGTCCATGACCATGGAAACCATTCGGTCCTGCAAGAAGGAAAACATTGATCAAAACCTCACTGTATCCACCCCACCAAATTATGTTCTTTTAGAATTTGATAGATTCCTAAAGAAAGAGAGTAGAAGCAGGTGCTGGAAGAGCTACAGATACTAGTATATCTAAGAAATAGAAATAGAAAGATGAGGTGGGGAAATGAGAGCCACAGGAAAGAGTCGAGCACACAAATACTGTCCCAATTTTACCTTGAAGCGGCTGGTGAAGAGCTCTAGGCGTGCAGTCAAGTCCCGGTTGCTGTACAACCCTTTGAGAGCTTTCAGGCATTTCAGACGAACCTCTCGATGCTATTAAGGAAAATGGAAGTATGACTGACTACTCCTCTACTTACCCTCCTCTACTCACCCAGCACCCTCACTGGGCCTCCGGTCCCCGCCCCCTCCGCTCAAATTATTCATTCTGAGCCTCGGTGTCCTCTATACCAAGGACTCTAAGGTACCTAAAAGACAATGAACAGCTATCTTATTATTTAAAAAATAAAAGGATCACAGCAGAACTTAGCAATCATAATGAGAAGGACCTCTGGTTATCACACTAGCACCTGCATTACCAACCCATTAATAATGTTCTTGCTTTTCTCTCTCCTCTCTACTCTGGTTTTGAGGTGTTTTACTCTTTGGATAGGTCTTTCTCTCTTAGCCTACCTCTCCAATACAAGGGTCAGTGCCTTGATGAGTTGATCACTGATGACTAGTGAAACACCTAAGTGGCAAGACTAGGAAAAGCTGAAGTATTCTAGGGCAGGGAAAGGAATGAGGGGAATAGAGGAAAGGTGACTGACTCAATTCTCACCTTATCATGCAGGGTCCAGCCAATATATTTTAAATAGCTATCAGTGAGGAAAGAGCTACTGTAGCTTTGCATCCAAGACCCGAGCTCCTCCATGCAGATAGCACGAATCTCAGGAAGGACATCCCTAGGCATAGAGAGATAAATTGACCCTTATCACCTTTTTCCAAATTCACTTTCCATCCTACCAGATAATCTCCGTCATAGTAGAATTTATTTTCTTGACTAAACACAGTGTACCATGCCTTTCATTAACTCTTCCCGATGTAAATATGATAGATAAAAAGTAAACATTTTCCTTCTGTTACCAACCCATAAAATAGTTGATCTTATCCTCCCAGCCCTCTTTAAAAACTGATTTGGGAAGTTAATTTAATCATTGGCCAAATAATGTTTGTGTTTTAACTATACACTTCAAGAAAAGGTTGAATTAGCTAAAGGGTTCTGAAAGGTACAGGCTAAAAATCTAGATAAGAATGAGAAACAAATACAGATGAATTTTTAAATTTAATTCTACCCGCTCTTTAAACAGTATAAAACCCCCCACCTTTAGCATAGTGAAACAGCAGGCTACGGTTAGAAAAGGTTTGCCAAGCTGTGCACTTAGAAAATTCCTGCCTTTTTTCTCTTGCTCTTATCCTCTCCAGCCTCTAGCCCCAGGACATGGGAACCAGGGAAGATATTGGATAAAGTTGGAGTACAATATTCAGCAAAGCCCTATCCCCTTATCTTCTCTCCCAGAAGAACTTATAAGATCCTTTGTAGATGGGAACAAACTAAACGTTATTAATCTAAAATATTTGTTAGTTTTTTTCTCTAGCTGTATTAGTTCTAAGACTAAACAAGTAATTCTGAGTTAAGGAGGGGCCTTGTTACTTCTACCAACTCTATTACCAAGGACCAGCTGCTTCAACGAGAAGAGCCCATTAACCCACCTGTACCGATGTACAAAGACGCCTCTGAAGAGGGCATTCATCATCCCCTCAATCTCCTCTTGGTGCTCTTGGAGCTGGAGGACAGGAAGGAACAGGTCAATTTCTCAACAATATAAGGCCACAAAAATATTTTTAAAGTATGACTTCCACCCACTTTATATTTATTAAAGAACAATCTGAACCTTGGTATTTTATGTTTCCTTTAAACCTAATTCTGGAAGAAACTGTATAGTTACTGCTACCTCAGAGGCTTCTTTGTTTGAAAACAGTAGTATCCCCTCTGCACCTGGTTATTTTTACTATCTTTGGCTATTCAGAGGCCCTAGTTGGTGTTTTTGACTAACAAGTGAGAAAGTGAAATTTTAGTAAATGTAGTTTGTTTGACAGAGATGTGGAAGTAGCAAAAAAAAAAAAAAAAAAAGAGAGAGAGAGAGAGAAGGAAGAGATTAGATCAGTCCGGCCCACATGGCGTATAAGGCCAGGAAATCATTTGGTCTTGCTTACCAAGGCATTAGGGGTGAGTTAATTGTTTAACTAGATATAGCAAGCTAATTTTTAAGCTGATAATTTTGTATGGCCATGAATGATGTTATAAATATCAAAACAGCCCTTGGCAGGAAAAAAGGTTCTCCACCTGTGAATTTAGATCAACGGTTCTCAGTTGGAGGCCCCTGGGGCATTTAGCAATGTTGGATGACATTTTTGGTTTTCACAACAAGGGATTACTACTGCCATCTAGTGCTAGAAATCAGGGATGCTGTTAATCATCCTGCAATATCAGGACAGCCCCCACAAATGTCAATAGTGCCACTATTAAGAAACCCTAGACTGGATGAATAATAGATACTAAAGAAAAAGAATTATAAAGAGAATTACAAGTATTACAGGGTATCAGAACTATAAGACAACTTTAAGACAACTAACACTATCTCTTCAACGAATTAATATGTATACTGGGGGGAAATGGGGAGAGACAAAGGTTCTGTTTAAAAGAGACTAAAGACACATAACAACTAAATGTAACACACAGCCCTTAATTAAATAATGGTTATATCTAACCAAATATAAAAGCCATTGGGGAATACATGAGGAAATTTTAAAATAAATTGGAATTAGAATCTACTAGGGAGAAAAAAATACACTGAGAAAAGGTGTGGAAAATTCACTGGAAAAAGGTGAGGGAAATTCACCACACTCAAAAGCCCATGGCCATCTGCAGAGTCACGAACTGAATCCAAGAGAGAAACTAGCCAGACTAATGAGGACCTTGCACTTGGAGCCACATCATGCAGTTGCGGACAATCAACTACTCCAGTTACAGAGGGCAGCGACTCTAAGCAGTCCTCTGAAGATGAGCAGAAGGACGGCCGGACAGCAAACAGCCCGGAAAACACCTGGGGCATGGTAAAGAAGATGGTACAGACGCCTGACACCTGAGAATGTCTTTCTTGCCATGTTAGCAGTAATCATCTGTACGGAAGTATTACCTGGGACAAATGTGGAAGTGTTTAGGACTTATGTTCCTGACCCTTCATGGGTAAAAGCCTAATGTAGTCACCAATAATACTAAACAACTTGGTCATCCAGGAGGAAAATGGGTGGGGCAAGGAAGTATAATTACACAGGTGCTGCCACCCAGCTTCCCTTTTCGTACGACACAAAATCAAACCACTGCTCCTTTGTGTGTTAAAAATTAAATAGAGGTTTCTAGCTTGCACCAAAAAAAATTTAAAAAAAAATCTACTAGGTAATCATTGTTAGTATTTTTGGATATGAAAGGGGTATTGGGATTATATAGGACTATGTCATCTTTTAGAAGATATATTTAAGTCTTTAGATTGAAATACCAATATGTCCACAATTTACATAAAATAGTAAAAAAACAAATGAGCAAATATTAGTTGTTAAGTCTAGATAATTTATATAGTGTTCTTTCTAGCAGTGTCTCTATTTTTCTGAATTTTTGAAAATTTCAAATTTATAAGAAAAAGGAGAGGGAGGAGAGAAGGAGGAAAGGTAGATCATCAGTACCAAATTCTATAGAAGTCTGGAAAAGGGAGATTGAGAAAAGATCATTGACTATAGGGATTAGGAAGTCACTGGTTTGAGAAGAATTTCAAAGAAAAATGAGAATGAAAGCTAGGCAGCACAATGGATTCAGGTGTATAAAAAGATAAAGTTAGGAAATACTTTTTCAAGAAGAGTGGAATAAAAGAACGATTCAAGAGCTTACATATAAGTGGAGAGAAGAAACCATGGGGAGAAAGAGATTGAAGACAAAAAGGGGAATACTTGATGAAGCAAGAGCATAAAGAAATAGAAAGAAAAAGACATTAGTGTATTCTTATAATACAACATGTCTAAGATTTGAGATAGAACTAATACACACAAGATTTAAGAGCATACTGACAGTGAAAGTTGAAAGAAGGAATGAGGGAAATAAAAAATTTCCTTCTCTAATGATTTAGCACAGATGAAATCTTTGGCAAGGGCTGGGAAAATGATCAACTGGTATAGTTAAACTAGTGAGTTCTGCCACTTCATGGTGGGGAAGTCTCAGATACCAAGGGACAGTGTGTGTGTGTGGCGGGGGATCTAGTGTATAACCTCATAATATATACAGCTGTTTAAAGGTTTAATCAGTGTTAAAGATTCCGTTAGGGCTTATGTCCTCCAGTGGTCTTTTTTAAGTGTCAGGCTAGGCAAATTTACTTATCTCATTTAAATTTCATAAAAAGGCCAAAACCGGTTTGGCTCAGTGGATAGAGCGTCGGCCTGCAGACTGAAAAGTCCCGGGTTGGATTCCGGTCAAGGGCATGTACCTTGGTTGCGGGCACATCCCCAGTAGGGGGTATGCAAGAGGTAGCTGATCGATGACTCTCTCTCATGGATGTTTCTAACTCTCTATCCCTCTCTCTTTTCCTCTCTGTGAAAAATCAATAAAATATATAAAAATAAATAAATAAGTAAAAGGCAAAATTATCCCCTTTTTAAAGAAAAGGAAACTTAAACTTACGAGGTGTTACACAAGACATGAGCTAGTAGCTAACTGGAACAGAATTTAAAATTCAGGAGTTACTGAAAGGCCCGTACCATTTCCATTCCTTAAAAACTTGGCTCCTCCACATCAGAGGTTGGCCTTGGTACTCTTATGGTGACCTGTTTACTGTATACTTGACAAGAAAGTAAAAACTTAACTCCTTGCCTGATATGTAGGCACAACACCTAAATACTTCTGATAATGAATGCAGACAAAGGAAACTGAGTAAAGGTGAAATTATAGAGAATTCCTAAAATTTACTCTAAATTAGAAATGATAAAATTGAGTCAACATTCCAGAAACAAGATGAGCATGCGATGACTTCTGAAGGATGGGTCTATTAAACTATTGCCGGTCTCTGTTATGCATGATCTGAAAGAACGAGCGCTTGGGGACCTGGGCCTTACAGAGAAAAGCGCTTGGGGACTGATAAGGCGGGCTTTGGCAAGTGAATGGAAGATGGGAGAGGGAGGGAAAAGACAGGGAATGCTTCTCACCTCTTTGCGTTTCTCCAACAGGCTCTCCAGACGCTCAGGTGCTCTCTGCCCTGGAACCTTGTTTCGTTCAGCCTCATACTGACGCTGATTGTTGTCTCTGTGCAAACTCAGCTGGAGGGCTACTCTTACCAGAGAGGTCATTAGCTTCATGGCTTTGAGTCAGGAAAAACAAGATAGGGACTCATTACTTATTAAAATGTAATGTAAGTCAGGGGAGAGAAGGTAGGTTCAAAAAATAAGGGAATAAAAAAAAATCAGTAAAAATGAAAAGCTAGAGCAGCGTGGCCCTCAAATCCCAAGACTATTCTAGATTGGACTTTTCTTTCTCCCTAACCGTTTGGCTTTTTAAAAATACTCAGCATATTCCCAGTAGTGAGTTATGAGAAACACAGTAAAGCTGGAAATGATCACTGTGTCCCACCCTTTTTTAGAACTCCACTCATGATAAACTAATTGGTTTGGGATAAAAGAAGCATGGCCTTCAAATAAAGAGCTAAGATGCAGGTACAAAAGAAGATCCAGGACTAGAGAACAGAAGGAAGCCCTAAGAATCCACAGAACATTTATAGAGTAAAATGAGTGCTCACCAGCCAGGGTGCTAGTGTGACGAAAGGCACGGACTTGGGAGTCTGACAGGCCAGTGAGCAGGGAGATGAGGTTGTCCATAGGGAAGCCATCGTAAAGTAGGCTATATTGGCACTGATAGACCAATGTCCTCACAAATTCACAGAAACTACCCTGGAACTTCTTCCAGGATGGACCTGGAGCTGTCAGAGGATAGTCTCCTGAGTCCTATAGAGGGTTTGAAAAGAATGGGAGCTTTATTACCAGGTCTATGAAGCCACTGGGATGTTGGATGCCAAAACCCAATGTATGGTCAGGTCGGCGTAGCTCAGTGGTTGAGCATCGACCCATGCACCAAGAGGTTGCTAGTTCGATTCTCAATTAGGGCACATGCCTGAAGTTGTGGTTCAATCCCAGTAGGGCCTACAGGAGGAAGCTGATCAATGTTTCTCTCATTGATACTTCTTTTTCCCCCCTCATCAATATTTCTCTCTCTCCCTCTCTTTAAAAATCAATAAAACCATAACTTTAAAAATCCAATGTATAGTAAATATGTTATCTATGTTATACTCATTTCCTGCTTTCTCAAATCTAGAGGCATATTCAGATAATATCTATGGATCCTTTTTTTCCCTCACACGATTGAACTTCTAAAAGCTATCCCATTTCCCAGAATCAGAAAGAAGGGGATAATGAGTCTTGTGATTTGAAATGAGTGTCATAATGATCTTGGTCTTCTATTTCCACCTCATTAAACTGTTCTGTTAGGTGCTGGATGATCTCTGAGTTGGACAGCTTCTTAAACATCTCAAGGGTCACAGTGCCTAAGGAATGGAATAAATTAGGTATTTACAAGGAAAATAACTGGACAACATGACTATTTACATATACATCTGAAGATGAGCTAGGGAATATATTGAAAAGAACTTAGGTGGGGAATCAGAAGACCCAAATCTGCTATCATCTAACTGTATATCTTCTATAAGGCAACCTTTCTAGAAAACCCAAAGGAATCAAGCAGTGGAAAACTGCAGTTATAAAAAAAATACACACACATGCACACACCCACGCGCGCACACACAGATTCTGGATTCTTGTAATACAACATGTCTCAGACCCAATCAATTAGGTCACGGCCTCTGGTGGTCCAAAGTTTCAGTGAAGAAATACGCTATGAAGTGGCTGAGAAATAGGAATAAGAAAATTAGCCCTAGCCAGTTTGGCTTTGGATAGAGCACTGGCCTGAGGATTGAAGGGTCCTGGGTTCAATTCTGGTAAAGGGCATGCACTTTATTTGCAGGCTCCTTCCCAACCCAGACCCTATGGGGGCTCCTGGAGGAGGCAACCAATTAATGTGTCTCTCACATGGATGTTTCTCTCTCTCTCTCTCTCTCTCTCTCTCGCTCTTCAATTCTCCCTAAAAATCAATGGAAACATATCCTCTGACGAGAATTAACAAAAATAAATAAAAAAATAGTATTTCATCTAAAGAGAGGAAGACTAAAGATTATCTGATGGAACCATTTTAATTTGTAAGTATTATTAGTATGATGAATTATTTTTCCATATTGGTCTTGTCTTCAAACTGACATAGTTCCCTACTGGATCCCTATTTACCAGTTAACAATATAGTTAAATAAGTGAAACTTTTCTTATGCTTTAACCTTTTTCCTTCATTTAGAAAATGCTTAATTCTACTCCTCTAAATGGAAGTTTCATAACTTGTAGCAGAAGACTAGAGACCAGAAAGGGGTAGGAGTTTCCTCACCTTTACATCCACAAGATCGAATAAAAAAGTTAATGAGCTCCAGGAATCCTGAATCCTGGTTTTGCTTGTAGCTCTCCAGCCACTCATCCACCAAAGACTAGGAAAACAATATGGATGATTTATATTTTTGGTACTATGACAGACTATAAATCCTGTGTGATCTTCCCAAGTGAAGCATCTAAATTTCTGATTAAATCTTTAAAAATTCTTTTAAAATTTATTGCTGAACTGGAATGAAAAGTAAAATTCCACATGGCTAAAATTGAAATGAAGGTAGAAATCCTTAGAGATAAGCAAACTGACTGTTGCCCTGGAGGTTTCTATTAAACCCTGGGAACGCTGACTTTCTGTCCAGATGGCTACATAGAAGATTGAGCCTAAGAGCTTTCCAAGAAGAGTAGTCTGAAAGGAGGCTCCTGCATAAAGCTGGGTCCGGCAAAGAATCACATCCTCATGAAAGCAAGAATGAGAAGTAAACCTACAGGTCAGAAGATAAGAAAACTAGCCAGCTATAACCTTGGTGTGAGGTGAAGAGAAAAAATAATTCTTCCTTGAGAATTCATAACCATAAACCAGCTCTCAGATCTCGATGTTCAGTCTATTTTCATACTATCTATATTATCAGAATAATCTCAATCAGAGAATTTACACTGAGTGGCTGGATTATTATCATCTCTGAACACAGTGTACTTTTCTTGAGTACCTCATTTATTTGATAGCAAAGATACTAAAAACAAAAATTTTTCCCCTTTACACTGGCTGATAGAAAGCTCAGGGCAAATAGGTGGTTGATCTCCAGCAAAAGTCTAGAATACTTTTGGTACCATTTGAGATACAAATACACTGAATGGCCAAATTATTATTCATTCAGAGATCATAATAATCTGGCCACTGAGTGTAATTAAAAGTGATTCTGGAGTGTCCCCAGTTAAATGCAGATTCCTCTCTTAAAAACCCAACTTTAGCCCTAGCTGGTTTGGCTCAGTGGAGACTTCAGACTGAAAGGTCCCAGATTTGATTCTGGTCAAGGACACATGCCCAGGTTGTGGGCTCAATCCCAAGTAGGGGGTGTGCAGGAGGCAGCAAATCAATGATTCTTTCATCGTTGATGTTTCTCTCTCCCTCTCCTTTCCTCTCTGAAATCAATAAAAATATATTAAACAACACAACAACAAAACACACACCCAACTTTAACCCAGGTGCTAAAGAATTCCAACATAAGAGCTCCATGGAAAATGAGTGGATCACAGTAAAACCTAATAAAGGAACGAGGCACTGAAAGTAAGAACCAGCAGGAAAAAACAGACAGCAGAAATATAGTCACAGACTTTAGACATTGAAGTCATCAGATTATAAAATTACTAGAGGCCTGTTGAATCCCAACTAAGAAGTGCTAAACTAGAATTTTTGGGAACATATAGGTAAAATTGTATACTTAACTAGTGCAAGCCTGGTCACCCCACTAGTAAAGTATTCAATTTTACTTATATGTTCCCAAAAATTCTAGTTTAGCACTTCTTTTTTTTTTTTTTTTAATATATTTTATTGATTTTTACAGAGATGAAGGGAGAGAGACAGAGAGCCAGAAACATCCATGAGAGAGAAACATCGACCAGCCGCCTCCTGCACATCCCCCACCGGGGATGTGCCCGCAGCCAACGTATATGCCCTTGACCGGAATCGAACCCGGGACCTTTCAGTCCGCAGACTGACGCTCTACCACTGAGCCAAACCGGTTTCGGCTAGTTTAGCACTTCTTAATTGGGATTCAGGAATCTGTAGTTTAACAACTCCACCAGGTGATTCTCATCATGAGAGAACTTTGGGAAACACTGGTGTAGATTATGCTTACTATGATTAAAGAAATGAAAGAGAAGCTTGAAAGTAGAAGCAAAGAACAAGTAATTTTGAAAGGGACAAATTTGCTGGAAAAATATAATAAAATTTAAAACTTCAATTAATAAATTAAAAGCAAACTGGACATAGCAGAATAGAAGATGAGTAAAATGGATTATTAAGTAAAAGAAATTATCCAAATGCAGCCAGCCCAGAGATTAACAGAAATAATGAAAGAGCACTAAGAGACATGGAGAATATGAGAAGTTCTAATGGTATCTACTTGAAATCTAGAAGAAGATAATAGAATGAGGAAGAGGCAATATTTGAAAAGTGCATAGAGTGTCAGCCTGAAGACTGAAAGGTCCCGAGTTCAATTCCAGTCAAGGGCACATGCCTGGGTGTGGGCTCAGTCCCTAATAGGGAGTATGCAAGAAACAGCCAATCAATGACTCTCTCATCATTGATGTTTCTATCTCTCTCCCCTACTCTCCCTTCCTCACTGAAATCAATAAAAATATATTTTAAAAATAAATAAAATAAAGCTAATGTAGATATGTTAATACAAAACAAAACATTTTTTGTCTTAATGTTTACAGATAAAGAAGTGTCATTATCTATATAATAGAGGCCTGGTGCATGAAATTCGTGCACAGGGGTTGTGCCCCTCAGCCCAGCCTGCACCGTCTCCAATCTGGGATCCTTCAAGGGATGTCCAACTGCCCGTTTAGGCTTGATCGAGGTAGGATCGGGCCTAAACGGGAAGTTGGACATCCCTCTAACAATCCAGGACTGCTGGTTCCTAACTGCTGCCTGCCTTCCTGATTGCCCCTAATTGCTTCTGCCTGCCAATCTGATCACCCCCTAACCACTCTCCTGCCAGCCTGATTGATGCCAAGCTGCTCCCCTGCCAGCCTCCCTGACTGACTCCCTTGCAGGCCTGGGTCCCCCGCAACTGCTCTTCCCTCGAGGCCTGGGTCCTCCCCAACTGCCCTTCCCTGCTGGCCATCTGTGTCCACATGGGGGCAGCCATCTTGTATGTTGAATGGTCAATTTGCATATTACTCTTTTATTGGATAGGATATAAAACCCTAATATGCAAATAGACCAAACAGTAGAACAACCAAACAACTGCTATGATGTGTGCTGACCACCAGGAGGTATGTGTGGAACATGGTGGGCATCAGCTCTGGCAGGACGGTGGAGCAGATGAGTGGGGTCACTGACCCTGTGCACCCACAGCCCGTGCCCAGTGCTGGTCCCGATCGCTCGGTGCCATCAGCAATTGTGAGCAGTGGCTGCCAGTCCCGAGGGGCGAATGGAGTAGCAGCCGCAGCTTGCACCTACTGCTGGCACCAGCCCCAATGGCTCCGTGCCATCAGTGTGTGTGAGTGGCAGCTCTGGGAGTGGGCTGTCAGCAGACAGGGGACCAGGGATGTGGCAGGAGGGGCCAGGTGGGAGCATGGAGTATAGGCTGAGACCTGCCCCAGTGCCCACCACAGCCTTGTGGTCCACAGTTCCTTTCAAGGTGCATGAATTCTGCACTGGGCCCCTAGTATGACAATAAAAGGTCTGATTTACCAGAAAACAAAGCCTCAAAATATTTAAGCAAAGATGGATATGAATACAAAAAGAATAATTGAAAAAGTCACCTTTTTACACATCTCTCTCTCTATAATTGATATATCAAATAGACCAAAAAACATCTCAAAACCCCCTTAAACTAACGGTGGAAATATCAAAGCAGTATCACATTTAACACTTTGATCTCACCTAAGAGAATCCTTCAAACACATGTGAAATAATTTCTGGCTAAGGACTAAATGCTGTCATAAAGCTAGTCTCCAAGTTTCAAATACCACATTTTCTAACTATAATGCAATAGCATTAGAAATCATTAAAAATAAAAATAGAAAAATGCAATGCTTGAAAGTTTTTAGCTTTTAAAAACTATAAAAATCTACATTATATATCAACATGGATGAATCTCAAACAATTAAAATAATTAAGTCACAGAAGACTATATAAGAATGATGCATTTGTTTAAATTAAAGAACACATTTACTGGTGATAAACTATAATGTAAAGACAAGGAAATGATTAATAGAAAATTCACTCTAGTCGTTGTCTCTGGGTAGTGAGGGGACTGTGGGGGTAGGGTAGAAGGAAGATATAGAAGGGTCTCTAAAGCACTATTTTTTCATTTCTTGAGCTAGGGCTGAAGTTCTGGATGATCATTTAAAAATTTTTTACATACTTAAACATTTTTAATGTACTTTATTACAGAATTACAATCAGGTATAAAAAAATGTAAGATGGGGGAAAAAGAAATTAGGTGTAACTGTCAAGAGTGAAACTAAAAAGAGATAAGGGTGAACAAGCTGCCACCCATATCCAAACTCTCTAGATTATCCAATGCCTCTCCCTGCTTCATTGCTCGGTGATAGTTAGGAAAGGAACAACCTCTCTCATCTAAGGTCTCCCTTATTTCACTTCATGATCTTATCTGTCTTTCCTGATACAGGATATGTTCACTAAAATCAAGTTTGTAGATTTTATCTTTTCACCCTAAAAAAAGGTGAGATGGTATCAAGAAACAGAGTGAAACTGTTTTACCTGCATGTCACTTTTGGCACCTTTTACAGCATCAAAGAGATCACTGGCTGGTGGTTCTGATTCTTTCTGGCTATGACCATGTACCATTCGAGGACCCTTCTTAGGATGTTTTGCCACCTAAAAAGTATAAAGAGATGAGGAGTATTTTTTAAAAATGACGTTAACATGTAGTTTCATCATCACATAGGTAGGCTTAAGCTGCCAATTATACAGCAGTTTGAGTTACTGCTTAGATCTGAAATATTTTATTTTATTTTTTTTGGTGTTATTTATTATTATTTATAACCTTTCTCCACAAAGGATTCAAGGCAGTCCAACAATGAAATAATTTTTATATTACGAACTTTTTCTCTTAAAAAGTCCCTTAGCCCCATTCTTGTTCCTCTGAATCTTAATAACCCTTTTTTCTTCTTTTCTCTTCAAAATTTGCCTTCTTCCTACTCTGTCTTTTAAAACTTTTAAAAAAATGTTTTTATTTCAGAGAGAGAAAGAGAGGGAGAGAGAGATAAAAACATCAATGAGAGAATCACTGATCGGCTTGCCTCCTGCACACCCCCTACTTTGGAACAAGCCAGGTTCTTGGGTCCATAGTCTACCTCTGAACCACACTGGCCAGGCTCTTAAAACTCTTTAACAAGTCTTGTCCTTTCATCAAACCTATCTCCTGAGCCTCTTTGAGGTTTTCTTGGCTGCTTCCCAGACCAGGTTTGAAAACAAAAGCTGACTCACAGGGGTTGTTTTGGGCGGTCGTTTTGCTGCTCTCTTCTTCATATTGCGTCTTGAGCTGTCTTCAAAGACACTGCCTTCATCAACTGACAAAGAATCACTATCCCTATAAGGGAATGGTTTTCTCCTTAAATACAATACCCCAGTTCCTCGACAGGAAAGGGTAAATAAATTATAATTTCTTTTTATTTTTAACTGTACCCCCTCTCCATGAGAAAAATATATTCAGATTTTCTTCAGGAAGACATGAGCTGTTTGCCAGTAGGGACAAAGTCTTAAAGGAAAATAACTGGAATAAAGCAATGGAGATGAAGAATGAGAACCTAAAATCCTTTACTAATAGCCTCTAAATCTATACAAGTATACATAAAAGCCTAAGTGACAGTTACCACTGAATGACCAGTTGACCAGTCACTATGATGCACACTGAAAATGTAGGAGCTGCCCCCTGGTGACCAGTGTGCTCCCACAGCAAACTTCCCATGGCTAGCCAACCTCCCCTGGTCCCTTCCCGCAGCTGGGAAACCTCCCACCATCCCTCCCCCTGCCTGGCAGGCCCTGTCCCCCAGACCCCAGCTGGCCAGTCCCAATCGTGACTGGGCGAGAAAGCCCTAATAGGCCTGCCAGGCCTAGGGAACCCACCTGTGCTTGAATTTTGTGCACTGGGCCTCTAGTAATAAAATAAAATAATATCTACTTAAGCAGGTTGAGGGATCACTGCTATGTGGAGAAAAGTGAACATGGCTTGGGAAGTAATAATATTTCTTCTACATAAACAGGAGATTAATATAGTTTATAGATTAATAATAAAGTTAAATTCCACTCCTTGAAATAAGTTCACACATGTTTTATTGATTCCCATTAAGTTTATAATATAGATATAATCTGATTCTGAATAGTAGTATTGTCAGAAACAGAATGATTTGGAGGAAGTCAACTGAAATAACCAGGGGATAAATCAGATGTTTGTATATGTTTGTTTTTTTCTGGAAAGATTAAAAACAACAAGATATAGTATTATAACTTTCAAAGTAAAAGCTCAAAAATGGTAACAAGGATAGAAGTACCTGTATATAAAATTCCCAAATAAAAGCACTAAAGGACACCAGCTACAACGTGGTAGTTGCCCACTACATGTCAGGCAACAAATAAAGAACTCTTTCCTTCCTCTTCCCCTGGGTCCCTGCTTCCACCAGAGGTTGTACATGCTGAATATACAAATGTGTTCAGGAAAGGTCTGACTAGTTGGGTGGCAGATTTAGAACAGCATGTGTTATTCTTAATGTCTGCAACGTGTAGAACAGGTAAAAACAGCCAGCAGAATTGGAAGGGGGCGCTGTTGTGAACCAGCAGAGCATCTTTTACTATCCCGCTGGTAAAAAGACAGAGGGGAAAGCTGCCCACCATGCAGGCAAAAGCCAGACAAGGTAACAACTTTTTGCCAACTCCACTCACCCTTCTGAAGTCTGGTCTGAGTCCCTGTCATCACAGGGCACACTGACATACAAACTGGACGCCGACAGGCTCCTCAGTCCACCTCGTTGCAGTGGGGAGGACATACTGCTTGGGGAGGAGGAGCTACGGAGCCAGGAGGAGGCTGGTCGAAGGGTCGACATGGAGGACCAGCTGGAGGAGGAAAGAGAGAAAATGGCTCCTACCCTCCCACTTCTCCCTCCCTACCCCTTTGCTTTCCGAGGGAACTGCTCGGAACTGGGGTGTGTGTGTGGGGGGGGGGAGGGGGCTGGGAGGGGGAGCGGTACACACACAAAAGACCGTCTTGACCTAAGGCACCTGGGCATTGAAGACAGACATATGATATGTAATACTTTAATAAATTAAAAAAAAAAAAAGACAGATGCAGACTATGGGGCTGGAGTTGCTTTCCAAGGGCAGAGCAAGGCATATGCCAGAGCAGACCCCACTCCCGATTCGGAAGCGGAAAGTGCCTGGTGCAAGTGAACCCGCAAATACGTAACGAACAAAAACACAAAAATCGAAAAGCACCCAGACGTACATTTCTAGAAAGTTAGTACTACTTGATTCCACACGGAATAGAATGGGACATTTTTAACGAACTGGGGAGGTGGTGGGTGGTGGCGCCGTTAGAATAGGGCCAGGAAAGTTCGCGTTCTCTACGTTTCTGTACGATAGTGAGTCTGACCCTCCCTGGGCTAAGTTTTTTTGGGCTGAGGAACCTCCTAAACGCTTACAGACTCTCAGTCTTTCCGGTCCTAGAAATGGAGGAGGCCACTAGCAGGGAGGAGGAAGCGGACCGGAGGGCGGGCGGGGAGTGGGATGGGGCGGGGAGGAGACAGGGAGGTAGGGGGCGTATTCTCAGGTTAAAGAGGAACCTCACTGCCTGAGCTGAGTAGGGTTGAGGAAGAGTCACCACCTGGGGTCCACCCCTCTGATGGCTGCAATCACCGCACCTACGACACACGCGCCCGCCGCTTCTCTTCGCTTCCAGTCCAGCGGCGGTGGAAGACTCCAGAAAAAACGCGGGAAGGCGCGAGGTGTGCTTGTGCGCAGGCGCGAGTCCAACGGCTCGGCCCACGACTGGTAACTGTCGCGAGGCTTGGACGTGAGCGAGCTCATGCTCACCACGTTCCTGTCACGTGCTCTAGCAGCCTCGAGCGGCCACCAGCTCTCCCACGTGCTGCCCGGTCACGTGGGCTTCGGCGCTCCAGCAGCCGGATTCAACCGCGCTCCACCCCAATCCCAGCCCCTTTGCTTCCACTATCGCCCCCTCTCGCCCCCGCCACACACACACACACACACGCACGCACGCACGCACGCACACACACGGAGACACACACACGCACACACGCACGCACGCACACACACAGAGACACACACACGCACACACGCACACACAGAGACACACACACGCACACGCGCACGCACGCACGCACACACACAGAGACACACACACGCACACACGCACGCACACACAGACACACAGACACACAGACACACACACACACGCACATGCACCCGCTACACACACCATTGGCAGGGCTTTTGCAGGACACCAGTAGTGGCCTCTTCATTCTGGGCTGTCAACTACCATAGGCTGGGGTCTACCCTGACCCCGCCTTTCGAACCAGGTAGCCACGCCCCCTATGAAGGCACGCCCCCACCAACCTTTGTAGTTCAGCCTCATCCCGCCCCTCCGCCCAGGACCCCCAACCACATTGGCTGAATTTCTCCCTAGATCCCGCCTCCGAGGCCGGCTCCTTACCATCATTGGTAAGGCCCCGCCTCGGGCCCCTCCCGCTGTCCGGCTCGCCTCTCCCATTGTCTCAGTTGATCCTGCCCGACCCAGCTACCCTCTTTGGGGTTTAGTTTTCCGAGGTCGCGCTCTTTCTCGGGCCGGCGGGACGGTCCTGAAGCAGAGAACCGGCTTCCCGAGTTCGGGCAGCTCTTCTCTCCTCTGCAGGACGCACTTTGCTGCTCCAGGGTCGCAGCAGCTATGTCCGCGCTGCGAACTCTTCTGCTGCTGCTGCTGCCTCTGCGTCCCGGTCCTGGTCCTGGACCAGGGAGCGAGGCAAAGGTCGTCCGGAGTTGCACTGAGACCCGGCAAATTCTGGGGTCCCGGGGATATAGCTTAAGCCTACTCCCTCCCGCCCTGATCTCAGGTGAGGAGAAAGAGGGAGACCAGAGAATTGGGGGCGAGGGAGGGGTCGGGGTGGGTCCTCCCCGTCTCACAGGAACTCTTCCCTTTCAGAGAGACCGTTGTAATGCTTTTATCCCATAGTAGTAACGCCTCTGCTCCTGAACTTCCTTACCAGGAGCACAGTAACCCTCCTGTTCGCATAGTAGCTATTGTACTCCACCCCCTCCCCAAACCCCTTTCTAGTAAGCAGCACCCATCTCTCTGGTGCTATCTTTACAACCCACATGGTTCTCCTCACTATTTCTAAGAGCACTTCTATAATACTTTATTGTTTACCAAGTAACCCCACCCCTCCAATCCCCATTTTTCCTATAGAAGCAGTCTTGTAAGTCCTCAGAGGCCTGGGGTGTGCCATGTTGGGGACGGTGGCCTGAGGGCCCTCTGGTCACTAATTTGGCCCCTTACTATTTGATCCCATGCCCAATGGCAGAGGACTGGGAATGGGTGAGGGGACAATAGGGTGGGTATAGGGTCAAGTAGGAATGTGTGTACAGACAATAGAAAAGAAACCAGACAGGTGAAAGAGAAGGGATGGCCCCCAGAGACCGGCAGGAGAAGAAAGGAATTTTACCACATCACTTCCCACCATTCCTTATTTCCCACCATTCCTTGTGTCTCCTCTATCTAGGTGAGCACCTCCGGACCTGTCCACAAGAATATACTTGCTGTTCCAGTGAAATAGAGGAGAGGCTGACCTGGGACACGGAGGCTACTTTCCGAAGCCTGGTGGAGGAGAATGGCTCCTTCCTGGTTCACACACTGGCTTCCCGGCATAGAGCATTTGATGGTGAGGACTTGGGGTCCCCAAATCTGGCCACACGCCTCCTCGCTGTGCTCATGATCCCAGCAAGTTTATCCTGTCCTCACTTCCTACTCTTATTCCTAAGGCACCCCTGCCCTGCCTTAGCCCCCCCCATACCCACCCCAGGCTCTCTCCAGGGTCCTGCCCCACCCCATTCTCAATCTGCCCAAGTCTGAGAGTTGCTCAGTTTCTAACTCACTTGTCTTTTTTTCTCCCCACTTTCTTCTTGCCTTTGCTCTTTCACTTGTTCATCCTTCTCTGGTCTCATCCCACCTCACGCCATTTTCTTTGCACTTGCCACAGAGGTTTTTCGGGAGGTGCTCTCCTCAGCCGAGCACTCCCTGGCCGTGCTCTTCACCCGCTCCTATGGCCGCCTCTATTCCCAGCATACCCCCTTATTCAGCGGCCTGTTCTCGCGGCTGCGGGACTACTATGAGAAGTCTGCTGAGGGGTTAGATGACGCCCTGGTGGATTTCTGGACGCAGGTCCTGGAGAGAATGTTCCCCCTGCTGCACCCACAGTACATCTTCTCCCCTGAATACCTGTTCTGCCTCACTCGCCTTGCCTCCTCCGCTGATGACTCTCTGAAGCCTTTCGGGGACTCGCCCCGCCGCCTCCGCCTGCAGGTGAGGGGTCTCAAGGCCTGAGTTTCCGCCATCTCTGACCTAGTGACCTCTAAACTGTGCCTTCACCTCTGACTGAATGACTGCCCCTTCATGCTCCAGTCACCCCTGACCCGGTGATCCCCACCCCCTGCATGTCAGCCACCTCTGACCTTGTGATCACTCTCTAGAGCCCCAGTGACCCCTGCCTGACCCAGTACTCCTTGATTTCCTGTAATTGGATGCCTCCCACTCTCATCCTGTGTGAAGTTTCACACATATCCCGGACCCACTCACCTATCCCCAGCCATCTTTCTGCCAACTCTTTCCTCGTTCTAATATCTTGCCTTTCTCTGGTTCAACCAAATGTGAATCAGGCACTTAGTATTTGAGAAGGATTTCCATTTTTAAAAATATATTTTTTATTGATTTTCCACAGAGGAGAAAGGAGAGAGATAGAGAGTTAGAAACGTCGATGAGAGAGAAACATCGACCAGCTGCCTCCTGCACCCCCCCCACTGGGGATGAGCCCTCAACCAAGGTACATGCCCTTGACCGGAATCGAACCTGGGACCTTCCAGTCCACAGACCGACGCTCTATCCACTGAGCCAAACCGGTTTCGGCAAGGATTTCCATTTTATAGTATCTCATTTAATTGCCATTTGAACTCTGGGAGGTAGGTGGTAGTATTCCTGTTTTACCGATGAGGAAACTGAACCTCCCAGAAGTTAAGGTCTCACAGCCAGTAAAGGGTAGAGCTGTGTCTCACACCCAGGTCTTCTGGCTGTAAGTGCAGGGTTTGTCCTGATGCACAGTCCCATTATCTCCAAGCCCTGTAAAACAATCCCTCCATCTCTTCCCAAGCCCAGCTCACCTTGATCCTTCTAGGCTAGAATTCCTTTGAGCCTCTTGTACCTGCCTTCCTGTACCACCTGATAATCCTAACCACCCCAAGTTAACTCCACAAACCTACCCCACCACTGCTCATCCCAGTGGTATAGTCTCTTGGCCCCGCTCCTGAATGACAAGACAACTCTATGGTTCTTCTCACCTTCTTCCTTCTCCCCCAGATAACCCGGGCCACGGTGGCTGCCCGGGCCTTTATCAAGGGCTTGGAGGCTGGAAGAGATGTGGTCAGCGAAGCACTTAAGGTTAGAGGCTGCTTGGGTGTGGTGGGGCTCAGGGAGGGGAAAGGAGATGCCCCGTGAGGAAGAGTCAGATGCCAGCTGGCAGGAGAGACGTGGAGCTTTCCCATGTTAGCCCTGAGGCCCTGGGACCCCAGGGTGAACCAGGAAGGAGATGGGCCAGAGGGAAGTCTCCCTGGTGCCCTGATTCATGATCTGCTCTCACCTCTGACCCTCTCCTGCCCTCTGATGCCTCGTATTCCTGTCAGCCTCTGGGGTTCTGCTCATCTCCGTAACATTCTGAAATAAGAGTACTGGTCCCCCTAGTTTCCTCCAAATGCCGCAGCGGCTCTTCCTTTCCTGCTACTGAAGGCCAGATTCCATTCTCTCCCTGACCTCTAGCCTTACCTCTTCCATCCCCAGTTTCATCCTTCCCCGCTCTTGTCCTTAAGCCTTTTCTCCGACCCCACTGGTCCATCCTTCCCAAAAAGCAGTATCGACAAGATGGCCCCCGGGAACTTCCCTCCACAGTCTTTTGGGGGTCTCACCTGCTGCTACATGGGGTCACCAACCGTAGCTGTTCGCATCTGTTCTCCCTGTGGGCCTGGGAAGGCGGGGTGGGTGTTTGACTTCTCTCTGTGCAGCCCTAAGCTTGGCTAAGGGCAGCCTCAGTGTTTGTGGATAACAGCCCAGCTCTCTGCCCCCAGGTCCCCCTGTCCGAAGGCTGCAGGCGGGCCGTAATGCGTCTGACTGGCTGCCCCTTTTGCCGGGGGGTCCCCCTGCTGCCGCCCTGCCGGGGCTTCTGCCTCAACGTGGCCCATGGCTGTCTCAGCGGCCGGGGCCTGGACCCGGACTGGGGGGCCTATCTGGGTGAGGACTCGGGAAAGCCTGAGAGGCATGTCCCTGTAAGGGTGAATGGGATGGACTGGGAGGGGGTTTTAAGCCCCATTGACGGGGACCATGGAGGGGGGAGGGAATGGTAGAGATCTTGAGTCTCCCCATCTAACACTTGGCTGCCCAGGTCAGGATTTGTGGGAACTTCCTAGTTTAACAAGTTGCCTCCATGCTATCCCCCCATTTCACCCTTGGCTCTCTCCCCCTCCTTCCAGACGGACTCCTGTTCCTGGCTGAGAAGATCCAGGGCCCCTTTTCCTTTGAGCTGGCAGCTCAGGCCATTGGGGTGAAGATCTCGGAAGGTTTGATGTACCTGCAGGAAAACAGTGTAGGGGTGTCCACCAAGGTACAGGAGCCTCCAGGAGCGTGGGAGTGCCAGCCTGGGGGCCGGGAGGAGCGGTGTGGGTATCCGCTCTAGTACGGGAGAGAGCGGGGTGGAGGCCAGGGCCTGGGATTGTGAGACAGACGGTGATGGGTGTCAGGGGGTCACTGTAGGTACCTGGGGAGGCAGGGCTTTGGGCAGATGTAGGTGTTGGAATGGAGATTCGGTGTCCGTTTCATCCTGCGGGGCACCCCTGTGCACAGGTGTTTCAGGAATGTGGCGTCCCCCCCAAGGCCATGGCCCGTGCCCACCGAGCCCTGGCGCCCAGAGAAGAAGTGGGCCGGCTGCGGACCGCGGCCGCAGGGGCGGAGGAGGAGCAGCCCACGACAGCTGCGGGCAACAGCCTGCCCCGGATGGTGAGTTGGGTGGGTGGGTGGGTGGCACGCGTGTGGGTGCTGGGTGGGAGGGTGGGCACGCGCTGCAGCTCCACCTGCTCTCCCTGTACTCCCAGGTGTGGGAGCTCCGTGAGCGGCTGGACCGAGTCCGGGGCTTCTGGGCCGGGCTGCCCCTGGCGGTGTGCGGGGACTCCCGCATGGCATTGGACGTCACGCAGGAAGCAGCGCCCTGCTGGACCGGAACCGGGCGGGGCCGGTGAGAGTGGGGGGGGGGGGGAGGCAGGTGGGCGGCTTGGTGGGCAGGAGAAGCCCAAATCCGGGGCGGGGCGGGAGCCTTTAGGGCCGCTCTGCTCGCAGGTACCTGTTGCCGGTAGTCGGAGGGCCCCTGGCCAAGCAGCTCAACAATCCAGAGGTGGACGTGGAAGCCTCAAACCCCGACCTCCGGACTCGGATGCGGCGACTGCAACTCCGGTCAGCTACCATGAGGATGAGGGCAGCTGCCCAGGGACGCGACCTAGATCTGGAGGACTGGGGTGAGACCTGACTCCCCGGGGATGGGGAGGTGGGGAGGAGGGCCCTGGTGGTCTCCCTCCTCTGGTTGCTTGGGATTGGACCTTGGACCCGCCCACTGCTTTCTGAGTCCCTCCCTTCCCATCTTGTTATCATTCAAGCATTCATTTTGCAATCATGAATTGAACCCTTACCTCAAAGGTTAGGGATAGAAGACGAGTGTGAGAGAAGGTCTCTGTGCGTTCACATTCCAGTTGAAGAGTCTCCAAAACATTCTTACAGAACAGTGGGCAAAGGACTGTGGAAGGTTGGGGAGGGTCCTCCTCCCCCCACTCCCCTCCCGCAGGGTTGGGGTGCCATTGGGCTGGCTTCCCAAAACAGAGTTTGCCAGAAAAGCAAGGCAAGAACATTAATTTTCTTTCTTCCCATCTGCCTGTCTCTCTTTTCTGTCTCATTGTCTTTTTTTCTGTCTCCCATTGCCTGTCCTCATTCTCATGTCTACCTGACCTCTCTATCCTTGCTTTCCTGTCATTGTCTTTCTCCCTCCTCCTACCTATCTCCCTATGGCTCTCTCCTCCTCTTGTGTCTGTCTCTGTTTCCCACTGCTCCTTTTCCCACCCCTGTCTGTCTCTGACCCTCTCCTCCCGGCAGAGGAGGATGCCAGTGGCTCTGGAGAAGGACACTATGCAGATGACTGGATGGCCGGGGCAGCGGCTGTGGCCCCCCCAGCCCGGCCTCCTCGTCCTCCTGGCCGCAAAGGAGGTTTCATCATCCGCCAGAACCAGGGCAGGAGCAGGACTGGGGGGGCATCACTTGGTTTTCACACTCAACCCATTCTCATTCTCCTCCTCTCAGCCCTGGCCCTGCTTGGACCTCGATAACAGGGGACTGGTGCCCTGGCATCAGAGGGGTTCATGGCCCTTTCCCTCCTCCCCTCTCAGCTGAATCTGGGGAGGAGTTGAAGGGGGCTGCAGAGAGGGTTGAGTAGGGGCTTTTTTGGGTGAATGGCTAGGGCCCCAAATCCAGGAGATTCCCGTTAGGATTGGGTGGGTGTTCACATATTTATTTTTTCATTTGGTATCGGGGTGGGGGGTTGGGAGTATTTATTTAGAGAGGACTTGTGGTCTCTCCAACTGAGCCTCTAAGTCTGGGCTCTGGTGGTCAGCCCCAAAGAGGAGAAAGGGAAGATTTTTAGGGTGACAGTTGGGGGGTAGGGTTTGAAGGAAGTTGGAAGTGGGGAGTTGTGGGTTCACCTGGTCTCTGAAATGGAAAAAGCTGGGTGCTGGCAGGGTGCAGGGCAGGGAACTTGGGTGTGTGAATAGGATATCAGGACCTCTGGTCCTTGATTCTATGTTTGTTTGTTTTTCAGTATCAATTTCTTAAACTAAAACACAAAAAATAAAAAAATAAAATTCATGACCTCTACCATCCACGTTTCACAAGTTTTGCATTTTACAAATAAACAACTAATTTATTGGACCCTGAGTGTGACTTTTCTGTAAGTTCAGCAGCCCTCACTGAGCCTGGCTCCTTGCAGAGGCCCCAGAGCCTCACATGGCTCGTTCTCTGCTTGCTTCTGGCCTCTCTTGGATCCTGTCCCCTGATACTGAACTTGGGCGAGTTGTTTACCCTCTGGATCGGAGGGCCTTCATTTGTAAGATGGGGAGAAACGTAAGGACCAAACAGGAACTGTGTGAGGAAGCATCTTGCTACGGGCAAAATTCTTGAACACGAAGCATCATTAACATTTCCACACTGCTGCCCCCTGCCTCCAGAACGGGGCTCCTGTTCTCTGCGTCAGCCTCTGGCTGCCTTGTCACAAGTTCTTGCCAATGTCTGCTTTCAACTCTTGTCTGTTACTTTCTCCTTTCTGTCCCCTGAATGAGTCTTTTGTTCTGCAGAAAGCAGAGAAAGAAAAGGTATAAATGACTCTTAAGTGTGAAAGGAGGGTAGAAATTGTGTCTTCCAAGGGCAGCGATGTGCCCTGACCCCAAAAAGAAAAAAAGGAAAGAAAAAAAGATGCAGGGAGGGAGAGACCCAGAGACTCGATCAAAGCTGAAGCAGCTGCCGGGACTGGCCAGACAAAGGGAGGGAGAGGGGAGGAGCCTGGGCGCTGAGAAAGTTGATGGGGAAAGTTTAGCAGAGTGAGGAACCGGGGCAGTGGCTGGGGAAGGCCAGATCCTGATTACCCTGCTGCCCCTCAGGAGGCTTGGTGAGTGGGCAAGTGACATCAAGGCTGCAGCCAGTGGAAGGACTCTAGAGTTTATGGGAGGAGTCTTGGGGGGAGGGGGTGGTTATCACCAAAGCTGGAGGGGACAGAGGGCTGGAATTGAGGATAATAGGAGGAGACAGAGATGGGTGGAAGGAATAGAAGAAATCTGGACACAGAAATGCAAGGCCAGAGCCTGGGGGCTGTGTTAGGGGAGGGATGCCAGAGAGGGCAGGTCTTTAAGGAGCAAATACCGGTTTCTGTGTCTGGAGTGGCGCCTGGTTCTCCCGGAGGGGCTGTCCGGGCTTGTTGGAAGGGCTGTGCCCCTGCTTGTGGGTTGTAATCTGAAGGGGTGGGTCGGACTCCCAGCTGATTAGGAAACTGGGGCTTGGGAAGGAATTCCAAACTGAATGCTCCCCTATCAGTATCTGTCTCTCTCTGCTGCCCCACCCACTGAGTCTCCTCTGGGGGCACTGATGGGGTTGGAAAGGGAATGGGGTTGGGGTGGGTGGGTTGTGAGGGTATGTCTGGGGATCTGGGTTTTGTAAATAAGCCCGCATCTCCCCCAGCCCCTCCCACACTGGGGTGGTCCCTGTGCCAAAAGGGAAAAGAGATGCTTGAATTTACACCAGATGCCCGGCTCTTACTCATTACAGAGTCACTCCTGTGGTCTCAGCTCTCCGGTTTTATCTGCCTGACCCACATTCCTTCCCTACGGCCTTCCCTCTCAGCCTCCAAATGGAGCTCTTCATCCCGACGGAAGCTCAGGGGGGAGCCAGGGCCCGGCGATGTCCGCCTCACTGTCCTGGGCAGATGGGTCCGATCTTCCTTGCAGGGTCTCTGGCTTTCCCTCCTTCCCTTCCAAATCCCAGAGGCTCAGGGGGAAACTCTGGGCGGTTGGAGAAGCTGGAGGCAGACGGCAGAGGAGTAGTTGTGGGGCCACCTGGATCTGGGTGTAGAGAGCACACACCCTCACCAACACCCTCCTCTGAATTAGTCCTAGCTGGAACAGCAGGAGACAAGGCTCTACCCTCTCCTTAGACTCCCTCCTTCCCCTCATTTCCCTTCTAGACGCTGACAGAGGCAAAAATCTGCTAACTCAGGGGGCAGACTCAACCAGGGCTGCAAACGGGCCTGGGGAATGACCCCCAATCTCAAACCAGCACCTTCTGTGGCTGCACAGCCGCCTCTGCCTCTTTGCCTGGCCCTGGCCGTCACCCTTCCCGGTGCCACATGGGCCCTCTGTCTCCTGCCAGGACCATGCGCCTCTGGGGGCCTCGGAGCCTGGGGGTGGCTTTGGGAGTCTTCATGACCATCGGATTTGCCCTCCAGCTCTGGGGCGGGCCCTTCCAAAGGAGGTGAGTTTTATCTTGTCCCAATGCCTGATAGATGCCCCCCCCCCACTTGCTCCTCCCACTCCTACCTGGGGCTGTGACTCCTGGGAACTTGGAGGAGGCTCCACACCCGCTGTCCTTGCTCCGCAAGACGCCCGTCCACCTGCTGGTGAGGGACAGGATACTTTCCCTCCCGTCTCTCCCCAGGTTACCTGGGCTGCAGCTCCGACAGCCCTGGGCCCCCTCCCCAGGACCAGCCGTTCCATCCTGTCCTCCCCGGCAGCGCCTGGTGTTCCTGAAGACGCATAAATCCGGGAGCAGCTCTGTGCTAAGCCTGCTTCATCGCTACGGGGACCAACGGGGGCTGCGCTTCGCCCTCCCTGCCCGCTACCAGTTTGGCTACCCCAGGCTTTTCCAGGCCTCGTGGGTCAAAGGCTACCACCCTCAGGGTGGAGGCACCCAGCCCCCCTTCCACATCCTCTGTCATCACATGAGGTTCAACCTGAAAGAGGTGAGAGGTGTGGAGGGCGTGGGTGGGACTGGAGAGGGATGGGATCAGGCCTGTGGCCAGGGCCGTCGGTGGAGGAGGCCCTAGGCATCGGGGCTCCCGAGGAGTCACCTCACCCAGAAGGTGGACGGGGGAGCCACAAAGGTGAAATTTCCTGTTCTCTCCTCAGCTGTCGCCTCCCCAGGAGTTTCTGAGAGCTGAAGTCCTGCCCCCTCCCATCTGGTGCATGCTCCAGTCTCCTTCCCTGACCAATTTATCTAGCTGGTGTCAGCACTCTGCCAAGTCTGAATCTCACTCCCTAACACCCCCTCCAGGTGCCCCTTTCCCTTCTTAGCCCCTTTCATCAGTACCACCAGGACCTCTGCTTAGCCACTGCCCTCTGACCTATCTTCCTCTCACTCCCCTCACCATGTCTGCCAGATTTTGAGAATCAGGTATATGCCAAGCCATAGCCCAGCCCTGGCCCCCTCAGCCTCACTTCTAAAGGGGGAGATAGGTAAATGGACTCACGTATTCATCCGAACACACAGAAAGCTGAGAATTCTTAGAGGAAGAAAGTCAATGTGCAAATGAAAACATAAGGAGAGGGACTGACTGTTATTGAATACTTCCTGAATTCTGGGTATTAATCTTACCATCACCTTGCCAGGAAGACATTACAAGTGCCTCCATAATAAAGGAGAGGAATCGAGACTCCGAGAGGCTTAGTGACTGGTCTCTTGGTCATATTTGAACCCAGGCCCATCTGCTCCAAAGTCGGAGTGCCTTCCCTGGCATATGTGCATGTACACGTTTGTATTTGGAACTGTGAGAAGAATATTCATCAGAAAGAGGTGGGGATTTCTGGAGAGGCAGGTTTTAAAGGGTGGAGATGATTTTGTAGTAAGGAGAACACTAGGCATTCTTAGAGGGAGCAGAATATCAGGAAAGGCATGGTGATGTGGATGTGTGTGTGAAGGTTTTTTGTGTGTCTGTGGGTATAAGTGGTAGAAGTTCAGCGGGGGCTGCAGACCCACTGCTGATTAAGTCGGAGCTGGAGAAAGCAGCCGAGGCACATGAGTGTGATCTAATGGGCGAGGAGGGCCCTCTGCTGGGAGGGAGGTGATGACAATGGCCTTGGAGGCAGATTTCTCCGAAGGTTAGGATGAGGACCTTCATTGTCACCCTCATTCATCTGAATACCGATCGCTTTCCATGTATTTCCACATTCTTCAAGGTAAGTGTTAACTCAGATTCATAGATGGCGGAAGTTCAATAAACTGCCCAAAGTTACATAACTGGTAAATGCCTGAATTGGGATTTTATTCTAGGTCCACCTGATGCCACAGATTATTCTCTGCACTGTTCTCTTCTTCCTTCAAAGAGACACACAGTTCCCTGGCTCTGCCCTGCACACATGCCTATACTAGCAGAGTAGATTGGAGGACAGCATGTCAGAGAGTCAGGTTCAATGACAGTCACATTCAGAGGCAGAAACCCTTCAGGGAGCCCGGGAGCCGGTTTCTAATGGGCACCTGCCTGGCTCAACCTGATTCCCACCTTCCTTCTTGCTGAGAAGTGGAATCCAACGTGCCAGGCCTCAGGGCAGCTCCCTACAAGGTGACCATGGCCCCCTAGTGTCCAGTCCAGAAGTGCCTCTTGCTCTCCAAGATGCCCAGGAGCCCCACAAGTGCCCTGTCCTTCAGCCAGCCTGGGCTTGTCTGCCCACCTGACACCTGTACCTGAGGCAGCATTATGGCTGCCCCTCTCTGCCCTCTTTGCTGCCAGTGACTCCCCCGCTCACCCCCCCACCCCCTGCTGAAGAGGCCTCAGGCCCGTTTCTTTCTTGGAGCAGGGACCAAGAGTCCCAGGGTAGGCTCTTAACAGTTTTTTTTGTTGGAGAAGTGAACACAAAGTTTGCTTCTTAGAGATTTTTCTGACCAAGGCAGAGAGTAATGCCAAAGAAAATACATGTTCTCCAGGAACTTCCCACATTCCAGGTTCTTTCATATTCTTTTTTAAAAATATATATTTTATTGATTTTCCACAGAGAGGAAGGGAGAGGGATAGAGAACTAGAAACGTCTATGAGAGAGAAACATCGACCAGCTGCCTCCTGCACCCCCCCACCGGGGATGTGCCCGCAACCAATGTACATGCCCTTGACCGGAATCGAACCTGGGACCTTTCACTCCACAGACCAACTCTCTATCCACTGAGCCAAACCGGTTTCGGCTCCTGTTCATATTCTTTAATCCATGTAACTTCCACAATGAGCTCAGAAGGAAGATACAAGTAGCCCTATTTTGTAGATGAGCAAATTGCATCTCAGAGACATCAGTAACTTGCCCAAGATCTGTCAGCTAGTGAAAAAAGCCGGGGGTTCCTCTTAGAGCTGTCAGGAGGCTGGGGGATCTTTGGGCATTGGGCTTACACTTTTCTCCCTGGCCCAGTTCCTTCTCCCCGTGACTGTTTTCTCTCCTCTGCAGGTACTTCAGGTCATGCCTTCTGACAGCTTCTTCTTCTCCATTGTCCGAGACCCAGCGGCTCTGGCCCGCTCTGCCTTCTCCTACTATAAATCCACCTCCTCAGCCTTTCGCAAGGCACCTTCCTTGGCTGCCTTCCTCGCTAACCCTCGAGCCTTCTACCGACCTGGGGCCCGTGGAGACCACTATGCTCGCAACTTGCTATGGTTTGACTTTGGCCTCCCATTCCCCCCTGAGATGAGGACCAAGAGAGAATATCCTCATCTCCCCGGTGCCCCCAACCCCCCAGCGCTGCACGCCCTGCCTTCTGGCGCTGGCTCTCGAGCCCACACCCTGGATCCCAATGCTCTCTTCCCTCCTGCTCCCCCCACTGCTGATGGTCACAGCCAGTCACCCAGCCCCGCTGCTTTAGACTTGGGGTCTTCATCCTTCGTCCAGTGGAGTCTGGCCTGGTTGGACTCCGTCTTTGACTTGGTCTTGGTGGCCGAGTACTTTGACGAGTCATTGGTTCTGCTGGCAGACGCCCTGTGCTGGGGCCTCGATGATGTGGTGGGCTTCATGCACAATGCCCAGGCTGGAAGTGAACGGGGCAGAAATGCGGTCAGCGATGGTGGACTGACCACTGAGGACAGGCAACTAACTGCACGGGCTCGAGTCTGGAACAACCTGGACTGGGCTCTTTACGTTCACTTCAACCGCAGTCTGTGGGCACGCATAAAGCAATATGGCCAGGGTCGCCTGGAGAGTGCGGTGGCGGAGCTCAGGGCTCGCCGAGAGGCCCTGGCTAAACACTGTCTGCTGGGGGGTGAGGCTTTAGACCCCAAATACATCACTGACCGCCGGTTCCGCCCTTTCCAGTTTGGATCAGGTAAGGTTTTGGGCTATGCGCTTCGGAGCGGACTGAGCCTCCAAGAGCGGGAGGAGTGTGAGCGCCTGGCTACCCCGGAGCTACAGTACAAGGACAAGCTGGATGCCAAGCAGTTCCCTCCAAAAGTCTCTCTGCCCTTCAAGACTTCAAAGCTACTCGCTCCATAGGCATTAGACCACTGAGTATTAGGTTAAAGAGCAGCTAAGCGACAGGACATATGTGACCGGTGTGGGACAGCCAGCTGACACTTCTGCTTCTCCGGGAAAGCAAGTCTGCTCCCTACAGGATGACTGGAACGTTGTGTGGATGTGGGCCCCAAGTCCTCCAGGCTGGGTCAAAGCCTCCGGTCGTTCAGTTCCCAGCAGCAGTCCTCCATCCCCTGTGCCCCCTCCCCTTTCCAGCCCCTGGCAGGTCCATGTAGCACTCTCAAAGGCTCCCTGGAGGAGCAAACCACGATTTAAGCCAGAGGAAGTCTGGGACACGGTGGATTGGAAATATCCGTCCATGTCTCTATGAAATGTTTGTTCCTGGGCTACGCTCATTTCACTATGAAAATGTTTGTTGAATGAATAAATAATTTGAAACTTTTGGACTTGCTTTATGTAGAGCAGAAAGAGAAGGGGATGCTGCATCTTCGTGATAGATGCGTGGGGTGGAGAGGGTTCTTTTTATTTTTTATTATTTTTTTCTTTTTTAAATTTAATTTTATTTTTTTCTCATTTTTTAAATTAAGGTATTATATCTATACATACCTTACCAAGAGAGGGTTCTTTTTTTTTTTAAAAAAATATATTTTATTGATTTTTTACAGAGAGGAAGGGAGAGAGATAGAGAGCTAGAAACATCAATCAGCTGCCTCCTGCACACACCCCACTGGGGATGTGCCCGCAACCAAGGTACGTGCCCTTGACCGGAATCGAACCTGGGACCCTTCAGTCCGGAGGTCGACGCTCTATCCCCTGAGCCAAACCGGCCTCGGCGGGTTCTTTTTAACATTACTTCTCCGAAAAGCCTTTCTAGAGTCTCCCCTAAATCCTCTTGCTGCAACCCAACTGCTGCCGGACCCCGCCCCTCTCCTCCAGGGCCCGTCACTCACAGGTTCCGGGGCCTCAGGCCACGCCCCCTCCCTTCCGCTTCCGGCTTTTCTCCAGTCATTCTCCGGGCACCGGGTTCCGGCCCCGCGGGGTCTCGGTTCCGGGTCGGTGGTCCCGGTTCCCGGCCCCGGGGAGGTCTCTGGGCCGGCGGGCCGCGCGCAGCCCCCGTCCGGCGTGGGGCCTCCCGCCGGCCCCATGGAGTCCCAGTGCGACTACTCGATGTACTTCCCGGCCGTGCCGCTGCCGCCGCGCGCGGAGCTGGCGGGGGACCCGGGCCGCTACCGGGCGCTGCCCCGGCGCAACCATCTCTACCTGGGGGAGACCGTCCGCTTCCTGCTGGTGCTGCGCTGCCGCGGGGGCGCGGGCTCCGGCGCCGGCGGGGGCCCGGGCTTGGGCTCCCGAGGGGCCTGGGCAGAACTGGCCACCGCCCTGGCAGCCCTGGCCTCGGTCAGCGCCGGGGGCGGCCCCGGTGACCAGGATCCCGAACCCCCCGGGGGCGGGGATCCGGGCGGTGGGGGTGTGTTTCGAGGCTGCAGCCCCCTTCTCACCCACGGCCCGGCCCCGGCTACCTCAGGGGGAGTGACCACGGTGAGGAACTGGGGTGATCTGCTGGGCCCCAAAGACCGGACAGGAGAAGGACATGGGAGGGAAGCTGGGGGCGGATGATGGATGAGGACAGAAGTGGGCACCTCTTAAAGGGAACTGCCTCTCTCCTAACCTCCACCCCTTGCACACCCCAGCTGCCTGTGGAAGAGCCAATTGTGTCCACAGATGAGGTCATCTTCCCACTCACTGTTTCACTGGATAGACTGCCCCCAGGGACACCGAAGGCCAAGGTAAGATTGGCAAGGGGTGAAGCTATTGTCCTAATTCACTTGTTCTCTCTAAGGCTGGCTGGCTACCTCTCTTGACTGTGGCCCCGTGTTCCTTTTGCGCAGATTGTAGTAACTGTGTGGAAGCGGGAGGTTGAGGCACCAGAGGTCAGAGATCAAGGCTACCTGCGCTTGCTGCAGACCCGATTTCCTGGGGAGACCTTCCGGGGAGAGCAGAGTGCTTTCAAGGCCCAAGGTGGGGAGAATGCTGGAGTGACTGTGGGTTGGACGTGAGGTCTGTGCCCAGACCCAGCCCGTCAATTCTTGTTCTTGCTCCTGCCCTCTCTCGCAGTGAGTACCCTGCTGACCCTGCTGCCCCCTCCAGTTCTGAAATGCCGCCAGTTCACTGTGGCTGGAAAACACTTGACTGTTCTCAAGGGTGAGCAGATTGGTGGCTAAGGTCTTGGGTAGCAGCAAGGGCGATGATTGGGTGGCAGTTACCCTGTGCAGACTTGGGGGGATAGGGGTCCATTTGGGAGGATTAAGGTGGGATCTGAGGGGTCCAGATAATCACCGAGCTGGTTGCCTTCGACAGTGCTGAACAGCTCTTCCCAAGAGGAAATTTCCATTTGGGATATACGTATTCTCCCAAACTTCAATGCCAGTTATCTACCTGTCATGCCTGATGGCTCTGTGCTGCTGGTGGACAATGTCTGGTGAGGTCTTGGGAAGGGGCAGGGCTGCAAAGTGCTGGGGCTGGGCTCAGGGCTGAGAGCTCTGGCCCGGAAAGATGCAGCTCTGTTCCCTTTCTTCTGAACTAGTCACCAATCTGGGGAGGTCTCCATGGGCTCCTTCTGTCGGCTTCCTGGTACCTCTGGCTGCTTCCCCTGCCCACTCAGTGCCCTAGAGGAACACAACTTCCTGTTTCAGCTGAGGGTGGGTGAGCAGCCACCTCCAGGGGCCAAGGAGGTGAGTATGAGGGGCTGGTGATTTCAAGAAAAAAAGGTTAAGAAAAGGCAGTGGTCCCTAGTTGGTTTAGTTGGGTGGGTAAAGCTTAGGCCTGTGTACTGAAGGGTCCTGAGTTTGATTCTGGGCAGGGGCTCATAACCTTGTTTGCAGGCTCAATCTCTGGCCCTGGTCAGGGCTTGTGTGGGAGGCAACCCACATCGATGTTTTTCTCTCTCTCTTTCCCCCTCCCTTCCACTCTCTAAAAATCTATAGAAAAATATCCTCAGGTTAGGGTTAACAAAAAAAAGAAAATGCTAGGGTGTTACCTGAAGATGAGAGGGGATCTCTTTGGCATGATGGTCCCTCTGCTCCTCCCCAGGGCCTGGAAGTCCCCTTGATTGCCGTGGTTCAGTGGTCCACCCCAAAGCTGCCCTTCACCCAGAGCATCTACACCCACTACCGGTGAGTGTGTGGGACCCTTGGCGGGACCACCCTGTTCACCTTTGTTTCAAAACACGTACATCCTGCTTTCCTCTCTCACTGCTTCTAGCCTGCCCAGCATTCGCCTGGACCGCCCGTGCTTTGTGATGACTGCTTCCTGTGAGTCCCCAGTTCGGACCTACGAGCGTTTCACGGTCACTTACACGCTGCTCAACAATCTCCAAGACTTCCTTGCTGTGAGGCTCGTGTGGACCCCGGAGAACGCACAGGCTGGTAGGGTGCTGCCAGGCTGGGCCTTTGTCCCGAAGGGGGAGAGGGGAAAGGAAGAAGTCACGGAGGTGGGTGACATGTGGCACTGGCTTGTGACACAGATAGGAAATTTAGAGACCCAGTGGGGCAGGATGACTTAAGAGCACTGACACTGATGCTGGCTCCCTGGTATGTTTGATTTCTGCCTCCATCATTTATAAGCTGTGTGACCCTGGGTGGTTACTTACCCTCTCTGAACCTCAGCTCCCTCATCCCTAAAAAGGAGAAAATAATACTGCTCCCCCCACGAGGATAAGATGGTGACTTAAAGATTTAATGTATATGAAGTGGTTAGAGTGGACCTCAGCACACAATAAATATCAGCTGTTATTTATAACATTTGGCGAAAGATATACTCAGTTTACTCCACAGGTGACTTTGAAGATTAATCAAGACTGTGCTCATGGAAGCCCCTTGCGAGGAACTCTGTACAGATGTTTACTGGTCGCTGTTTCTGCCCCGCAGGAAAGCAGCTGTGTGAGGAGGACCGTCGGGCCATGCAGGCTGCCCTGGACTCCATTGTCTGCCACACGCCCCTCAACAACCTTGGCTTTTCCCGGAAGGGCAGTGCCCTCACCTTCAGTGTGGCCTTCCAGGCTCTAAGAACGGGGCTCTTTGAGGTGGGCTGGGAGGTGCCGAGAGGGTGGGCGGGGTGGTGGGTGATGCAGAACGTTGGGATAGGAGGCACCAGGGCTGCTGGCTGCTGGAGAGGAAATACAATGGATGGCACCAAAGCCAGGCTGAGGGGAGGCGGAATTGCGATCCAGTATTGGTCCGTTAAGGGGAAAGGTGATTTGAAAGGAGGTCTGGGGCCTGGAAGCTAAGTGGGAATGCTGATCTGTGTCTTTCCACCCCAGCTGAGCCAGCACATGAAACTGAAGCTACAGTTCACTGCTAGTGTGTCCCACCCTCCGCCCGAGGCCCGGCCCCTCTCTCGGAAGAGCAGTCCCAGCAGCCCAGCTGTCCGGGACCTGGTGGAGAGGCACCAGGCTAGCCTGGGCCGCTCTCAGTCCTTCTCCCACCAGCAGCCTTCCCGCAGCCACCTCATGAGGTATGGAGCCCGGGGAGGGGAGCCGGGATTGGAGAGGGAGCCGGAAGCCGTCCCGAGGCCTAAGGAGAGCCCACATCTGCCTTCCTCTAGGTCCGGCAGTGTGATGGAGCGCAGGGCCATCACACCCCCTGTGGCCTCCCCAGTTGGCCGCCCCCTCTACCTGCCCCCAGAAAAGGCTGTGCTCTCTCTGGACAAGATTGCCAAGCGCGAGTGCAAAGTGCTGGTGGTGGAGCCTGTAAAGTAGCGCCTTGCCGGCTCCCTTACACTCCCAGGAACTGAATGCCTCTGGAGGGGTCCTCGTTCCGGGCTGTGCCTCCCGTGGTGGGTGAGGAGGCCGTGCCTGTCTGTGTCTGCTGAGGAGGGGAAAGCCGTGAAACGGGCGGGTGTGGCTGCAGCACTAAACCAACAGTATTCCCCTGACTGCCTGGGAGGGCTGGTCCCACCCCTTGGTTAGGGCAAGGGTTCTAAGAGCTCCCGGCCCCCCGCCCTGCTCCGGGCTCTAAGTTTACAGTGGTTTCTCATTCCTATTAAGTCGTCTTTCCTGCCTCTGAAATCTGCCCCTTGTCTCTCTCCCCTCCCCCCCCGCCCCCGCCGAGATTAGAGGGCGCGATGGTACAGGGACCCAGACAATGACCCTCCTGTCTCAGAGGTGAGGGGCCATAGGTGGCGGCCTCTTCCTGCCCCTCATGTTTACGTTTGCGGCCTGAAGCACTTTAAGTTGTGTGGGTTTTGTTTTTGTTTTTTTGTCTGTCCCTGTAACTTATTCTCCAACTACTGCTTCCAACTGAAATAAGACTATTAAATGGCTGTTCAGGAGGGAGAAGAGTGATGTTGTTTGTGTGTTGGTGGAAGGAGCAGAGACCAGAGCTCCAAATGATTCCCTCCAGCATGCCTGCCAGGTAGTTGCTGTCAGCTCCCTCCCCCATACACACTTCCCCAGGCCTGGGACACCAGACTCATGTTTATTAGGAGGGAGGCCCCCTGTCCTCCCTCTAACACTGCGCAGAGTCGCCGAGCCTCTGCCCTTTCAGGTAATGGGGTGTGGAGGAGAGGGTGAGCAGAAGGCCTCCAGGCTGGCAGCAGGCGGAGAAAGGAGGTTGCATCTTCCTCATCACAGGTTCACGGATCCAGTCCACCTCTTCCCTCACCCTCGGCAGGCTCAGACGTCAATGGGCTCCCGGCCTCGGTTCTGCCTCTTCACCACAAACACCCTCTGTCCTGACACGGTCACCAGCAGCGTGTGTTCTCCAAAGACCACTGGAGGGAGACACGCCTTCCCGAAGCCCGGGAGAGGGAAGGGAACAGGAACACAGAGTTAGTGGGGTATAATGGCCTCCGTGAGGTCATAACAACTGGCTGGGATCAAGAGCCAAAGAAATTAGGTGGTTTGAGGCTCAGAGATCTGAAGATGGGACGTCTGCATTCAATACTTCCCATACTTGTGATACAGGGGGGAATCCCAAAGAGAAGAAAGTGGCCAGCCAGGGACCCCAGGTTGACAGGAGACCAGTGATCTTTCCCTGGTTAGCACCCCACCTCTGGGAGCACCCTCACCAGTAAGGGGGTGGGGCTCACCCGACAGGCGCTTGAAGGGTGTGTTCATGCCGTGGTGTAGCCGGAAACCACAGGCTGTGCTGACCAGCTCAGAGATGGCGCTGGCTGCCTGCTCATCATTCTCCAGATCCCCAGATGACTGCATGCAGACGGGGGGAGGACAGCAGAAATTAGGGAAGAGAATTGGGGAAGAATTTCAGGAACCACTTTGGCTCTGGCATTGGTACCCTCTTCCTCTCCACTTCCTAGCACCCTCGAGGTCACCCGTTTTGGAAAACAAACCTAAAACTTTCCTATGATATTGTTGCCCTTCTAGATGCCATACTGGATCTCATGCTTATACTGCCCTCCCCCCCACCCCCAGCAGTGACTCTCATCCATTTCTTTACTGACCATTCTTTTCGAATCCCTTGAGATTTGATTTCTCTCCCTGTCGCCATTTATTTGATAGAACCACATTCTTAAACATCACTGACTTTCAAGGCTCTATCTTTTCCTGGCTTCCCACTTGTTGCCCTCCTATCTGCAGGATCTGAAAGAAACATCCCTTTTGTCCTTGATGCGCCCCTCCCCCCCCCCCCCCCCCAACACACACACACTCCGATTACATTGCCCTTGGGTAATCTTATCACACTGGCCTGGGCTTCCTTCCTTCCTTCCTTCCCTTCCTTCCCTTTCCTTCCCTTTCCTTCCCTCCTTCCTTCCTTCCTTCCCTTTCTTTTATTGATTTTTTTACAGAAAGGAAGGGAGATAGAGAGCTAGAAACGTCTATGAGAGAGAAACATCAACCAGCTGCCTCCTGCACACCCCCGGGGATGTGCCCGCAACCAATGTACATGCCCTTGCCCGGAATTGAACCTGGGACCTTTCAGTCCGCAGACCAACGCTCTACCACTGAGCCAAACCGGCTTCGGCATGGGCTTCCTCTCTTCAAGTGACTGTCACACTTCTCCTTCCCTCCTCAGGATGAGCCTCCCACTAGGTTAAGTTCAGTACCCTTTGCACCTCAGTTTCCTTATCTTTGAATTAGAGCCAACAGCAGCTATCATATGGGCTCTTGAGGGTCAAAACAGCTCTTAGCAATATATATTAACTGCTGTTATTCTATGTCAAACTTGATGTCTAAAGTTAAGCCATCAAAATTCCCCTTCCCACTCCCATTCCCCGGAAAATTTCCTTTAGTCTTTTCCTGTTAAAGGAACCATCATTGTAGTAGGCTTGAGTGCAAAGTCGTACCGGATGGAGAAGTATCTCCTCTATTACCTATCTCTATCTAGTCATTGATTCTTCCTTTACATTCTCTCCTTGCTCCTCCTCAGTGCCACCAGTCCAGACTCATACATAGATTTCCTTCTGCAACAGCCTGCCTGCTTCTGGATTCCTCCCTTCCAGCCCACCTTCTCACCCAATATGACAATCTTGCTCATATTATATCAGCTCATATTTCACCTCCTTATATCAGCTCATATTTCTGTTAAACCCTTCAAAGCTCCTATTGCCCCAGTCTTGCAAGGCCTCCACAATCAGATCTTTTCTTACACACCCTTTTCTTCCCCCAAACTTCAACAGAAACGCACCATCAAAACAGGCATCACTCCTGCAAATGTATCCATCTCGGCCCTCTCCTTTTCTGCCTGTTCACAACCATTCTTCCCTTAAGCCCAGCTGACTTTTTTGTCCTTCAAGGATTCCTTTTCACAGCACAAGTTAATAACCTTAAGGGTTGAATCCTTCATTTTCTGAACTCTTTCAGTAGTCCTGATCCCTGGCATTGCTTTAAAATTTTGACCATAAGCCTGTCTCTCTAGCTAGATTGAAAACTTCTAGAGAGCTAACACTATATTGTAGTGTTTTATTTTGTAAGAAACAAAATAAAAAGCATCTTCAATAAATAGCAAATACATAACCAAAAATAATGGGTAATACAAGTTATCAACAAACCTGTTACTAGTTGTCTGACTTTGGTAAAGTTAGCAAACCCTTTTACCTCAGCATAATTACTATACTGAGATTCCAGAGATTTAATTATTAAAAATGTACTATACCAATTAAGATCAAGAATAGCGGGAAATTAAGCTCAACTGGGCAATGTTAGAAGGGATCACCGGGCCATGTGGAACTTGGGGGGACTCCCCCGCCCCCTTTGCCCAGAACGTACCGCCAGCACTGCGCCTTCACTCAGCACCAGGTAGCCGAGCTGATCAGGAATTCGCTCCAGCCCGTGGGTCAGTGCAGAAGTCTGGCGGGTAAAGATGCAATCAGAAGCATTGCTAGCAGGAGGCCTCTATTCTCTTCATTTTCAACCCAAATCTCATGACCTGCCCCAGATGTTCTTTTCCACAGGCCAGGGCCATTCCAGACCCTTTTTCCAGTCTCTTTACATGGCCTTCAACACTGATTTTTTTTTCTTTTTAAATGGTATTTGTCTTGCCCTAGCTGTTTTGGCTCAGTGGATAGAGCATCCGCCTGTGGACTTAAGGGTTTTGGGTTCGATTTCGGTCAAAGGCACATGCCCACGTGCAGGAGGCAGCCAATCAATGGTTCTCTCTCATCATTGATGTTTCTCTTCCTTGCGCTCTGAAAATTTTATATATATATATATATATATATATATATATATATTAAAGGAATGGCATTTTCTTTAAAAATTTTTCATTGATTTTTAGAGTGTTAGCGAGAAAGTCAGAGAAATATCGATATGACACATTTTGACTGATTTCAGAGAGGGAGAGGGGAGAGAGAAACATCCATGATGAGAGAGAATCATTGATTGGCTGCCTCCTACACGCCCTACTGGGGCTCCAGCCCAAAACCCGGGCAAAGTGCCCTCTACCACAACCGAACCTAGGACCCTTCCGTCCTCAGGCCTACACTCTATCCACTGAGCCATACCAGGTATGGCAACACCAATCTTGAACCTCAATGTGTCCTCACCTTCTGCTCTTGGGCTCCCCCTTGTTCTCTCACATCCTACCGTTGCTACCCCCAGAGGCGTTTGCAGCCCCACTGGCCTCTCTCTCTCCTGCTCCCTGTCCAATCCTCCTCCGCAGACTACAACCTCCCACAAATCCCTCCTCAGCCCTCAACAACCCCTCTCCGTCCAGGGGCGGCTAGGAGGTGGGGGCATACTGCCGGCCGAGGAAGGGGCAACTAAAGAGTCTGGGGACAAGGAGCCCCCAGCGCGTCCTCCCGCGCATGCGTCCTCACTCACCATCGCTGCCTTAGGTGCTGGGGGGCGCTCCCAGCCAGACGGAAAGCTTCCGGCTCCGGACCGGGTCACGTGCTCCCACCTGGGTGTCTCCGCCTCCTGCCCGGCGTCGCGTTGAGCCAGTCGGCCTTCAGCCCCACCCCCAGGATGCGGATTGGAGCTCGGCTACGTCATCGCGCTGTCCCAGACGCACGCGGATTGGTCGCAGACCCTCGTTAACACCCATGTCCCCGCCCCTCTAAACCGGAGCGCGAGTAGCGGGGTGAAGTGCTGGCGGAGGAGTGCACCCGCAGGGGCGGGGCCGGAGGGAGGAGGGTGGGACCCTGTCAGCGGAGGGTTGGAGGTATTTTCCCTGGCTAGTCTGCCCGCAGAGGTGACCACAGCAAGAGAATAAAGTGACATGCCTGTGAGAAGCTACCCTCACCCTTCCTCCAGACAGCTCTCCGTTTCCTACAAGGATTCGTTCCCCAAACGGCTCCTTCCTAGGATTCTGCGAGGAGCCCTGTGATGGTGAATTGAATTCCTTGCTGGGCAACACAGTTTCAACTCTGAATACTCTCTGCCAGAAAAAAATTTAGAAACAGTACTTTGGAGTCTTTTTGTAAAAATACTTTTTTTTCTTTATTGATTTCAGAGAGGAAAGAAGGAGAGAGAAATAGAAACATCAATGATGAAAGATAGTCATTGATGGACTGCCTTTTGTACACCCCACACTGGGGATCTATCTGGCAGCCCAGGCATGTGCCCTGACCAGGAATAGAACCGTGATCTCCTGGTTCATGGATGAATGCTCAACCACTGAGCCATGCTGACCAGGTTGGAGTCAGCATGGCTCAGTGTTGTTTTTGTTTGTTTGTTTGTTTGTTTGTTTTTTAAATCCTCACCCGAAGATCTTTTTCCATTGATTTTTAGAGAGAATGGAAGGGAGCGGGAAAGACAGAGAAATATCAATGTGACACATCGATCGGTCCCCTACTGCAGGAGCCCTCATCAGGGCCCCAGGCCAAGGAGAATCCTGCAATCAAGGTACCTGCCCTTGACCGGAATTGAACCCCAGACCTTTCCTTCTGCAGACTAAGCCGAACTGGCTAGGGCTGGACCATTTCTTAAATATATGGGTGTCACGTAGGAATGTTGTGTTTTAATTTAAATAGTTTAAATACTAATTTAAACTATTTAAATTCATACTAATATGACTGAGGCAGTGTTGATAGGTAAAATGAAGGATGATGCTAGAAATAAAAACAAGTATTTGTTGGGAGAGAATGTGGAGAAATTGGAGCGCTCACATTGCTGGTGGGGATGTAAATTGGTGCTGCTAATGTGGAAAACATCTGATGTTCCTGGAAAAATAAAATATAGAGTTATTGTACGACTTAGTAGTTCCACTCCTAGATAGCTACCTATGAGAATTGAAAACATATGTTCACGCAAAAACTTATACTCAAATGTTTACAGCAGCATCGTTTATAATACCATCCACATGGAAACAATATAAATATCCCTAAACAGAAGAATAGATAAATAAAAAAATGACATATCCATACAATGCAAATATCACTGTAAAAAAGGAATGAAGTACTGATACATGTCACAACATGAATAAACATTGAAAACATAATGCTAAGTTAAAGAAATCAGACACACAAAGGCCACATATTGTGATTCTCTGTACATCTAAACTAGACAGAAAACAATTTAGTGGTTGTCAGGGGCTGGGGAGAGGGGATAATGGAGAGTGACTGCTAATAAGCATGAGGTTTCTTTGGGGTGATAAACATATTCTGGAATTGTATAGTGATGATGATTGCACAAACTTGTGAACATAATAACAATTGAATTATACAATTTGTTATATAATAATAAATACTATTACTTGAGGAGAAAGCTAATTAGAGAAGTTGCCTTTTTATAAAGAAGGTATGTTTTTAAAATTTAAACTGGAGGAAGATGTAAAGAGAGGGTTTTGTGAAGATGTTTAATTCGCAAAGCCTTTCTGGTCTTAGTATTGATGACAGTTTATAGTATAATTTTTCTTCGTGTTTATTGTTCAGAACATTTCCATCATGATCTCATCTAACCTTCACATTACATACCCTGTAATAGTATTCTCATTTTGCAATCAAGGCAGTGGAAACTCAAGAGAGGTTGAGCCTTGCTCTAAGGGACATTGCTGGCAAGTGGCAAAGCCAGATTCCAGTCTAAGTTTGCTGAGGCTGATGCTTTTTCCATCACTCCATGGGCCAACTATGTCTCCTGTTATTTTAATCTACATTTAATATTACTGAATTTCCTGCACTCATTTTTCTTGCCCTTAGCAGGACAATGCTTATTAGCCATCATCCAAATTGTTTCATTTTTCACAAACAGCTTGAATCATACTAGTCATATAGAAAGCAAAATTTCTCTCATTATTTCATTCACCAAATGTCCATTGAGTACCTTCTATGCACCACACACTCTTCTTGGAACTGGACGTACAATAACGAGTAAGAACAAGACATATTTTTGTTTGTTTTCAAGGAGCTGTGATGGAGAGGGTGACCAAGATGATAAATAAATAAATAAATAAATGTTAATTGGTGATAAGTGCTATGAAGAACAATAAACAGAATTCCATTTATACCAAGTTCAAAAACATTTAAAAAACAAAAACAAAAACAAAAAAAAACCTAAATGTATCATTGAGGGAGATCATATGCACACAACAGGGAAATATATCTCAAAAAAATAAAGATCAAGGGAATAATAAAATTTGGAATAATGGTTACTATTGGCATAGAGAGGGGGATGAGACAGAGAGAAGTACAAAAAGTCTAAAATTGTTGATAATTGCTATAGACTGAATGTTTGTGTTTCCCTTCGAATTCATATGTTGAAACCTAATCCCTAATGTGATGGTGTTTGGAGGTGAGGACTTTTGGAGGTGCTTAGGTCATAAGGATAGAGACCTAATGAGTGGTATTAATGCTCTTATAAAAGAGACCTCACAGTCTCTTTTATAAGAGCACAGCAAACAGATGGCAATCCATGAACCTGAAAGTGAGCTCTCCCTAGACACTGAATCTGTTGGTGCCTTAATCTTGGACTTCCCAGCTTCCATAAATGTGAGAAATAAGTGCTTGTTGTTTATAAATCCCCTTACCTCTGGTATTCTGTTATAGCTGCCTGAATGGACTATAGCAGTAATAGTTTATTTCTTAAGTTCTAAGTCTGTACGTATGAATATATATCTAAATACTGTTTTTAATACATGAAAGATTTAATAATTTCTTAAAATCTTTTTTTTTTAATGTAAGTCTGTGACCCAGCAATTTCACTCCAAAGTCTACACACAACAGAAATGTTCACCCAAAGATACGTACTGGAATGTTCATAGAAGCTTTATTCCTAATAACTCAAAATTGAAAACTACCCAAATGCCTATCAATGATTGAATGGACAAATAAGTTGTGTCATATTCATGTAATGAAACACTATAAAGCAATGAGAATGAATGAATGAAAATGACACACAGTCATCTGAATGAATTGCACAAACTTGATGTTGAGTGAAAGAAGTCAATCCCCAGAGAGTACATTCTGTGTGATTCCATTTATGTAATTTATTCTAATTTATTCTGTTAGAAATCAGGATGGTGATTAGCCATGGAGGAAGGGTTGAGACTGGAGAAGATGGGTATTTCTGGGCATTGCTAAATGCTGTTCCTTGATTTGGATGCTGGAATATTGTGTACATTCATTTTGTGAAATTTATTTAACTAGGTATATGTATAATATAAAATTTTCCTGTATATATATATATTATACTTGAATAAAAAGGTTAAAAAATGTGGAGTGGGAGGATATGAAAGGTTGGGAGGAGTGGTGTGTGTGCTATTTTATATCAAGCGAGCAGGATCAGTCTCTCTGAGGAGGTGACAGCTAAGCAGAGATCTGAGGGAGTAGTACATCGTGCCATTATTTTCTACCCGGGGGAAAAACATTCTGGTGAGTGCTCATGCGACTTGTCTTAGACTAGGAGTTCTTTGAATATAGGACCTAGTGTGCCTTTGATATTCCAGTATCTAGCACATTGCTAAACTGAAAGTGGAATAGTTTTGTGTTGTTGTTTTTTTTTCTGTATTATCCCAGTCATTTCTAGGACTTCATTCTGGTTTCAGAGACTTTTTTCCTTTGGCTTCATGGTCTCTGACTCTGCTCTTTGCCCTTCCATGGCACTTTCTTCTTTTGAAAAGGAGGGGGAAAATTCTGATATGTGAGAATAGAGGCCCGGTGCATGAAATTCATGCATGAGTGGGGAGCCCTCAGCCCAGCCTGCACCCTCTTCAATCCGGGACCCCTCGAGGGATGTCCAACTGCCAGTATAGGCCCAATCCCACAGGGTAGTCGAATATCACTCTCACAATCAGGGACTACTGGCTCCTAACTGCTCATCTGCCTGCCTGCCTGCCTGCCTGATCACCCTTAACTGCCCCTCCCCCGATGGCCTGGTCATCCCCAACTCCCCCCCCCCTTGCTGGCCTGGTCACCCCCCACTGTCCTCCCCCCCTGCTGACCTGGTTGCCCCACACAACCTGCTGTCCAGTCATTTGGTCATCCCTCACTAACCACCCTGTCGGCCTACTTGCCCCATGCAGGATGCTGCTCAGTTGTTTGATCATCCCTCACTAACCACTCCCCTGCCGGCCTGGCTGCCCAATGCATCCTGTTCGGTTGTCTGTTCGGTTGTTTTAGTTGCACGGTCACTTAGGCTTTTATATATATAGATAACGTGTTTACATCCATCCTCGTGGCAGAGCTGGCCTCCTTCTTCTTGTCCAAGCCATTTCCACATGATCTCAATACTCCCTCTCTCAGCCTACTAGAGCCTCCTGATTGGAAATCACACATCCCTTCATTTACCCACAACTTGGCCCCCTTTCAACACACTCACCTTGTCCCACCAATACCTAAGAGGTTCACATATCTAGTGTAACACTTACTATATGTCACTGCAATTCTTTGTTTGCCTGCTTAGCTCACTTACACCTTGAGAGGCATGGAGACCAAAGCTGTGATGTTTTCAACATTTCATGCCTAAAGCACATGACTATTCCCTGTAGTCTTTGAAAAGTGCTGGTTAAATGGATATATATGTCAGGGTTCAGAGAACTAAGAGAGGCACAGTTGGGGTTGGAAGTCTATTGATGGCTGTTTCATACAGTAGTAACTCGTACTAGGAAAAAGAAAGGAGGTTGTATATAAGAGACAAAGAGATCTAGTTTCAAAGCAAAAAACAAACAGAAAACCTGGAGTGACAGTAGCATTCGAGGGATGGCAAAAGCAATAACAATCAAAGAAACCCTAGCCAGATGGGAAGAGAAAACCAGTTAGAAGCCATCTGAAGCCAAAGAGATAAAGCTTTATGTCCAGATTCCCCCTATAGGGAAGACGAATGTGCATCCTTCTCCATGCTTCTTATTGATCTCCTACAATTTTATTGAGAAGTTGGGAGGGATCCATGTAATGAAGAATCCCTTCATTATTCCCTACCTACTTAATACCCTGGCCAAAGACTGGGCCGAGTTTGTGAGGCTGGCAGAACGGTCACACCTGGTGTTTGTAGGCAATCCTTTGGAAGAGAAGCATCCTGCTAAGGGAACTGGATTACAGAGGCAACCAAGAGAGTGCCCAAACTGAAAAAGCTGCATGGCACCCTAGTAATTACAGAGAAAGAGGAAGAAGAAAACTAGCACAACATTTTCTGCTTTGTGTTGACTCATTTCAATAAGAACAACAGATAGGTTTTGTATATTTGTTTATTTTATAAGCCTCCTCATCTCTGATATTCTGTTAGAGCAACCTGAATGGGCTATGACAATAATAATTCTATTTCTTAAAGGTTCTGTGTGGAGCAAAAGTTTTTTTAAGATAAAAAAAAAACACAAAAAAACAAACCTTTGATTCCTGCTTTCTTTTCTTAACCTATTCAGTGTTTCTCTCCCCAAATGGTAACACTAACTTTGCATATTGCAGCCCTCTTTTTAGAAACTGTAAATTTTTTATTTATGGCAAATAAGAGGGCTTCAAGCAGGGGCCTGTTAGATAGATACCCTCTGTGTTCCATTGTTTCTGAGTTGCCTAGCAAGAATTTTCCTGCCATGTATGTTCACTCTTTCTCAATCTCTTGTTAATCGCTCATTCTCATTTCTAAAATCTAATACTCTGTCCCTCCACCCCATTTTCTCTTTTGTCTAAAATTTCTTATATATCCAATGTTGTCTTACTGTCTTTGGAATTTTCATGCCTATTTGTATTCTCCATGTGCATATATTAAAATCTTTTTCTTTCGCCGAAACCGGTTTGGCTCAATGGATAGAGCGTTGGCTTGGGGACTGAAGGGTCCCGGGTTCAATTCCGGTCAGGGGCATGTGCCTTGGTTGCGGGCATGTCCCAGTGGGGGGTGTGCAAGAGGCAGCTGATCGATGACTCTCTCTCATCTATGTTTCTAACTCTCTATCTCTCTCCCTTCCTCTCTGTAATAAATCAATAAAATATATATATTTTTTAAATCTTTTACTTTCTCCGGGGGGTTGGGGGGAGGGTGGAAATCTGTATTGAAGAGAAGGAGAATGCTAAAGGAGGCAGCAAAGACACAAGACCAACAGAAATTAACCATAAGTTAACCATTATACTAGTCAGGGTTCTACAAAGAATGAGAGAGAAATAAAGAGCTATTTTAAGGAATTAGCTCATGCATTTGTGGGGGCTGGCAAGTCCAAAATTTATAGGGTAGTCTGGCAGGCTGGAAATTCAGGGAAGAGTTCATGTGTTAGTTTGAGTGAATTCTGCAGGGCAGCAGGCTGGAACTCAGCCAGGGTTCCTATGTTATTACAGTTTAGAGGAGAATTCGTTCTTCTCTGAAAAACCTCTCTCTTTTCTCTTAAGGTCTTTAACCAATTGAATGGGATCCACCTACAGTACGGAAGCTAATCTTCTTTATTTAAAATTAAGTATTCATCATATCTTTTTTTTTTTTTTTAAAGACCCTCACAGTGTATAGGAGGCAAAATTTTACCTCTACCCTCTTAAGGTTTTCAGTTGGACCTGAAGATTAAATGGACAGAAGTCAGATTAATAGAGAAAAGGATACAAATTTAATATAAATTTTATGTGACATGGGAGCCTTTATAAGGAAATGAAGGCCCAAAGAAGTGGCAAAACCCAAAGACTTTTATACTAGGTACAACAAAGTGAAGCACTTGTGGAAATGTGACTAAACTATGTGGGGAGGATAAAGAAGGTACTAATTATTTTAATAAGGCCTATTTAACAGAATCGTCTAGGTTTCAACTTTCCATCCTTGGTGATAAGAATATTACTTTCCTCCTGATATAAGGAGGATATTGTCCACATGAGAGTTTGACCTGCTTTCAGGAAGAAAAGGGGGTAGCTAGAGTGTCCTTCATATTTACAAAAACTAGCGTTAGCTCAAAATAATTTTTTTGGCAAAGAGGCTTATTTTGTGGGGACACATTCTGATTTCCTTTAACAGCAACATCTAGATTGCTGTTTGACCGAACAGCTGGGTATCATAGCTAGCCAAACTGACACATAAAACACAGCCTCAAAAACTAGAGAGGTTGCAGCAACCTGGATGGAATTGGAGAACATTATGCTGAGTGAAATAAGCCAGTCAATGAAAGAAAAACACCACATGATCTCACTCATTTATGGATAATAAGGAACATTATAAACTGATGAACAAAAAGATAGTTACAGAGACGGTAAAAGAAACAGACTGTCAAATTACACCGGGGAGGGTAGGGAGATATGGGGGAGATAAGAGATCAACCGAAGGACTTGTATGCATGCATAGAAGCATAACCAATGGACGAAAAACTCAGCGGGGGGGGGGGCATGTATGGGAGTGAGGATGGGGTGGGGATTAGTAAGGTATGTACACATATAATACTTTAATTTAAAAAAAAAATGAGGGGAAAAAAAAACCAAACTAGAGAGGGTGGGCGTCCCTTTCCTGCAGTGGTCTTCATGGCAGCATTCTGACCTGGGCCAATACTCCTGAGTAATTCTTCCCCCTAATTTTCCCTCTTTTACTTCCACTCCTACCCAGGAGTATTATGGGATAATGAAGCAAAGGGTAAGGAACGCTTTGTAAGTACATATTTTGGGGAAGCGTTGGTGAGCCAGAAGGGAAGGAGTCATTTGAGTGTCTGGGCCTCGTAACCTCTGAGCACCACAAGTTCATGAAATAATGTGCTGGCTACTCCTTTCTCTGTGGTCAAGAGAAGACAAAGTCTATTAAATCCCAGGCCACTTCTATTTCTCAAATTTATCAACATGTGAAAAAACCAAAGAGAAGCAAACACAGAATTCCAAAATTGTGGCATAATTAAAATAATTATATTTAACAAATGAATGCTTTTAACACAAAGGTTGATGATTTTGACAGTCATGCAATAATTATGAGTTTTCCAAGTTAATTCATACAACAGAATGCTATAATGAGACATTAGTTAAGTTGTAAACTGAAAGTCTTTCTTTTGTGTGTGTGTGTCTCTGGCTGAATATATAACCAACTCCCTTTAGAGAGAACATTCAAAACCTACATTTGAGGCTCTTTGTGAATGTGAGGCCCAGGCAAGAAATCCTTCTCATCCTGGCTAACCTCCAGATACAGCTTTAACATGCCTTAATTTCTAGTTATTCTTATGACCCTAAGGAGGGGGGAGTCCTAGACAGAATTAATAATGTGGTCATGTGTCACATCTTCAGCCACAGTCTCTCCACCCCCACCCCCAGCTATAGAATTTAACTCACCTGAATGTATGGCTTCTTTTAGGACTTAACTTTTTCTCTATTTTTTCATTATTGAGAGTTACTCTAAGCCCAGGACTGCCACTGTTCTAGAAGTTGTGGTTCATAGAACAAAGATCTTTATCCTCATGGAGTTTATATTCCAGTGGATGAAGACAGAAAACAAGCAATACACATAAAAGGAAAATGAAATGGTATGTTAGAAGATAATAAGTGCTATAGGGTAAAAGCAGAAGTAGATCAGAATAAATGAGATCCAAAGGCATGCCACAGTATTAAATAGGGTGGTCATGGTAGGTCTCTCTGAGGAGACACTGAGTCAAGCAAAGACTGGAAGGAGGTGAGGGAATCATCCTGGAGGAAACCTGAGAGAAAGAATATCCATGGCAAAGATAACAGAGAATGCAAAAGCTTAGTGTGTGGGGGGGGGTGGGGGGCGGGCAGTAGGGGGTGAGTGTGTGTGTGTGTGTGTGCACACGCACGCACGCGCCCGAACATGATAAGAATCAATAAAGAGCTCAATGTGTTGGAGCTGAATGATCAAGAGGGGAAAGTAGTAGGAGACAGGCTCAGGTAAGTAATGGGGGCCAGATTATGTAGTGCCCTATAGGAATTTGATTTTGCCTCTGAATTAATGGTTGTTAACCTTTTTAAAATTACAATGCCCCTTGGGAGGCTTTTAAGATTTTACTTACCGCCGAAACTGGTTTGGCTTAGCGATAGAGCATCGGTCTGCGGACTGAAAGGGCCCGGGTTCGATTCTGGTCAAGGGCATGTACGTTGGTTGTGGGCACATCCCCGGTAGGGGATGTGCAAGAGGCAACTGGTCGATGCATCGACATTTCTCTCTATCTCTCTCCCTTCCTCTCTGTAAAAAATCAATAAAATATATTTTTTTAAAAAAATTTTATAAAAAAGATTTTATTTACCTAAGTAGAGGTTCAGTGCACGAATTCATGCATAGGCAGGGTCTGGCTGGCCTGGCCCCAATCAGGGTGTATGGGGTCTGTGCTGTTCGGGAAGAGACGGCAGGAGGCTGGCTGACCAACCTGCTCTGATCAGGGCTCCATCAGGGCTGGGCCTGATGGGAGGGGGGGCCAGAGGCAATTGGTCAGCAGGCCCCACCCACTAATGGAGTGTGGGGGTGCTGATTGAGGCCAGGCTGGGGGAGGGGCTGGTGTGGCGGGGGCCAATTGGGAGCATAGCTGGCTGGGGGGAAGGGCTGTGGCCCAATGGGGTGGTGGGGGCCCATCAGGGGTGGGACCAGCCAGGGGGAGGGGCTGCAGGAGGTTGGCCAGATAGCCCACCTCCTATTGGAGTGGGGGGCTATCGGGGGCGGAGTTGGACAGCTGGGGGCCGATTGGGGTGGGGCCAGCTGGAGGGAAGAGCCGCAGGGGAATGGGTGTTGGCCAGCCAGTCCCACCTCCTGATCTGGCCGGTTCATTGGCCACAGTGGGCATCATAGCGACTGGCCAATTCATTTGTTACGGCGTTATAGTCACTGGCTTTTTATATATATATAGAATGTTATCCTTCCATAAAATTTTAATGCTATAGATATAACATATAACATATTTGTTTATGTACCTTGACCTTTTGAAAGGCCACAACCTATTGTAATAACCGAGAGAGAGAAAGAGAGAGAGAGAGAGAGAGAGAGAGAGAGAGAGAGAGAGAGAGAGAGAGAGAGGAGAACTTCTGGGGCAGTCACCTTGTGAAGGTGAGAGAGGATGAGGTTTAGTGAAGGGCTGGAAATAAGTATAGACAGTTCATCCATGGTAACAGAGAGGCAGACTGATTATATGAATGTGGATGCTGAAAAGTGGATAGATTATGAGTCAGGGAGACTCAAGTGTGAGCCTAGAGTGAGTGGCTGATAAAGAGTGGATGACAAGATCATTGGTGGAGAGAAGCTCACAGAACTTAAAAGCCATAGTGTTGAAAGGTTCACCTACATGTATTTTGAGATCACTGAGTGTTATAACAGGTAGTGAATTTAAGAAATTGATACTGAACCAGGAGCTAACATTGTTTAGAAGTGAAAGGAAGGACATGGTGGCTGGCAATTAGCAGAAACAATTTGCAGTGGGATCTGAAAGGCCCTGAAGAAAAATATCGGCTTGGTTCCTTATTTCTGGTCAAAAAAAGTGAATCTTGGAGTGAAATAGGTAAGGATGGGAAAATGTGACTCCAGAGGAAGATAGCATTGTGAGCAGGAGAGCCATTGCCCAGAGCCAGCCAGCGGCTGACAGCTAAGTGACCAGGCAGACTGAGAGCCTGAGGGTAAAGAAGGGCTCCTGGTGACTCCTTAAGTTCCCACTCTATCACAAAGGTCTGCAGGCCCCAGGCACTTGGTGACTGGCCTTCCTTGGTGTACCTTGAGACTTTTGCTCAGTGGCTGCAGACCCGGTACTGGGTTTGAATCAACCTACTGACTCACTGAGAGCCTCCTTCAAGCAACTCACATACTGCCAGAAGCTCTCTCAGTAAATATCACATGATCTAACAAGCGGCTGACAGGCGGAGGTGAATCTCAAGGTGCCCTGAACTGCCTTCCGGCTCAGAATTTATGGAAGCTGGCCTTGGTACACAGCTTGGCCCCTCCCACATGCATCCAGCCCTGAAGAGGCAGCCACAAGCTGTGGATCACTTTGTAGTTCATAATAGGTAGCCCAGGACTAGTCATAAGCAGTGTCTGACATTAATCTGCACCAAAATCCTTCCTTCGAAGTCCCAGTACCAACAGACACAGTACCAACACAGCACAACTGAGCATGATCCAATAAGCTCCACAAGCAGTACATCCAAAAGGCACCAGACCCTGCCAAGCCAAATTCCACTTCCTAAGATCAGCTCTGACATAGCAGCTTGTGCACTGTGGTTGGGGTCAATCCTCATAGTCAGCCAGCCTGAGGGTTAACCCTACCCATGGACAGACCAACAGCAATCAAGAATCAACTACAACAGGAGGACTTACATAGCTCACACAAAGGACATCCTGGTGCACCTAGCTCAGGTGATCAGGATGACTGTGGCATTGAATCTCACAGGACACCTACTACATAAGTCCACTATACCAAGACTGGGAGACATAGCAGATCTACCTAATACACAGAAACAAAGAGAGGCAGTCAAAATAGTGAGACAAAGAAACATATCTCAAATGAAATAATAGGAAAAATCCACAGAAAAATAAATGGAGGGTAGCAATCTATCAAATTCAGAGTTCAAAACAATGGCTTAAGGATGCTCAAGGAATTAGAGGGAGAATGAATGAACTCAGTGAGAATGTCAACAAAGAGATAGTGAGCATAAAAAAGGTCATAGATGTGTTACATCTATACAGTGGAATACTATTCTGCTATAAAAAAGAAGGAATTCTTACTATTTGCAACAGCATGGATGGACCTGTAGAGCATTATGCTAAGTGAAATAAGCCAGTCATAGAAAGATAAATATCACATGATCTCACTCATTTGATCATATAATGAACAACATACACTGATGAACAAAAATAGAGCTAGAAACATCAAACAGAACATCCAACCTAAGAGGAAAGGGGGGAAGGGTGTGTGCAGGGGCAGGTAAGAAATCAACCAGATGACTTGTATGCATGCATATAAGCATAATCGATGGACATAGACAATATGGGAGTGAGGACATGTGCTGAGGGGTGAGAGCAGCCATGGAGAGGTCAATCAGATAAAAAGGGGCTATGTAACACTTTAAATAATAAAGACTTTAAATTAAAATTTTTAAATAAAAACTAAGCTTTAATATATATATATATATATATATATATATATATATATATATATATAAAGGACATAGAAACAATAGCAAGCATAAAAAAAAGAACCAGTCATGCCCTAGCCAGTTTGGCTTAGTGGATGGAGCATCGGCAAGAACTGAAGGGTCTTGGGTTCGATTCCAGTCAAGGGCATATTTCTCAGTTACAGGCTCAATCCCCAGCCCAAGTCAGGGCATGTGTGGAAGGCAACCAATCAATGTGTCCCTTTCACATTGATGTGTCTCTCTCTATCCTTCCACTCTCTCTGAAAATCAATGGAGAAAATATCTTTGGGTAAGGATTAACAAAAACAACAACAAAACAAAAAGAAAAATGAACCAGTCAGAAATAAAGAATGCAACATCTTAAATGAAGAATACACTAGAAGGAATCAATAACAAATTAGATGAAGCAGAGGATCAAATCAGCAATTTGGAAGACAAGGTAGTAGAAAACACCCAATCAAAGCAACAAAAAGGAAAATTTCTTAAAATGAGGATAGTTTAAGGGATCTCTATGACACCACCTAGCGTAACAACATCTTCATTGTAGGATAATAGAGAAAGATTGAGACTATTTGAAGAAATAATGACTGAAAACTTCTCTAGGAAAAATACATACAGGTCCATAAAACACAGAGACCCAAACAAGATGAACCCAAGGAGACTCACACCAAGACATATCATAATTAAAATGCCAAAGGTTAAAGAAAGAGAGAATCTTAAAAGCAGCAAGACAAAAGCAGTTAGTTACTTATAAGGGATCTCCCATAAGACTGTCAGCTGATTTCTCAACAGAAACATTTCAGGCCAGAAGAGACTGGCATGAAATATTCAAAGTGATGAAAAGCTAGAACCTATAACTAACACTACTCTACTAGCAAGGTTATCTTTTTAAATGGAAGGAGCCCTAGCCAGTTTGGCTCAGTGGATATAATGCCAGCCTACGGACTGGAAGGTCCCGGATTCCATTCCATTCAAGGACATGCACCTAGGTTGCAGGCTCCTCCATGGTCCAGACCCTGGTTGGGGTGTGTGCAGGAGGCAATCAATAGATGTGTTTCTCACATCAATATTTTTCTTTCACTCTCTCTTCCACTCTCTCTAAAAATCAATGAAAAAATATCCTCGAGCGAGGATTAAAAATAAATAAATAAATAAATAAATAAATAAATAAATTACAATGAGTGACCTCATCCTATGTAATAAAAGGCTAATATGCAAATAGAACAAACAGCCGAACTGAACAACCAGTTGCTATAATGTGTGCTGGACCACCAGGGGCACATGTGGAACATGGCGGGCATCAGCAGCAGGCAACAGAGTGTGGAACATGGTGGGTGTCGGTCATGGAGGGATGGTGGAGCAGGTGAGTGGGGTGCCAGGCCATGGCAGGCGCCAGTCACTGTCATCGGGGCAAGTCTCTGGTGGTTACTGAAAATTCTTTGCTCCCATACACCCGCCTTGGTCCTACCTGGAGCTCGCACCTGCTGCCCGCCCCGCTCTCACCCACTGCTGGCACCAGCCCCTAATGGCCCCTGAGGGCCTCTCCACCTCCCCCTGCTCCGGAGGGGTGATCAAGGCAGCAGCCATTACTCACACCCGCTGACAGTGCCAGCCCCAATCACTCACACCATCAGTGGGTTCGTGCAGGGCCTGCGCCTTCAGCGAGTAGGAGTGGCAGCGGTGGGAACAGGGATGCCGGCAGACAGAGGACCAGGGACTGCAGCAGGAGGGGTGCAGAGGATGGGCTGAGACCTGCCCCTGTGCCTACCACAGTTTTGTGGTCCACAATTCCTTTCTAGGGGTATGAATTTGTGCACTGGGCCCCTAGTTGAAAAATAAAATAAAATGGAAGGAAAGATAAAGAGCTTTCCAGACAAGAAAAAGCTAAAGGAATCGTTACTACCAAATTAGTATTATGCAAAATGTTAAAGGGACTTCAACCAGGAGAGGAGAGAAAGCTGGCTGTAGCAGAGGCGCCAGGAGGAAAAGAGTCTTGATCAGTACTCCTTTAGGAGTGAGTGGTGCGAGATTTGGCTGAGCCAGCCAGAAACCTGGGCAAGGACACAGTACAGAGGCTCTTCCATGACTGTCTGCTATCAGGTAGTCAGTGTTCCAAACAAAAAAATGGAGCCACAGATTCCCAAAACTCTCCTCCCATCATTCTTGGCATCAAGTTGAGGAGCAAACTGAGAACCATTACAACAGAATCGCTATTTCCCTTGATAACTGATCCCTGTTGGGGGGTGTGGAGGAAGACTCAGTAGAGATCTCAGGCCATTATTGAGGGGGCAAAATAAAACCCATCCCCAAACTGTCCAGCCATACTGATGGCAGCCACAGAGGTCAGCTCTGGGATTTCACTGAGCCAAAAACAAAAACAAAAAATAACACTTGTGATTAGTGCCATCTACTGGGAAACAGTAGTAAGACCTCTTTATAGAAACACCAATCTTATATAATAAAAGCACAGTATGCAAATTATCCCCTCAACTGGGTGTTCATCTGAGAGTTCAACCAGGGGGCAGGACCAGCTGGGGGAAGAGAGGGACCCTACCACTGGGCCTCTAGTAATATAAAGATGCCTAGGCAGAGAAGGAGTCCAGCAAATACAATGACTAACCACTGAAGTGAGGCACTTTAAAAAGGAAATGAAAAATCTCCAGAAAGCAAACTGGAACACAAGGAAATATATGATATGAATGACAGAATTCAAGATGTCAGTTCTGAAAATACTCAATAAGATGTGAAAAAATATAGACAGACAATTTAATGTACTCAAAAAACAAATTAATGAACAAAATGATTTACTTTACCAAAGAGATTGAAGCTTTAAAAAAGAACCAGACAGAAATCCTAAAGATGAAGCATTTAATTAAGGAGATCAAGAGATGAACATAGGAAACAAAGCCTATCAGATGAAGTAATATTGACGATATGAATCTAGAAATGACATAGAAGAAGAGAGAGACCTGAGCATTAAATTAAAAAGAAAGAGCTCTGTGAGAACTGACTCCATCAGAAAAAACAATCTATAATAATAAAAGGGTAATATGCTAAATACTAGTCTCACACATTGGATGTCTTAGATCACTCTTATTTGGCCACTCCCAACTATTCTCTATGCCTACAGCTCATCACCCGTTTATATGCAGAGACTGGGACACCACCACATGGGTCACAGTTAACCAGGCCCTAGAGCATGATTTCAGAGAGGAAAGGAGAGGGAGAGAGAGACAAAAACATTAATGATCCAGTCCACAAGCTTGGATTGACCAGAATTGAACCCCAGTACCCTGCAGTCCACAGGCTGTGATTCTATCCACTGAGCCAAACTGGCTAGGGCTGTACTTTTACTTTAAACATTGATTTTAAGAATGGCATAGATAAGAATTCTGAACAAAGAAATTTAGATGCAAATATAGGCAGTACAAGGAGTGGTTCCAATTTGTGATTTAACATGAAAATATTTTAGCAACAAAACTTGTTTTCAAAGGGAACTAGGTGAAGGGAGTAGTTTTATATAACTTCACGTTTTCTGTTTGTCATATATCAGGACTTCAAATATCAGGATTTCAAAGTATGGCCAGCTTTAAATAATAGTGCAAAATATGAAGTAGATTTAAGAAAATATAGCTGAAAATTTGTAGTATTACTAGAAAACCAAACAAACTTACATTTTAACATAAAAGTTAACATTTTTAAAAGGACATTTTAGTGCAATTTTAAAATATCTTCTTGCCCGGCAGGCATGGCTCAGTGATTTAGCATGGACCTAAGAATCACAAGGTCATGGTTCGATTCCCAGTCAGAGCACATATGTGGGGTGCAGGCTCCATCCCAATTTGGGGGGCGTGCAGGAGGCAGCCAATCTATGAGTCTTACTTATCATTGATGTTTCTGTCTCTCCCTCTCCTTTCCTCTCTGAAATCAATAAAAAAATCTTTAAAAAAATAAAAATATCTTCTTTGTGACTTTTAAATATTATTTATGGACTGTTTAAATTTTGGCTTTTTTTTTTTTGCTTTAAGCATTTCTTGGCCTCCTGGGAAAAATGATTATTAATACAATGGATTTTTATTGTGAAGCAATGTAATTAAAACATAAGTCATAAAATTTATATTGCTTGTATGAAATATATCTGATTTCTATGCTATTTTTATATATTCAATTTACATACCTCATTGCTTCATATTCTTCCTATAGTTTATGACACATATAGCCATAACTACAACCTCAAATTGTCTATAGATAATTTTAAATATATATATTTTTATTGATTTCAGAGAGAGGGAAAGGGAGAGAATCATAAATGATGAGAGAGCATTATCAATCAGTTGCCTCCTATATGCCCCCTACTGGGAATCAAATCCACAGCCCAGATATGCCTTGACTGGGAACCTAACCATGAGCTCCTGGTTCGTGGATTGATGTTCAACCATTGAGCCACACCAGCCGGGCTTGAGATAATTTTTGAAGTATCAAAATAAGGTTTTTTTCTTAAATCTTTTTTTTTTTAAATATATTTTATTGATTTTGTACAGAGAGGAAGGGAGAGAGATAGTCAGAAACATCGATGAGAGAGAGTCTTAGATCAGCTGCCTCTTGCACACCCCCTACTGGGGATGTGCCCGCAACCAAGGTACATGCCCTTGACCGGAATCAAACCCGGGACCCTTTAGTCCCCAAGCCAATGCTCTATCCATTGAGCCAAACCGGTTTCGGCTTAAATCTTTTTTTAAATAATTATATACAATTGTATAATTTATAATTGCATCAGCTTAGCTGATTAACAGTCTCAAGGTGCTATAGAGCAAATGTGCATTATCTCAAGGGTAAATACACTTCACAGGCAATCACTAGTTCTCCTGAAGCCATTAATAGTTGCATTCATAAACCAGCAGCATCACCACACCACCTGCTCAAAGTTTCATAGTCCTGGGAAGCAGGCCTTTGTACAAAGCTAAAATCCTTTCTTCCTGGTAGACTGCTGCCATCGATTTAAAACAGCCTCTCTGTACTGATCTCTCTAGGAACTGGCTGAAACCCTTGAATTCTTTTGGCAACATCAAATGGGATGTTAATGACTGAGGTTATTGTGCCCAAAAGAAGACCGATCCCACATTTTCTCAAAAACTACAGTGTTCTTGACATAGTAGAAGCCAAAATAAGCCATGTTGAAATCTCCATCACATCCCAAAGTTATTGTAAATCCTTTGTTGAGGCCTTGTAGCCCCAAGTCTTCCTTCTTTTTTTTTCTTTTTTTTTAAAATATATTTTATTGATTTAGTACAGAGAGGAAGAGAGAGGGATAGAGAGCCAGAAACATCGATGAGAGAGAGTCATCAATCAGCTGCCTCCTGCACACCCCCCACTGGGGATATGCCCGCAACCAAGGTACATGCCCTTGACCGGAATCGAACCCGGGACCCTTCAGTCCCCAAGCCGACGCTCTATCCATTGAGCCAAACCGGTTTCGGCCCAAGTCTTCCTTCTTAATGATGTATCTTGCTTAACTCATAGAGGATGGTTTCTCCTCAGGCTGACAAAACAGGAAAAACCATAATTACTGTGCAACATCCAGGGTGTTTCACACCTGGGGGCGGGGGGGTGGGACGGGGGAGACACGTTGCCTAAAAAACTCATGCTACTGGCAGAACAAGAGTATCTACCTGCATCCTGGCAGCATGACTCAGGGGTTGATGTTGACCTTTGAATTAGGAGGACACAGTTCACTTCCCAGTCACGGCACATGCCCGGTTGCGGGCTCATTCCCCAGTGTGGGTGGGGCATGCAGGAGGCAGCCGGTCAATGAACTCTCTCATCATTGATGTTTCTATCTCTCTCTTCCTCTTTAAAATCAATAAAAATATTGTTAGATTTGATCAAATAATTGAACCAATACCTCCTCCCCTGGGAACTGACCTTTAGGCCACTTCACAATGGATTCTACTTGCTTACACCACATTCCACTTGCTAAGACTGTTATCTCTCCCCTCCAGAGTTTCCCAGAATCCAGACCTGAACAGAGAATTCTCCACCCAGAAAAAAACCTGCCTAGAGTCCTTTAAAAATCTCTGACTCCCCGTCTTTGAAGGCTGGTGCTATTTTGGAGCTCAGCCCATCTGTTATCCAGATGACCTAAGTCTATATAATAAAACCCTAATATGCAAATTGACTGAATGGCAGAACTACTGGTTGCTATGACATTCACTGACCACCAGGGGGAGGTGACTGGCGGCAGTGCTCAGGGAGGTGGGGCCAGCCAGCAGGCCATGCCTGGCCATCAGCCAAGGCAGATGCCAGCAGAGTACCCCTGACCCCCTCACTTGCCGGTCACCCCATAGATGGCTAGTCCTAGGGACTCTACCCTATATATTGGGAACAATCTCTTAGATTTAAAAATTAAAACCTGGAAAGGCTACCTTAACACTGAAATAACAGGATGATGCAGTGATAACATGCATGGACTCTTGTTTGCACATTTTGTGGTCAGCCCTGATTCTGACACTTACAACTGTGTGACAAAGCCAATTATTTAACTTCTCTCTGCTTCAGTTTTTCCACCCATAAGATGGGGAAAATGGTGCTACAGCCTCAGAAGGATCATGCTATATACTACTTTTTATAATCTGGACCCCCCAAAAAAAAAAAAATGTAGCCGAAATCGGTTTGGCTCAGTGGTAGAGCGTCGGTCTGCAGACTGAAAGGTCCCAGGTTCAATTCTGGCCAAGGGCATGTACCTTGGTTGCGGGCACATCCCCGGTGGGGGGTGTGCAAAAGACAGCTGGTCGATGTTTCTCTCTCATCGACGTTTCTAGCTCTCTATCTCTTTCCTCTCTGTAAAATATCAATAAAATATATATATATTTTTTAAATGTAGCTGCCCAAACAACAGCAAGATGCCTTTCACCTGTATAAAAAGCATGGTCCCGGATTGTGAGAGGGATGTCCTACTGCTGGTTTAGGCCCGACATCCCCCAAAGGATCCTGCATTGCAAGAGGATGCAGTCTGGGTTGAGAGACCTCTTTGTGCCCATGCCACCCCCGTTGCCCCACGTGCATAAATTTCATTCACTGGGCCTCTAGTAAATTTGTAATCCCTTACCATTTTGGCCTTGTGCATTCCTTCTTCAAAAAAAATTTTTTTAAGAAAGAAAGCTAGGCCCATAGGGTTGGACCTCAGTAGGTGTCCTCCCTGAAGTCAGGGGTAAGGAGATTCTCCTTTTAGAAGGATATCCCGCCGTAACTGGTTTGGCTCAGTGGATAGAGCGTCGGCTTGCGGACTGAAGGGTCCCGGGTTCGATTCTGGTCAAGGGCATGTACCTTGGTTGCGGGCACATCCCCAGTAGGGGATGTGCAAGAGGCAGCTGATCGATGTTTCTCTCTCATCAATGTTTCTAACTCTCTATCCCTCTCTCTTCCTCTCTGTAAAAAAACCAATCAAATATATATATATATATATTTTAAAAAAATATATTTTATTGATTTTGTACACAGAGGAAGGGAGAGAGAGTTAGAAACATCGATGAGAGAGAGTCATCAATCAGCTGCCTCCTGCACACCCCCCACTGGGGATATGCCCGCAACCAAAGTACATGCCCTTGACCGGAATCGAACCCGGGACCCCTCAGTCCCCAAGCCGACGCTCTATCCATTGAGCCAAACCGGTTTTGGCCAAATATATATATATTTTTTTAAAAAAGAAGGATGTCCCTTGGCCCTGTGAGGGCTTTATGTGCTGTGGGGACTTGGTAAACAAGTTTCCAGTTAACATTAGTTTCTCCTTGTCAATAGCTGCAAATGTTTTGGGAGTTGTTTTGAGAATTTGTTTCCCAGACATCTGATTGGACTCTCTAGCTTAGTGGACACCAGTGTGTTAGATTGGGGGTACAGAAAATATTTTTAGAAGAAATCTTTGGATATATCAGAGATAGGACACAATTATTTTGTTTATTGCTATACTAGAGGCCTGGTGAATGGAATTTGTGCACAGGGGTATGTGTGTGTGGGGGGGGTGCGGGGGGTGTCTTTCAGCCCCCCTGCACCTTCTGTAATATGAAACCCAAGACTTCTAGTTCCCACTGCTCACCTCCCTGCCTACCTAACTGCTAACCGCTCTGCCTACCAGCCTGATCACCCCCTAACCACTCCCCTGCCAGCCTGATTGATGCCTAACTGCTTCCCTGCTGGCCTGGTCCCCCTTGCAACTGCCCTCCTCTGCTGACCTGGTCACTCCTAACTGCCTTCCCCTGCAGGCCTGATCACCCCCAAATGCTCTCTCTTGCAAACCTAATCTCTCCCAACAGCCCTCCCCTGCTGGCCTGGTCGCCCACAACTGCCCTCCCCTGCTGACCATCTCATGGCAGCCATCTTGTGTCCACCTGGGGGCAGGATCTTTGACCACTTGGGGGCGGCCATCTTGTGTGTTGCAGTGATGATCAATTTGCACATTACCTCTTTATTATATAGGATTGGTTGGATGTAATATAATGACAGCAAAGTGCTGTAAGGATCTTGCATAAGAGCCTCAAAACTGGCCAGTTATTAGTCTGATTAACAAATAGGATGAGATTGGTGTGAGGAAAGTTGCTAGAAACTGAAAGGAGGTTTACTAAAAAAAATACTAGTCTTTTCAAAATTATTTTGGGACCCTCCTAGTAAGAGTTAGATTTAAGTTGAGGGCTATAGATTGAACCTGAAGAGGGAGGGCTCTTGTGGTGGGCTGTTTGGGGCAGATCCAGCAATCAGAAAGTTAATTTCCAGCAGCAATGATATTGGCAACGTGTAGCAGTATCTTAGTCTGCCATCCTTTTCAGGGGGGGCTTGAGTATGGTAGGAATATGAAAACAAGAAGGATAAATATTGCTGGCTAAAATTCAAATAATTTGAGTGGAGTGGAAGACCTGGGACTTTATTTGATAGGGATTAAATCCAACAAGGACAGAAAAATTCTCTTCCTGGGGGATGGAGGCTGGGCATTCCGACAGGCTAGGAGAAAAGAGTGTCAGAAACATGAGAAAGACAATTACACTGAGGCCCAGCCATCACATGACTTATTTGTAACAGGTTCTCGAAAAGGAGTTAGAGGCCCCGGATGAGTTCATAAGGGTAGGTCTCATTTTGTGGTTTCTGTGGGCACTCACAGGAAATATGTTTGATTTGACATCTGTGAACGGCTCTATCCCTGGGAGCTTTGCTGCAGTTGGGGTGCTCAGTCGGACCTGATGTGAGTGGGCCCTTCCATCTGGGCTGTGGCTGGGACTTAGGACAGTCATCCCTCCAGGTTTTTAGGTAGACCTTGTCCCCTGGTTTAACTTATTTGTCCTAGGTTAACGGTGTAAGACATCGGCTGGTGGAGCTGAAAACGGCCTCTGGCATTGGTGAGTGAAAAGGGGCTGACTTTTCACTTTTCTTTAGGGCTTTGAAGTTCCTTGGCATCGCTTGGCTAGAGTCCTTCTTAGGGTTTGATTAGCTTCTTCTGCCTTATTTGAGGGTTGAGGTCTCCATGATGAGTATAAGGGATAGTTGATTCCTAAGCATGAGCCAGCTGTTAGGTAATTTGGGCTACAAAAGAGGGTCCATTGTCACTCTGGAAGCTTCTTGTGAAGCTTCCAAAAAACAAACAAACAAACAAAAAAAAAACACCTAAGTAAGATTTTTCTAAGTACTTGGCTATTTTAGTGTTTTTTTTGTGTTCTGTTAGGAAGGGCTTCGATCCATCCAGTATAAGTGTTTACAAATACTAGCAAATATTTAAATCCAGTTTTAGGAAGGCATCTGAGTGAAATCAATTTGCCAATCTTTCCCAGGATATATGTACTCTGGTTTGTATTGGTGACAGGAAGGGAGGAGGAAGAAGGTGGTAACTGGAGATTATTTTGGAGCGGAATGCATCCTTGGGTCACTTCCTGTACAGTTTTTGTAACGCGCTCATATCATAACCAGCTGGGAGACAAGGATGGCAAGAACACCTCTCCTTTCGTGGGTGCCATTATGGAGCATTCTGAGGTAACAAATGTTTATTATCCCTTGATATCCAGCCTGTGGGTCTCTAGAGAATCCATTCTTTATGGCCCAAAAGATTTCCTCTGCGTTGTACGGAGAAGGGCCTTCTGGTTGCTGAGGGAAGTCAGGGGCCAGAGCTGCCTTTCGGGTGATTGAAGAAGACAATGCTACTATATTCGTTTCCGGATCTACCAACGCAATGCTTTTGATCATATCTGTGTTCCCTTTTGGTGGCCCTGGCAGTGAGTGTATCATTGTTATTTCTTGGGTCAGTGCTACAGTTGCCGGGAGTTCTAAATTCCTAAAGGGTGTTTTATGGGGAGTTTTAGCTGTTCAAGGTCCTCTTTCTTCCCAAATGGTAGCATGGGCATGTAATATTAGAAACCGATACTTTGAGTCGGTGTAGATATGAACTCATGTTTTTCCCCTGGTTGTAAGGCCTTAGTGGGTGCTAGGAGTTCAGCTTTTTGGGCCGAAGTCGTGGAGGGGGGCAGGCTTTTGCCTTTGTTGTTTCTTGAAGACTGACAATGGCACACCTGCCTTTTTGACCCCATTTTGTGTAAAATGATTGCCATACGTAGACTAGTCTGCAGCAGGTTTAGGTAACGGTTCATCTTTTAGGCCAGACCTGCTGGACTTGTTCAATAGTTTCTATGCATTGGTATGTGACCTGGTAGGCTACCCTCCTATTGCCAGGAGGGTAGTAGGATTGAGAGTTTGGCAAGGCTTTAGGGTTAATTCAGAAGAGTTGAGGAAGACTTTCTATTTATTTAAGCCTTCCTCCAGAAGCCATGCATAAACCCTTTATTTACTTGATGGGAGGCTTGTGCTTTTAGTGGCTGACGTAGGTACGTTTATCCACCTCTCCCTACTATGAGAGCAGTGGCAGCTACAGCTGATTAAGAATGTGGCCAGCCAGCTATGAGATAGCATCCAGCATTTTGGAAAGTAAGCTGGTAAATTTTGGGTGGGGACTTCCTATCTTTCCGCTATATACAAAGTAACCTGTTCTCTCTCTCTCTCTCTCTCTCTTTCTCTCTCTCTCTCTCTTTCTCTCTCTTTCTCTCTCTCTCTCTCTCTCTCTCTCTCTCTTTTTACATTTTTTAATTAAATTATTATCTGTGTACATATTTCTCTTTCTTTTAAAAAAAAAAAATGGAATGCTTCACAAATTTGGGTGGTATGCTACTCTTCATCGTTCAAATTTTAGTGTATGTGCTGCTGAAGTGAGCACAGTAATCTGTTTTTCTAAAGTTGGCAGCCCTAAGCAGATGTCCTGCGCAGTTTCACTTTTAATATCTCAGAGGCACGTTGACATTCAGGGGTCCAGTCTATTGGCCCTTTGCCGTCTTCTTTCAGAAGCCTTATGTAGAGGGTTAGCCGTTGGCCCCAAACCTGGTATCCCCAGGTGGCAGAAGCCAGCGATTCCTAAAAATTCTCCAATTGTTCTTTACTTTGTGGGACTCTGAGAGCCAGTATGACTTACTTCCTATGGGGTGACAGGGTCCGGGCTTCTGAGGTAAGTAGATACCCCAGATATTGGGTCTCTGGAAGGTTATTTGGGCCTTTGGGGGGAGATACTTTATATCCTCTATTTACGAGGAAATGTGACACCAGGATGGAATGTTTATCTGAGTTCTCTGTGTTAGTACTAGAAATTAATATCATCACCATATTGTGGCTCAAGGATTTCCAAACAAATGGGGACTGTTCCTAAAGCCCTGAGGGAGTACAGTCCATGGATATTGGCAAGTCTCCCTAGTTTGGGGGTTCATCCATTCAAATGTGAACAAGTACTGGGAACAAGTCCTGGGAATCAGGATGCAGAAAAAGTCAGCCTTTAAATTTAATACGGCAAAATATTTGTCTTCTCCTGGGATTTAAGGTAGTGTATGGGTTTGGAACTATAGGATGTACCAGAATTACAACCTTATTTACAGCCCTTAGGGTCCTTCACAAACTGGTATTTGCCATTTGGTTTTTTTAAAAATATATATTTTTTATTGATTTTCACAGAGAGGAAGGGAGAGGGATAAAGAGTTAGAAACATCAATGAGAGAGAAACATTGATCAGCCGCCTCCTGCACACCCCCACTGGGGATGTGCCCACAACCAAAGTACATGCCCTTGACCAGAATCGAACCCAGGACCCTTCAGTCCACAGGTTGACGCTCTATCCACTGAGCCAAACCGGTCACGGCCATTTGGCTTTTGTACTAGGAGAAGAGGGATATTGCTTGGGGACTGGCAGGGCCTGAGCAGCCCATGCTTTAGATATGTTTATATTTAATGAGAGGGTCAATCCCTTAGGTCTTAAAAGATGCTGTTTTTTTTAGGGTGGGGTGCCCCTGGTTTTGCTCCTATTGCCCTGCCTGGTATTCCAGTTTCCCATACCTCAGGATTGGCTGCGAAGAAGACAGACTTTAGAACAAACATGTCAAATTCGTGGCCTGTGGGCCGCATGCAGCCCACAACTAATATTTTTGCAGCCCACCCAATATAATGGTACGCAAGAAACATTTTAATAAAAATTTCTTAACTTCATTTTTACAATATCCTTTTATACATAATTATTAATAGTGAACTACAATGTTCGCTAATGACTGGTTACTTTAATGGTGTTGCAATCATTTCCCATACAAGCGTTATGCACAGGCTGCACCATTTCTCTCCACTAATACTAGCGGCGAATATTTTAGCAGCCCATGGCCACACCAGTCTTATACTGACTTGTTTGGTGTGTGCAACAGGAAGTATTTCACTTTTTGGAGAACAAGAAAAATTAGGTTTATTTGTATTACGCTTATTAATTTGTGCAGTTATTCAGTGTCTGATAAGTTAATGTTCAAGAAAAAATATTAATCTTTATTAAAATGTTCTATTATTTTATGTTAATGATTACTTGTTTATTTCAGTTCTTTATATTCAACATGTCTCTACCGAAATGAACCTACTTTCTATGAAAATGGGGAGGGGGGGATTTTTTTTTTGCGGCCCACATAGACTTAAACCTTGTTTATTTGGCTCGTGTTAGCCTTTGAGTTTGACAAGCTTGTTGTAGAATATTATTAATTTTTGGTTCAGGGTGAGAAGTTAGATTGGCCATCAGGAGTAATAATGAGAGTTTATTATCTTCTATGGTCATTTCTAGACTAGACAAGCTGTCCCTCCCTAATAAAGGAATGGAGCACCTTGGAACTACAAGAAAATTAGGACTAAAAGTGATATTCCTGAGGCAGAGCAGAGGAGATGAATGAAATGGTAGCGTTGAGGATGCCCATTCATCCCAGTGAGATGAAAGAAAGAGACCCCGGTGAGTGAGTCAGAGCAGAGCAAGCAGTCCCTGTGTCCAATAAAAATGAATGGACTTGCCAAAACTGGTTTGGCTCAGTGGGTAGAGCATCAGCCTGCGGACTGAAAGGTACCAGGTTCGATTCCGGTCAAGGGCATGTACCTTGGTTGCGGGCACATTACTGGTAGAGGGTGTGCAGGAGACAGCTGGTCGATGTTTCTCTCTCATCGATGTTTCTAACTCTCTATCCCTTCCCCTTCCTCTCTGTAAAAAATCAATAAAAAATATATATATTTTTTAAATGAATGGGCTTACCTGTCACCTCAAGGGCCACCAGGAGACTCCTCTGGTGTGATGGTTTCAGATGGTCGGTGGGGGCAGTAGGAGGCCTCAGGCACCATCTGTTCTCAGGTGTTTTAAACATCATTGGTTTGGAGGCACTGAGTTCCCTTGGAAGCCTAGGACATTTGTGCAGGCGGGGCATGTCCTGGAGGTAGTGGGTCCTGCATTCGTGGTAGGCACTCCTTTAGGCGTCCTTCTTGGCTACAGGAATACATAGGATTTAAAGCTGTGGCTATCAAGTGATTATGCCTTTTGTTTCCATCTGGTGGCCTTTTGCTCTTCCTCTTCCCTGTCTTGGTTGTTACAAACACTGAAAGCTAACTCTGTCAGTTGCTCAATGGGGGCCTGCAGTTCCAAGGCTAGTTTTTGTAACATTCTCAAGCTGACTGGGGTTGCTTCCTGGATAAAAGGCATTTCCTCAAGTCTGGACGTGTTAAGCCCTTAACAGACTCAAGGGGATTTTGTGAACTTTCCTATTGCGTTTGTTAATCACTCCCGGGGGGAAAAGGGTGGCGTTAAATCTTTCGTGTGTTTTTTAAGTAAACTTTTTTATTTTGTTATAGTTACCAGGCTTAATAGTATAGTTTGTTATGCCTTCTATGAGATAAGTAACTACTAGTGTACCGATTAATAGTGCAGATTTTGTAATAAAAAAAAACCATACTAATTTCAAAAGTGCTTTATTCAAAGTAATGTGCATCGCTAGCTACACATTTCCCCATCTTTCAGGTAATTTGTGGATACCATCCCAATAGAATTTTTCTTGTTTTGAGGCAAATCATTCTGAGACCCAATTTTCCACTGCTTCGTATGTTTTGAAGTGCTGCTCAGAAATTGCATGTGCCATCTATCTGAACAAGTAGTAATCTGAAGGAGCAAGGTCTGGTGAATATAGCAGGGTTAATACTTCCCAGGCAAGATACGTTAACATGTCTTTAACTAGTGTTTTTATTATTATTATTATTATTATTATTATTATTTATTGTTTAAAGTATTACAAATAGTAGTACATATGTCTCCTTCTTTACCTGGTTTTGAAGTGTATAATGGTGCGTCATCATGAAGCAAAATTACTTTACCATGGATTCTGACACATTCTGGTCATTTCACTATCAAAGCATGGTTCAAACTAATTATTTGTTGTTGAGATCAGTATTAACGATTTTACCTGGCTTTAGAAGTTCATAATACACAACACCTTCCTGATCCCACCAAATGCAGAGCATTGTCTTCTTTCCAAAGCTTTTTGGCCATAATTCTGGTGGGGTTTAACTTGATAGAGCAATTTGTTCTGGTAGGGCTTGACTTAATAGTGCAGTTTTGGGGAACATTTTATTCTACCTGTTTCAGTAAAGCAGTGTGATTAAACCCCTGTGTGAATTTGCTAGGATCTTTGGTAAACCAATCAAGTTTTGTTTTATGTGTGTGGGGGGTGGGGTGGGGGGTGGGTGTGTGTGTGTTTCTTTTGTTTTGTTTTTTGCAAAGGGACAGATCAGAAATAGAAAAGGAAACATTTATGCAAATAATTTCTTTACCAGGCTTCCTGTTAGATACTTCCCCCAGAGACAACATGCTACGGTTTGGATAATTTTGAGTTCCCTTCCTGGTAGTGACAAGGCTACAAATTAAGGTGAGTGCTAGCAGTTCTGTGGTGGAGAGGGGTTATATGGAGCAGCTGGACTCTGAGTGACAGCCGTGAAGTGAGCCAGGAAGCAGATGTTCCACCCTCTGGATGGATTCTGTTTTATCTACTAGAGACAGAAGCCAGCTTCTTGCAGGGGCTGTGAGGAAGGTGTCCTTTAATTCATCAGACATTGTGACAATTAAGGAATATCCTAGAAGACTTCCTTAAATCCCTATCTTTGTAAAGGGCCATAAATATCTGAAAATAAGGTTTTTCACTCCATTTGTCTTCATTTTTGCAAAAACAAATTTAATTGGAGAATAGAGTCATAATTCAGTGTTCCATTTACAGGTCAGACTTCCCCGTTCCTGAGATTGTATTGAGGTCTGGGGACATTACAAAAGAAAAGGATGTTCTTTTTTCTTCTTTTTCTTTTGATCATTGCCCGTAAAGGTGGGTCAGTTGTTGAGGAGCTACCCTGGCGGGTGATCTTGGGGAATGCTGTTGGCACAGCCCAGTTTGTCTCTTTTTTATCTGGTCAATACAGCTTATGACTGATGATGAGGCTTCCAAATCCAGGGGATGAAGTGTCCCTCCAAATATCCAAACAGTTGCTATGATGTGCACTGACCACCAGGGAGCAGACACTCAATGCAGGTGCTGCAGTGATGTGCACTGGCCATTTACAAAGAAATGACACTGAAGACCTGGCACCGACAGAGCAACACTCAGCTTCCTCCAAGGGACACGGGCCCCACCACCATCCTGGAGCCACAGCTCATCAAATTGCAGCCAATGCTACCAAAACTCCATGGCGCAAAATGTGGCCTACAGCCCAGCCTGGCCCAGAAATGGTCTTCGTGGGCCCAGCTAATGACATCATGTAGCAACACCCGGCTTCCTCTCCCTAGCCTTCTTGCAATTTCTTTAGCCCAGGAACACGACTTGCTTTATACCAGGTGCAAGCATTTTATACTTTAACCAAATGTCTGTGAAGTGTTTTTTTCCCATGCCTCATTCATTTGATCCTCACAGAAGTCCTGGAGTAGGTAAATAGGAGACTCAGTGGCATCCTATTTTCTTTTCTTTAGCTAGAAAATGGAGATCTAAAGTTTAGAAACTTGGCCCAATTGAAAAGAAGTAATAAATGGTGGATCTTGAAAATGACTTCAGGTTTTCTCACTGCGCAGAACATATACTACTGCAGTTAAATATTTACCCTTTGTTCTCCCGATGTGATCTACAATAATAATGTGCTTCATGTTGGTATTTACTGCTGTGTTGCTGACAATTACCTGAAAGAGAAGTTGGGGTGCTTCACTGGGCTGGAAAAAAATTAGCCAAATCAGAAAGCAGGACTAATTAAGTAACTTTATTCTATATATATAAAAGGCTAGCCGGGACCGGTTTGGCTCAATGGATAGAGCATCGGCTTGGGGACTGAAGGGCCCGGGTTTGATTCTGGTCAAGGGCATGTACCTTGGTTGTGGGCATATCCCCAGTAGGGGGTGTGCAAGAGGCAGCTGATCGATGACTCTCTCTCATTGATGTTTCGAACTCTCTATCTCTCTCCCTTCCACTCTGTACAAAAATCAATAAAATATATATTAAAAATAAATAAATAAATAAAAGGCTAAGTTGACTCATGCATGTGTCACACTGAACTGCATCTGGCACAGCCAGCGGTGATCCTGAGGACAGGTGGTGAAGGATGAGGAAACAGTGACACAGCCTGTAAACCAAAGCTTTATTTTATAGTCAGTTCACACAAGCAAAACGAGGGGAGTGGTCAAGACATTTATAATGTTCTTGTGAGTTTCAAATCTATTCCGTTACTCAAGCCTTGTTTTGGCAGCACTTGCTGCACCTCCCACAGCCCATTAGCTTCCTAGGAACAAGGGAGGATGATCAGGTCAAGCTCAGTTGTGCTAGGAGGGCTCTGTCCTCCAAGCTGGGACTTGTATGTGGCTCTGCCACAGGTCAGTCTGAGGCTTGACCCCGTAGCCGCTCCCTATACCATACACATAAAGCTCTCACTGGTGCCAATCACACACGTGTGCTTCAATCTGTCATTGTTGATTGTGAATTTGGTTGACACTTCTATTATAGATAAAGGGAGAATAACGATATTAAAATACTTTTTAAAACTAATTTCTTTTCAATGTGCATGAATCTGTGTACCAGGCCACTAGTTACTAATAATTGTGGAGAAGACAAGATTTTTTATTTGTCCTTGACAACTTTTAAAGAGTCTGGAGAAGAGTGAGGGGAGATATTAAGCTTTGGTGACTTCAGCTGTTATATTTTTTTTAAGTGGCTGCCCCCCCCTCCTTACAATTATTTTACCCTTGTTTACACTCCTAATTACCCAACAGGAAAATCTGTTGAGGCTCTCAAAGCTTTAAAAGTCATGAATGAACTGTGGAAGCAAATATAGTGTCATCCCAGTTCAAGGAATTGCGTATGTAATGTCCCAAAGAATTGTTTATATGGGAGAAAAATAAACCAATGACAGACGGTAAGATGTACCATGAAAAGAATGAAGTTGTCAAAATCAGTGTAATAAATGCTCCAGATAGAGGACCAGGAAGTATGAAGCACAATATTAGCATTTTTGGGAGCCTGATTAATATACCATGAACCAGGTAAAGGAAGTCAGGTCCCTAATAGATACATGTTTTATGAACATGTTTACCCTGTGTTCTGAGGGTGTCCTTACCAAAGATCTTGGAAGTAGATAACCTGAGGATGGATTTAATCTGCTCAGATAAGGGACTCGGCTCCATACTTGCAAAATGAGGGGAGAGAAAGGTCAGGGATCATCAGGTCCTGATTCACTGGACCCCATCACCCAGGTGTCACCGGAAGACAGTCAAGTGGGAAGGTTACTCTGTATCCAGGGGACAGGCTTACCTTCTATCTAAGGGTTGATGTGGCACATTTTTATGAAATACTTATTTTGCAGTTGACATGCAAGTTTCCAGCACACCAATGACGAGAAGTGACAGGAAAGGTGAATTAGAGAGAGAGTAAAGAGAATAAAACTCCAGGTCCCATCTGGGTCACCAGAGAATGCAACAGGACAGGGATCAGACCCAGAGCAGGTCTGCCACAGGCTGCCCAGTAGTGTGTGGGGGTTTTACTTTGTGCAGGAAGGACTTCACAATATGCGTCCAGGTGATTTTAAAGTACATGTACTAAAGCTGGGACAGCGAAACAAGGGAAGGGCTTAGGACAGAGAAGCAACAAGAGAGAGCCTAGGTAGCGTTCTGTTTTGGCTCTCTAGGAATGAAAGATGGGACAGAGGGCCAAAAACCAGGACTACGGGCTTTATTAGAGGAGAAGGACCCCTCCTGGGCTGTCTTGCAAGGGGAGAGTAGCAACACGTACAGAAACATGCCTTTTGAGGGGAGAAATGGGAAGGGATGGGGCTTAGGGTACTCGGCACGCATTGATTGGTGGTTTCATATAAGGCACATGATTAGGCACTTAGGTACTTAGAAATCAAGGGCTTAGGGTATTTGGCAGATGCTGACTGGTGGTTCAATGTATAATCTATATAAGGTGCCTGGTTAGGTGCTCAGGAATGTCCAGGCCACAGGTGCAGGTTACATCATACTCCATCCATCAGTTGGGGGAAAGGAGGATCTATCATTCCAGGCTTTTAGTAATATTTTTTAAAAATTGAGAGTCCAGGCAAGGTCAGGGTGTGAAGATCTGTCTTCCATAGCCACTTCCTGCTGAGAGGGGGCATCACCAGGGGTGTCTACCCTGGGTCTCAAGGATTCTGGTGCTAGGTTCTGAATTCAAGGCCAGACAGATCTCTCCCACCTTCTGGTTGGCGAACACCTGCATTCTGTTCTGCAAGAAACTAGTGAAACAGAGTATGAGAAAGGGGCCAAAGAGCAAAACTGAATAAATACCAGTGGGCCTAATGGTGGGAGGAGCCATGGGGTAAGTGAGTGAAAAACAGGTAGTGTTTTCTGTGCTGGACGAGGGGTGCAGCAGCATGATTTCCCAAGAGACTGGTTGGTAAAGTCTTGAGAGCGATCCCGTTGAGTCACTTGGCTCAAAACTCATCCTGAGGCTTCCACGGTGTCACTTAACTGGTTTTGTTGCTTTTCTGGGCCTGGAGCTGAAATACAATTGGGACCTAGATGTTATTTTTAGGGGGGAAAAGAATAGTGGTCTCAGTTGCCTCACTAGTAATATGAAAGGGTATAATAAGTTACCCTGGGGGTAAGGTTCTTTTGCCCCTTGCTGGGCATCCACGTGTTTCTTGTAGGTCCTGAGACAGGGTTTCAAAGTATGATAGAGCAGTGGTTAAGCTCCCTATGGCAGTTCCAATCCCTGCTGTGATGCCGAGGGTTAGGAGGAGAGGGATTATCTGGACCCTTCTTTTGTGTCAGATATGATGGGTGATGAGGACAGGTAAAGACTGATCATTGGGGGCTACATCTACATTGGGTGAGAGATAGATGAGCGTACAGGTTCCTGTCCAGCTAATGGAGAGCAGATGTATGTGTTTTCCCCACAGAGGAAGAAAAATCCCTGATCATAGAGACAAGCTGATAGGTGTAAGGAGAAGAGGTGGACTAAAGGGTATGAGATTCCTTTTTCTAGTTCCGCACTCCAAGCTGGGAGGGTAGTCACCATGGCGCTACCAATAAGGGGTGACAGATGAATGATCAAGATTGTGTTGCAGTGAAAGTGGGAATGGATATTAGAAAGGACTGTTACCCAAGGGGAAAGAAAAAGGGAAGGAAAGAAGCAGTTGAAGATGGGGCTGGAGAAAAGGCAGAGGGAGGAGGGAGGAGGCCCTGAAGCATGTTTCCAGGCCTCTAGTCGCTTGAATTCCAAAACGTGGCATTTTTTCCCTAGAGATAATGATCATAGACAAGATAAGGAAATTAGGATTTTACAGTCCGAGGAATGGCTCGGCCTTGTGGGTCAAGACAGTGAAACTGAGGTAGGTGATTGTAGTTTGGAACAACTGGGTTTTATGAGGGGATGCACGGTAGTCCTGGCTGAACACTGAGGTAGAATGAGAAAAGAGTGAATGGGGGAATTTAGTAAGATGCAGTATAGACGTGAGGTGACTAATGACTGTGAGACTAATCTGTCAACCCCCGTAATAGAGACTGAGGAGTGGACAAGGGTCCCAGCGAGTTCAGAGAGGGCAGAATAAGTGGCCCCAGTGTCAATTAAAAAGGAGATCAGCTTCTCTGCCACCAAAATCATTACCTGAGGCTCTGTCCTGGTGATGTAAGTCTGTGGGGCCCTGTCAGGCCTGGGCAGCTTCTTCGGTGGCCAGTCCTAGCAGGTCTGAGAGCTCCAAACCAAATGCAGAGGGCGGCTGTGCTGGACTGGCTGAGGTGAGACCTGAAGGAGCCAGACTATAGTCTGATTTCCAGTGGCTTTCCTTCTGCATCTTGGGCAGGGCCCAGGCGGGGTCTCGGGTTTGAGCAGGACTTGGCTCAGTGGGCCTTGCTGCATTTGAAGCGTGGGCCCGGAGGAGGCTTGGCACTTCCTTTGGGTTTGGAAGCGGTGGCTAGGAGCTGGAAAGCCTACTGGGCCTCAGCCTTGGCCTGATCTCGCCTTTGATTTTGGATTTGGGTCTCTTTGTCTCTATTATTGAAGACCTTAAAGGTCAGGTTAACGGGGTATTTTTGAGGGTTTGTGGACCTGTATCTGTTTTGTTGTTGTTGTTGTTGTTGTTTGTTTGTTTGTTTGTTTGAATATGAGCCCCGAGTAAAGGTGGTCAGGTCAGTGGAAAAAGAAACCTGAGATGCCTCTCAGTCTGTGAGGCTGGACATAGAGAATGGGTTGTGGACTCGGGCTATGCCCTCAGTTCCTGCTGCCTCCCTCAGGGGTAGAATGGACACGGGAATAGAAGAATCTATTGAGGAAGGCAGTCTTTGGGTGGCCTGAGAATGAGTGTTAGATGGGAAAGGCTGTTTTGGATATCACCTTCTCGGCATTTGGTATTACGAAGCGAGTTCCCCAAGAAATGAACCACCGGAGCCAATTTGATCAAGCATGCAAGAGTTTATTACAGATTCGAATCCGGGCTCAAACCTTGGCTGACGCAGCAGCCGGCAAACACCCAGGTGAGAGCCCTGATGGAGGGGCAGTCCCTCCTCTTATACCTCTTTTTTCCCACCCCTCCCACTGTTTTGGTTTGTCACTCCAAGATTGGCCCCTCAGGACAAAGACCTGGCCATCCTGAGCTATTTCTCAAGTAGAATACACAACCTGGCCTGTTTTGCCTCAAGCAGAATGTCTGTTCTGACTCCAAACAGGAAAGAAGATGCTGCTGTTTTGATGACGCCAATTTCCTAGCCAGGTCTGGAGGGAGATCTGCATGTCTTACCTCAAAGGAATTCCAGGCACTGAGTTATGACTGACTCTATTTTTTTTTTTTTTTTAACTTTTCTCCCCTGGCCTGGTCTGTCTCCAGAGTCCTTATCTCTTGGGCAGCCGAGGCCGACTGTCACATTTGGGCTCTCAGGAAGATCAAAAAGTGAGAATTCGGATCCTGGTGGCTCCAGGGGCAGAAATTAGGTGGAGAGCACAGGGGAAGGCGGGCGGTTAGAATTCTCAGAGGTAGAGCGTGGGGTGTGGATTCTGCAGCAGGATTGTAAGGGGGCGGCGGGAGTGAGCCATGTGGAGGGGGAATCATCTGCTGGGTGGAAAGAGCAGTCAGAAGACAGATGAAGGGGCTGAGAACAGGTTTGAGAGGGCAAAGAGGACTTCGAGAGGAGGATGTGATGGGTGGAACGTGAGGAGTAAAGCGAGGGCGAGAGTGTGGCAGGGGGAGCTGTTTGTAGGGATCTCTGAGGCCTTCCTGTCCAGTAGCAAAAATTATCTAGGTCTTGGAGGATATTGGAATCGAAAGTGCCGTTTTCAGGCCACAGAGAGACATTGTTGAGTTTGTATGGTGGCCAGGTAGAGCTTCTTTGGTTTGATGTAGCCAGAAAGACGAAGGGTTGAGAGATTGGTGAGGAGACATCCTAAGGGTGTGTAGAGGGGGTTTGGACTGAAAGGTCCCCATGCCTGGAGAGAAGGGCAACTGGGAAGTTGGGGAGAAAAGAAGGAGCATCCTCCTTTTTTTTTCTCAGCCAACCTGTAGAGAGAGAGAGAGGAGAGAAGGTTCCAAGTCCGTCACCCCAAGATCTTTCCCACGGAGTAGAGCAGTTTCCTGGCCAGGTACCTGGGCTTTCATAGAACATGTAGCCAAGTAGGTGGGAAAACTCTGAGGGCCTTCCAAGGGAATGATTGGCGGGGATTGGAGGGGGGTGTGTGTGTCAGGAAAGCCCCTGAAGCCTACCAGTGAGAAAGCGATGAGATCCCCACGTGTTCTGGTATGGCAGGGTTCAGAGCTGGCCAATCAACTCAGAACCATGCCATGGAGCAGAGCCAGAGCAGGAGTCAGAAGCTTGGGGCCAGGTTCAAAGATCGTCCACATTCCCATGCTCCTCTCCCAGACTTCAACAGCAAATGGAAGATGAGACAGAGGGCCCAAAACCAGGACTACAGGCTTTATTAGAGGAGAAGGACCCCCGCTGGGCTGTCTCACAAGGGGAGAGCAACAAAACATGCAGAGGGGAACACGCCTTTTGAGGGGGAAAATGGGAAGAAATGAGGCTTAGGGTACTTGGCACGCCTTGATTGGTGGTTTCATATAAGGCACATGATTAGGCACTTAGATACTTAGAAATCAAGGGCTTAGGGTATTTGGCAGGTGCTGACTGGTGGTTCAATATGTAGTCCATATAAGGTGCCTGGTTAGGTGCTCAGGAATGGCCAGGCCACAGATGCAGGTTACATCATACTCTATCCATCAGTTGGGGAAGGGAGGATCTATCAAGGAGCACTATAGGAAAGAAGTGGGCCACACTGGGCTGCATGGACTCACTGAGAAGTAAGAGTCACAGTGACAGATGTATGAGCCAAGGCAGGGCTGCTTTTAACTAACTGAAAGGCTTAGGATAGAAGAAGCAACAGGAGAGAGCCTAGGCAGTGCTCTACTTTGGCTCTCTAGAAATGTTATGAAGAAGGAGTGGGCCCCACACTGAGTTGCTGTCAGCTCATTGAAAAGTTAGAGAAAAGGGACCAGGAGACAGGCTCAGGGGATTAGTTCAGGACAAGCTGCTGCTGCTCGTTGTTCCCCTGGTTGGAAGTCTTATGGGGACCCTTAGAATTTAGGAGAGAAGAGTCAAGATGCATGCCTGAGAGGGAAGGAAGGCATGGGCATGCTCCAGAGAGAGATCTGGCACTGGCATCTTTGCCCAGAGGGTTTTTATCTCTCTTGTGCAGGGCAGCGGGTGGTGGGGAGGGTGTGGAAGGTGGAAGGATCTTTGGGGAGGTCACGGGGAGTTTCAGCCGAATATTCATCAGCTTTCCAGGTGAGCTCTTTAATATGCTGATGCACCAAAATGAGTGTACTGGGGAGTTTGGGATTATTTTTTGGTCAGTTTTACTGCTTTGCCATCTAGGGTATGTCTGGCTCTAATTGTTTTTGTGTGTGTGTGGGGGGGGGGGGTATTGTTATTTGTTCCCTTGACCTCATCTGTCCTTGGGTTTTGCTGGCACAAATGACATTAATTGGGTCTCTGTTATCTATCTCCTTGACCAGGGTAATTTAGCTATTTATTCCATACTTAAGGAGGAGAGGTATAAACCATTTGCTCTCAAGTGGTTTTTTTTTTTTGTTAAGGAAAATGAGGTCTTGTGATTAACTAGATGATTGTTTGGCCCTATTTAATTATTTTATCTCCATTTCCTGATTTCATTCATCTAGGAATTTTCCTAGATTTTTAATCTCCTGCCTCAGTTATTAGTTGTCTTTAATCAAAAAGTTGTTTTCAACTTGGTTTTGTGACTATTGAGAAAAACGTTTGCTCTAATGTGTTATGTAACCTTTAAAAGAATGGTAAAGCCAAGACCGGTTTGGCTCAGTGGATAGAGCGTCGGTCTGTGGACTGAAGAGTCCCAGGTTCGATTCTGGTCAACAGCATGTACATTGGTTGCAGGAGGTGTGCAGGAGGCGGCTGGTTGATGTTTCTTTCTCATGGATGTTTCTAGCTCTCTATCCTTCTCCCTTCCTCTCTGTGAAAAATCAATAAAATACATTTAAAATAAATAAAATAATAATAATAAATGAAGCAGCCTTTGTTATTTTAATAATAAAAAAATAAAAAATAAAGAATGGTAAAGAACTAAAATTCTATTTAAAATATTTTTGCAGTATTTTTTTCAAAATTTAATTCTAAATTTTAAATCTAGGCTTTTTCTAATTAGGTATTACATAAAAAAGAAAAAGTGAATATTTTGGATTTTCAGTTTTTATTTTCAAAAAGTATTTACCAGCTAAAACCAGTTTGGTTCAGTGGATAGAGCATTGGCCTGCGGACTGAAGGGTCCCAGGTTTGATTCCAGTCAGGGGTATATACTTTAGTTGTGGGTACATCCCCATTGTGGGGGGTGTGCAGGAGGCAGCTGATCAATATTTCTCTCTCATCGTTGTTTCTGGCTTTCTGTCCCTCTCTCTTCCACTCTGTAAAAACTCAATATATATATATATATATATATATTTTTTTTTTAAGTATTTACCAGAACAAATGGAGAAAATAATTAATATAATTTTATATTTATGAATTTTACATTTTAAAGTAGTATGTTGTAAGGTTATTATAAATTGTCCCCAGTGTTTCACCCATATGTATTTTAGTATAATTTTCATTAGTTTCATTGTGCTTCACTTTAAAGTACTTTGCAAATGTTGCATTTTTTTTTTACAAATTCAAGTTTAGTGGCAACCCTGCATTGAGCAAGTCTATCAGTACCATTTTTCCAACACCATTTGCTCACTCTGTGTTTTCTCTTTCATATTTTGTAATTCTTGTAATATTTCAAATATTTTCATTATTATTATATACTAGAGGCCTGATACACAAAATTCATGCAAGAGTAGGCCTTCCTTCCCCCAGTTGCTGGCACCAGCTTCCCTCTCTGACACCCAGGACCCAGGCTTCCCTCTGGCCACTGGCAGGAACCCAGGACCAGGCTTCTCTCAGAGCCCTGGCTTCATCCAGAAGGTCACCTGGAAGGACATCTGGTCTAATTAGCATAATATGCTTTTATTATTATAGACTAGAGGCCCAGTGCATGAATTTTGTGCATGAGAAGGGGAGGGTCTCCTCAGCCCAGCCTGCACGATTTCCAATCTGAGATCCCTCGGGGATTGGGCCTAAACCAGTAGTCAGACATCCCTCTCACAATCCTGGACCTTTGGCTCCTAACTGCTCACCTGCCTGCCTTTCTGATTGCCCCTCACTGCCCCTCCCCCCCTGCCAGCCTGGTTACCCTCAACTGCCCACCCCCCTTGCCGGCCTGGTTGCCTCACGAAACCTGCTGTTTGGTTGTTTGGTCATTCCTCACTGCCCCCCCCTGCCGGCTGGGTCTCCCCATGCAGCCTGCTGCTCAGTCATTTGGTCGCCCCTCACTAATCCCCCTGCCAGCCTGGCTGCCCCATGCAGCCTGTTCGGTTATTCATTCAGTTGTGACCGTCACTTAAGCTTTTATATAGATAGATGTTATGGTAATCTGTGATCAGTGATCTCTATTATCCTATATAATAAAAACTTAATATGCTAAGTATCCAGCCATCTGATCATCCATTCAGCCAATCAAAGTGTAATATGCTAATAATATGCTAAGGCAGCTTAACTGCTCGCTATGACATTCACTGATCACCACAGGGAAGACATTCCAACTGGTAGGTTAGCTTGCTGCTGGGGTCCAGCTGATGAGGACTGAGCAAGAGGGGCCAGACATGCTCTGGAGCCCTTCTGCTGGTCAACCTCCCACATTGCTCCCTGGCCCTGATCATGCACTGGTGGGGTCCCTTGGCTGCCCTGCACCCTCTTGAAATCTGAGACCTCTGAGAGGATGTTGGAGAGCCAGTTTTGGCCCAACCTGCAAGCCAGGACCCCATTGGTGCATGCATTCATAAACTGTAACCATATAAGATGGTGAGCTTAATCGATAAATGTTTATATACTTGCTCCATTAACTAGCCATTCCCCCATCACTTTATCCTCAGGACTCCCTTTTCCCTGAGACACAATAGTATTGAAATTAGGCCAGTTAATAACTCTACAATGGTCACTAAGTATTTAAGTGAAAGGAAAACTTATAAATAAAAATCTATAAATGATTAAGCTTCTCAAAAGTTAAGACAGGCCAAAAGCTGAGCTTCATCGACCAAACAGTTAGCCAATTTGTGAATGGGAAGGAGAAGTTTTTGAAGAAAATTAAAAGTGCTACTCCAGTGAGTGCATGAATGATGAGTAACTAAAACAGCCTTATTGCTGATATGGAGAAAGTCTTAGTGGCCTGAATAGAAGATTCAACCAGCTACAGCATTCCCTTGAGCCAAAGCGTATCCAGAGCAAGTCCCTACGTCTCTTCAATTCTATGAAGGCTGAGAGAGTTGAGGAAGCTATAAAAGGAATGTTTGAAGCTAGCAGAAGTTAGTTCTTGAGGTTTAAGGAAAGAAGCTGTTTCCATAATATAAAAGTACAAGGTGGCCGAAACCAGTTTGGCTCAGTGGATAGAGTGTCGGCTTGTGGACTGAAAGATCCCAGGTTCAATTCTGGTCAAGGGCATGTACCTTGGCTGTGGGCACATCCCCAGTAGGGGGCGTGCAAGAGGCAGCTGATTGATGACTCTCATCGATGTTTCTAACTCTATCCCTCTCTCTTCCTCTCTGTAAAAAATCAATAAAAATTTACCGAAACCGGTTTGGCTCAATGGATAGAGCATTGGCTTGGGGACTGAAGGGACCCAGGTTCGATTCCGGTCAAGGGCATGTACCTTGGTTGCAGGCATATCCCCAGTGGGGGGTGTGCAGGAGGCAGCTGATCGATGACTCTCTCTCATCGATGTTTCTAACTCTCTATCTCTATCCCTTCCTCTCTGTACAAAATCAATAAAATATATATTTTTAAAAATCAATAAAAATTTAAATTGAAAAAAAAAAGTACAAGATGAAACAGTAAGTGCTGAGGTAGAAGCTGCTGCAAGTTATTCAGAAGATCTTGCTAAGATAATGAAGTAGACTACAGCAAAATACATATTTTTAATGTAGATGAAGGTCTTGTGTTAGAAGTAGATGCTGATTTTCATAGCTAGAGAGAAGTCAATGCCTGGCTTTAGAACTTCCAAGGACAGAACAGCTTTCTTGTTATGGGCTAATGCAGCTGGTGGCGTCAGCCAGTGCTCATTTATCACTCCAAAATTCCCAGGGCCTTTTAAGAATTATGCTAAATCTATTCTACCTGTACTCCATAAATGGAACAATAAAGGCTGATGACAGCACATCTGTTTAAAACGATTTACTGAATATTTTAAGACCACTGTTAAGGTCTTAGTTTAATTTTTTTATAAACTTTTTTCTCATATAAATTAGGCAGAGGAGATGAGAGGACCATTTAGTATCACACATTAGCAGCACAAACATGACATAGCTGATTTTCTGTTGATAGCCCCAAACTAAATCATAATATTGGTACACTTATATATTTATTTATTTTTTTTAGTAAAAGTATATTGTTAAGGAATTAACATTTTCATTTCAGTTTTTAGAATACCAAAATCTTTTCTGAGCACCAAATGGCTAGGTTGTGAATCCTGGCCACTTTTAATCCACTAAAGACTAGTGGGAATGTATCAGCCAAAGGAGCAAGTACTCTTTGTTTTCTAAACCAGAGTGCTGTATCTGTCATCCTGCAGTAGAGCCAATGCTGTTGTAAACAGAACTTAAAGTGGTATTAAAAAACCTCCTGTTATGCAAATTTAACTCTTTGTATATCTTACTATAGATTATGTACAAGCAACATTTAAACAAAATTATACTTTTAATTCTAAAAAAAAAAGACATAGGGTATCTGAATGAATAAGAAAACACAACAACCCCAAATCTATGTGACACAGTGAATGCAATCCTAGGAGGGAAACTCATATATATGTTATCTACAATTGACCCACCTCAAAACGGAAGACACATACAGACTGAAAGCAAAGAGACGGAAAAATATATTTTTATGCAAGCAGAAATAAAAAACATCTGGAGTAGCAATATTTCTATCACATAAAATAGACTAGAACAAACACCGTAATAAGAGACAATGAAGGACATTACATAATTATAAAGGGATTAATTTAACAAGAGGATATAATCCTTAAAAACATTTATGCACCCTACATAGGAGCACCTAAATATATAAAGCAAATCTTGATGGACAGCCGAAACCGGTTTGGCTCAATGGATAGAGCGTCGGCTTGGGGACTGAAGGGTCCCAGGTTCGATTCCAGTCAAGGGCATGTACCTTGGTTGCAGGCACATCCCCAGTGGGGTGTGTGCAGGAGGCAGCTGGTCGATGATTCTCTCTCATTGATGTTTCTAGCTCTCTATCTCTCTCCCTTTCTCTCTGTACAAAATCAATAAAATATATATTTTTTAAAAATCTTGATGGACATAAAGGGAGAGATCAGCAATAATTCAGTCATAGTAGGAGATTTTAATTATCCTTGACATTACTGGATATATCTTCCAGACAGAAAATCAACAAGGAAACAGTGGCCTTAAATGACACATTAGACCAGATGGATTTAATTAATGTTTTTTTCAGAGCATTTTACCCCAAAGCAGTATATATACATTCTTTTCAAGTGGACATGGAATATTTTCTAGGATAGACTACATGTTAGGGCACAAAACAAGTCTCAATAAATTTAATAAGGTTGAAATCATATCAAGGCATCTTTTGTGACCACAATGGTATAAAACTAGAAATCAGTTACAAGAAAAAACTGAAAACACACAAAGACATGGAGGCTAAATAACAAAGACATGGAGGCTACAAACAACGAATGAGTTAACAATAAAATCAAGAAAAAAATCAAAGATACCTTGAGACAAATGAAAATGAAAACACAACCACCTCAAATCTATGGGACACAGTGAAAGCAGTCCCAAGAGGAAAACTCATAACAATACAGGCTTACACGAGGAAACAAGAAAAATATAATATAAACAATTTTACCTTACACATAAAGACACTAGAAAAAGAACAACAAACAAAACCTTAAGTGAATAGAAGTAAGACAATAATGAAGATAAGATTGGAAATAAATAAAATAGAGTCTAAAAATATACAAAAGATCAATGAAACCAAGAGCTGGTTCTTTCAAAATGTGAAAAGGATTGATAAACCTAAACCAGACTCATTGAGAGAAAGAGAGAGAGAGAGAGAGAGGATCCAAATAAATAAAATCAGAAATGAAAGAGAATAACTGACACTACAAAAATACAAAAGATTATGAAAAAATATGAAAAACTATATGTCAATAAGTTGGATAATCTGAAAGAAATGAATAAACTCCTAGAAATACACAATCTTTCCAAACTGAACCAAGAAGAAACAGAAAATCTGAACAGAACAATTATAACCAACAAAATTAAAACAATAATAATAATAATAAAAAGCTCCCAACAAGCAAAAGTCTGGACCAGATGGCTTCACAGGTGAATTTTACCAAACACTCATAAGGATTGCCACCTATCCTTCTCAAACTATTCCAAAAAAGTCAAGAAGAGGGAAGACACCCAAGCTCATTTTACGAGGCCAGCATTATCCTAATTCCAAAACCAGATAAATCACTACAAAGAAAGTAAATGCTGCTCTCCAGTGTGCTCAGGGGTTTAGTGTTGACCTATGAATCGGAAGGTCACAGTTCGATTCCTGGTTGGGGCATCTGCCCAGGTTTCGGTCTCCATCCCCAGTGTGGGTGTGCAGGAGGCAGCTAATTAGTGATTTTTCTCTCAACATTGATGCTTCTATCTCTCACTCCCTTTCTCTTCCTCTCTAAAATAAATCCTAAAAATATTTTTTAAAGTACATTCTGATGAATATAGATACAAATATCCTCAATAAAATATTAGCAAGCTGAATTTAGCAATATATTAAAAAGACAATACACTGTGATTAAGTGTGATTTATTCCTGGGATGTAAGGTTGGTATAATATCTGTAAATCAATTAACATGATACACCACATAAACAAAGTTTAGGATAACAATCATATGATCATATCAATAGGTGCAAAAAACTAGCACCCATTTATGATAAAACTCTCAGCAAAATGGGAATAGAGGGAACATACCTCAACATAACAGAGGCCATATATGATAATCCCCAAGTTAACATCATATTTAATGGAGAGAAAAACTAAAGGTGTTTCCCTTAAAATCAGGAATAAGACTGGGATGTCCACTTTCATCACTCTTATTCAACATAGTACAGAAATCCTAGCCACAACAATCATGCAAGAAGAAGAAATACAAGGCATCCAAATTGAAAAGGAAAAAGTAAAACTGTCATTATTTGCAGATGACATAAGACAGTATATAGAGAACTCTAAAGATTTCACACACACACACACACACACACACATACACACACTATTAGAACAAATAAATAAATTTAGGAAAGTAACAGGAGACAATATTTTATTAAAATATCATAAAAAGAAAGAAATCTTATTACTTGCAACAACAAGGATAGACCTAGTAAGTATTATAGTAAGTGAAATAAATCAATTAGAGAAAGATAAAAACCCTCTAATTCCACTTATCATATACCTAGAGTCTAAAGAACAAAATAAATGAACAAACAAAATAGAAACAGTCTCATAGATACAAAGAACAGATTGATGGTTGCCAAATGGGAGAGGTCTGGGGATGAAAAGATGAAGGGTTTTGTTTTATTTTTTTAAATATATTTTATTGACTTTTACAGAGAGGAAGGGAGAGGGACACAGAGTTAGAAACATGGATAAGCTGCCTCCTGCACACCCTCCACTGGGGATGTTCCCGCAGTCAAGGCACATGCCCTTGACCAGAATCTAACCTGGGACCCTTCAGCCCGCAAGCCCATGCTCCATCCACTGAGCCAAACCAGTTAGGCAAGATGAAGGGTTTTTATAGGAAATATAGTCAATAATATTATAATAAAAATATAGTCAATAATATTATAATAAAGGTAGGTACTGGAAATATTGGGAGGAACATTGTAAAATATAAGATTGTCTAAACACCACACTGAACATCTGAAACTGACACAATTTTTTTTTAAAAAAAAGAAACTTACCAAAAAAAAAAAAAAAAAGGAATAGGACACAAAGAACAGAAAAATAATTAAAACATGACAGGGAAAGTTGAAAGAAAATGGGTTATCAGGAAACTTTTGATCTGTTTGTAGCCTCTGCAACATTTTAGCTAGCTGTATGCTTTTGAAGAGGTCATAACGTTTCTGGGCCTCATATCTTTATCTGTAAAATAAAGAGGTTGAGAAGAAGAAAAAAAAAAAAAGGAAATTTGCAAACTAAGAACACATGGCCAAACTGGGGTCATATTGCCTCAACATTACCCAAAATCATAGTGCTACAATGTAATAGAGCTGAGTGGTGGGAGTTTTGTTATTTCCTTATACTCCTCTGTAATTTGAAATTTTCATAAATAGCATAGATACACACCCCTTTACTTTTTAAAAATTTGATTTGAGAGAGAGAGTGAGAAGCACCTTTTGGTGTAGGGGACAACACTCCAATAAACTGGGCCACAGTGGCCAGTGCCTGTAGTGTCCCTCGTTTGGGCTCCAGTTTATAATGAGCTGCTTTTCACGTCCTGTGTGGCTCAGGGTTCAGGCTCAGGATTCAGGCTGTGGAGGAGGCAGCACAAAAATGAAAGAGACTAGAAAATATTAATTTTGAAATATTGGGGGCCAGGCCTAACTCAAGGGGAAGGATTTCACCCCCACTCTGGCCTTTCTATCTCTTTTATTAAGACTATGGGATACACCTATAGCCTTTAGGCAGGCAATTCCAATAATAGCCAATCAGCAAGAATTTACATAAAACTACCCTGTTTCCCTTATTTTGAAAACAAGACAGTGTCTTATGTTAATTTTTGCTCCCAAAGATGCACTAGGTCTTATTTTCAGGGGATGTCTTATTTTTCCATGAAGAAGAATACGGTACACATTTATTGTTAAATGAAAATAAAGGAAATTTATTACCTGTATACGGTACGGTAGTACGTAGTTGTCAACACAAACCAGACAAACTGTGAATCCTACAGTATCAAGAATTTACTCATTTATTCAATGACAATCATGTCATCTTCTGGAACATCATCATAACAATCCAATTCCTGAATTTCCTGGTGAATTTCTTGTGACTCCATTTCTTTCGGAATCAATGGACCAAATCTCTCATGTTTAGCAATAGCATTCTGAGACAGAGCCTAGGGAGCGCCTTATTTTCGGGGGGATGCCTTATATTTCACTCAGAAGGAAACCTGTAAGTAGGTCTTATTTTCGGAGGATGTCTTATTTTCGGGGAAACACGGTAGAAGGTGGAAGTTGCTTCAGCTATCTTTGTCTCAACTAGACAGTGGGTGGTTGGCTCTGACCTTTCAGAGCTTCAAGGTTGACCAGCCTTCCAGGTTCCTCGTCCACACTCTCTGCTAGTGAGGACAATGGGCGGCTTCCAACAAGGGCCCACACCTATCTTCTGTAGGCATTATTGCTTCTCTCTTCAAAATGAATGTCTGAATTTTTATAACGAGGAGGTTTAAAGAAAAATGTTACGGTAAGTAAAAAATAGTGTAGACAGGATATGGACAAGCCAAAATCATATGAAATTCCTAGTGCGTGACTGAAGGTTAGGAAATTCTGATATGGTTTGTACGGTCCCTTTTTACTCCAGCTAATTCAGTCTTAGAGTCTAATTTGAAGCTCCAATAACAATGTTGACCATTGTTGTTGTTTTACTTGTTATTGTTTAAGGTATTACATATATCTCCTCCCCTCTCTCCCTCATTGACCCCTCCCCGTCCACTCCCACCCCACATTGGTCATTGTTTTGGCATATTTGTATTTCTCTTCGGATTTGATATTGCAGCTCTCTATTTAACCTTATTATTATTTCATAGTATGTATTTCAGGGCAGTGGGCATCGACACGCTGAAATCCGCTCTGACTCTGGCAGACCTCAGTCACCTCTCCGTCACACCCTCTGGCCTCACCCCTGCTGACCCTCTCAGACAGATAGGCGCCCTCTCCTCCCTCACGCTGACGTCCTCCTATTCTGCAGGGGTGGGAAGTCTCTGCACCTGGAGCTACACAGACCCCTGAAACCATTTGGTTTGGCCCTCCTAAGGCACTAAGGGCGAGTTAATGAAGTGTTTGAGCCAAATGTAATAGGCTCATTTTCAAGTTGATAATTTCGCATGGGCCCCGAATGATGTTACAAATATCCAAATGGCTGTTGGCAGAAGAAACACTTCCCCCATCCCTGCTTCTGGGGATATGATACATCAACAGAATAATTACAATGAACACCAAATATATTTTATGAAAATGTACAAGTGAATGACCACACCTGTTCTCTCACTGGGGTGGGGTTTGGGGTGGTGAAATATTAACTAAACGAATTATAAAAGAGGAAGAGATCATCAGTGCAAAGACTCAGAGGCACATGAGTCACCCCAGAATGGACTCTTACTGGACGCTGCTCACTGCAGGCTGCAATTGTTTCAAAGTCCAGAAAAAGAGACTCTAAATTCTGGGGGAAACCTAGGACTTAGAAAGGTGGGTTTTGAAAGACACAGGGTCTGGAATAGTTTACAGTATCAGGCAGAACAGGGACCTCTCTTGGAAAGTTACAAGAAGTAACTCAGTAACTTATATAGACCTGTTAAACTTTTATTTTATATCTCACCTAGATCCATGGTTCTCACTGGTCACTTCAGAGGAAAGTCTGCACTGCCATGGGTTCATTCATGGGGCAACGCAAGATTCTGATCGTGGTGTTGGTCTTTCTGGCTTGGGTGAGTATTCCCTTTGCTCCACTGCCTCTTGCCCCCGGCTCATTTGTTCTCTCCTTGTGCAACCTCAAGGTTGAATTGATCGCTGCCTGAAGTCCGGGAGAGGGGACCCAGGGAGCTCTCCGTTTCCTTCCCTCTGCCCCAGTGTGACTCCCGCGGCAGCAATTGCAAGGTGAAACCTCACCTTTAGGAGAAGGGCGAGCGGTTGGGTGTTGGGGTCTGTTAAGGAGTTAGAGACGCAAACCCAGAAGAGGTTGCTCCAGGGAAGTCCCCGTGGAGGGGAGGGGAGCAACTCACATTGTTCTTAGCTCTCTAACCCTTTCTGTCACCGTGTATGAGAAAGAGGTAAAAGTCTGTGGTGTCCAGCCCTGCGTTTTAAGCACAGAAAACCAGGGGTTCAAGAAAGAAAAAGAAAAAAAAATCCCTGTCCAAAAGGAAAGTGGGCAATTGGCTGGAGTAATCTCTGTGGTGTTTTGGAGAAATTTGGCTGTGACAAGAAGCTAGGAATACCTGTAAGAGAAGGCATTTCCCTGTTTGTCCATAGATCGTAACTGGAGTTTGGGGGCTTAATGTAGCTATAGATGCATTTTGTTTGGCCTGTTGCAACTCATGCTTAAAACAATTGGTTATTTAATGGGTTATTGATATATTTTTTTATATATTTTATTGATTTTTTTTGCCCCCCCTCCCTCCCTCCCATACATACCCTCCCTCCCAGAGTTTTATGTCCATTGGTTGTACTTATATGCATGTATACAAGTCCTTCGGTTGATCTATTATCTCCCCCAGATCCTCCTCCCTTCCCCGCTGGAATTTGACAATCTGCTTGTTGCTTTACTGTCTCTATATCTGTCTTTTGGTTCATCAGTTTATAATGATCTTTATTATCCACAAATGAGTGAGTCATGTGGTGTTTCTCTTTCATTGATTGGCTTATTTCACTCAGCATGATGTTCTCCAATTCCATCCAGGTTGCTGCAAAAGATGAGAATTCCTTCTTTTTTTATGGCAGCATAGTATTCCATTGTGTAGATGTACCATTGTTTTTGGATCCAATGATCTGCTGATGGGCACCTAGGCTGTTTCCAAATTCTGGCTATTGTAGATTGTGCTGCTATGAACATAGGGGTGCTTATATCCTTTCTGATTGGTGTTTCTAGTTTCTTGGGATATATTCCTGGGAGGGGGATTACTGGGTCAAACGGGAGTTCCATTTTCAGTTTTTTGAGGAAACTCCACACTGTTCTCCACAGTGGTTGCACCAGTCTTCATTCCCACCAGCAGTGCACGAGGGTTCCTTTTTCTCCGCAACCTCGCCAACACTTGTTGTTTGTTGATTTGTTGATCTTGGCCATTCTGACAGGTGTAAGATGGTACCACATTGTTGTGAATGGGTTATTGATATTTAAACAGTATGAGATTTCACATGAAAATATGAATTTCTTCTGGTTTCTCTCAAAAGTGGTTCAACCTCAGGACAGCAAGTTCACATATTGGTCTTTATTCTAAAAATATGGAGGGGCCCTAATTTCTTACTGTTGACAAAAGACCTGTAGAGAATTTTTCTGAATTTATTTGAGCCAAATTGACAATTGCCAGGAAGCAAAATCTCAGTGGATTGAGAAAAGGCTCCAGAGAATGGCCATTTTATAGCTTACTTTATACCTTAGAATCAAAGGAGAAGATGTTACATGAAAGGGGGGTAGGATTTCCATGAAATTCATTTGTGGTAAATTATGGAGGCGGAGGAAATCCATGCAGGGAAATCTCTGAATTTGAATTCAGAATAAAACAGAGCTCAACTGGCACAGCTCAGTGGTTGAGCATCAACCTATGAACCAGAAGGTCACAGTTCAATTCTTGGTCAGGGCATATGCCCAGGTTGCAGGCTCGATTTCCAGAAGCAATTGTGCAGGACTCAACCAATTAATGATTCTCTTTCATTGATGTTTTTAATCTCTCTCTCCCTCCCCCTCCCTCTGTGAAATCAATAAAAAATATTTTTTAAAAGAATAAAATGGAGAGACACATACTTCTTTTAAATTGGTGGGTACAGAGTGGTTACCTATGGCGAGCTGGCAAGGCCATGGCATACTCAGCCCCAGCGCACCTTATGTGCGGCGCCAGCTCAGCCAGGCTCAGTGACCCTGAGAGGGGGCAGCTTGAAAGGCTTAGAAAAGACAGACAAGAGAATGAAAGCTGGGTCTCGGTGGGACGCTGCTCCTTCATGGAGAGACAGCACCACGGACTACATACAAGCCGGATCTTGGTAGCAGATGCCACGAGACATAGTAAGGGCATGGTCAAGATGTTGACAACATTCTTGTGGGTTTCGACCCTACGCAATTACATGCACCTGATCAAGCTTTGTTTCCTTGCAGCCTATATCACTTAGGCACGTGGGGCCACATGTTTGGACCACATAGGTTCAAGCTTACAACTACAGCTGTTGGCTATAATTGTGCTGGGATGGCTCCGCCCTGCAAGCTGGGACTTGCATGTGGCCAAGAGCGAACTGCGCCCTCTCATCAGTCCAAGTCTTGAGCCTGTCCAAACACTGTGCCATGTTAACAATTAACACTGACAGCATGTAGACGTGGCATTGGGGTGTTGCTCGAGGGGTGTTGCTCAGTGGTTGAGCATTGATCCGTGAACCAGAAGTCCCGGTCGGATCCCCATTCAGGGCACATGCCTAGATTGCAGGAGGCGACCTAACAATGATTCTCTCTCATCACCGATGTTTCTTGTGAGATTCTCGGGGCAGGGAACAAAGAGAGACAGTCCAGGCGGGTCAACACGGTTTGCCCGGAGAAGTCGCACTGGGCGGGAGCTGAGGCACTCTTTTTATACAGGTGTTCAGTGAGGGCGGAGGACGTGAGCTGAGGGCGGGTGGAATTTCAGCCTCGGGCAGGGATTCCAGGAATGGAGCCAATATCTGCGCCACCGTCTGCCTGGAGCACTGGTCCGTCGCAGGTTCCAGGAAAGGACCAGCGCTTGTGTCACCATCTGACTGGTGAACTAGTCTGTTATTTGGGTCATCATCGGTTGCATGCATCAGCTTCTGGGATTCCTCTGACCTAACATTTCTATCACTCTCTTCCTTTCTCTGAAATTAATAAAAACACACAAATATTTTAAAACAACAACTAAACAACAGTGAGAGATTCTGTGGCCTCAGTGGTATGAGCTTGTACTCTGAGAGTCTGGAAAAAGGGGGTTGCTTACACATTCAAAGGGTATGTTATTTTAAAATTTTCCCCCCGTTAATCCTCACCGAAGGATATATTTCCATTGGTTTTATTTTTATTGTTTATTTATTTATTTTACGAATCAAACTTTTTCTTTTTCTTTTTTGCTTTTGTTTAAATTTCTTTATTGATTAAGGTATCACATATTTGTCCTCACCCCCCCGCCCCATTCCCATCCCACACCCCTCGCCACGCATGCCCCCAGCCCCCTGTTGTCCTTGACCGCTGGTTAGGCTCATATGTATGCTCACAAGTCCTTGGTTGATCTCTCCCCTTTATCCCCACCCTCCCCTACCTTCCCTCTGAGGTCCAACAGTCTGATCTATGCCTCCTTATCTCCGGGTCTGTTCTTATTCACCACTCTATGTTGTTCATCATTTCCCCTAGATGAGTGAGCCAAACTTCTATTATGAGGAACTGGCTGTACAATATCTAAAAAGAAAGTTAAGGTGAGGGAAGCAGATGACTGCCTCCTTCCACCATGTGTGTGTGTGTGTGTGTGTGTGTGTGGAGAGAGAGAGAGAATCTTGGGAAGATTGGCAGTTGTGTGACAGCATCAAGGGGCAGGCTGAGGTGAGCCAGATCCAGGGGGCTGGGAGCCATTAGCCTTTGGAGTCCCTGGAGCTGGAGGAGGGCTATCGCCAGCTTCCTGTTTTCCCCCACAGAGGGCACTGCCCCCAAGTGGGGAAGGGGCTGAGGATTGGGGAGGGACCGGGGAAGGGTGGGAGGTGGGGCCTCCTTTGCCATCCCCTGTTGGGGGAAGAGAGACCACTATGTACTTCTGGACACTGCCGGGGCCGGAGGGGGCAGTGCTGGGGGGTGCACCTGTGGCAGTGGAGACCAGCTTGACAATGGGCTGCACACTGGGGACCGTGGTAGTGACAGGAGACGTGGTGGTGGAGCCTGAGCCAGGGGCTGAGGTGCTGAGGGACAGGACCTGTTGGGTGGATGAGGCACTAGAGGACGATGACATTACAATGAACTTGGTTGGAGGAGGGGAAGGCTGAGGTGGAGCAGCAGCTCGTGCAGACACCAGTGTCTGGACGGGCAGTGCGATGGAGCCAGGGACCTTCAGCAGGCCAGGGGTCCGAGGGCCCGGTTGAGGGGCCTGAGAAAGGGTCAGCGTGGGTCGGGGCTGAGTGATGATCAGGGTGGTCCTGTTGACCTGTTGAGCCTGCAGAGCAGCTTGAGCCCAGGCCTTGACCACCTGGGAGCAGAGGAGGGGTTCAAGGGACCCAAATTCAGCCCCATAGGCACCCTGATTGTCAGGTGGTGGGCGCAGCTTTGCCAGAACAGGGGCACAGTGTTTCATTTTGGTATGTTCTTGCAGAAGGCCAAACTGCTGGCATAGCAGTGTGTATAAGGAATGCTATGGTTTTTCTTCATAAGAAAACATAGGCATCAATTGTTTGAACAGAGCACATAAAAATATGGAATGCTTCACGAATTTGTGTGTCATCCTTATACAAATTCTAATCTTCTCTGTATCGTCTCAATTTTAGGAAGAGAGGGAAAGAGAGAGAGAAACATAGATGCGAGAGAAACACATCAATTGGTGGCCTCCTTCATGTGCCCTGACCGGGCCCCAGGCCAGGGAGAAGCCTGCAAGTGAGGTACATGCCATTGACTGGAATCAAACCCGGGACCCTTGGGTCTGCAGGTTGATGCTCTATCCACTGAGCCAAACCAGCTAGGGCTCAAAGGGTATGTTATTTTAAGATGCAAAAAGACAATAGACTTTCATGCATATTAGCATAACCAACCGACACAGACACTGGGGCATTGGGGGCTTGTCCTGAGGGATGGGAGAGGGGATTCAATCGGAAAAAAGGGAAACATATGTAATACTTTAAACAAAAAAGACAATAGACAGGCTTACTTAAAGTAAAGATTGACCTTTGTCAAGAAAACCATAGGCCTAGGATGTCACCATCTGCCATGACCCAATTTTAGTTAGGACTTTTTATGTTCAGATCATCCTATTGTTACCGGAGTTGGAGTTCTTGAGTTCCCCAAAATAGAAATCAAGAGGAAACCCCAGAGAAATTTCCAGACAGATTTATTAGGCTTATGTTTGAGCACAAAAGAGACAGCACAAAAGGAAGGACGGTCCTCTGGACTGGCTCGAGGACTGAGTCTGCGTGGCTGCTTTTATAAGCTGGGACAAAGTGGGCTTACATGGAAAAAGTGACAACAGGCTTTTGGGGAAAGGCAGCTTGGTGGAATTTTCCAGGGCAGGAAAAGCAAGCTCTTAGAATGGAGACAAAATTCTGCAATTGCTTTGAGCAGAGTGTGATGGGGTAGTAACGTTCAGATAAAATAAGGCCCCCCTCTGCTGTTCTTCCTGGTCTGTATTTGTGACTTCGTGTTTCTGAAATGTGATACCAGAGAGCTCTGGGCCCCTGGAGGAGAGTCTCTGTCGTAGCAAACACCATGTCTTCCTAGAAAAGAATCTGCCATAGATCAGTTCTTGTTCCAGCCATCACCTCTGTCTCTGACTTTCTACAGCTTCTTCCTTTTCCAATAGTTTCTGTGGTCCAATTGCTTCTTTTGTCCACTGAGCCCAGTTAGAGAGGGAGCTCCCTAAGAGACAGTCTAACCTCCTGCTTGTTTAACCCTCAACAGCACCAAGTAAATGGACTTGCCCACCTCCAATTCTCTCTTGGAGATGGGGGGGGGGGGGGGGGAGAAGGGAGGAGTGGGAGGTGTGTGAGAGAGAGGAAATAGGGAGAAAAAAGAGGACACTTAACCAGAATGCCAGGTTCTGGGAGGTAAGAGATATGACAATTAGATGCAGGCCTGCACGTACCTCTGCGCATGTTGCATGGGGATGAGGGTGGTAGTGGAGGGAATAAGGCTGAGATAAGGGATACAGTTGAGATCCATGGACATAACTTCATCTTCACAGGAGGTGCTCCTTTTAAGTGTCTTGACAGTGACTCAGACACTAGGCTAGTGAATGACAGACAGCTGAGTGCAGGCAGGATAGGACCCCTGGCAGAGGGGACTGGTTTTGGTGAGTGGAAATCTCCTTCCTAAAAGAAGGTGAAGAAAACATAAACCATTGATAGATTCTCTTTTCTCTACCCACAGATCTTCTACTTCAAGTTGCCCTGGCCTGACAGCACCACCCCTCGTCCCCCAGCACCTTGCTGTGCCTCGAAACCTGCCCCCAAGCCCACAGAATCGCCCTCCGTCTTGGAGTCTGTCTCCCAGGAGTTTGGCAACCTGTCCCACCTTTTGTACTGGCCTTCCAGCCCAGAAGAAGAAAAGGACCTATTGGCCTCCACCAGCCCCAAGAACTCCACCTACCACCTGAGGGGTCCTGCACAGGCCAGCTATGTCCTGGGGGGCTACCTGGAGGCCATCCTTGTTGCCAGAGACCATCGGGGCAGGCCCAAGACTCATGGCGGGGATCTGTTTCGAGCACAGCTGCTGGGTCCTGACTTGAAGGCAGGGGTCCCCGGGGACGTCCAGGATCTGGAGAATGGCACATACCTGCTGTCCTTCCCCCTTCTTTGGGCTGGGCAGGCGCGGGTGCAAGTGCGGCTGATCCACTCCAGCGAGGCCGTTGGGGTTTTGCAAAGAATCTGGAGGGAGAAAAGAGCCACTGTTGATTTTAGAGGGTATTTCCGCGGACCCACGGGAAAGGAAGAGACTGTGATTTGCAATGTCGACCCCCTGTCCATTGGAACAAGAGGGCCTACCTGCCAGTACAGAAATGTGGATTCGGGTGAACTCTGGTTCTGTGCTCAGCCCTCTACCCTGCCCTGCAACTCTTTAGTTGGGCACTCAAGTGGGAGTTACCTGAATGTGACCACTCTGCATGATGAGGCCCTGCTGGCACGGTAAGAAAACATGAGCAGGAAGCTTGTACCAACCCTAAGCCACATCCTTCTTTCTAAATATTGTCCCTGTGACACAATGACCCTCCCCAGTTTATCACTCATTTATTTATACTCTCATCCAACAGGTGCTTATTGAGCACCTATTACCTGACAGACATTTCTAAACAGATATGTACTGGTCAGGCTATCCATTTAAGGAAGGTTACAATTGATCTGGAGTTTAAAGAAAAAAAAAAAAAAAAGGAATTCTCCAGAAAGGTAAGAGATAAGATAAGACAGAGCAAATAACCTCAGGGCAAACGTGTCTTGAGTGCCTCATTTACTTATTCAAATTCCTGCCTGCCCTTAGATTTTCATCTAAAAATAAATAAATACATTAAAATTCCTTGTTTAGTTAGATCTTCAATTATTTAAAAATCTATTTTTCAAAAACATTGAAGATGGCGTTTTTTTGTTCAGAATTTCTAGTGGTTCTCAGTGAAAGGGTTGGTATGACTACTTGGTTCTGCCATATTATCAGAAAAATGAATCATTTTTCATTTGTTCCTGCTAGTATCTTTGATATTTGTTCTCTTTATTTATCTCATGAAGTATTTCTTTTTTTATATATATAGAATTATATTTATTAATATGAAAAGATATTCCTATCAAGACACCACTGGCCTGTAATAACTAGCAGTGACAGTATGCCTATTGAAAGTGTAGAGTTTTAGGCAAGCAGCCCTGTGTTAAGCAGAAAACTGGGGCAGGCCTGCAGGAGCAGGCAGCAGCCTCTGGCAAAGTGGGATGGAATCTGGTGAAAGAGTAATTGTGAGAGCGCCCAATGGGAACAGCATCTTCTGTAAGCATATGTGGAATACCTCATTATAGTTCCTTATTTCTTTTTTTCTAATTTCATGATTTAGAACAATTCACCAATCTATCAATCTTCCTTATATGAGATGAAAATAGTTAAGGCTATAAATTTCTTTCAGAGTACAGCTTTAGCCTATATTCTTTAAATTTTTGTATATGGAAACTTCATTTTTATATATTTTCATATGTCTTGTAATTTACACAGTGATTTTTCTCTTTAATTCATAAATTATTTAGGAATTAGTTTAGTTTCTGAATATAAGGTAGGGAGGTAGCTATCTTCATTTCTTTTCTTAATTTATTTGCATTATGACTAGAAATATGGTTTCTTTTTTATTTTTTTATTTTTTAAATAAATCTTTATTGTTCGGATTATTACAATTGTTCCTCTCCCCCCTCCCCCCCCCGCCATAGCTGCCCTCCACCCAGTTCCCACCCCTCCCTCTGCCCTTACCCCCCTCACTGTCCTCATCTGAGACACCCTTATGAGGCAAGACTTGCTTCAGTGAGGCTTTGGTGCTCACTGAGTATACCCCCTGAGTGTGTCCCTTATGGATCTGAGGAGCTGTAATCTGGATGGTTCCACTCTGACCCCTGGGTACACTGGCTCTTGGATCTCCAAGGAGGTGCTAATTTAGCCTCTGCCTGAGGCCACCCAGCAGGAGCTATGGAGAGATCTGCAGATTCCTCTTCTTTGTTTGGGTTTTGGAGGTGCCCAGATGAGGCCGGGCTGTGAAGCAATGCAAGCTTCTGTGGGGCCTTGGGCCTTCTTTTGGATGTTCTGGGTCTCACTGATTCAGCTGCAGTCTATTAGGTAAGTTTAGAATTCAGAGGACCAGGCCATTCATATGCAAAAGCCTCTGTGCACAGCCTGGATGGGGCAGAGTCTCAGGGAGGAGCAAACAGCAATGGCTTCCCGTCAGCTCTTCCCTAAGAGGCCCCCGGGTCTCAGTGTCCTTGGTAATCCTTTGGTAATCGCTGCAAGCAACTCTGAGAGAAAACCACCCTCGAGTTCCACCCACTGCCAGACAGTCCAGTTTCTCCCCGTATGAGTCTAGGTCCCCAGAGTCTCACCCAGAACTGGAGTTCAGGAGCTTGTGTCTCCCTCCAGATTGAAAAGGCAACCACTGTACTCAGTTGCCAGCTCTCTGCACATCTTCGTACCTCTGCCTTCTGCAGCTCCTCTGAGTCTCAGTGTGCTTTTCTCTTTCCTTCTAGTTGTAGAATTTCCTACTTAGCCAGCCTTCCTATGGTTCTGAATGATGTTCGTTTTGTCTTTTAGTTGTAGTTTTGAAGTTGTATGAGGCAGCAAATTCAGGTGTTTATCTATGCCACCATCTTGGTTTCTCCCTCTAGAAATAAGGTTTCTGATATTAATTCTTTGAAATTTTATCTGTGACCCAGTAAATTACTAAGTTTTGTTTGTAGTCTATATTTTCTTAAAAAATAGTTTGTATTCTCGCCCAGCCAGTGTTGCTCAGTGATTGAGCATCGACTTATGAACCAGAAGGTTGCAATTCAATTCCTGGCCAGGGCACGTGTCTAAGTTGTGGGAGGCAGGAAGTAGCCGATCAATGATTCTCTCTCATCATTGATGTTACTATCTCTCTCTCTCCTTTTTCCTTCCTCTCCAAAATCAATACTAATATATTTTTTAAAATAAATAAAATAACTTGTATTCTCTATCTCTTTAGAATGGAATTCTGAACTTATTTGATTTAGGTTGTTAACATTTTTATTCCAAGCATGTATATCTTCACTAATTTTTCTATCTGCTCAATCTATTAGCTTAGACATAAATGTATCATACTATGTTTGTAGATTTGACTATTTCTCTTTGTGATTCAGGCTGTTTTCAATTTATACTTTTCAAGGTTACGTTGTTAAGTATATTCAGCTTTGTGATTGTCTTATGCTAATGGTAAATTATTAATGTTACTTTCTTGCTTTTTGTCTTAAGTTCTAATTTTGGCACTATGAATATTATAACAATGCTCATTTGTTTAGTGTTTTCATGGTATATATTTTTTTCTTCTCTTTATATTTCAATATTTTGTGTGAAATAATTTTAGGTAGGTCTCTTGACATGAAATGTGGCATTTGTTTAGGCACAGTTAAATAAATCATAAAATAGACTAAATCCATGAAGATAACTAACTTTACCTAAACATAATAGTATTCAAACCAATGGAGAATATGTTGAATAGTAAATAAACATAAAATAATATAATTCTATCTGAACTCTAGAGTATATGCATAAAAATTAATGTTAGGAAAATTTAAGATCTAAAGAAAGATCTAATTCAAACCTGGCAAAGCATTAAGATCCTGTAGAGCGGGATGTTGGATACACAAAAAAGTAAATTTTAAAATGTGCATAGGAGGTAGGAAAAGAAGGCAGATGGGTGGTTTAAGAAGTTGTCCTATGAAGGAAAGGAACCTGACAGAGTTGCAGCGACAGGAAGAGGTGATGGAAGAGGCAGTTTATTCAATAGAGCAGATGTGATTATGTTTACATTCTGAGATAAAAGAGGTAGCACAATCTAAAAGATGCAGAAGGAAGTAGCATTAGGATACAGTGTCACGTCTCCTGAGTAGAGAGGGCAGGAAGTGAGGATGGGTGCAGGGGTTGACATGTTTCCTGATAAAGAAGTGAATGTTAAGAAAGCCCCTGTTGATTAGGATGTGCTGCCCACCCCTCTCTCCCGGGCCTGGGAAGTGAAGGAAGAAAGATGAGGTAAGAAAGATGTCTCTCCCAATCTCAAGTGTCCTACAACGGGAGCACAGTGGAAACACACAAAAAGATTGCCCAACAGTATTTCCAGCCTCACTGGAACTGTCGTCCATCAGTTCTAAAGACAGCAGTTCACACATTCAAATATTTATTCTTATTTAATAGCTATTTATTTCATCAGCAGTTCACACATTCAAATATTTATTCTTATTTAATAGCTATTTATTTCATCATTGCCTCCTCAGCAACTCACATTCCTATTGTCCGAGTTTTTGTTTTGATGAAATTTTTTAAAAATTTAATCTGCTTTATTGCAGTATAATTTATATACAATGAAATAGTCTTGTTTGAAATGTGCAGGTTAATGAGATTTTTTGTTTTGTTTTGTTTTTAATCCTCAACCAGGGATATTTTTCCATTGATTTTTAGAGATTGTGGAAGAGAGAGGGAAAGACAGAGAGAAACACATCCTAAGCCCTGACCAGGGACTCGAGCCAGGGAGGAGCCTGCAACATATGGTCTATCCACTGAGCCAAACTGGCTAGGGCCAAGGCAATGAGTTTTAATAAATGTGTACACCCACTAACTGTCACCACAATCAAGAAATAGAACATTTCCGCCACTTCTAAAGATGCCCTGTGTCCTTTTGCAGTCAATTTTCCTCATCCACCTCCAGCCCCAGGCAAACACTGATTTGCTTTCTGAAAGTAGGTATTAGTTTTGCCTTTTCTAGAACTGCATAGAAATGGAATCATACAGTTTGTACTCTTGCATCTGCTTCTTTCACTCAGTAACATGTTTTTGCGATTCTTCCATGTTGCCGCATATCAGTAATTTTTTTCCTTTTTATTGATGAATGGTGTTCCATTGTACAGATATACTACAGGTTGTTTACCCATTTACCTCTTGAACAGTTGGGTTGTTTCCAGTTTTAGCGATTATGAATCAAACTGCTGTTAATATTGGGGCATAAGACTTTTGTAGACAAATATTTTTGTTTCTCTTTGACAACATCTGTGTGGAACTTTTTTACTACTAGACTTTATGAATTATAACTGTTTTAGATTTACAAGGAAATAGAACAGACAGTACAGAAATCCCCCTATCTGTTTTCCCCCATAATTTCTCCTATTATTAACATCTTATATTAGTGTGGTATGTTTGTTGCAGTTCATGAACCAATATCGATACATTATTATTAAGTCTATATTTGGGTTTCTTAAGTTTTGACCCAGTGATTTTCAAAGGTGAGCTGGAAGAATTTTTAAAACATATAATACCTGACTATTTAGTCAGGGGCACTGACCTTTTTTCCCTTAGACTGTCAAACAAACAAACAAACAAACAAAAAATAATAGCCAATATAACAATAGCTGTCGAGTGTGAATGAATCAAAATTATATCTATTTTTTTGTCAGATCAGCAAAAAATATGGCTTTTTTTTTTTTTTTTGGTGTGTCACAGAATTGTAGTAATTAAGTGTGTCTTTCATGAGATAAAAGGAAGCTAAACATTGCTATTTTAAAAATATATATTTTTATTGACTTCAGAGAGGAAGAGAGATAGAAACATCAGCAATGAGAGAGAATCTTTGACCAGCCAACTCCAGCACACCCTTGAATGGGGATTGAGCCTGTGACCCACGCATGTGCACCCTTGACTGAAATTGAACCCAGGACCCTCTAGCTACTGAGCCAAACTGGCCAGGGCAATCATTGCTATTTTAATCGAATGTCCTTTTTTTGTTCCAGAATCCCATCAGATACTGCATTACATTTAGTCTTCAAGGCTCTTGGTTGTGACAGATTCTTACACTTTCCTTATTTTTGATGACTTGGACAGTTTTGAGGAGTATTGATTAATTGTATTGTAGTATCCCTCTCTATTGAAATTTTCCTGATGTCTTTCTTTTATATATATATATATATATATATATATATATATATATATATATATTTTTTTTTTTTATTGATTTTTTACAGAGAGGAAGAGAGAGGGATAGAGAGTTAGAAACATCGATGAGAGAGAATCATTGATCAGCTGCCTCTTGCACACCCCCTACTGGGGATGTGCCCGCAACCGAGATACATGCCCTTGATTGGAATCAAACCCGGACCTTTCAGTCCGCAGGCCAATGCTCTATCCACTGAGCCAAACCAGTTTCGGCCTGATGTCTTTCTCATGATGAAAGGTGGGTTATGGGTTTGAGGAAGAAGGACACAGAGATCAGGTTACTTTTTCATCCCATTATATCATGTGCACATGCTACCACTGTGATGTGGGAGTGTTGACATTAATCTGGCTGGGGCAGTGTTTCTCTCTACAAAACTCCTCCCACACACCCCTCCTTCCTCACTGTGCCCTCTGGGCAGCTCTGGGTACAGCCCACACATAAGGGGAGCGGGGAGCATGATCTCCACGGCCTGAGTTTTCTGTAACAAAAGTTATTCTGCTCATGCTCCTTCCAGAAAGTAGTGCTAGGAAAGAGCGTTTCTTTCCCCAGGCATGCCTGTGCATCCTTCCTTATCGGAGGAGAACTGCACGATCCCGTGTGGATGTTCTTTCACCCGGCCTGTCAGTAAACGGGGAGCTCCTGGGTAGGTTGATGGCAGAAAGTCCAAGTTCCTGATAAGATTTTCTCTTTCCTCCATCACTTTTTTTTTTCTGATTCTTGGTTGTAACTGCTTCCCTCTAAAAGTGCTAATTGTTGCTAAAACTGGTTTGGCTCAGTGGTAGAGCATTGGTCTGCGAACTGAAAGGTCCCAGGTTCAATTCCGGTCAAGGACATGTACATTGGTTGCGGGCACATCCCCAGTAGGGGCTGTGCAAGAGGCAGCTGATCGATGATTCTCTCTCATCGATGTTTCTAACTTTCTATCCCTCTCTCCTCCTCTCTGTAAAAAATCAATAAAATATATATTATAAATAAATAAATAAATAAATAAAAGTGTTAATTGTGAGGAGAAACCAAGATGGCGGCATAGGGTAGACACCTGAATGCAGCCTACCACAACAAATTTGAATTTAGAACTGAAAAACAGAGGAAACATCAATCACCCTGAAGCACCGGGAGGCTGGCTGAGGGGAGGCTCTACCATCTGGGAAGGAGAAAGAAGGTGCTGAACCTCAGGAACTGTGAAGATGCGGAGAACTGTGCGCACAAAAAGGCGGCTGCAGAGTTCACTGCTGGCTGGCTTGCAGAGTGAGGAGAGGGCGGGCTGAGTTCGCTATCAGTTTACTCCCTGCATGAGGAGAGGGCGGACAGCTAATGCGCGGCTGGCTTTCTTGTTCGGGAGGAAAACAGAACCACCCTATTGTGCTGATAGACAGCCCCAGACAGGGAGAGGCCAGACTGTCAGGCAGATCTCTTGGAGGTGTGTGAAGCCAGAGGCCATTACTGCGGGACTCAGAAACCAGACCCTCGTAGGGAGGGGCTGAATAAAGCTTGTCTGCACCACCCGAGACTCTGCCCCATCCAAGCAGAGCACAGAAGCCCTTCCAGTGGCTAGCTTCCTCATTCACTGCCAATAGACTCTCCTAGGGAGGGGCAGACAGGAATCTAAAGCTTGTCTGCAACAAATTGTGCGGGATTCAACAAAGCTTATCTGTGCCACCCCAAGACTCTGCCCCGCTCCTAGCTGAGACACTTCTGATCCTCATAGCCAATTGGCTTGGAGATCAACGCTTCCCAGTGATACCAACAACAAGCAAGGCTTAACAACAAGACTGCACACACAGCCCACAAAGGGCTATACCAAGATTGTCCCCCTCAGGTAACTGGGAGGCTGACTCACTGAACCATATAGGACACCTTAGCACACAAAGCCACCCTACCAACTCAGGGAAGCTGTGAAAATGCCGAGACAAGGAAATAGATCACAAACAAAAGAAATGGAGGAAAAGAAGAGACTGGATATAGAGTTCAAAACCCACACATAAGGTTTTTCAAGAACTTCCTAGAAAAGGTCGATAAGACCTATGAGGATATGAAAAGGGATCAACAAGAAATAATAAGGGATCAACAAGAAAAAGCCGAAACCGGTTTGGCTCAATGGATAGAGCGTCGGCTTGGGGACTGAAAGGTCCCGGGTTCGATTCCGGTCAAGGGCATGTACCTTGGTTGCGGGCATATCCCCAGTAGGGGGTGTGCAAGAGGCAGCTGATCGATGACTCTCTCTCATCGATGTTTCTAACTCTCTATCTCTCTCTCTTCCTCTCTGTACAAAATCAATAAAAAAAATATATTTAAAAATAAATAAATAAACAAAAATAATAATAATAAGGGATCAACAAGAAATAAAGAATACATTGTCTGAAATAAAAAAATATTATACAGAATCCGAAAAACAGAAAGGAAGATTGCAGAATCAAGTCAAAGATTTGGAACATAAAGAGCCAGAAGACACTCCTCTGCAGAAGCAAGAAGACAAGAGAATCCAGAAGTTGAAGATAATGTAAGAAACCTCTGGGACAACTTCAAGCGAACCAACATCAGAATTATGGGGGTCCCAGAAGATGAGAGAGAGCAAGATATCGAAAACATACTGAAAGAAATAGTGACAGAAAACTTCCCCCATCTGGTGAAAGAATTAGACTTACAAGTCCAGGAAGCACACAGAACTCCAAACAAGGAATCCAAACAAGACCACACCAAGACAAATCATAATTAAAATTCCAAGAGCAAAAGACAAAGAGAGAATATTAAAAGCAGCAAGAGAAAAGCAGGTACTTACCTATAAAGGAGCACCTATATGATTGTCAGCTGATTTCTCAACAGAAACCATGCAGGCCAGACGGGAATGGCAAGAAATATTCAAGGTGATGAATAGCAAGAACCTACAGCCAAAAATAATCTACCCAGCAAAGCTATCACTCAGAATTGAAGGCCAGATAAAGAGCTTCACTAATAAAAAAAAAGCCAAAGGAGTTCATCACAGCCAAACCAGAATTATATGAATTGCTGAAGAGGGTTCTTTTAGAAGAGAAAGTAAATAAAGATAAAAACTATGAACAACAAATATGTAACTATCAACAAGTGAATCTAAAAACCAAGGGAATTAAAAAAATCTGATGAACAATATTAACTGGTGAATATAATAGAATCAGAGGTATGGAAAGGGAGTGAACTGACAATTCTCAGGGGAAAAGGGGAGTGGGGCGATGCGAGAAGAGACTGAACATAAACTGTGCACCTGTGGATGAGGACAATGGGGGGTGGGGAAAGGGCAGAGGGTGGGGTGGGAACCTGGTGGAGGGGAGCAATGGAGGGGGGAAAAATAAGGAACATTTGTAATAATATGAACAATAAAGATTTACCAGTATTAAAAAAAAATAAGTGATGGTCAGAGACTGACCTTATTGTTATTCCGAATGGAAAAAATAAATAAATAAAAAATAAAGTGATGGTCAGAGGCTGACCTATTGTTAAAAATAATAATAATAATAAATAAAATAAAATAAAATAAAATAAAATAAAAGTGCTAATTGTACTGCAACTACCTCACACTCCTTTAGGACTTAGGCAGAGAAGATCTTACAAGTACACCATCACATTCCTATACTGCAGTGTTTCCCAAACTTCTCTCATGATGAGAATCACCTGTAGTTTAACAACTCCACCAGGTGATTCTCATCCTGAGAGAAGCTTGGGAAACACTGCTATACCGGATTCCGGCTTTCGCCTGCTCAGCCACTCAGTGCTCACTCTCGGTGTTTCTCCAGGCAAGTGACAGACCAGGTGCTTCCTCAGGGCATTTCTCCCATCCAAGTCAGAAGGGCGGCCCCGGGAAACAGCAGCCTGGGTGAGTGGGGCTGGCACTTGTGGGAGACCGGGCGGGTGGGGGTTGGGGAATAGACTTAGGGTTGTTTTTTTCCTTGACTGGGAGTTGAGCCCCAGTCCTCCTGCCAGGGCCGTATGCATAATGGCTAGTAATCTGTGATGCAAAGTCAGACTTGTTGGGTAAAATGCCATCTCTGCCAGTCACTGTTCTTGACCACGGGTGCATTGCTAACAATCCGGGGCCTTCGTGTCCCCACTTGTGACTGGAGATCAGCATCGTACTTCATGGGCTTTTGCAAAAAAGTAAATGAGGTAATCTATGTAAAGCACATAGGAGACAGCCCGGAATTTTATGATATGGAAATGTCAGCTGTGTTCTGGTTTTTCCTTTTCCGTAGCCCTGTCATCTCGGCCCCCGTGCAGTCCTGGGCTCCCCGCCGCAAAGCCCTCTGGCTTCTACCACGGGCACGTGTGGCACTCGCTGTCCTGCTCCAGCCGCTCCTTCCCCACTGCTGACAGCGTCCTGGGCTGCCTGGCTGGTCGCGTCGTCCACATGATAGGGGACTCCACGCTGCGGCAGTGGTGGGAGTTCCTGCGTGACACCGTGCCCTGTGAGTGGCCCCGTGGGGGGCGGGTAGGACTCCTGGTAAAGCTGTGGTTCTCCGAGCACCTAAAGCCCAAGTGACTTCTGTGGCATGCACGCTGTTTCCTCGGCCTCTCCAAAGTTAAATGAACACAATCCCAACTCTCCTGCGTGCACCCTTTCTCTGAATAGTCAAGATGAAGAATGGAGAACAGAAACTTGTCACAGGGTTTCTGAATAGCCTCCCATTTAGGGAAAAAAAGAAAAGAAAAAAAAAGCAAACACAGCATCTATATCAGTTATTTAAAAAAAAAAAAAAAAAATTATATCCAAGCAGCCAGTACCTCATACGAGTTACTACAAGTCTCGAAGATATCTGAGGAGCGGGAAGGTGGAAGCGGAAAGCTAGCCGGAATGACAGCCGGGCTGGGCCCAGTATTCAGTGGCCATAGTCTCTGTGAACTCAATTTGTAAAGTTAGCAACAGACTAGTTGAGGCTCCTGCTCACCATGTTTTTGAGGGACGTCCCACCTAAGCATATTGTCTCTGATCTCAGGTAGTTCAGATACATTCCTGTCTTCCTAGAAGTTTAGAAATTTTTAGAAAGTTTAGAAATATGCCATAATTGTCGTCCTCAGTCACTGGCACTAATTTGAGGTTCTTTATTTTAAACATCGAGCTGTAATCGACAAATCCTAAGTAGAATATATTTGAAGTGTACAATTTAGAAGAAAAAGGTAAAGATAAAAATTATGAACAACAAATACATATCTATCAACAAATGAATCTAAAACTCAAGTGAATAAAAAAAAAAACCCTGATGAACAGAATAAACTGGTGAATATAATAGAATCAGGGGCATAGAAAAGGAGTGAACTGTCAGTTCATGGGGGAAAAGGGTGTGGGGGATACGGGAAGAGGCTGGACAAAAATCATACACTTATGGATGAGGACAGTTGCAGAGGGTGGGGTAAGAACCGGGTGGAGGGGAGCTATGGGGGGGAAAGAGAAACAATGATAATAATCTGAACAATAAAGATTTATTAAATTTAAAAAATAATAAAAATAAAGTGTACAACTTAGTAAGTTATAACAAACACGTACACCTGGAAAACAACCTCCACAAAAAAGATAATTAACATATTCGCTTGGCAGAAATCTTTTCTGGGGGCCCTTGCTAATCCCTCCCTCTGACCCTCCCTCCTCCCCCCGGCAGCCATACATCTGCTTTCTGTCTTTCCAGCTTAGTTTGTGTTTGCTAGAACTTTATGTAAGTAGAGCCATACAATGTATACCCTTTTCTCTGTGTGTGGCTCCTTCCAAACAACATCATTCATTTTGAGATTCACCCACATTTCTGAGTGGGCAACAGTCTGTTCCTTATTTATTGCTGAGAGGTAGTCTGTTATGTGGATATATCGTTATTTGTTTATCCACTCATCTGTTAATGGACGTTTGGGTTGTTTCCAATTTTTAGCTATTACAAGTAAAAGTGGCTATGAATATTTGGGCACAGGTCTTTTTTATTATTATTTCAGAGAAGGAGGGGGAGAAAGGTAGAAATACCAATGGTGAGAGAGAATCATTGATTGGATGCCTCCTGCACGCCCCTACAGGGAATTGAGCCCGCAACCCAGGCTTGTGCCCTTAATTGGAATCAAACCCCAGACCCTTCAGTCCAAAGGCCGTCGCTCTTTCCACGGAGCCAAACCAGCTAAGGCTGTGCACAAGTGTTTATTTGGGGATATGCTTTCATTTTGCTTGAGTAAATAATACCTTAATGTGAAATGGCTAGATTAGATGGTAGGTAAATACATATGATTAACTTTTTAAGAAGCTGCCAAACTGTTCTCCAAGCTAACTACATCAGTTTATATTCCCACCATCACTGGATAGGACTTCCAATCCTTATCTATTCTCACCAACACTTGGGAATGTCGATCTTTTCCACTTTAGCTTTACCAATAGTATTAGTGTTCCTAATGGCCCATTTAGCATTTTGTACAATGGCTGCTTTTTAAATCCTTACCAGATCATTCCAACATCTGAGCAATCTTGGGGTTGTTGCATGATTGTCTTTTCTCATTCAACTTGTGATTGCCATGGTTCTTGGGATGATATGTGCTTTTCTGTTGTTTCCCGGATAGTTTGGGTATTCTGGTGTGAGACTGTGGCTCTTAGTTTACCTCCGTTCTTTTTAACAAGCATTCGCACTACTTGGGTGTAGCGGCAGGCCCAGGGGGATTGTATGTCCAGCTCTCTTTGGGGCTCTGTTGCTACCACCCCAGTGAAAATGGAGAAGCAACTCCATGGCCTTGCTGCCACTGGGTGAGGGCGTCATTCAGCCCCACACCGGGACAGGCGGGACAGTGCCAACCAGCACTCTTCACTCCGCCTTTTCTGCCAGGTGCCGATGGGAACTCAGATCCCTCTTGGGGTCAATGTTATTTCAATCAATGTATACGTTACTTTGAATTCTTTATATCAAAGACCCAATTAGATATTTTATAAATGGAAATATTCTTTTAAAACCCTCCATAGCCGGGACCGGTTTGGCTCAATGGATAGAGCGTTGGCTTGGGGACTGAAGGGCCCCCGGTTCGATTCCGATCAAGGGCATGTACCTTGGTTGCGGGCATATCCCCAGTAGGGGGTGTGCAAGAGGCAGCTGATCGATGACTCTCTCTCATTGATGTTTCGAACTCTATCTCTCCCTTCCACTCTGTACAAAAATCAATAAAATATATTTTTTTTTAAAAAAAAACAACCCTCTATAGATGAAACAAACAGTGGAACAGATACCACATTAGAACAAATTAGTAAGCTAAAAAATTATTCCAGACTTCACGTCCTCTCCCTCATCACTATAGTATTCTTTAGCATGTTCTTTCACCTGTTATTGTTAACCATTCTTATAGTCACTTTCCCTGTTCAAACGAATGTATGATTTTTTTTTTCCTCCTGGTTGGACCCTAACTAATACACCAGGAATTCCTAATGAATCCATTTTTATATTCCTCTTGTTTTGCCATAATAGTGATTTTTTTTTTAAAGCCCTAGAATTTCAGTGGCTTGGCACAAAGCAAGTTTATCCTGAATTCACCTAAAGTCCATTGTTCGAGGGCAGGCTTCCACACCACTATCCGCAAAGCTGGGGTTCCACTGTCCCCAGGGCCTCCCAGAAGGCACTGCTGGATCCTCTGCTCCCCAGCCAGTGGTGAGGAGAGAGAGAAAGAGAGGAAGAGGGGAAGGGAGAGGGGAAAGGAGATTGGAGGATTGTATAGGGTGTTTTGTGTCCAGGCAGGGAAGTGGGATCTGCTGCTCTAGCTAGCCTCCCTTCCACCTTTCCAATGTATTTATTTTAGCCACATCAGTGAGCTGTGTTATGTTTTTATAATTATGTAAGTAATTTTCTCTTCATAGTCAAACTAATATTATGATTTCGTTTCTTGTGTGGTGCTTTGTTTTTCTGTCTCTTTCTCTCCTTTCTTGCCTTCCTTGTTTTTCATCAATACATGTTTATTGAACACCTATGATATCCAGGCACTGTTCCAGGTTCTAGCAACATAACAGTAAACAAGAACAAAAAATATCAAGATTCCTGTTTCGTCGTGCATACACTGGTGGAAAGACTCAGACACTGTGACACAGTAAATATACATACATTTCCAGGTATTAAAAGGCTCTGTGAGAAAAAGTAATGTGAAGGTTAAAGATAGTGAAGAGGAGGAGGTTAAGATGGTGAAGATTAAATAAATGGTCAGGGAAGATGCTTTTGAGGCAGTTTTATTTGAACTGAGCCCAGAATGATAAGAAGGAGCCAGCTATGTGATGATCTTGATGATACAACCCTCTGCCTCTTTGCAACTATACCTGTGTCCCTGAACACACCCCTTCTGTGTCCCCTCATGCCGTTCTCATTGGTAAATGCGTGACCACAAACGTCTAGGAGGTACTAATGCTGCACAATAATCAAAATGTGGTTCTCAAAATGTGGTCCCAGGCTGGCTGCACTGGCAGCACCTGGGAGCTGGTGAGACATGCAGGCTCTGGCCCCATCCCAGATCTGAATCAGAAATTCTGGGGAGGAGCTCCGTCTGTTTCAACAAGCCTCCAGGTGATGCTGCTGGGCTCCGATGTCTGAGAGACTCTGCCCTGGGACCACTGTACCTCTCCTCAGTGACGACTTCAGTGTCTTCATCTCACACTCAGCTGCTGACCTTGTATATTTTCTTGAACAAAACAAAGCAATCAGAAGTGACAATCCAGACTCCCACCACATTGCCTCTCCTACCAGCATCTGTACCATTGTCCTCTGTTTTCCTACATGTTTTTGAAAATGAATTCCCCATGCTCCTATCCTTCTACTTTGGTTCTAGATCTGTTCAAGGACATCTTGCCTATTCAAGGACATCTCTCTCTCCATTTCCCTCCTTCCTCCTACATCATCTTCTCCACCAGCATTATTTCCATCACATTCCCATCAGCATATACCTGCTACTTTTTACTTTAATATTCTTTTATAGAGAGAGAGAGTTAGAAACATTGATCAGCTGCCTCATGTACACCTCCTACTGGGGATGTGCCTGCAACCAAGATACATGCCCTTGACTGGAATCGAACCTGGAACCCTTCAGTCGGCAAGCCAACGCTCTATCCACTGAGCCAAACAGGTTAGGGCTACTTTAATGTTCTTAAGTGTTTGAGTCAATTACAGACATTGTGACATTCTACCATCAAATATTTCCGTATCTTTTAAAAACAGAATATTTTTAAACATTACCCAAATAAGATGATCACAATTAAAAAATGAATAACACTTTCTGAAATCTAATATCCAGTTCATAATCAAATTTCCTCCGTTGTCCTTCAAATTCTATACAATTGTTTTTTCAAAGCCAAGATCCATTCCAGGATGTGGTTGTTTTGTCCCTTAATTTCTTTACTAGGCCAGTCCTTATTTTCTTCACCTTCCTTTATGGAAAAATCAGACCAGCTCTCATGTCAAATATTCCACCTTCTGAATATTTCTGATTGCTTCATTATGGTGACATTTAGTTTGTCCTCTATTTCTTGCATTTCCTATAAACTAGAATTGAAAGTTCAAGGCTGGATAGATTGAACGTAAGTAGGTACATAAATGATGTAAATTCTGTTTGCAGCATATCAGGGATGCACAGTACCTGATTGTTTATCATTAGTGATGATAAGAATGACTACTGGATAAGGGGATTCAAGCTGATCCCTCCACAGTGCAGTGTATTTTCCCCTTGGGACCAGAAAGGAATCTAGTGGTGGTATTTTGGCATTGTGTGAATTCCAGAAGTTCCCATTAATCATTCTCATTATGATTTTGCCACAATAAACAATTATTGCCTTTATCAATCATTGTATGTATTACGAAAGGGTGGTTTTCTAACTCTTATTGTTCTTTTTATTCATATTGGCTGGTCTTTTATTTTTTTTTAAATGCTTTCTCTCATTAACTGGAGCTAATAGGTTAGTTTGAAAGATAGCTTCTCCCGAAAAGGTAAGAAAAACGTTAAACTATCTTTAATTACCAACTTACAAGGAAGAAAGCTGATTTAAAATGGTGACAAATGACTATTTTTCGAGTATCGTTATAGGTACATGGATTTTTATAGATTTGGTTTATAATCAACTAATATTTTACTATAAAACCATTCTTTTCTCTAAATACTTTCTTTCATCATTTTCTCTAATATTCAAATTTTCACAATCTCTACCAAGGTGGCTCCTATGTCCTTTTTGATATACCTCCAGCATTGGAGAGTTTCCTTGATTTCTGGCATGAGGTATTCCAAGTTCTCTATGTATTATTCTGCTTAGACTTGGAATTTGTTGATTCTTTAAGGATTCATGGTAAATGAAAAATTAATATCTGGGCACTGTAAGTATTCATTATTATTGGGGTAACATTGTTTCTAGGCCACTTAATATTCAGAAGAAGATATAGATATATGGTTGATATATGATCAATAGCTGCCCTAAAAATCATGAATTCATATTGATATTTCAAATTTTTTATTTTTAAAAAATATATTTGTATTGATTTTAGAAAGGAAAGAAGAGGGAGAGAGAGAGATAGGAACATCAATGATGAGAGAGATAATTGATTAGCTGCCCCCTATATATTCCCTACTAGGAATCGAGCCTGCAACCTGGGCATGTGCCCTGACTAGAATCGAACCATGACCTCCTTGTTCATAGGTCGACATTCAACCACTGACCCACAATAGCCAGGCTATTAGCCAATTATTAGCCTTTGGTTTTTATAGTTTTCTCAACTTATTAGGCACTTCTAAACAATATATATAAATTTTGCCTGATTTTCAACTTCATATAAAAGAAAACATATGCTGTAAATCCTGTTATGACTGGCTTCACTTGCTTAATGTTATGTATTTAAGATTCATCCACATACTTCCATGTAATTACAGTTCACTCATTCAATATATGGTATTTCATTGTATGATTACATCATATACACTGCACTTTTACATTCTATTGTTGATGGGACTATCATGAAAAACGCTGCTATAAATATTTTTTGTGCAATTACCTACAGTCTACAGGAGCATGTGTTTCTGTGGGATGTCACCTAGCAGTGGTTTTGCTAATCAGAGAGTAGGTGTGTTTTGAGACTTTTTGGATTCTGCCAATTTCTTAAAAGTGGTTTTACTGGTTTACTCTTTCACAGGTGGTTCTTGTTGTTCCACATACTTGACAGCATTTGATATGATCAATTTTTAGCATTTGGAAAAATTATGGATGTGTAGCAATGCCTCATATGGTTTTCATTGAGTTTCTCTGGTTAGGGATGAGAGAACACCTTTTTTATTTTTTTAAGTTTTGTGCATTTGGATACATGATTGACTTGGCACCGTGATGGAGAAGTTCATCCTTTCCCCATAGCTGTGTGGTGCATCTTCATCATAAATTGGGTGTCCTTATGTCTCTGTGGGGATCTCAATTCTGTTTAAGGAATCCGTTTGTCTGTACCAGTATTGGTACACCCAGTCTTCATTACTATAGTGCGGTAATAATTTTGGACTTCTGGTGGACAAAACCTACATTTTTGTTGTTATTTTTTAAAGAGTCTTGATTTTTCCCCCCTTTTGTGCTCCCTTATGGATCTTTTTTTAAAAAAATATATTTTATTGATTTTGTACAGAGAGGAAGGGAGAGAGATAGAAAGTTAGAAACATCGATGAGAGAGAGTCATCGATCAGCTGCCTCTTGCACACCCCCTATTGGAGATATGCCCGCAACCAAGGTACATGCCCTTGACCAGAATCGAACCCGGGACCCTTCAGTCCCCAAGCCAACACTCTATCCATTGAGCCAAACTGGTCTCGGCCCCTATGGACCTTTTAATTAACTTATGGAATTAAACAAAATTCTTTTGGGGTTTTCAATTTGATTATATTGAATCTATAGTTCAATTTGGTTTCTGCTGAGATATTTAAAAATGATATATCCTTTCTACTAATACTATTTTAGTTATTAATTCTATTATAATTGCATTGTGACCAGAGAACATATTTTTAAATTTTTAAATATTTTGAGATTTGATGAGACTCACTTTGTGACTCCGTATACAATCAGTTTTGTAAATATTACACATATGTAATATGCAATTGATAGCTTTGTTATCTAAACAGGACTGACTGGTTTTTAAATCATGTCATTCAAATCTTTACATCATTATTAATCTTTTGTCTACTTATTTTACTAATTACTGAGAGATATTCTTCCAGAATGATTGTGAATTTGTTTTCCCATGTAGTTTTATTTTGAAATTTGCTATATTTATTTAATGCCATATTATTAGATGCATAGCTATTTAGAGTCATTACAAATTCCTGGCAAATTAAACTTTTTATCATTATGAAGAAACCTTTCTTATTCCTAAAATGATATTTCCTTATGGTCTATATCAACTTTCTTTGGCTACAATTTGCATTGTTCATTTTGTACTAGATTTGGTTTGAATCAGGATTCAAACAAGGTGCACACATTGTATTTGGTTAAGTGGCTCACATTTCTCTAATGGTTATAGAGCTATCCAAAATATTTATTACATATTAGGTGAGTTATAATAGTTTGAATTTTCAATAAATTGGTTAGTTTCATCTAAGATGTCAAATTTATGTATGTAAAGTTGTTTGTTCTATTTCTTTATTATACTTTTGATATTTGTAATGATAGCCTCTATTTCATTCCTGGCATTGCTTATTTTGTCTTCTCTTACTTTTTTAAAAATTTCTTTATTGATTTCAAAGAGGAAGGGAGAGGGAGAGAAAGATAGAAACATCAATGGTAAGAATCATTGATTGGCTGCCTCCTGCATGCCCCTACTGGTAATTGAGCCCGAAACCCGGGCATGTGCTCTGGGCCGGGGACCCTTCAGTCCACAGGCAATGCTCTATCCACTGAGCAAAACCAGCTAGGGCTCTAGGTCAGTTTTTAGAGCTTCAATCAAAAGCACAAAGTATTTCACTAAAGTTTTCCTCCTTGATCGCCAAAGGACTTTGATCCATGTTCACACCAACTCTTTCTTTCTAAAAAGGAGAAAATAAAAGTTTAATAATTGTGCAAGGGGAATTCACATAGATGTAATAAATTCATGACATGACAATCTCCAAAGACAGCACACCACAAACTCTTGAGAATGGCAAAACCAGAGCTTCATATCTCTGCTATCTTTACTCACAAATAATAGTCAAGAATCAGTCCTAATCTATCTCTTTAATCTCCTATGCTTTCCTTCTTCTCTCATGATAATTTTTAAAACTTTTTCCATTATTTTTTCAGCTGTTTTCATCAGGGTATGATGGGTACATAATGCAGCATTAGCAAATGGTAACACATAGCATAGCATATTCTGTACCTTTCCCCCCACTTAGTATATTTGGGATATATCTCTTTACCAGAACATTCTGTTTTATTGCTGTATAAGACTCAGTGTATGAAAGTTCCTTATATTCTAGACACCTGGTCCTTTTCAAATTTTTGCTGTTATAAACAATGCCACTATGAATAAACTCATCATATGGTGTTATTTTTCCAAGTAGTTCTATAGGTTAGACTCAAAGTAGTTGTATGTATCAAATAGTAAATACAAAGTAAATTATTTGATATTGCCAAAAGTCCCCATCTTATTTGCCCAAAAAGAATGAAAAAATTAGCCCTAACTGGTTTGGCTCAGTGGATAGAGTGTCAGCCTGAGGACTCAAGGGTCCCCAGTTTGATTCCTTGGTTGCGGGCACATCCCCAATGGGGAGTGTGCAGGAGGCAGCTGATCAATGTCTCTTTCTCATCGATGTTTCTAACTCTCTATCTCCCTTCCTTTCTATAAAAGATCAATAAAATATATATTTTTAAAGAAGAATGAACAAATTAACCTGTTGCCTCATAACTTCAACAGCCTATGTTGTTTGGTTTGGGTTTTTGTCTTAATTGAATAGATGAGAAATATAACCCATTCAAGTAGAAGCATTTTATTACATTGACTTTCCTATCATTACTTGTAATTGGTTTCCTCTTATGACAATTGGTTTCCTCTTATTTTTCTGGTATTTCATTCTCAATCTCCTCCTCCTCTACCTATTATCTAAATAATAATTTTTTGTAGTTATTCTTGGACCCTCTTCTTTTCTCCCTTGTCATAATCTTCTTAAATTATTTTGTCCGTTCCTGTGGCTCCAATACCATATGTAATTATAATGAATTTCAAATTTACTTTTCTGGTCTCTACCTCTCTTCTGAACTCCAAATACCAATTTGATATCTCCATGTTGATGCTCTCAACCATCCCAAAATTCAATATAGCACTAACTTTTGGATCACCGTTCTCCTTCCCCAATCACTGAAATATAGTTCAGACTTCCTAAAGCACAGTAAGTATCATCATCTCCCAATTGCTAAAACCAGAAATTAGTATCCAATTAATTTTCTAATCCTATCTACATAAAAATATACATGTTTCCATTATTGAGGATGAGTAAGTTCTGGAGAGCTAATGCACAACACCCTCTTGCCTCTACTTTTACCTCTCTCCATCATGGCCTGTTATAAAGTGAACTTCCCATTTCACCTCTTAGTACCCCTGCCTCCATCCCAGGTTTTCACAAAGGAGTGAGCATGAGCTTTTTAAAATGTAAATTTCATCATGTTACTCACTGTCAATGGACTCTAATTTTCCTTGGCACAAAACTAAAAATCATTGACATGATGGTAAGGGACTACCTGACCAGACTGCACCTATAATCTCTAACCTCACCTCCTGCCATACATTCTGCTCCAGAGGCACCATCCTCCTTAAGTTCCTCAAAATCTCCATCCTCCCTTCTACACAGGAAATCAATCAATATCTCTCTCGATCTCTCTCTGTGTGTCCCCCAAGAGACAGTAGCTCCATGAGGGCAAGGACATGGGTCCCTTTTTCACATTATATACAAAAGTACCCAGAACAGTGCCAATTTGTACTTGTAAAGACTCATGTCGCCAAGAGTTATTAAGAGCCTGAGCTAAAAGTTGGATGTAAGAATTAGACATAGGAAACCTTAAAAATGAATAATGAATAGGATTTGATGAGTTATTTGACTTCAGATTAAGATACAGAGGTATCAGATATGACTAACGGCCTCCCCATGGAAAGCTAAGAAGAAAAAAAAGAAGAAAAAAACATTAGAAAGTCACCAACAGGTGTGAGGCAGCAGTTGCAGATTCACTTGCCAAGGCAATGTACAAAGTTCAGGGCCAGGGCGGATCATTAGAGAGAGAACATTGACTGGGAAGTTGGAAGTATGGAATGGAAGCTCAGCAAGCCATCAGCTCTCAGTCAAACACTGAAGAGGTAGGAATGAATGAATTCCCTAACGTGTAGATAGTAAAGAAAAGTGGGTGATAATGACAGAATTTTATGGAATGCCTCAGTTACACAGTGCAGGGAAATAGGAAGCAAACAGCTGAGCAAAGAACGACCAGAAGGGTGGGGGGAAAGGGGTAATGTAGTGTTAGAGAAGGCAAGCGAGGGTTTTTTGGAAGAGGTCACCCAGTGGAGGGAAGTCAAAAATTCCTTAGAGAAATAAAAGCACGCTGCATAGGTGGTTGGGTGGACAGTAATGAGATCGTGGGCAACTTGAAACTTGGGGGCAGGGATGCATTCGGTTTTAGAGACAGAATGCTTATGTCCTGGGAAATGGAGATTCATATTTTCGTTTGTACAAGAGGATGGTACACAATCCTATATTAAACCCTTAAATGTTCTCTCTTGTCCTCTCACAGCCCTGAAGCCGGTGGACCTACACGCCACGTACCAGACGGGGCCCCTGATGGCCGTGGAGACCACGCGGAACATCGTGCTGCACTGGCGGGCCCACGGCTGGCCCCTGCGCTCCCTCCGCACGCCCGTGGCCTCCCTGCACTCCGTGGTCCAGGAGCTGGGGGGCCTGGCCGGGGGCCCCCACACCGTGGTGGTGCTGGGGCTGGGCGCGCACTTCACCACCTTCCCTCCGTCCATCTTTGTGCAGCGACTGGCAGGGATCCGGGCGGCCGTGGCTGCGCTGCTGGCCCGCGAGCCCCACACGCTCGTGGTCATCAAACTGGCCAACACAGGCTACAAGTCCGTGTATGGCAGTGACTGGTTCACCCTGCAGGTGAACCGGCTCCTGCGAGCCGCCTTCGCCAACCTCCAGGTGGCCTTTGTGGATGCCTGGGAAATGACCTCCAGCCTGGCCCTGCCTGACAGCATCCACCCCGTGAGGCTCATTGTCCAAAACGAGGTGCACTTCCTCCTCTCCTTCATCTGTCCCACCTGAACGCCTCCCTGGATCCTGGGTGGTTGTGGATGAAAGCCATAGGGATGGTGACGAGGGTCAGAGCGACAATGGGAGTCCGAACTCACAATGATCCGGAGAAGAGTGGCTACCCCGATGTCTGTTTGCTGTTAGCCCTAGAAGACAATCCTTGTGTACATTAATGAAAGATTTTACATAAATGAAATATTTTACATACCTTCTTTTAAGTTCACTTTGGGGGAAATTTTTACTGGTGTGACTGAAGATTACCCAATTGTAAGTAATAATGCAGAAAATCTCTCATGCACTTACTCAGTTTCTCCCAATGCTAACATCTTACAAAACTATACACCGAATGGCCAGATTATTATGATCTCTGAACGCATAATAATCATCTGGCCACTCAGTATATTTTAGAGGCCTGGTGCATGAATTCGTGCATGGGTGAGGTCCGGCCAGCCTGGCCAGGGGGTGGGGATATGGGCAGTTGGCCGGCCTGCCTGCTGGTCGAACTCCTGGTTGAGGAGACAATTTGCATATTAGCCTTTTATTCTATAGAATATACACTGAGTGGCCAGATTACTATGCATTCAGAGATCAAAATAATCTGGCCACTCGGTGTAGAGTGCTGCACAATATCCTGCCCATTGATACAATCCACCGATCTTACAGACGTGTCCCTAGTTTTACGGTACTCATTTGCATGTTTTTAGTTTTATGAAAGTTTGACATTTGTGTGGGTTTGTGTCTAATTCCTTAGCATCTGTTTTGTAGCCTTGCAAAGGAGGTAAGACAAGGTCAAGGGTTTATACTAAGTGGCAAATCTAATAGGAGAGCCCTGAATAAACTAGAATCTCAACAGACTCTACCCTCAGGCTGAAGAGAATACAAAAATAGGACCTCACACCCTTTCATTTCTCAATCTACTTTTCCTTAAATCAACCAAAGGTATTCTCACCAAGGTAAATAAGAGCCTCTTTGAGGTAAATCCCATGAACCATTTTCAATCCTTACCTTTTGATGTATAATAATAATAATAAATATATATGTTTCTTTTTTTAAAATTAATTTCAGAGAGGAAGGGAGAGGGAAAGAGAGATGGAAACATCAATGATAAGGCTGCCTCCTGCACACCCCATACTAGGGATCAATCCTGAAACCTGGGCATATGCCCTTGACTGGAATCAACCTGGACACTTCAGCCCACAGGCCAACGCTTTATCCACTGGGCCAAACTGGCTAGGACAGTACCTCGTTTTCAATGGTGGTTGCAAGAGCAGGCTCCTGGCATAGAAATGGCATCCTTTGCCAAGACCGGTTTGGCTCAATGGATAGAGCGTCGGCTTGGGGACTGAAGGGTCCCGGGTTCGATTCCAGTCAGGGGCATGTACCTTGGTTGCGGGCATATCCCCAGTGGGGGATGTGCAAGAGGCAGCTGATCGATGACTCTCTCTCATTGATGTTTCTGGCTCTCTGTCTCTCTCTCTTCCTCTCTGTACAAAATCAATAAAATATATTTAAAAAAAAAAAAGAAAAGAAAAGAAAAGAAAAGAAATGGCATCCTTGGTATGGTGTAAACCATTGAGGGATTTCTCCTGCTGCTCAGCCAGACATCAGTGGTGCTGATGGCATAAAGTACAGTTCCTGGAAGCTTAACTTCTCCAGTCTCCCAGCAGTATGCGGGCTACTCAGGATCCTTTTATTAATGCCCCTTACCCTTTAATCAGCCAGAATTGGCTTCCATTTCTTGAAAGAACTTGGATTAATCAGAGTATGTAATTATGTGCCTGTTAATCACAGGTTCACATATTAGATGCTATAATAGAAATGAGCTGTGAGAATGTACACGACAGACATGTAACTCAGCCTTTGTGGTCTAGAGAAGAATTCCACAAAGATACCTGAGTTGAGTTTGATAAGATGATTGTGGATTACCTAGGCACAGAGTCTCAGAAGGGCACTCCAGGCTGAGAAACAGTGATGCTCAAAACTACACGATATTTTCAAGTTGGGAATGGGCCGAGACAAGTGGGCAGATAGCCGAGTTGACCAAGAAGTTCCCTGAGGACTTTATATACCATGCTCAAAATTGTTTCCTGGACTAGTAGCAGGGCTAGAGCCCAGGCCTCTCAATGTATACTCTGAGGATAAGGCAGATGCCTGAAACCACCTGGATATGGTTTTAGGTGAGTATTTCTTTTGAATTTGGCACCCAGCCTTGCCTGAACACTCAGGGAAGAGCTAGCTGGAAGTGACCATAGCCTGTCATGGAACCCGCTGACCTGAAAGAAGCCAGCATGCTGGATCCTTACCTTACAGTCTCCTAAGCCTGACTCCCTTCCCTTAGCCCTTGCAACTCTGATCCTACTCAGCCAAACTCCCGTTCCCTTCAGGGACCTTGTTATCTCAAGTTCTCCCCAAAACAACTCAACTCCCTTCCCTGTATCTTCTATGGTGTAGTTAACAGGGAGTTGGCAGTCTTGTCTTACTATACTGGGAAAGAAAATATTTTGTATCCTTTAGCTTTGACCTTGCTGCTAGAAAACTTAAGGCTAAATTTACTGCTCACATGTAAGTGGGAAGAGGAAGTTATTATTCTTTGCCTGGGGGTTTGGACCAAACTGTTCTACAATGATTAAGCTCCTCTTGCCTACAGCCTTATTCCCACATTTCTTCTTTGCTGTTGTGTTCTCGAAGTTTATTCTGCGAAGAAGTGTGGTTTTCTCTTTCTTACTGCAGCTGTCCTTTCCCACATTTGATCTCATTCTGGGCACTTGAGTGGCCACATCAGCCATGTGTTTGCAGGTGCCATCAGCAGGGTGTTACCCTGTGAACTGCTATGAAGAGAAGAATCAAGACTTTACAGAGGAATGAGAGAAAGAACAGGAAGTGTTGAGAAGTATCCTGTGATGAAGTAAGAGGGCTTAGTTTTCAGAAAGAAAATGAGAGCAAGAAAAGAGGACAAAAGGGTGGATGCACGTCTAGGAAATAGGGCATTTAGTGTAAATATCAGGCAACCAGTATTGATTAAAGTCACAGTCTGGCCCTAGCCAGCTTGGCTCAGTGGATAAAGTGTCAACCTATGGACTGAAGAGTCACAGGTTCAATTCTGGTCAAGGACATGTGCCTGGGTTGCCTGCAGGAGGCAGGCAATCAATGATTCTCTCTCATCATTGATGTTCTCTCTTCCTCTCCTTTCCTCTCTGAACTCAATAAAATATCTTAAAAAAAAAAAAAAAAAAAGAAAGAAAGAAAGAAAAGAAAAGAAAAGAAAGAAAAAAAAAGAATATCTTACTCCCCAGTAAAAAACCAACAAAACTTTAAGAATAAAATAAAAATAAGGTCACACAGTCTGGACAAACTACTGTTCTTAATGTTGTGTGGATTACAAATAAGGGCACAAGGAGTGGGGTCTGGCTTTGAGAAAGAGATGTGTGCAGGGCTTAACAAATACAATGCTGAGTATGAGACAGCATCTGAGTGGTCGGGAAAGTAGGAGGCTCGGGCAGTTATTAAAAAAAAACAAAAAAACAGCCGGCCGGAACCGCCATCTTCCAGGTCGGCCCTGCGCGTGGCTCCCGGCGGCCGTGGTTGTACAGACTAATTCGCCAAAATGACTAACACAAAGGGAAAGAGGAGAGGCACCCGCTATATGTTCTCTAGGCCTTTTAGAAAACATGGAGTTGTTCCTTTGGCCACATACATGCGAATCTACAAGAAAGGTGATATTGTGGACATCAAGGGAATGGGCACTGTTCAAAAAGGAATGCCCCACAAATGTTACCATGGCAAAACGGGAAGAGTATACAATGTCACCCAGCATGCAGTGGGCATTATTGTGAACAAGCAAGTTAAGGGCAAGATTCTTGCTAAGAGAATTAATGTATGTATTGAGCATATTAAGCATTCTAAGAGCCGAGATAGCTTCCTGAAACGTGTGAAGGAAAATGATCAGAAAAAGAAGGAAGCTAAAGAGAAAGGTACCTGGGTTCAATTGAAGCGTCAGCCTGCTCCACCCAGAGAAGCACACTTTGTGAGAACCAATGGAAAGGAGCCTGAGCTGCTGGAACCCATTCCCTATGAATTCATGGCATAAGTGGGGAAAAATAAAGACTTCCGTGCTGATAATAATGTTTATTTTAATTGAGTGGAAGTGTGGCGTCCCTTCCCCCAAAAAGAATATTTAAAGAAAACTTTGTGTCACCCTAACTGGTTTGGATCAGTAGATAGACCTTTGTCAGTCTACGAACCTAAGGGTTCCAGTTTCGATTCTAATCAAGAGCACATGCCCAGGCTGTGGGCTCGATCCACAGTAGGGGCATGCAGGAGGCAGCCAATCAATAAAAAGAAAACTCTGTCCAAAAAAAAAAAAAAATATTGGATAGGACTTCAAGGAGGAGAAAGTGGTCAACAGTTTAAATACTGCTGCAAATTTGAGCAATAAAATCATGGTGTATGATCTTTTTATTTTTGCTGGGTGTGATTTGCTAATATTTTGTTGAGGATTTTAGCATCTATGTTCATCAGGGATATTGGCCTATAATTTTCTTTCTTTATAGAGTATCTGTTTTTGGAATTAGGATAATGTTGGCCTTGTAAAAAGAGCTTGGAAATCTTCCTTCCTCTTGATTATTTTGGAATAGTTTGAGGAGGCTCTATTTTTTTTTTAAATATATTTTATTGATTTTGTACAGAGAGGAAGGGAGAGAGATAGAGAGCTAGAAACATCGATGAGAGAGAGTCATTGATCAGCTGCCTCTTGCACACCCCCTACTCGGGATATGCCTGCAACCAAGGTACATGCCCTTGACCGGAATCGAACCCGGGACCTTTCAGTCCCCAAGCCGACGCTCTATCCATTGAGCCAAACCAGTCTCGGCAAGGAGGAGGCTCTATTTTTAATCTTATGTTTACTTACCCCTGTTTCCTTCAGTTTATCAATATCTGTATATTCACTCCTGATCAATATAAATACTATCACATCCCTTAATTTTACCCCATGCACCACCTCCATTATGTTGATACTGTCCAGAAGTCAGTTATGAGTTATATGAATACACATATTTTCCTTCTCTAATCTTTGTTTTTTCTCATTTTTATTGAGATATAATTTATATTTAGTCAAATTCATAGATCTTAAGGATGTAATTAATTTGGACAAATGTAAATATCCATATAATCATCACTCAATTCAAGATAAAGAACATTACATGACACTATATATCCTCAGTAGAGGGTATGCTGGAGGCAGCTAATCAATGATTCTCTCTCATCATTGATGTTTCTCTCCCTTCCTCTCTGAAATTATTAAAAATATATTTAAAAAATATATTTACATACCAAAAAACAAATTAAAAAATATTCATTACTAGAAGCCAGTGGAACAATGCTTGCAAAGCTGACAAACTAAAAAAGTTAAGAATTTTACACTTAGCTTAAATATTATCAACTACAAAGGCAACAGATAAACATTTCAAATCTATACTAATAAAGGGGTAGTATGCTAATTAGACCAGATGTCTTCTGGATGACCTTCCGCACATTCTTCCTGAAAAAGCCAGGCCGGGCAAAGCCACCTGCCCGCGGTCCCAGGCGCCAGCACCTGTGGCCTGGGAGATAGAGAAACATCACCTGCCCTGTGGTCATGAGCGCCAATGCCTGTGACCCAGGAGACGGAGAAAAGCTGCCCACCCTGTAGTCCCAGATGCCTGCGGCTGGCCCAGGTGAAGCCAGCCCAGTGGATAGAGCATCGGCCCAAGAAATAAAGGATCCCATGTTTGATTCCAGACAAGAACATATGCCAGGTCCCAGGCCTGTGGCCGGCCAGAGGAGAGAATCCTGAGTCAAGGGTGTGGGGCCAAGGCGGAGGCAGTTAGGGGCAACAGGCAGGCAGGCAGAGGCGTTAGGGATGATCAGGCAGGCAGCAAGCAGGTGAGCAGGTAGGAGCCAGCAGTCCTGAATTGCTAGAGGCATATCCAACTGTCAGTTTAGGCCCAAACCCCTGTGGACATCCCCTGAGGGGTCCTGGATTGGAGAGGGTGCAGGCCTGGCTGAGGGGCCCCACCCCTCTGTGCATGAATTTCATGCACCAGGCCTCTAGTATGTAATAATTCAGGAAATATAGTTGATGTTCTAAAAGAATGACAAAAGTCAAACATCACTCAAACAAAATATTACTGAAATGGCCCAGCAATTTCACTTTTGGATATTTATCCAAAGGAAAGGAAAACACTAAATTAGAGAGATATCTGGGCCCAATTGTTCATTGCAGCACTATTTACAATATCCAAGACATAAAAACAATCTAATTGTCCATCAATGGGTTAAACGATAAAGAAAATATGGCATGTATATGCAATGAAATAGTATTCAGCCATAAAAAAGAGAAATATTGCCATTTGTGACAATGTAGATGCACTTTGAAGATGTTATGCAGATGAAATAAGTTAGATAAAGGAAGACAATTAACCATATGATCGCACCTATGTCTTAAATCTGAAGGAAAAAAAAAAAGACAAAAATTAGCTCACTGATACAGGTTATCACCTGCCTGCAGCCTGATCCTAACCATTCCCCTACCAGCTTGATCGACACCTAACTGCTCCCTTGCTGGGGCATGAGTAACATAAATAAAGGGGGTCAAAAAGTACAAACTTCCAGTTATAAAATAAGTAAGTTCTGGTGATGTAATAACTGCATGGTGGCTATCCTATATAATAAAAGCCTAAAATGCAAATTGACCAGTCGCTATAATGTACACTGACCACCAGGGGGCAGATGCTCAATGCAGGAGCTGCCCCCTGGTGGTCAGTGTTCTCTCACAGGGGGAGCACTGCTCAGCCAGAAGCCAGGCTTAAGGCTGGTGAGCGCAGCAGCAATGGCAGGAACCTGTCCCGCCTATGCTGCAGCAGCAGCACTAAGGAACACAGAGCCAAGTGGTAAGGAGCAGCAAGGAGCGAGGGGAGCAAGGACTGTGAGAGAGCGCAGGCCAGGCTGAGGGGGTGCCTCACACCCCCTCCTCTGAAGTATACAGATTTTGTGCACTGGACCTGTCATCTATAATAATAAAAGCATAATATGCGAATTACACCAGATGTCTTTCTGGACATCCTTGCAGACAACCTTCTGGAAGAAGCTGAGGCTGCAAGGGAAGCCCAGGTCCTGGGTGCCAGAGGGAAGCCAGTGCCGGCAGCCAGGGGAAGAAGACCTACCTACTCTTGCATGAATTTCATGGATTGGGCCGCTAGTAGTAAATAATACAGAATTACATGAGAACTTAACCAGCACCTCATCTCTGGAGGAGTCAGATGAAGGCAATTGAATGGGGTCCACTGGAGAATCTGGGGACTCAGGAGGATTGCTCTATTCAGAGCTAACTGGTCAACCTTCAACTTTTACCACATTCAAATCAATGGACCAACTGAAAGACTGTGATTAACAATTCATCATTGTTCTGTACTATGCCACTTGCTGGAGTGTGGTTTGAACATCTAGAAGTAGAATTTTAATAATCATTTTAGTCATACTGATTTTCGCACCTATAGAATTTAGTTAAATCTGAAAAATTAGTACCTACAAATAGTTCTCCTATGTTAAGTGACAGAAATGTTTAGGGAGTAAGGTGTCATCATTACAATAATATTGTAATTAAATATGAGTTTAAAAGCCTTAAAAATTTTGGTTTGCATATTTTAAAGTTGCTAAGAGAGTAAATCTTAGAAGTTCTTATCACAAGAAAAAAATTTGTAACTGTGTGATGATGAATGTTAGCTAGTTATTGCAGTCAACATTTCACGATATACTGTATATATACATTGGATCATTGTGTGGTAGACCTGAAACTAACAAAGTTATTTGATAACTAGAGGTCTGGTGCACAAAATTGGTGCTCTTGGGGGGGAGGGGAGGAGGGTGTTCCTCAGCCCAGCCTGCATGCTCTCCAATCTGGGATCCCTCTCACAATCCAGGACTATTGGCTCCCAACCACTCACCTGCCTGCAGCCTGATCCTAACCATTCCCCTACCAGCTTGATCGACACCTAACTGCTCCCTTGATGGCTCAATTGCCCCCCAACTGCCCTCCCCTGCTGGCCTGGTTGCCCCTAACTGCCCTCCCTGCAGACCTGATCCCACCCTACTGCCCTCCCCTGCCGACCTAGTCACCCCTAACTGCCCTCCCTCTCTTGCCATCCTGGTCTCCCCTAATTGCCCTCCCTTCCCTGCAGGCCTGGTCCCCCACAACTGTCCTCCCCTGATGGCCTGGTTTCCCCTGACTGCCCTCCCCTGCCAGCCATCTTGTGGCAGCCATCTTTTTTTTTTTAATGTGTTTTATTGATTTTTTAAAATATATTTTATTGATTTTTTTTATTTTTATTTATTTATTTATTTTTTTACAGAGAGGAAGGGAGAAGGATAGAGAGCTAGAAACATCGATGAGAAACGTTGATCAGCTGCCTCCTGCACACCACCTACTGGGGATGTGCCCAAAACCAAGGTACATTCTCTTGACCGGAATCGAACCTGGGATCCGTCAGTCCTCAGGCCGACACTCTATCCACTGAGGCAAACTGATTAGGGTGGCAGCCATCTTTGACCACATGGGGGCAGCCATCTTGTGTAAGGGCATGAGGGTCAATTTGCATATTACTTCTTTATTATATAGGATTGTATCTCATTTTAAAAAATAAAAAGGGTCTTTTTTAAAATATATTTTATTGAATTTTTTTACAGAGAGGAAGGGAGAGGGATAGAGAGTTAGAAACATCGATGAGAGAGAAACATCAATCAGCTGCCTCCTGCACACCCCCTACTGGGGATGTGCCTGCAACCAAGATACATACCCTTGACCTGAATAGAACCTGGGACCTTTCAGTCTGCAGGCCAACGCTCTATCCACTGAGCCAAACCGGTTAGGGTAAGAAGGTCTTTCTTGGGTTAGACATTTGATACATTTTCCCGATGATATTGTTATGGGGCGACCCGCAAAAGACGACCACCAGAGACAGAGATAAAAGTTTATGAGCCTATATTGAGCTGGCCAGCGACTACCGTTACAGCACTTCACCGCGGTAAAGGCTGAACTGCAGTGCCAACCACAGGTGTTACAGCAGATTTATACTGGGAAACCACAAGAGGGAGTTAGGACAGTTACAATGACAACCCAGAGGTTACAAAAGCCATTTCAGCCGTTTCCAAGAAACTCAGGGCACAGGTGCAACGCCTGCTCACGCTGGGCCGGAGGCTGAGCCACCTACCGCCCTCCAAACTCCACCTATCCAGTGTTTGGTGACCTACTCCACCTCCCTGTCTGAAGGCATCCTGCCTCCAGGCAACGGAGGAGCTGGGCAATGTTTGCAGCCCAAAATAATATATTTCTGTTTTTGCTAAAAAATTAAAAATTAAAAAAATTAAATTAATTCAAAATCCAAAAGGAAAAAAAACACACAAAACACTGCATTATAGCAACTTGTAAATTTTTAGCCTCACTGATGAAATAATGCTAAAGAATAAAGGTGCGATAAATACATACCAGCTTAACTTTCCACTCTCCCACCATCTCCCACCTCCCCGGGGTCCTTAATATGGCACAATGTGTCACAGTCACAGTCACTTCTTCACAGCTTGGGTCTTAAGAACCCAAACCTGTGTCAGCTTTCAGTTCTTACAGAATTCTTTCATAAAAAAAACAAAACAAAACAAAACAAAAAAAACATTTTTGCTATTTATCACAGTTTTTACCTTTCAATTTAAAAGGCAAAAATGGGTGTTCTCTCTCTCTCTCTCTCTCTCTCTTCAGGAAGCACTCCAGTGCCATTCCCTTCCCTCTCTCCTTCTACCACAGACATGCATCATTGATGTTACTCTCTCTCTCTTCCTCTCTGAAATCAATAAAAATATATTTTTAAAAAACAACAAAGAAAGCCACAAGAATACAGCGAACATTTTTGTTCTCAGGGGAAATGGTTTTCGTTTTTGCCCATTGAGTATGATGTTGACTGTAGGTTTGTCATATATGGCCTTTATTAGGTTGAGGTATGATCTCACTATTCCAACTTCCTCAAACGTTTTTATCAAAAAAGGGTGTTGGATTTTATCGAATGTTTTTTCTACATCAATTGATATGATCATGTGATTTTTTGTTTTCCAATTTGTTTATGTCATGTATCACACTTGTTGATTTGTGAATATTGTACCAGCCTTGCATCCCCAGAAAAAAATCCCACTTGGTCATGGGGTATTATCTTCTTAAAGTATTGCTGGTAGGAGGAAGATAAGTATCACATGATCTCACTCATATGTGGAATCTAATGAATAAAATAAACTGATGAAGAAAATAGATCCAGAGACACAGGACCATGAACAGACTGATGAATTTCAGAGGGAAGATGGGGGTGAGAGGTGAGGAATCTATAGCCCAGAGACACAGACAGTAATGTGGCAAAGGCTAGGGAGGGCCGGTGCGGGGCGAAGGGGGTAAATGGGGGGGGGGGGGGGACAAACAAAGGGGACATCTGTAATACTTTCAAAAAATAAATTTAAAAAATTAAAAGAGCCGAGACCGGTTTGGCTTAATGGATAGAGCATCGGCTTGGGAACTGAGGGGTCCCAGGTTCGATTCCGGTCAAGGGCATGTACCTTGGTTGCGGGCATATCCTCAGTGGGGGGTGTGCAGGAGGCAGCTGATCGATGACTCTCTCTCATCGATGTTTCTAACTCTCTATCTCTCTCTCTTCCTCTCTGAACAAAATCAATAAAAAATATATATAAAAAAAATTAAAAGAAACATTTTTTTAAAAAGGATACAGTGACTAAGAAAACATCTTTAATACAATTGCAAGCCTCCTGGCACCCAGAAAGTGGGAGGGTCATCCTTGCCTGTTTCAGCTCTAACTTGGGGTCTGGGCCTCCCTCTACGTGTGTCACATGGTGAGTCTTCCCTTCCCAGCTGGACTCTGATTCCTGGAGGGCTCACTGCAGGCTTGTGAGGGAAAACAGGACGAAGGAAAGAGGGTGACATCAGCAGAGGCACAGACTATGGGGAAGGCCAGGGACCAAGACTGTCCCCCAGTCTCTCCTCCCCTCTCCTGTCCCTCAGAGACGGCGGGTCACTGGGCCATGGCTCCCGGGCCTGCCCCACCTCAGGGACCGCACTTTGCTTCCCCAGACCTTGGTGAGCAGCAGCTGAACGAGGTACAATGAACAACATTCTCTGGGAAAGGCTGTGGGAGGAGAGGGGAGGGAGGGAGGGAGGATAAGCTGTGAGGGTCGGGGAGCAATCATTGGGTTAAGCATCCAGCTCACAAGGCCCATAGACCTGAGGGTAGTTCACACGCCAGAAGAAGAGAGGAGATTGGAGAGCAGGAAACTCTTGGCGTGTCTGTTTCTCTCTCTGTGAGGTGAGAACGAAAGTCCTGCATCTCACAGAATTGCTGTGAAAATTAAAGGAGCACACAAGGCAGGCCCTCAGTCAAACTCCTGGTGGTTCTCAGCCTCACTGGTCAAGGTGGGACCTGAGAATGAGCATGCCTTACAAGTTCCCAGGTGATGCCGGCCTGGCTGGTCCGCACTGCCATACCGGTGAGCGGTATGACTAGGTCGTATGTTAGGTGTGTGCTTAACTTTTACGGAACGGCCAACGTGATGGTGCCATTTCACACACCCCCGGGGTGTCTGAGGGTTCCAGGTGCTCCACATCCGCAGACAGGTGGTCTGGTCCGCCCTTTAATGTTAGTCATTTACCAGGTGTTTGATGGCCCCTCATGGTGGTGGTCATTTGTATTTCCCCAGTGACTAATGGTATTACCATCTTCTCATGCTTACTAGTTACCCATATATCTGCTTTCACAAAATATCTGTTCAAATATTTAGCTCAAGTTTTAAATTGAGATTTTATTTTTTTTATATTTAAAAATATATATTTTTTATTGAATTTTGAGAGAAAAGGAGAGGGAGAGAGAGATAGAAACATCAGTGATGAGAGAGACTCATTAATCGGCTGCCTCCTGCACGCCCCACACTGGGATTGAGCCCACAACCCGGGCATGTGCCCTAACTGGCAATCAAACCCAAACCCCCTGGTTCATAGGTTGATGCTCAACCACTGAGCCACGCTGGCCAGGCCACCCAAGCATCGTTCACAGCCCAGAGGACTGAATGACGTTAAGCTCTGAGCCCCAACTTCCCTGTGGGTAAATGGAAATTACAATACACCCCCCCACAGGATGTTGTAAAGCTGAAATGAGGCAACGGATGTTTTGTGACTGAGTCAGATAAGAGGCCTCCATACAAATGTGAAACCTCTTTTCCAGGCCTGGTGGGAAGGGTACGAAAAGCAGACACAGACAGGGGCGGGCTGCCTGGCTGGCTGTGGGAGAAATGGGGAAGAAACTGATTGAAAAGGAAGTTGGGCCGAAACCGGTTTGGCTCAGTGGATAGAGCGTCAGCCTGCAGACTGAAAGGTCCCAGGTTTGATTCCGGTCAAGGGCATGTACCTTGGTTGCGGGCACATCCCCAGTAGGGGGTGTGCAAGAGGCAGCTGATCGATGATTCTCTCTCTCATCGATGTTTCTAACTCTCTATCCCTCTCTCTTCCTCTCTGTAAAAAAAACAAAAAAACAAAAAAACAACAACAACAACAACAACTCAATAAAATATATATATATTTTAATATATTTTATTGATTTTGTACAGAGAGGAAGCGAGAGAGATAGAGAGTTAGAAACATCGATGAGAGAGAGTCATCGATCAGTTGCCTCTTGCACACCCCCTACTGGGGATATGCCCGCAACCAAGGTACATGCCCTTGACCGGAATCGAACCCGGGTCCTTCAGTCCCCAAGACGATGCTCTATCCATTGAGCCAAACCGGTTTCGGCAATAAAATATATTTTTTACAAAAAGAAAAGGAAGTTGGGCTGCTGCTTCCACCTCCAAACGTCCAAGGTCACTTCCTCTGATGCAGTCATGTCCACCCACTCCCACAGTCTGCTCAGCGAGTTGATGCCAAGTTCATTCTGGGGAGGCCATGGGCAGAGCCTCCTGTGAGTCACCAAAGGTCCAGTTCACCACCCTTCACAGGCTGGCAGTGCCCTCCAGTAGGGGTGGTCCCAGGGGCTGTCACTGGGTGACCCCATTACTGCTCTGAGCCTTAACCCCCTGTGTCCAGGGAAGGCTCTGGATTAGCCAGGGCTCCCACAGCGGTGGACGGGATCATCCAAGGAGCTTTATAAAAACACAGCCTCCTGCGGCTCAGCCTCAGAGCTCTGCATCTGGTGCCGAGGCCTAGAGACTCTGGTGCAACCAGCATCCGGCATCCAGAAGGCTCTGGGATTCAGCAAGAGTGGGGATCCAGTGCTGGACCCACCACTTGAGAGCCATGGATATGGGCACACCCTCTCTGAGCCTTGGTTGTCTCATAGTGAAGGGGTGAAGTCAGAGGGCCCTGCAGATCCACACTTGAGTTCTGTGGGTAAAGGCATGGCCTCCAGAAAGCCCACTCTCTGGGGAGATGGAAGTGTCAGCCCACACTCACCTCCCAATCCCAGCGAGGGTGTGAGATGCAGAGGGAACAGACCGGGGCCTGTGGGACTTGTTTCTGCCCGTGAACTGCGGGGGAGAGCGAGGGCCCAAGAGCCAGCTGGATGCCCCTGGGGTGGAGGGCATCTCCACCAGCGCCTCCCTCCTCCTCTCCCAGGGGCTGAGGCTGGACATACTCCTGGCTGCCTTTCCTCTCCTGAAAGAGCCTGAGCTGGTCCTGCTGCCCCTTCCCCCGCAGCGAGAGAAACAGGCTGAGAGGCGCTCAGAGAAGCAGAGGAAAGGAGAGGGAGTGAGGGACAGAGAGGTGGGCCTGACTCCCAGGGAGATGAGAAAGTCCCTGGCAGAGACAGGGAGCTGAGCGGGAGGGAGAGGCCCCGGCAGCAAGGTCAGGACCACACCTGCCAGCATGGACCATGGGGACTGGGGCCCATATCATGGCTCATTGGTCACTGACCACAGGGGAAGCTCTTCTGCAATATCAGAAAAGAAGAAGCCAGATTGTAAAGGAAGTGCTGCTCATTCTGGGGCAGGCTGTTTGGGGAAGGCTCCCACCCCCCAGTCCTCGGAAGGAGCCTGATCCTGCCCTCCCCGTGGTCAGACTAGTCTGAGGCCGCCCCTCCACCGAGCCTGCCCCCCCGCTAGCTCTGCTTGTCTCACCGCCCCGGAGAGCAAGGCAATGGGTTTGCCCCTGCTGCTGCCCCTGCTGCTGCCCCTGCTGCCGGCAGCTTCTCTGCAGGCTGGTGAGTGGCCAGGATGCCCTGGCTCTGACAGGGAGCCAGGGGAGCCGGGGAGGGGCTGTGGCCAGCCAGGCTTCCCACCTGCAACAAGCAATGGGCTGAGCTGGTCCCAAAGTGCTAGGTCCGCCCCCCCCACCACCAATACCTCATCCTCCTTTCTACCCCAAACCTGGAGAGGGGGACACCCAGTCAGAGGGACAGTCCTATTATCTGTCCCACTTCCGCCCATAGGTGAGGGTGCCAGATGGGCTGGGGTTAGCTTCTTGGTCCCTCCAAGTGGCTTCAAAGTCCCTTCCTCTCCCTCCCTCCTCCAGGTGGCTCAGCAGAATGCAAGTTAAACCCTACCTATGGATTCTACCAACCAAGGCACCTCTCAGCCCCTGAGGGTGGCTCCATCGACATCCCCTTCTCCTTCTGCTACTCCTGGGAGTTAGCCAGCGATCCCAACGTGCGTATATCCTGGCGATGGAAACACGTACATGGACCGTTCTTCTACATCACAACCCCGCCGTTCACCCACAAGGATTTTACAAACCGCCTCTCCCTGAACTGGGCAAAGGGCCAGACGAGTGGCTCCCTCCGGATCTCTAACCTGCGGAGAGAGGATGAGACTAAGTACTTCTGCCGAGTCCGGTTGACCACACGGGAAGATGGCGAGAAGGAGTGGCAGTCCCTCGAAGGGACCAGCCTCACCATCACCAGACGTAAGTCCTGCCGCCCCACCCACTGGGGCCCTCGTTCCCCAAGACTGGTCCAGGCTCCTCCCTTCCCAACCTTTTTCTCAGACTCAGCCCCTACCCCACCCCCAGGCCTCAGCACCTCAACCTGGTTATCCTCCCTTCCTGCTCCAAGTGGGGCTGCAGCCCTGCCTCCTGCCTTCACCCCATGTCCTCCAGGTGGCCTTGACTTTTACAGGATGTGGCCTGCCTTTCCTTTGTCCTGTGTCTGTAGGTGGAGCCCCCGCTGGCCCCTGTCAGTGTCCCCCACAGCCATGAGCTCAGCCTCACACACACGGGAGGGACCCAACAGCGGCCCAAGGAACTCCCACCCCTCCCCTCAGCCCCTGGTAACACCCCAGCACCTGTTGTCCCAATCTCCCTGCTTCCCAGAACATGATGATCCTCAATGCTCCCTCCCCAGTCCCATTACTTTATTTTTTAAAATCTAATTTCTTTATTTTTCACAGAGAGGAAGGGAGAAGGATAGAGAGCCAGAAACATCTATGAGAAACATCGATCAGTTACCTCTTGCACATCTCCCACGGGGATGTGCCCACAACCAAGGCACATGCCCTTGATGGGAATCGAACCTGGGACCTTTCCGTCCACAGACCGATGCTCTATCCATTGAGTCAAACCTGTTGTGGCTGAGGACTCGGATTTTAAAAGGCTTACTGGCCATGCAAAAATAATTCCTGCTATCTTAGCATTTGTTACCTTTGTCAACTCTATAGAGGATAGTCTGTGATCAAAATCTGACCATAACCCAAAGAAACTCATAAACTCAGTGTTAGAGAATGTCTAGACAGAGAAAGGAATGTAATTCTTCACTTTGCAGAGGAGATTGCTGAAGACCTAGATATGATACCTTAATCAATAAAGAAATTAAAATTAAAAAAAAAAAAACTCGCCGAGACCAGTTTGGCTCAGTGGATAGAGTTTCAGTCTGCGGACTGAAAGGTCCCAGGTTCGATTCCAGTCAAGGGCATGTACACTGGTTGCATGCACATCTCTGGTGAGGGGTGTGCGAGAGGCGGCTGATCGATGTTTCTTTCTCATCGACGTTTCTAGCTCTCTATAACTCTCTCCTCCTCTCTGTAAAAAAATCAAAAAAATATATTTAAAAAAAAAAAAACCTCACTATGTGGGGGGCTGTTTCTGTTTTCCGCAACCAGCACGGAAAACAACAGGTTCCTGAGTCGAGGAGCTGGGGATTAAGAAATTGAAGAAAGAAAGAAAAAAAAGAGACCAAGACACAGAAATAGATTCAAGCTGGGATGCAGGTTGGGGGCTGCCACTCTGATGGAGAGACAGTCAACACCCACCACAGACAACCCAGTGCATTTGTTTATTTTCAAAGGGGGGTGTAAGATCAAAGAAGTTTTTATTGTACCCTGGTCCTATTCTTTCCCTCATTCCTGGGATTTAGCATATCGAGACCTGGGTAAGTCAAGGTCCTATTCGTTCCTCATTCCAAGCACGTGGATAAAGATAAGAAATCAGTACTGATAACAATCTCCCACATTTTGGGGAAACACTTTCCCAGGGCGTGGCTCTGCCAGCGTTCTTGAGTTCAGCTGGTGATAATTAAAGGTCATCCATGTGCATTCCCAAGGGGCCCTCTACATCACTATACCTTCAGTTCAACCTAAAACTTGTCTTTAAAAGTTCATTAGGTTTTTTTAATGATGGAGAATGAAAAGAATGGGATGCTAGATTATCCACTTGTTCCTCATCCCCCTAAATCCACTCTCCCACCTTCTCCACCCTACATGAGGGCTGATTCCCACTGACCACTTAATACGGTGCCTTCGCCCCCTAGTTTCCCATTGGGACCTGCCCCTGGGAGACATCTGCTGACCAAGGGGAGGAGATCCGCTCCTTACTGAATCACCCTGAGTTGCTATTTGCCTCCACCAAAGGCCCTCTCCCTGCACCTGGGGGTACTGACTCCAGGCCCTGAGAACTGTTCCCTCTCATTGCCCCTTCAACCACATGGGTGACAAGAGAAAAGTTTTGAGATGAACTAAATTAAACTACAGCAGGTAGAAGGAACAAGGAAGAAAAGACAAGGAGTTAGTCAACAGAGTGAAAATGCTTCAACATCCTTGTGGGTAAAGTGAAGATAGCAATACACCCCCCACAGAATGTTTTAAACTGAAATGAGGCAATGGAGGTTTGGTGTCTGACTCGGATATGAGAATTCCACAAAAACTTGAAGCATTTCTTCTCAGGCGTGGGGAAGTGGCAGAAAGCAGATTTAGAGATAGCCGGGGACTGCCTTGCTAGCTGTGGGAGAAGTGTGGGATTGGGGAAGAAACATTAAAAAGGAAGCCAGGCCTGGCCCACGTGGCTCAGTGGTTGAGCACCAACCTATGACCCAGGAGTTCTTGGTTCGTTTCCCAGTCAGGGCACGTGCCCGGGTTGCAGGCTCGATCTCCAGTGTGGGGCATGCAGGAGGCAACCCATCAATGATTGTTTCTCATCATTGATGTTTCTCTCTCTCTCCGCCTCTCCCTTCCTCTCTGAAATCAATAAAAATATATTTTTAAAACACAAAATACAGCCTCCTGCGGTTCAGCCCTCAGAGCTCTACACTCTAGTGCTGAGGCCTAGAGATTCAGTGGTGCAACCAGCATCCAGCATCAGAGGCTCTGGGATTGAGCAAGAGTGGGGATCCAGTCCAGAAAGCCCACTCTCTGGGGAGATGGAAGTGTCAGCCCACACTCACCTCCCAATCCCAGCGAGGGTGTGAGATGCAGAGGGAACAGACCGGGGCCTGTGGGACTTGTTTCTGCCCGTGAACTGCGGGGGAGAGCGAGGGCCCAAGAGCCAGCTGGATGCCCCTGGGGTGGAGGGCATCTCCACCAGCGCCTCCCTCCTCCTCTCCCAGGGGCTGAGGCTGGACATACTCCTGGCTGCCTTTCCTCTCCTGAAAGAGCCTGAGCTGGTCCTGCTGCCCCTTCCCCCGCAGCGAGAGAAACAGGCTGAGAGGCGCTCAGAGAAGCAGAGGAAAGGAGAGGGAGTGAGGGACAGAGAGGTGGGCCTGACTCCCAAGGAGATGAGAAAGTCCCTGGCAGAGACAGGGAGCTGAGCGGGAGGGAGAGGCCCCGGCAGCTAAGGTCAGTGTTGGAGAGTGGGAATTTTTGAGCATGCTTCCAGAGAGGCCGTGGACTGTGCCCAGATAGAGTTGTCGGTGCTGACACCAGGCCAGGCTTGAGACAGGGCCTCATGGCCCCTTCCCAGCACGTGGGCCTTCTTTCATAGAACACTGTGAGCTTTCTGAAGAACAGGATGACCCTGTGAACAACATGGCCGTCAATGGCATGACTCTGATGTAGCTTGGGAAAAACTGTTTTGTCTTGGGTTACTTGGTCTGCAAAAACAGGATGTGGTTAATGGGCTTAAAAGTGGTCCCACACAGCCGGGACCGGTTTGGCTCAATGGATGGAGCGTCGGCTTGGGGACTGAAAGGTCCCAGGTTCGATTCCGGTCAAGGGCATGTACCTTGGTTGCAGGCATATCCCCGGTGGGGGGTGTGCAGGAGGCAGCTGATCGATGACTCTCTCTCATTGATGTTTCTAGCTCTCTATCTCTCTCACTTCCTCTCTGTACAAAAATCAATAAAATATATTTAAAAAAAAAAAAAAAAAGTGGTCGCACACAAAGGGTCGCGGGTGCTCTCTGGTCTCCCTGCGTGGAGATTGGCAGAGCAGTCGCCCGCTAGTCGCTCACCTGGCCAGCTAATAAAGGCTCTTTGCTTTTGCATCAGACTCGGCCCCCTGGTGGTCCTTGAGGACCTTTAAATCTGGGCATAACAGTCAGGACCACACCTGTCAGCATGACGATGGGGACTGGGGCCCATATCATGGCTCTTGGTCACTGACCACAGGGGAAGCTCTTCTGCAATATCAGAAAAGAAGAAGCCAGATTGTAAAGGAAGTGCTGCTCATTCTGGGGCAGGCTGTTTGGGGAAGGCTCCCACCCCCCAGTCCTCGGAAGGAGCCTGATCCTGCCCTCCCCTGGTCAGACTAGCCTGAGGCCGCCCCTCCACTGAGCCTGCCCTCCGCTAGCTCTGCTTGTCTCACCGCCCAGGAGAGCAAGGCGATGGGTCCGCCCCTGCTGCTGCCCCTGCTGCTGCCCCTGCTGCTGCCCCTGTTGCTGGCAGCTTCTCTGCAGGCTGGTGAGTGGCCAGGACGCCCTGTCTCTGACAGGGCCCAAGGGGAGCCGGGGAGGGGCTGTGGCCAGCCAGGCTTCCCACTTGCAACAAGCAATGGGCTGGGCTGGTCCCACAGTGCCGGGTCCCCTCCCCCACATCCCTCACCCTCCTTTCTACGCCAAGCCTGGAGAGGGGGACACCCAGTCAGAGGGACAGTCCTATTATCTGTCCCACTTCCGCCCATAGGTGAGGGTGCCAGATGGGCTGGGGTTAGCTTCTTGGTCCCTCCAAGTGGCTTCAAAGTCCCTTCCTCTCCCTCCCTCCTCCAGGTGGCTCAGCAGAATGCAAGTTAAACGCTTCCCATGGAATCTACCAACCAAGGCACCTCTCAGCCCCTGAGGGTGGCTCCATCGACATCCCCTTCTCCTTCTGCTACTCCTGGGAGTTAGCCAGCGATCCCAACCTGCGTATATCCTGGCGATGGAAACACTTCCATGGAGAGTTCATCTACAACACAACCCCGCCGTTCACCCACAAGGATTTTACAAACCGCCTCTCCCTGAACTGGGCAAAGGGCCAGACGAGTGGCTCCCTCCGGATCTCTAACCTGCGGAGGGAGGATGAGACTAAGTACTTCTGCCGAGTCCGGTTGACCACACGGAAAGATGGCGAGGAGTGGCAGTCCCTCGAAGGGACCAGCCTCACCATCACCAGAGGTGAGTCCCGCCGCCCGGGCCCCTGGGGGCCCTCGTCCCCTAGGACAGGTCCAGGCTCCTCTGTTCCCGACCTTTCTCTCAGACTCCTCTCCCTGCCTCCGCCTGCTTCCCAGGCCTCTGCCAGCTTTTCCTTCTTCACCTTCTTCTCCCCCAAACTCTGGCTGCCTTCCTTGCCCATCCTCCTCACTGCCCCCTCCAGACCCAGCCCCTACCCCACCCCCAGGCCTCAGCACCTCCCACCTGGTTATCCTCCCTTCCTGCTCCAAGTGGGGCTGCAGCCCTGCCTCCTGCCTTCACCCCATGTCCTCCAGGTGGCCTTGACTTTTACAGGATGTGGCCTGCCTTTCCTTTGTCCTGTGTCTGTAGGTGGAGCCCCCGCTGGCCCCTGTCAGTGTCCCCCACAGCCATGAGCTCAGCCTCACACACACAGGAGGGACCCAACAGCGGCCCAAGGAACTCCCACCCCTCCCCTCAGCCCCTGGTAACACCCCAGCACCTGTTGTCCCAATCTCCCTGCTTCCCAGAACATGACCCTCAATGCTCCCTCCCCAGTCCCATTTCTTTTTCTTTTCTTTCTTTCTTTTTTTTTTTTTTTTTTAAATATATTTTATTTATTTTTCACAGAGAGGAATGTAGAAGGATAGAGAGCCAGAAACATCGATGGGAGAGAAACATCGATCAGTTGCCTCCTGCACACATCCCATTGGGGATGTGCCCGCAATCAAGGCACATGCCCTTGACCAGAATCGAACCCGGGACCCTTCAGTCCACTGAGGAAAACCAGTTTCAGCTCCAGTCCCATTTCTTTATTCTCCTTCTCCATCTCCCTCTTCCTGTCTTAATCCTCTACCTTCCTTGCCTCTCTCAGAGCTCCACACCCCCCCCTCCCCCAACATGGGAGCCTCTATGCTGTCCCCTTCTCCATCCTGCTCCTGTTCCTCTGTGCTGGTTGTTAGCCACCCCTCTGCAGCAGCAATGAGGGCAGTTCCTGCAGGCTGTGCACTGTGTCCAGCTGAATCCTTGGTATGCACTGCCCTAATGAGTCTGCACCATGACCCCACAATAACAGTAGGTACTGCTATCATATTTATGTTACAGATGGGGAAACTGAGGCTTGCAGAGCCTAAACACTGGCCCAAATTCCCACTGCTGGTGCAGACAGCATTTGAACCGAGTGTAACCCCAGAGCCTTCTCTCTTAACCACTAGCCTCTTACCTCCTCTATTGACTTGTTATCCTTACCTATTATTAACCCAATATGGGGTGTGCTGCATTAATAGTCCTTCCTATATTAGTTAGTGAGGCATGGAATCTTAAACATAGGTTTTCCTGTCTCCAGAAAAATACTGGGGGATTCCACTTCTATGAGGTACCTAGAATAGTCAAATTCATAAAAACAGAAAGCGGAATAGTGGTTGCCAGAGGCTGAGGAAGGAGAGAATGGGGAGTTGCCGAAATGGGATGGAGTTTTATTTTGGAAAGGAGTGTTATGGTGGTAAGAGTTGCACAACAATGTAAATGTTCGTACTGACTTAAATGTGGTTAAAATGGTAAATTTTATGCTGTGTGTCTTTGACCACAATAAATGGGCTGTTTTTTTTTTAATCCTGTGATCTAGTTATCCCTATTTGTAGGTGATGAAATGAGGTTCTGAGGTCACACCACTGATCGGTGGTAGATTCAGGATTTGAACTGAGTAATGTGGATTCTCAGCCTTCCACACTTCTCCTTGTCACCCTTCTCCTGGTGTAAGAGCTTCGGAGGGTTGCTCCCCACACCCAATGTTCCCCAACCTAGGGAAGAGTTTATCTTTGCTTGTTTCTCATGTCTTCTCAGGCACTGAGAAAACCACCACGGACCCCACCAACACCACCACCCCTACCACCACCACAGATGGCCTCAGTAAGGAAGTTGTGGTCAGCCTGGCAGTGGTCAGCACTGTGCTCAAAATCGCAATTTTGGGACTGATAGTCTACCTCTGGTGGAAGAGAAGCCAAGGTGAGTGGTCCAGCATCCTGCTCTCTCCCCAGGCTTCCCAACTGGGTGTTTCTCATAATCACCTGCACCAGGATGATTGCAGATCCCTGCTGGCATGAGGTCTAGTCTTGGGAATCTTCATTGTAAATGATCTCCTCAAGTGCTGTCTAAACCAGCCCCTCTCCAAAACTTTTCTTGACTTAATCATTTCTCATCAGTCCTCACCTTTTTGTTCATGGAGAGGGGAGATCTGCCATGAAAAATCAAGGAGAGAGAAGAAGAAACAGGAAGTTGACTGAGCTCAACAAGCATTGGTGGGATCCCTGTTTTCAAGGGCCTGACTTGTAATTAGAGATACAAAAGTAAATAAAGCAGAGACCCCTTCATGGAACTAATTGGGGAGGGCAAGGTAGGAGCAGTTGCCTGAAAGGCTTATTGATTCATTTGGAAAGAGCTAAAGTAGTTGTGGTAAAGGAGGGGGTAATCAAGGAGGACTTCCCAGAGGAAGTGACACCTGCAAAAAAAAGGCTCAAAGAATAAAAAAGAATTAGCCAGGCAAGTGGCAATTAGCCGGGTGGTGTAGAGATCACTGTTCTTTTAGGAGAAGGAAACTATGTGTGGAACTGTAAGCAGGTCAGTGCTATGGAGGAGGCAGGAGATGGGAAAAGAGGACCTTGTGAATCACATCCAAGAGCCTTAGATCCCAAAGGCAATGTGAAGCAGCCAGATGGCCACCTCACTTGGGATTGCAGATACATCCCGTCTGCAGTGGAGGAACCGGACATGGACCAGACTAGGGTCAGTCTAATGCAGTGGCAGCTTGAGTGGAAGGAGAGAGCCAGATTTTAGAAAAGATTAAGAAGGAACAAGTAAGATATGGGGGTTGGGTTGATGTAGGTGTGAGGGAGCCAGAAGTCCCATGTTTACAGCTTGGGTGAACAGGCTATGATGAAACCACCAAGTGAATTAGGGAACATAAAAGGTCAAAGACCAAGGTTCAGGGAGAAAAATGATTCTTCAACTAGATGAGCATCAGCACTCATAACTATTAAGCTACAATAATTAAAGTGATGCAATACTAGCATAAAAAAAAGATAAAAGATTGTAGGGAGGGGCTGTAGGGTCAAGCCTCAGATTGACCTGTGGCGGGGCCCCAAACAAATCCAAGCTTGGAGGGCAGAGCTCTCCTAGCATAATTAAGCCTGACCTTGTAGCCCTCCCTAGTACCTTCCTGGGTAGCTAATGGGCAGTGGGAGGTGCAGCAAGTGCTGCCTAAACAAGCTGAAACTCACAAGAACATTGTAAGCATGTTAACCACTATCCTTGTTTTGATCTCACTATAAAATAAAGCCTCGGCCTCATCCAGGCACGGGAGATCTAGCCGTATTCTCTTGTCTGTCGTTTCTTTAATCTTCACTGCCCCTCCTCAGGTTCACCGAACCCTTGGCTGTGCTGGCACAGCACAAAACATAAAGTTATGGAAGAAAAGAAAAAATTCAAATATAGGCAAGATAAAAATAATAGTAGACCCAAATATATGCAGGAATTTAGTATGTTAAAAGGTAGCATGTCTAACCAATACATATTAGTAGAACAATTGCATAATCATTTGAGAAAAATAACATCATCTCCCTACCTTATCATTTGCACCAAAATAAATTTCATGAAGATCAAAGATTCAAAGAAGAAAAATAACCCTAGTACTGGAAGAGAGCATGTGAGACTATTTTATAATCATGGGGTGGAAATTTTCCTGTAGTTCTGGATAATGTCCATTTTGTATTTTAGTTGTATTTTTTTGAAATTGTTGTGCGAATCCCCAGTAGCTCGCCGTGATCATATAGTGGTTAGTACTCTGTGTTGTGAAATTGTTTTGCGAGGTTGCAGTTAGGCATTTACCCATGCCGCCACCTTGGTTTCTCTCCGCAAGGGATTCTGCACTGCAAAGTTTAAACACAATTTGTATGCAGTTGAACTTACAAATATTTTTACTCATGGCTTTTAAGCTTCATGTCTTACTTAAGGGGGGGCCGGGCTCAGCAGTGGAAGGAGAAGGTTGAGGGATTGCAAGGAGTTCAAGCAAAGTGGAAGGAAGCAGAGGGAAAGTTAGGGAGAGAGGGCAGGGTGAGGGGGCACAGGGTGCAGAGAAGAGCTGCTCTCCTGACTTGGTGTTGAGGACAAAAGCAGAAGAGGTGGGGCCGCCTCAGGATGCCAGCTGGTGCCGCTCTGAGTCCTAGGCCCTTCCAGCCTGGGTTTCAGCAGAGCTGCTCAGAATAGGATGGAGCAGAGAGGCAGGAGAGATGCTGTGTGTGGATAGCACACTGACCTGCTGTTGGTTCCTCTGCAGGTCTGTGAACTGGAGCCAGAGCCCCAACTAGGTGAGTGTCCGTCTTCATAGTGAGACAGAGGGGCGGGGGAGGGGGAGGACTTAGGAAACAGGAGGTATCCTTATGAGAACAGCGCTAGAAAGCCTTTCACAGCTGCTCTCATCCTCGACTTTCCCATCCACATTTTCCTACGTGCCATAACAGGTCAGCACTTCTCTTACTGAGAACAGAGGATCTAATTACTCTCTCTGATTCTTTCCCAGAATGTCACCCTTTTCTCTTTTCTGGTATCCCCTTTTCACCTTCTTTTGTCCCCCTCCCTAAGTTTCTCCTTCTGTTCATCCTATTTTCTTTCCATCTTGGACATTTTCCCTCTTTTTGCTCATTGTACTTTCTGCCTTTCCCCCTGGTGAGTGAGGTGCTCAGAGGAACCACAAGAATCATCTGCCTCCAGCTGCTCTACCGTCTGCCTTTTCTCAGAGCACCTTCCCCCTCAGCTCCCAGCCTGGCCTCCTCTCCTCTGTGCTGGGATCTCCTTCCTGCCCTGAGCACTGGTCCTCCTCACCCTCCCACCAGTTCCCTTTTCTCCATCCTTCCTCCCATTTCTACACTTTCCCTTTCCTAAACCCCCTCCCACCTTCCTCTTCCTCCCTGACTTTTGCCCCCTGCCTTACTCAGGTCCCATGCCAGGACAGTGTCTCCTCCTGGGGACCGAGGCCTGACACCCACCCAGAGGCTGTGAGGTGAGCGTCACTGGCTCTCCTTCTCCAGTTCTCACAGAGGCAGTGCCAGCAGAGAGGACAGGAATCCACCCTCCGGTTTCTCCTCCGGTGCCCTTCCTACAACAGCGGCTCCCTACAACAGTCCTCCTTCAGGGGGCACTCGGGGCCTCTCCCGGGCTACACCACAAACTGCCTCTCAGACTCGTCCAGGCAACCTCCGCTGAGAGCCTCAAACCATTGCCTACATCTTCTGAGTCGGTCCAAGCAGGTCGCAGAGCCCCCAAGAGAACCAGCCTGATGCAGGTTTTACTCCTTTCTGCCCAGCCTCTAACCCACTTCCCCCCCTTTCCTTCCCACACAGGGGATCCCTCCCTAACGCTGAGGAGGAGAACGAGAACATTGGGCATAAAGGTCAGTTCTACCGCCACCACTCCCCGCTCTCCACCTTGGCCCTTCCTTCTTCCTTACACACTCTCTCCCCATACGTGCCCCCAGCGTTTTCCTCTTTCCCATGCCCCTCCTCTCCCTCCCCGGGACCCTGGTCCTGACCTAGCAGATGACCTCACTACTGAGCCCTCTGCCCATTTCTCTCCCCTGGCTGCCATGCTCTGATCCTGGCACTTTTTTTTTTTTCTAGGACTACATGGAAACTCCAATTCGGACCCAAAGGTAAGACGTTCAGACTTGAGCCTGAAAGAATTAAAGAGAAGCTTGGAGAAGAAGGGGTAGAAAGAATAGAGGGACGGAGGTATCAGCGGGGCACTCAGGTATGAGATCACTCATGTGAGATGAGGTCAGCTCCCCCTCCACTTCTAACCCCCTTCTCTTTCTGTTCTCACACAGGTTGATGGCATCCTCTATGCCTCCCTTACCCTCTCCAATTTGACCTCACCCTCACCGTCAGCACCTCCTAGCCACCTTCTCCACGAGAGCCCCCAGGAAGAGACCCCATACTCTATTTTGGAGACCTAAGGAGCCCTGGCTGGTTTGGCTCAATGGATAGAGCGTCAGCCTGTGGACTCAAGGGTCCCAGATTCAATTCCAGTCAAGGGCATGTACCTTGGTTGCAGGCACATCCCCAGTAAGGTGTGTGCAGGAGGCAGCTGATTGATGTTTTTCTCTCATCGATGTTTCTGGCTCTCTCTTCCTCTCCCTTTCTCTCTGTAAAAAAATCAATATATATATTTAAAAAGACCTAAGGAGTGTGACTGAATGATGACTGAATGATGACCTCCGAAGAGTAAGCTGCACAGAGGGATCACCACTTCCCATAATAATCCCAGCTAGACACAGATGACTCAGAAGCCAGCAGGGGTCAAAGGCCACCAAGGACCTAAGAAAAATAGCCATCTGTTCCAGTTCCCTCTTCACCTCGTTCCCTTGCTGACAAAAATAAAAGTACCTGTAGGATTTGCCTGCATGCGTCTAAAAAAAACTGATTTCAGCTTCTGTCCTTCTTGCCAAAAATAAACTACAATACATAGCTCATGCCCAAGATCCCTTCTCTAGTGCTTCTGTTCAGTGACTGCAAGTGTCTGAACACTGTTAGGCAGCCTGTAACCCAAGGACTGCCCTCCAGCCTAACCACTCTACTTCCCTTGCAATAATAACTGACATCATTTAAGCCTTTACATGCATCACCTCATTTAAACATAAGCAACCCTAGCCGAAACCGGTTTGGCTCAGTGGATAGAGCGTTGGCCTGTGGACTGAAGGGTCCCGGGTTTGATTCCGATCAAGGGCATGTACCTTGGTTGCGGGCACATCCCCAGTAGGGGGTGTGCAAGAGGCAGCTTGATCAATGATTCTCTCTCATCCATGTTTCTAGCTATCTATCCCTCTCTCTTCTCTCTGTAAAAAAATCAATAAAATATATTTAAAAATAAAAAAATAAATATAAGCAACCCTATATGACATAGGATGTACTCATTTGAGACAGGAAATGAAGAACCAGAATGGTTATAGGTTCCCAAGGCCACACAGCCAGCAAATAGTGAGCCAGGATTTGAACTTACTCCTTCTCTTCTCAATGTCCTTCTCCCAGGACTAAGATGTCATTGCCTTCCCAGATCCCTATACTGTACAGGCCTCCCACGGAAACAATGATGTTAGAGACATGGAGGAGGACATGGAGTTAGTGACATGGAGTTCTCAGGTAAGGTATCTTGAAGCAGCGATAGCTGAACCATGGTCTTTGCTGCCCTCTTCTGGGAGTGAGGAGGGAATGGTGTGATGTGATCTGGGAAAGGCAAAGTATAAAAAGGACTTAACCAGACACTGAACTTTTAGCCTCACCAATTCATGCACACACCCATCCTAGTACATTTACAACAATAACAAACAAACAAAAACACAGAAATTCTTTGCAGCTTCTTCTATCAAGAGGTGGAGGCTATTTCCTCATCCCTGCATCTGGATTGGCCTTATGGCTTGCTTTGAAGGTGATGTAAGTGATATTGTGCAATTTCTGAACCTCAACCTGAACTACAAGTGGCCTTGCATCTTCTATCCTAACACTGGGATCCCTCTGCCACCATGTGAACAAGCCTGGGCTGGCTACTAGAGACTGAGAAACCACGGGGAGAGAGGCCCGCCGGTTCACCAATTCCAGCTGAGGCATCGGATGAGTGATGAGGCCATCCTGGATCATTCAGCTCCAGCCAAGGCAGTCTAGATAACTCACGGAATTGTAAGAAGTAATCTTTGTGGTGTTAAGCCACTGCTTTTTGGGGTGGTTTTTTGTACAATAAAAGCTAATTCACTCATACTTTAGATGACTTTTAAAAAAAAATATTTTATTGATTTTTTACAGAGAGGAAGGGAGAGGGGTAGAGAGCTAGAAACATCGATGAGAGAGAATCATCGACCAGCTGCCTCCTGCACACCCCCTACTGGGGATGTGCCCGCAACCAAGGCACATGCCCTGGACCTGAATCAAACCTGGGACCCTTCAGTCCACAGACTGACGCTCCTCCACTGAGCCAAACCGGTTTCGGCTTTAGATGACTTTTAAAGCATATTCATAATGATCTGGTTGTTTCCAATCATGCTTTTGTCTGTTTTTATCCACTCCTTGATCCTTTTGGAATGTAAACACAAGAAAAAACTTCTCTCCAAACAAGCTCTTATATTTTCTATTACTACAAAAGGAAAAATACAAAATCCAGTGTGTATGTGTGTGTGTGTTGCTAGGAAGTTTGGATTTGTCAATTATGACATTCATGAGTCATGTCATCCAGAGCCGTTTTGGTGGAGTGGTTAGAATGAAGCCAGACTGAGATAGAGAATGTAGTGTTCAGTTTCAGGAAGTGTCCTGATAAAATTTTCAAGTTCCTGATAAAATTATCTTCACCTTCTACCTATTTCTTTTTAACCATTATGTTAATAACTAGAGGCCAGATGCACAAAATTCGTGCACTTGGGGTGCGGGGGAGGGAGGGGATGGGATTTCTCAGCCCTCACAGTCCCAGAGCCCTCAGGTGATGTCCAACTACGACTTAGGCCAGTTCCCCGCAGCAGTCAGTCATCCTTAGCACTGCTCGCCAGCCATGAGCCCGGCTTCTGACTGAGCAGCACTCCCCCAACACACACACCCCGTGGGAGCACACTGACCACCAGAGGGCAGCTCCTGCATTGAGTATCTGCCCCTGGTGGTTGGTGTGCATCATAGTAATTGGTCGTTCTGCCATTAGGTTGATTTGTGTATTAGCCTTTTATTATATAGGATACTATCTATACTAGAGGCCTGGTGCACCAGTGGGGTCCCTTGGTCTGACCTGCGAGGATCAGGCTGAAATCATCTCTCCAACATCTCCCGAGAGGTCCCCGTGCACGATTGGGGCTGGGGAGGGACCCCAGGAGGGCTCCAGGGTGTGACCAGCCCATCTCACCAAGTCTTGATCAGCTGGACCCCAGCAGCAAACTAACTGACTGGTCGGAGCATCTATCCCCTGGTGGTCAGTGTGCATGATAGCAACTGGTCAAATGGTCAAACAGTCAAAGGGACAACTAGGACATTAGACTTTTACATATAGATTATATACAAACACCTGTGGTAGCCACTTGGAATCCTTTTTGAAAATAGACATAGTTGAAATTGTTTAGAGTCTCTTACCTAAAATCAAGCTTTTAGCCCTCAGCATGCCTTCATTCTTATCACAGACATTTGTCTCTCCAGGAATGGGACCAACAAAGCTCTCCTGCAGGGCTTCTCTGACGCACAGCCAAATGGCAGCCAAGAAAAAAGAGCAGCTTGAATGAGTGCAACTGGGATAGTTTGGAGTAGAGGCTAGCTGACCTAGAGAGTTATGTTCATTACCTACTTATGTTAATTACCTAGAGTAATTAAGGAATGGGCATTGGAGTCTGGAAGCCTTCATTCACATGCTTGCTCTGACATTTACCAACTCACTTCACTTAATTTCCCTATTTTAAGAGGATGGTTATAGTACATGCACTTGGCACACAGTAAACACTCAAAAAAAAAAAATGTTAGCTTTTTACTAGTTAGCATGTTATATTCTTCTCATGAACCTCATACCATGCTGGACCTCTAGCTCCCAAGCTCTCTGGATTCTACCACTGAGATATGGTGTCCTGCTCCAGATGTTTCTTCTGCACTATTGATAGGATTTTGGGCTGCCTAGTGGGCCATGTCATCCACATGATGAGGAATTCCATCCCATGGCAGTGATGGGTGTATCCGTGTGACACTGCCATGAATGTCCATGACAGGAGATATCAAGACACCTGGAGCCTTATGAAGAGAGGAATAGGTAGGGCTTTGAGAGACAACCCTTTGTTTGCATACACCAACTTGATGTTGGAATTTCTCAGAAGCTGGGCAGGGATTGACATCTAAATCCTAGATAAGGAATCAGAGCTGGGTAACAGGTAACAGATAACCAGGTAGATAAGAAAAATAGCATATATTGCTGGGACCGGTTTGGCTCAGTGGATAGTGTCGGCCTGCAGACTGAAAGGACCCAGGTTCGATTCCGGTCAAGGGCATGTATTTTGACCAGTGCATGAGGCAGCAGTGGATAGTGTCGGCCTGCAGACTGAAAGGACCCAGGTTCGATTCCGGTCAAGGGCATGTATTTTGACCAGTGCATGAGGCAGCTGATTGATGATTCTCTCTCATCGATGTTTCTAACTCTCTCTCTTCCTCTCTGTAAAAAATCAATAAAATATATATTTTTAAAATAAATATTTCAGAGGCTTTCCCTGACTACCCACCCCTCAGAACTGTATCCCCTTCTCAGCCTGTGTTTTTTGTTTTTCTCATATCATTAACCAAACCTATATTTGATTTAGTCCTATTACCGTTTACTTGTCCGTTTCAAAAGAATGTAATATCCATAAGGGACCGGGAGTTTGTCTAACTTGTTCACTGTTGATGGTGTTTGAGACTGAGCAAGAGGTAAATAACTATTCCTTGAATAAATTAATGTCAGATGGCTGTGGTGTTTGTTACTTCTATGTCCTGCACCTTCTCTCAGCAACCTGCAACCTCATGAGAAATAAGCAATTAGCCAAAAGCTGTCCCCTGTTTGCTGTTGATTACATAACTGCATAACTGTCGCTGTTAATATTTCACATTCACATTAAGGCGGTATGATTTTCAATGCAGTTTCCAAATTTTATTTGGGACAACTCTCCCAAGGATATTCTCCCCTTTTGTTAACGAAGCCCCCAGAGGTGGCACAGCTGGTCCGTTCTTGGTCCTAGTTTGGTTGCAAAAATAGTGATATTGGTGACAGCAGTGTCAGGGCACTCTGTCCTCGCTGGAAGTGACCACCCTGACTCCTCTGACTGGCTGCCTGGGTGGGTCCTCTCCTAATCTAGACGGCAGTTCCTTGGCTGGGGGGTTGGGTGGGAGGGCTTTCCTCGCAGGTGTCCAGTGTCTTCCCGGTCTCCTCCTCGTTCGTGGCCACAGGATCCTTTGTCTCTGGATTCCAGGCTTCCCTGACCACCCTGAAGGGCGCTCCGTGACCAGGCACGACCACGTCGGCAGTGCCCAGTACCCTCTTCCGGCTCCGCTCCTGGGCCACCGGGTCTTCGCTCAAGGCCTGCCAGAAGTCCTCGTCCCCATCGCTCTCAAACACGTCGCCCACCACTGCTACGGTGCCCATGACCGTGCCCGCCACCATCACGCTCACGTCCCGCTGGCCCCCGTGGCCGGGCGTGGCCCACACCTCGAGTCCCGGCCCCAGCCGCAGGGGCCGCTCCTCCCCGAGCCCGTGGGGAAGGTAGCGGCCCCCGGGGAGGCAGAAGTCATGCGAGACCAACAAGGCGGCCCCTGGGAATAGCCCCAAGTTCCCGATGTGATCCGAGTGTCCGTGGGTTCCCACCACCAGAGTCACGTTTGCGGGGGCCACGCCCTGCTCCGCCAGGGCCTTCAGGAGCCTCTCCCGGGCCCAGGGGCCTCCGGTGTCCACGAGGATGGGGCCCCGGGCGGCCTCCTCCAGGGCGGTCTTGGCCTCGCCGCTCTCGGGCCGCGGCTGGAGGCGGCTGGAGGCGCAGGGCAGGATGAGGGTCACCGAGCCGTCGGCGCGCACGGCGCCGCCCACTCCCTCCGGCTCCACGTAGCCCCGCAGCAGAACCACCACGGAGAAGGGGTCGCCGGGCAGCCGCAGCGGGGCCTCCCCGCGCAGCCGCTCGGTCCGCACCACACTGCTCATGGCGGGCGAAAGCGGGGCTGCGGGCCCAGGTCCAGCCCCTTAGGGTCCCCACACTCCCCGGAACCTCCAACAAGTGGTCTCCGTTCTTGCCGCCCCCTCTCTTAAAGTGGTATCGCCCTCGGCCCCCTTCCGAGGATGGATGGTATCGCCCAACCTTTTTCTTCCACGTAAAGCGGCGCGTTTTTTCAGCGTTTTTAGGGCCCCGCGCCTTGCCACCGTCTCGTGGTAGGTCCACGCTCGTCACCCCCCAAGGAGGTCCTTTTTAGTTCCTTCACTATAACCTAAGCCGCCCTCTACCTTGGACCCAGCTTTACGCCCCTTAGGTTCTGAGGCAAGGATGGAAACGGGGAAAAAACGCGAAGGATTTTGTCCCCTGCGAGCTCTCATAAGCCCAAGTATGGCGGCCGGCACGGGACTACCCAAGGAGTTCTATCCCGGCCGCGTTTTCCGGCGTGCGCGGACTCGGACCCCGGCCCAAATACCTTCCTCGGCCTGGTATTCCTGCCAGCTTCCCTGGGCTGCAACGTTATTACCAAGCACCATTAGCTTCTACCAGGACGACAGCCAACCGCCCTTTTCCCTGGGCGGGGCGCCGCCACATCAGCCAGCTACGATGTGTGCGCGGTAGTTGACTGAAATTTAGGTTGCAACCGATACTTAAAAAAAAAAAAAGAAAGAAAGAAAGAAAGCTTACTAGCGATATATAAAAAATTTGGCACTTGTGAAATTATGTGGCGGGCCATCGGTGAAATTAATATGAAGTAGACTAAGTGTGTCTACTCCACCTAACTTATCAAAATCACCCCATCCAGTGTCCCCCGCCTCTTCGGTCACAGTTTGTGGGCATGTAGCCTTCTGGACGCAGGCGGTGTATATAAGGTGCGGAGAATGCCCTTCTGGCTGCATCCTTGTAAGGGTCTAAAAAAAGGCAAAGTGATGTTCCCAAGGCCCACAATTCCTATGCCATTGCCGACCTCTGGGTGGGGTTTAGAAGTAGTAGAGATTTTTAAAAGGGAAAGCCTTCACTATTGTCTCCACACCTTACAGTTAAGGGAGCTAGATGACAGGCAGAGGGTAAGGCTTCTACCTACTGCTCACACCTTTCTCCCCATAGCTATGTTATGCTGTACCATCAGGATTCTGCCTGAGACCAGATGGGCGAGAACAACTACAAGCTTAGGGGTGAGACACACTCACACACACTCACACACCATAAAAGCTGTGGGGTAGAGAGAGCTCAGACTTCAGAGAACTCTCCACGACCCTTGCCCTTCCTGGAGGCTCAAAAACAAGGGTCAAAGATCCTCTGGGTCATGTTTGGAGTGGCCTGGTGTGCTGGTCATCTCTTCTTCCTTGTCCTTCTCCTCCTCTTGATCTTGTTCCTCCTCCCCTTCTGTCTTCTCTTGCCCTTCTGTGATCTCCTTTCCAGTCCATGTTTCCTGTAGACATGCTAAGGTGGGTGACAGAAAACAAGTTAGATATTGGCCCTGTGGATAGGGGGTGTTGTGGCCTGGCAGGAAAGGGACCAGCCCACACACTTACCAGTTTCAGAAGCTGCGAGCACATGACCTTCACAGAGAAAATGTTGCAGGGGCTGCTCCTGATGGTGGAAGTACCAGTTTTCCACGACTTCTTCAAACTCCTCCAGCATTTTCTCACACTGGTCAAGTGGAAGGGTCAGAAGAGTATCTGCTCTGCTGGGCTCTGGGAACCTTCCTCTTTGCTCTTTACTACCTGTCTCCCCATCCCCCTCCACCCCCCACCTTGGAGATGCAGGTAGCCAGGAGTTTAAACGTGGCTTATTAGATGTGTGATCCCCATTCATTCAACAAACATTTACTAACAGCTACTCTCCTGAGTAGGTTATTAAACTCTAAGTTTCAGCTCCTTGTCTGTAAGATGGGAAATGGTAATCAGGTTGTTGTAAGGGCAAAATGAGGCAGCAGCTGAAATGTATGTGGCTCCAAATTCGCACATGTTGGTACTCAGTAAGTGGTAATGCTTATTATTAGTCTCCATTATTACTTTTTTATATACTCCAGGTGCTTGTCAATCAGTGACAGTCCTCACTCTGCCCCCTTCTCCCTGCTTAGAGGTAGAACTCCCTAGGACCTAGTTCCCCTTTCAGGTTCCCTTCTCACCCCTCCCTGGGCTGGATCCCATCCTACCTGCTTCTTGAGGAATGTGACCTCCACACTGGGCTCGTCCCACAGCTCCAGAGGGATCCCCAGGTCCACCTTGACTCCCTTCTGCACCAGGCCTTTCAGCGTTGCCATGGTCTGACTCTGCCCCTGTGAGATGGGAATTTGGGGTCAGCCCAGCCCACTACCTCAACTTCTTCCTTTCCCTTTCCACCACATCAGTTTGTCAACCACCGGAGTGTGAAGGGTAAGTTCTATGAGGGAGAGATGAGGAAGCCTACAGATGAGGAGGGGACACCGAAGAGCTAGAGAAGGAGGCTCCAGAGGATATAGGCCTAAGCAGTGGGATCCTGCCCTGGGGAGGAGTCTGACCTTGGCATATCTCAGTGAGCCCTTGCGCTCAGCATGAACACTGTAATCCAGAGTTTGCTCACATAAATTCTCCAAGGCCTCTTCTAGCCTTGTCTCCCTGTGGGGAGAGGGGAAACAAAGACTCCTTGAATGCTGTATGAGCTCCCAGAGCTCTTTTGGGGGTTGAAAGATGGAGGGGCATCAAGAAGGACTCACGAAACGCTGTAGGGGACGTGTCTTTTCCTCTTGCCCGTGTCCAGCACCTGCCCCAGCTCCAGCACCTCTCGCGATCGTCCAGTGCGACTCAGCTTTTCCTGTAGCTCCAGACTCAGCAGCTTACACACTGCATGTCCAAAGGGACATGAGAGATAAACAAACATGCCAGCAACTCATTCTGCAGATGAGCCAAAGCAGCAGAGCCTGCTGGTTACACATGCAGACTCTGGAGCCAGCCTGGTTTACAATCCTGACTCAGCCGCTTAGTAAGCTGTGTAGCAATCTGCTGTGCCTTGGTTTCTTCACCTCTAAAATGGAGATAATAATAGTATCTCCTTATAGGGATGTGGTGAGGATTAAATCCATCCATGTAAAGCCTTTACAATATGCCAGCACAAAGTGAGCAGTGTATAAGTCTTTGCTGTTATGAGGCAGTCATTTATTGGGCTCCTTCTGGATGCACAATAGCAATAGAGAGCAAGTAAGACCCACCATCCCTATCCATGAAACACTGCCAATGCAGTGGGAATAGGAAGATGGCAATATGGTGTGATGATTCCTACAATAGGGATTAAGACCCTAGCTTGTTTGGCTCAGTGGATAGAGCATCAGCCTGTGGACTGAAGGGTCCCAGGTTCTATTCCAGTCAAGGGAACATGCCCAGGTTGTGAGCTCGAGCCCCAGGAGGGAGTGTGAAGGAGGCAGTTGATCAGTGATTCTCTCTCATCGATGTTTCTATCTCTCCCTTATATTAAGCAGGGGGGGGGGGGAGGAATACCAAGAGACTTAATCTCATTGGGAAATGCAAAATTCATTCAATGGTTACATATTGACTTCCTGCTAGCCTGGGATTTCCTTAAGGGTGAGCATTGCATCTGTTCCACCACTGTCTTTCCAGCACCATCATGTGATCTGGCATGTTATGGGTCCCAAGAAAGGAGTGGCCTATACAAAAGTGCCAAGTGAACTAACCGGGAGCAAGTAACCAAAGTGCCTAAAATATGCCAGGTACTGCTCTAAGATCTGGGAGACACAGATACTCTCTTTCCCTCTTTTACAATACAGTGAGAGGTGACAGATAAGAAAAGAAGACTTCCAAAGGAGGTGACATTTAAATTGTATCTTGGAGAACCACATGTAGAAGTGAGAGGGAAAAACAGGCTCACTAGCTGCTGAGTGCAGTGTGGCTTCAGTATGGGCACTATGGGGATGGGATTTTGATTATGGAAAAGAAAGAAAGGGGGTGTGTGTCATAAAACAAACATATGTTCTGGCCCTAACAATAATCTTGGCTGTGCTCTAATCACTGCAGGAAGCCTGCACAGGTGTTAAAGCAAGGACAGACGAGATTGGGTCTGTGTTTACAAATCCTGACAGAGGAGTAGGAGCACAAGTGAAATGAGAGTAGAGATTAGGTTTAAGTCTTGAGGAACAACGATATTGAAATGCAGGTTAAAAGAAAAAGAATCCAGGGAAGAAATTAGAGCCAGGAAGGCGGCAAACTAGGGAACCAGAGCATTCAATGAATGGCCCAGCTCTGAAATGCCCTCTCCCTATTATTGCTCTCTATTGCTATTGTACATCCAGATGGAGCCCAATAAGTAACTGCCTAACACCAGTTGGGACCCACAAATAGTGCAACCACAGAAGATACTGCTTGCTGTAAAATCCACACAGTTCACACACACACACCCTTTGGAAAGCCTCACACCTATGGGGAATCTCTCCCAGTTGTGTGGCCTCTTTCATTTATTAGCTTCAAGGGCTGATTCACTCATCCCCAAGCCCTGTCAGGAGAACGCGGAACCTGTAATTTGGGAGTGTCTCTGCCGAGGTGGAGCAACCACAAAGTGAGCCTAACATCCCACTCCTGCAGGATCTCCAGATTGAGGTCTAGCGTCTAGTGGCATGGGCGGAGGGGTGGGGGGTGTGAGGGGAGACGCGCGCGTGCACATACGCACACACAAGATGCTCAGTAGCTTGATGAGCCTGGGCAGATAGTCTCTGAACTACAATTCCCACAAACCATTGGGGCCCAGACCACCCAGAAAAAGCGGGCTCTCTCTCTGGATGTCTCCTGGGAATTGTAGTGCCATAGATTTGGGATAGCCCTGGATCCCATTCGACTTCCGCCAAACTCCACCAAAAAAACCTCCATAAGGTCTTCAAGGAGGTTGAGTGACCCACCCATCACGGTCCATTTGGTCCAGCCCGAACAAAGGAGATGGGGCAGGGGGATGCCAAAAGAGCTATTCCTTTCAGATACCTTCGCATTTGCTGGGCAAGCGTTCTGTGTCATCGTCCTCCTCCTTCGGCGTCCCAGCCCAAGCTGGGACGTGTGCAGTCAAAACGAAAAGCAATATCCCCAACGGCACAGGTCCCATGACAAAGTGCTGCTGCCCACAACCAAACACCCCTCGCCTTCTAACCAACTTCGGGGAAGGCCGCGGGCCCTTTTAATTCCGAGGGGTTTGGCGGCAACTCTAATAGTCTCCAGCCTATCCCCGGAGGCGCACGCGCAGTGCGGACCCAGGAGGGGGCGGGGCCCTCCGCGCTCCGGCCGTCCCCGCCAGGGTTTTGTGGCGCCTCTGGCAGGTCCTGGCCGCCGGGTAGTGAGGAAATACACAGAAGGAGTTACCACAGAAGTGTCCGCTCCTGACATGTATGTATAAAAACATACGGGTTTTTTTTAATTTCAGGCCGTGGTCTAACGAACTTATTCTTTCTCAGAGAAAGGGCAGGGACTTGCTCCTTTTCTCTGCCAGGACCGGCTCCCGGGAGGGGGCGGGGCCAACATGGCGCCGGGCGCCGGCTGAGCGGCGCTTCGGCGGCGGTGAGAGTTTTTCGTGCCTGGCGCGCTCGGCTGGCGGGAGGGGGTCGGGTCGCGTGGTACCATGGCCTAGACCCCTGGGCGGGCCTGTGTGGGGATCAGGAAGAGGACGGTTGGTTGTGTGTCCGTTCCCGTGGGGACTCTCGTGTGTTTGCATGGGAGGGATGACGGGGATGAGGTGGGCGCTCTGCTCCTTTCGAGCTGGACCCATGGCCTGGGGGACCTTCGGCCCGTTTTCCTGTTAGCTCTAGCTGCAGTTAAGCCTTTCTGCCGACTGCACTGACCGGAGGGGCTGTCGAGCGCTGTGAGCTTTTTCTGGCAGGGTGTTGATGGGTTAGTAGTTCTCCAGGACGCGGGGACTCGACCGCTGCTTGCACGCCCGACTCCAGGCACAGTGCGAATTTGTGTGGAATGAATAAGACTTGCCAAAGTGGAGGAAAGCTGGGGTGTTTTGAGAAGAACCAAATTCTCTTTGGTCTCCCATCTTCTCACGCCTTTCAGCACGTCCTCACCAGCCCCCACCCACCTACATCCCGCCGTCAATCCTAAACACTTCCGGCGTCAGTGGTCCTCACACCAGCTGTAAGCGTGCAGTAGGTTCCAAGGTTGGGTCTGTACTTGTTCGTCTTGATAATACTGGTATCGAGTGGGTGTGGAGCACTTAGATCTCTAATCCTCACAGTTGGTTCATTTATTCAAATATATATTGAATATTTACAGTGTCTCAGGCAATAGTCTGCTGACTTGGAACACATGAGTGAACATAGTAGACAAAGATCTCTGTCCATATGGTGCAGGAGGAGGAGATAATACAATATATATTAGATGTTAAATGCCAAGGGGAGGGAGAGGATGGAGTGGAGTATGTGGTATTAAACAGGGTGGTGGAAATAGGCAGTCAAACTGTCATCTGGGAAAGAGCATTCCAGGCAGAAGAAATAGCAAAGGCCATAAAGCAAGAGCAGGACTGTCAGGTTTGAACAGCAAAGACAGTGGCACTTTATCAAGCTGGAAGAGGAAGGAAAGGAGGTAAGAGATGTCATGCAGAGAGAGCCTTGTAGACCATAATAGGAATTTTGGATTTTTCTGGATGGTCAATGGGGAGCCATTACAGAGTTTGAACAATGACCCAATCTGATGTATAATTTGACAGAATCACTCTGGCTGCTGTGTTGGGAGTAGAAGTAAAGAGCAAGGTGGAGCCGGGAGAGCTTTTCAGGAGGCTATCGAAGTTATCCAGGTTGTAGATGATGCGGGCTCTGGGCCTGGGATATAAATTTGGCCATTGTCACCCTATTAATGATACTGAAAACAAGAGAGGTTGTGGTCACCAAGTCAGTCAGTGTAGCCAGAGAAGAATAAGGACTGAGACTAGGACATTCTAACATTAAGCAGGTGAGGAGGAAGAACCGGAAGTGGAAACTGAGGGGCAATGGCCGGTGAGGTAGGAGGAAAACCAGCGGTTGGTGCCACAGTGGAGTAAAAAAAAAAAAAAAAAAGAGTTTTCAGAAGGTAGTAATCAGTCATGCTATGTACTGCTTTGAGGTGAAAGAAGATGAGGACAGAGTGGGCCTTGGATTTGGCAATGTGAAGTCACCCGTGACCTTGAGAGTGTCAGGGATCTAGAGGGGCAAGAGCCCCATTGGAGTAGGTTCAAGAGAGGAGAGGAGAATTAGAAACAAAGTTATGACAACTTTTTGACGGAGTTTTATTGCAAGAATGAGAAAAAATTGGGTATAACATATAAAGAAAGTAAGGTAAAAGGTGTGTTTTAATGTATAATCTGGTAAAATACACATAAAGCCCACCATCCTAACCATTTTTAAGTGTAGTTGAGTGGCATTACCGGTAAATACATTCACATTGTTGTGTAACCATCACTATCATCCATCTCCAGAACTCTTCCCATTGTAAAGCTGAAATTCTGTCCCTATTAAACAATAACTTCCCATTGCCCCTCCTTCAGCCCCTAGCGACCACCATTCACACTTTCTGACTCTGAGTTTGACTACTTTAAGACCCTCACACAAGTGGAATCATACCATACTTGTCTTTTTGTGACTGGCTTGTTTCAATCAGCGTAACATCCTCAGGGTTCATTCATGTTGTAGCATGTGTCAGAATGTCCTTCCTTTTTAAGGCTGTTCTTAAGCCAGGAAAAAGAACTGCATTTTGTAGGCTGATGGAAATGACCTGGTAGGTTGCACAATTGATGAGAGAGATGGGAGAAACACTGGAATCATGTTGGAGGTGGTGACAGGCATGAACAATTTATAGCAACAGGTGGGAAGGCAGGGTATATGGATACCAGTGCTACTTGGTGGGTAGACATGGGGAAAGTCTGGAGGTCCCTTCTGATGGCCAAAGGTGAGGAAGGAGAAAGGTGGTCACACAGGACAGAGGGAAACTGAGTGCACAGAGTTATAGTATGCTTGTCTGGCAGGATAAGGGCCCATTTGAAGTTTATGGCCATGAATTTAAAGTGGTAATTAGCCATGATGGTTGTGTATTTTTCTCACATTGAATTGTATAAGAATATAGGCTCAGGGTGGGAGAGTTCTTTTAACCAGGACTGTATTTGTGTCAAGTAATAATGCAAGAAGGGACAAGAGAGATGGAAGCATGCGTAAAACAACCTTAGGAAAAAAGTGGTTTCCATATTTTATGGAAATATGGAAACCCAAACCAGGGACAATTTAAGTAACCTGCCCTAGTAACACAGCACAGTAATGCTAGGGCTTGTATTTAAATTGAGAGTTAAGATCATCCCTATTGCCGAGACCGGTTTGGCTCAGTGGATAGAGCGTCGGCCTGCGGACTGAAAGGTCCCAGGTTCGATTCTGGTCAAGAGCATGTGCCTTGGTTGCAGGCACATTCCCAGTAGGGGTGGTGCAGGAGGTAGCTGATCAATGATTCTCTTATTATTGATGTTTCTAACTCTCTAACCTTCTCTCCTCCTCTCTGTAAAAAAATCAATAAAATATATTTAAAAAAAAAAAAAAAGATCATTCCTATTATACCTCACTTGTATAGTGCCTGGCATAGAATCAGAGCTCAATAAATTACGTTGAACTGGATCGAATTGCTACCTCCTTCTGTTACGCCCAACGCTGACTCATGTGGGGATGGACAGAAGGTCCCACGAATTCTTCCCATCCTTATTCTCCTCCATTTGTTGTGGCCTCTCCTGAGCAGACAACCCCTCTACTTTGGGTCTCACATTTCTTTTTATCTCTTCTGCCCACCCCATCCCCCTGCCAGGGTCTCCACCTCTCCACCCTGGGGCACCATCCTTCAGAGGAGGGCGGAAGAGCTCCAGCATGGCTGAGGAGAAGAAGCTGAAGCTCAGCAACACGGTGCTGCCTTCGGAGTCGATGAAGGTGGTGGCCGAGTCGATGGGCATCGCCCAGATTCAGGAAGAAACCTGTCAGCTGCTGACAGACGAAGTCAGTTACCGCATCAAGGAGATCGCACAGGTCATCTGGCCTCTCTACCCCGTCCTGCATTGAATGGAGGATGCCCGGGCCCTCTTCTCCCTCCGGGTCTCAGGCTGACATTTGTTCTCCCACCCCAGGATGCCTTAAAGTTCATGCACATGGGGAAGCGGCAGAAGCTCACCACCAGTGACATTGACTATGCTCTGAAGCTAAAGAATGTGGAGGTGATTGGGACATACAGGACTGAGATGGGGATGGGGGTGAGAACAGTCCTTCCATGGCCCCCCTTCTCATCCTGCTGCCTTTCTCTCTCTCCTGAGTTAGCCACTGTATGGCTTCCATGCTCAAGAGTTCATTCCTTTCCGGTTCGCCTCCGGTGGGGGCCGGGAACTCTACTTCTATGAGGAGAAGGAGGTTGACCTGAGTGACATCATCAATACCCCTCTGCCCCGGGTGCCCCTGGACGTCTGCCTCAAAGGTTGGGGGAAAGGAGAACGGGGTGGCAGGGCAAGGAAAGGAGGGGCAATGCTTACGGGTTTAAGGAGACTCACAGGGATGAAGCCCTCGGTGTGGGGTCCCTGGTGAGTGGCAGGAAGTGGGAACAGGAATGAAAACACACATTCCTTAGTGTGGAGTGACTTCCTAGTATTCATGTGCAACAGTTCAGCTTGATACTTTCCTTCCTCACAGCTCATTGGCTGAGCATTGAAGGTTGCCAGCCAGCTATCCCAGAGAATCCACCTCCAGGTAACCGCCCTGCCCAGAGCCCACCCCTCTGCCTTTCCCCCTCTTCTTCCCCCCCCTCCCCCCCCCGCCACACACACACACACACACACACACCTCCTTCTACCTCTCTCAACACTCTTGCAACTGACTGCTTTCCCACCAGCTCCCAAAGAGCAGCAGAAGGCTGAGGCCACAGAACCCCTGAAGTCAGCAAAGCCCGGCCAGGAGGAAGATGGACCCTTGAAGAGCAAAGGTCAAGGTGCTGCTCCAGCTGATGGCAAAGGTCAGTCCTGCTAGGCCAGGCCTCTTCGGGCTCTTTCCCCAAAGCCAGGTAGTCACTGGTGAATTGGTGAGGTCAGCCAGAAAGCCCCAAAAGGGATCACCCAGCACAGAAGGTCAAGGTTTCTCTGATCCAAAGGCCTCTTCTGGAGCTTTCTTTTCCAAACCCATCTTCCCAATTTACACAGGGAAAGAGAAGAAGGCACCACCCCTTCTGGAGGGGGGCCCTTTTCGATTAAAGTCCCGAAGTATACACGAGTTGTCTGTGGAGCAGCAACTGTACTACAAGGAGATCACTGAAGCCTGTGTGGGGTCCTGTGAAGCCAAGAGAGCGGTGAGGCCCCCCTGCCTTTACCGCAAGTCCCCTTCTCGGAGGCCTCACAGATTCTCCCCATGCTATCTGCCCCGCCTCACTCCCTCCTCCCGCAGGAAGCCCTTCAGAGCATTGCCACAGACCCAGGGCTCTACCAGATGCTGCCGCGATTCAGCACCTTCATCTCAGAGGGGGTGAGAGGATCCAGACCCCTCCTCTGCTCCTATGGGGTCAACGCCCTGGCATGAGGTTCCAGGGGGTGAGGAGTTGGCAGGGGAAACTCATCTAGTGTTCCCTGCCCTGTCACTTCTCCCTCCTCCAGGTCCGTGTGAACGTGGTGCAGAACAACCTGGCCCTGCTCATCTATCTGATGCGCATGGTGAAGGCACTGATGGACAACCCTACCCTGTATCTAGAAAAATACGTGAGTGGTCCTGCCTACCCACCTCTCATCCCAGGCTTTGGAGACCTCACTGCCACCAACAGGAAGCCAGTTATCATAATTAGCTGCCTTGTCACTTCTCTCTTAGGTGCATGAATTGATTCCAGCTGTGATGACCTGCATCGTGAGCAGACAGTTGTGTCTGAGGCCAGATGTGGACAATCACTGGGCACTCCGGGACTTTGCTGCCCGCCTGGTGGCCCAGATCTGCAAGCATTTCAGCACAACCACTAACAACATCCAGTCCCGGATCACCAAGACCTTCACCAAGGTGAGCCAGAACAGGAATGTAGCCCTTTCACACCTCTACCTCAGGGCTGTCACCAGGACAGTGAGAGCAGTGGTGGGTCAGTTGGGAGGAATTGAAAACAAGGGCAGAGGGATTGGGAATGGGACTGGAGTCGTATGCATGTATATCTGTAATGTCTTAATGATCTACAAGGAAAAGTGTGTTTGAGACTTGGGTCCTTATCAATTAGGCTTTCAGGCCCATTTACCTGGATTTATTTTCCATCCTCTTACAGAGCTGGGTGGACGAGAAGACTCCATGGACTACACGTTATGGCTCCATCGCAGGCCTGGCCGAGCTGGGACATGATGTCAGGCCCCCATGGGGAAGCACTGGGGGAGGGAGGCATCATATCATAGTGGCCAATACCTACCACCTGGGAGCCTCTGTGGTGACCCCAGGCCCTGGCTTCTCTCCTTCCTTCCCAACAGGTGATTAAAACTCTGATTCTGCCGCGGCTGCAGCAGGAGGGGGAGCGGATCCGAAGTGTCCTGGATGGCCCTGTGCTGAGCAACATTGACCGAATTGGAGCTGACCACGTGCAGAGCCTCCTCCTGGTGACCAGATCCCCCAGGCCCTCCCCCAGATCTTCCCACTCCTCCTCTCCCCTTCCTCCCCGCCTCCACACACATATACACATACAATGTTTAGCAAGAATGTGGTCTTTTATTCATTTATCCCATCTTTGCCTCATATTCAGAGAAACCTCAGAGTCCAGTACTATTTAGCAGATGGAAAAGACTGAGGCACAAAGGAGTTAAATAAGAAATAAGAGGTCTTAATTCTCAAGGCTTCCAGGCTGCACTACCCCTCATGCTACTGCATCACTGTGGCCCATTCTGTGTAAGGCAAATGCCCTATGGACCAAAACTACCTCAGATGGCACCAGGGTATTTAGCATGTTCTCCGTTCACAACAATTGGTGCCTATGTTTTCTTATGAAGAAAAACCATAGCATTCCTTATACACACTGCTATGCCAGCAGTTTGGCCTTCTACAAGAACATACTGAAATGGTAATATCCGTTTTCACGCCTTCACCATGCTTCCGGGAATCCCAGCCCTCTTTCAACCTGCTGCTTTTTTTTTTTTTTTTTTTTCTTTATCTCTACAGAAGCACTGTGCCCCTGTTCTGGCAAAGCTGCGCCCACCACCTGACAATCAGGATGCCTATCGGGCAGAATTTGGGTCCCTTGGACCCCTCCTCTGCTCCCATGTGGTCAAGGCCCGGGCTCAAGCTGCTCTGCAGGCTCAACAGGTCAACAGGACCACCCTGACCATCACTCAGGTCAGTGACGGTCCAGGGAGGAGGGGTGACCAAATGGAGAGGAGGACTGAAGAATAACGAGGGGAGACAGAGACCTAGTTTGCTTTGGGATGTGGGGTTACAGGCATGCCCATGCTGAGCACGGAGTTTTTGAAAACCCAGGGCCCTCTGAGTCAGAAGTTTTGGAGGCAGCAGGACCCCCACCCCAATGAGACCAACTCAGGAGCAAGACGAGCCCTTTTTCTTAGATGTTGACATTTTCTTCTTGCCTCTTCCTCCTGCAGCCCCGACCCACGCTGACCCTTTCTCAGGCCCCTCAACCGGGCCCTCGGACCCCTGGCCTGCTGAAGGTCCCTGGCTCCATCGCACTGCCCGTCCAGACACTGGTGTCTGCACGAGCTGCTGCTCCACCTCAGCCTTCCCCTCCTCCAACCAAGTTCATTGTAATGTCATCGTCCTCTAGTGCCTCATCCACCCAACAGGTATGTACAGCCCCACGGGACCAGGGATGATGGGAAGCAAGTCACATGCTGTCCTGAGAGGCCCCAGAGTAGGCCCAGTCACCTCTGGGCCCAAAACAGCAGCTAGAAGGAGCACTTCCCAGGGGCCCAAAGGCCACAGCTTCTCCCCCTGAGGGTGAATCAGAGGACGAATTATTTGGTTGGAGCAAGTAAGGTATTCCCCCAGGTCTTGGGGAGTAGTGAGGATGCAAGATAACAGACACTGACTTTCCGTTCTTCCCCCAGGTCCTGTCCCTCAGCACCTCAGCCCCTGGCTCAGGCTCCACCACCACGTCTCCTGTCACTACCACAGTCCCCAGTGTTCAGCCCATTGTCAAGTTGGTCTCCACTGCCACAGCTGCACCCCCCAGCACTGCCCCCTCCGGCCCCGGCAGTGTCCAGAAGTACATAGTGGTCTCTCTTCCCCCAACAGGGGATGGCAAAGGAGGCCCCACCTCCCACCCTTCCCCGGTCCCTCCCCAATCCTCAGCCCCTTCCCCACTTGGGGGCAGTGCCCTCTGTGGGGGAAAACAGGAAGCTGGTGATAGCCCTCCTCCAGCTCCAGGGACTCCAAAGGCTAATGGCTCCCAGCCCCCTGGATCTGGCTCGCCTCAGCCTGCCCCTTGATGCTGTCACACAACTGCCAATCTTCTCTTCCCAAGATTCTCTCTCTCTCTCTCTCTCTACACACACACACACACACACACACACACACACACAGACACACACACGGTGGAAGGGAGTAGTCATCTGCTTCCCTCACCTTAACTTTCTTTTTAGATATTGTACAGCCAGCTCATAATAAAAGTTTGATTTGTAAGTTCTGATTCACCTCAGTCCTTCCTGTGTCCGATACAATGGAAGGATCTAACCTCTGGAGCCCTCGTGGTCTCTAGGACTGAGGTCTCTTCCAGCAGGTCCATTACCACAGGCCAGAGGATGGAGAAGACAGTATCGTCCTCCTGAACCACAGGCCACCATCTTTTCTGCCCATGTCCTTGTTTGGGGAGCCTCAGATCCGAATGACATAAGCATCGCTGTGGCTTAGGTGTCGTACCCACTTGTGGGGGTTGGCATTGCTGCAGTGTCTGAATGCCAGCCTGAGGAAGCGAACCTGGAGGCCGGAGCACGTGTGCCGGGGAAGTTCAAAGGAGAGGCTCGCAGGGCCCAGCCCCAGAGGAGGCGCTGAGGTGGACTGTCCTTGCCCAGGAGGCCCAGGCAGACCTGGGACTTCCATCTGTGAGGGACAGAGGCAGAGGGATGAGTGCTGAAGACAAGAAGGTAGGCAGGGGAGCTCCAGGGCCAGGAAGGTGACTACATTAGGAACAATGCAGCAACTATAGTAAGCGAGAGGAGTTGGGACTGAAAATGGAGGAGGGCCTTAGAGAACCAGCAGCTGATACCTGGAAAAGGCCTGAAAGCTGAGAGCCTCCTTGCACACGAGGCAGGTCCCAGCGAAGGGCTCCGTCACACAGCTCTGCCTTCTGCTCTGGGCTACTCAGCTCCTGAGACAGGCTGGAGATTGGGAAGGTGCTGGGCTCAGCCCCTGACTGCCTTGGGCAGGCCAGGTCCACCCCCACGGTCTATGTACACTCTCCTCCCCAGTGCCATCCTGTCGTCCAGGGAAGCTGGTAAAACCACAATGCCACACACTCACCTGACCACCCCTCGAGGCAGGGGAAGGTGAAGCCTGATGTTGAGAGCCTGGCTGCAAACGTGAAAGGAACAGTCAGCCCCAGAAAGGTAACGGCTTGTCTCCATGCTTCATTAATGTCACAGCTGGAATTCAGCACAAGTGCCACCCCATACCCTCCCCAAACTCTCAAGCCTCTAACTGAACTGATTCCTAGGTTGGTGGCTGCATCTGAACACCATAGTGACAGGTATCTATCTGGGCCCTTTCTCCTACTCCTCATAGCTGAACTAGTCTTGGCTACCCCACTCATACCTCTTTGGGGGCAAGTCACATCGTAACTTCAGATAAACCTGGAGCCTGGATGAGAGAATACAATACCATTACACTAGCCCAAGCATGTCAAACTCGTGGCCGGCATGCAAACAAGGCATGCGGCCCACTGGCCGAGAGTTTGACATTCTTGCTCTAGCCATAACCTGCTGGCATCTCACCAGCCCCAGACATGTACTGAAGGAAGGAGAGAGAAGGGCTGAAATCTACTCAACTTTATTAGTCACTAGCGTTCATGGGACTGAGTCCACTTGGGGGTCCGGTGCCTTTTTCTAATTTGGAACCTATACCACTAACCACCATCCTTCCCCAATAAATCTACCTACGGACTTGGGTTCCAGGGAAATTCTAGAACTGGAAATGGTCTCACCTGCCCGAGCCTCGGTCCCACTGCACAGAGGGAAAGAGCCGGAAGGGAAGTGGGGAGGGGAGGTCATCTGAGAGTTGGTACCGCATCACAGTCAGCTACGGTGAGGGAGAAACAGATCGGTCTGGTGCCTTCACACCTGAACTGCCTCCCTTCCCTTGGGCAGATGGAATATGCTAGGCCAGCCCACCCTGACCTCGCCCTGAGGTGGCTGCAAGCGGAGTATTCGATGAGACTCAAATTCATCCAGTTGCACCGAGCTGTGAAAAGAGACTTCATCCACCCGAATTCCTGGCCCATAACCTAGAAAGAAAGACTCCTCTGCTAACCCACATGTTGGGAGAGAAGAGCAGGGATGGGGTAGGGATCTGTCTCTAACTTCTCTCCATGGAACTTCTGGTAGGAGAGAAAGACCTACTTTTTTCTCACCTCTCAGTTCTGACTTCCCCACACAAAATTCTTCTGTCAAGCCAATGCGCATCTCTGTCAGGTAAAAAAAAAAAAAAAAAAGGGACATCAGAAAAGGCCACCGAATAGCACCACAAACCCCACCAAGAAGTCTGTCCCAACCCCAACCCTAGGCCCAGCCTGCAGACTTCTCACCAGAGCCACTGGGAAGAAAGCTCTTGAGTCGGATCTCTCCCTGCACATCCACCTTCAGCAGTGAGCCCTGAGAGTGGCAGAGAGGTTAATGCCCAGAGGATGACCTCCCCAAATATGTTTGCCAGATGCCCTCTGTCTTCAGCTCCAGGGCTGGGGGCCCAAACTTACATTGGATGCTATCAGTACGGACAGTCTCTCAACCACATCCAAAAACACCTCATTCTTTTGGCTCTGAGGAAGAGAGGGCATTTGGGTAGTTGGAGGCTGACTAGTGGACAGAGCAGTGGACGCTAGGGCCAGGGTTGGGAACACGAGGTATAGGAAGGGGCTGGATTATCCACATCTAGGAGAGGTGGGAAGATATGCACGGATCTTGGACTCTGGGATTCCCCTAAAACAAAATCAGGGGGTCTGAACCTGTTTAGTCCCTCACCGGGTCAGAACGGCTGGACAGGACTGGGCGGCTGGCTGCACTGCTGGGCGCCACTTTACTCTGTTGTGTCTCAGCCCCAAACTGCAAAGCACCCAAACAATCAGTCCTCAAGGTCTGGCAACCCCTGCCAAACCTTCTCCCTCCTGGTCCTCTTTCCCTCTACCCACCAAGCCAACGCTGCTGAGATCAAAGAGGCTGAAGGGCTTGCTGACCACGGCCTCAGTCTGGATGAAGTTCCTCAGCATCTCTGTGGATGTGGTCTGCACATAGCCATAATCCTACAGACAGAGGAAGAACAGTTTCAGGGTGGCCAGTGGGGGGAAAAGTGAAATGCAGTGGACTTAGCCTCACAATCAAGGAATAGATCTTTAGGGAACGGGGACAACGCAGGACGTCTTTGAACCTCACCAACACTTCATCCAGGAGTTCATAGACAAGAGCCACGTTGCGGGAGATGGTCCCCTCTCCCAGGGAGCCACAGTAATCGCCCAGGAGGGTGGCTAACCTGAGGAAAAAGAACGGAGTGTGCATCTCTTCCTCCAGTCACACCCCAACTCCCAGCTGCCCAGCCCTGCCCTCCTCACCGAGAGAGCAGCTCTAGGAGGCTGAAGGGAGAAATGTTTTCTGAAGTCGTGGCCACCAAATAGAGACCACTATGTCTGATGTGAATAAAATGACGGTCATCGTGGTGCTGAGGCAGAAGGGGGAGGGGGGAGGGAGACACGTCAGGAAGAGAGTTGTGCTTAAGGGGCCCAACTAGTACTCTGATTAGCTGGTACCCTGATTCCCCAAACCCAGCAGTGCGACCTCGGGCAAACGAGAAACCTCCCAAGGGCCCAGTTTCCCCAAGTGTAAAGTGGAGTTAATGAGAGTTCGTTCCTTCCTCAGAGGTGCTAAGGAATGAGGCATGTAAGGAGCTGTGCCTGCCATATGATTAGCGCTCAATAAACTTTCCTCAATAGTATCTGGAGGAATGCACGGCCTCCACCCCAACGGGAAGCTCTCAAGGACACAGGCCCGAGTGGGAGGAAGCGTCCCCTCCACCGGAGCCTGCAATAGCACTCCAAGCCCCCCTTTTGGTTACCATGACAACCGGGGACTCTTCTCCAGGCAGTCCCATCAGCTTCCGGTAGAAGAGCTCGGCCACATCCCGGCCGCCACTGTCCCCACGGACTGAAGGGCAGCTAAGGACCGGGAGGCACACAAGCCAGCTCTGGGACACTACTCCTTACCCCAGCTTCCCCCCCTGGACTCGTAGGTCAAGGATACAGTCTTTGTAGATGAGTGGGTCCCCCTTGGAGGACAGAATGAAGAACTGGGAAATCATGGCCGTTCTGCAGATTGGACTAGGAGAGGAAAGGAACAGCAGCCCCGAAACAAAGGGACGCGTGTAAGGCTGGCGCTTTAAGACCGAGTCTCCTCCCACGCGGGAAATCCGGCGCCTGCCCCACCCCTCCCAACCTGTCTCTTTCTTAACTCACGCCACTTCCCTGTCACTCAGCCCAAGTTCGCCTGCTGATTGGTCGAGGCTGGGCCCGCGGCGAGAGGGCGGGACAGAAATCCCCTTATGGGATTGGCCCATCCGCAGCTACGCCGGTCACGTGTTGGGCGACGTTTCGCGCCAATTTCGGTTGGTCAGCCCCAGTCTGCAGCGGGAGCGATCGCTGCTACGGGAGAGTGAGAGCTCTGAGCGCTCCAGCTGCTGCTGCACGGTCCTCAGCAGCGATGGCACATAAGGACTACGCGCTGGAGAAAGGTGAGGGATAGCAAGCTTGGGAGGAGCGTCCGGCGCGGGGACGCTCCCGGCCAGAACCTGTTGATGTGAGCTAAGGTCCCGGGGGCTGCCGCTCGGCGCGCGAGACCGGAGCCGGGGTCCAGAGGCGGCGTGGCTAAGGCACACGGTGCCTGGGAGGCACGTGGAGACCCGAGTTCGGAGAAGAGCTAGTGATGGTGTTCGGGAAAGGAGTGGGGGCGGCGGATAGCCCCGTTGGGGGTTCGTGTGGAGACGGTAGCGCCTCGAGAGGTCGGGGCCTCAGAAGGTCTTATCTAGGGCGTAGAGTCGGGCACCCCTGGCCCCGCTGCCTTCCGCGCGCTTCGGCACTCTGGAGTTGCCGCGTCTTCCCGGGACATCGAAGCCCCGGGGGCGGGCTGACCTGGGCCGCTGCGCGCGGGGATTGGCCATTTTAAGCCAACTTACAAGCGGAAGTGAAGGCGGGCGGAAGTTGCGCGACGCCTTGGAGGGAGCTCCGTGTGTAAACAGTGTCCTTCCGCGCGGTAGCCTCCGAGAGAGCTGCCTAGAGCAGGGGCGTGCCTGGAATTAAGGGTTTTAGTGCGAGTCTTAGAGGAGGTTGTAAGGAGCCCAGGTGGGGAAGACGGCTTGGCCCTGGACCGGCTGGCTAATGGCCTGACCCGGCTCCCCCGGGCGGAGGAATCCCGCGCCGTGAGGCGGCCGCATCTGGGCCCATGTGCTTCTTTGTTTACTAAGAGCGGAAGCAGTGGCGGTAGAGGGGGTGGGGTGGAGGATGGGACTAGTGGCATAGGTTTAGGGGACCGAGAGAAAGCGGGGGGATGATAATTATGGAAGAAAAGCTGAGAACCTTGAGACTTGAGTTTGCTGCTGGGAGTTGGGAGGCCTTTGGGAACGGGCACTGAGACTTCTAACGAAGGCAGACACTGAAATTACCCCAGGGGGAGGGTGTTGGGTAAATTTTCAACTGCCAAGTGATCCTTATTCTTTAGATAAATTAGACTTGTGAAAAGGAATTCTTCCCAGTTTGGGTAGAATTATGTGGGGTGGGGTGATTTAAATGTTCACATAACTAATTAGTCACTTAAACAAGAATGGGTTTCTTATATTTCTGTTGGGTTTGCAAAAAAGGTATCTGAAAGAAAGGAAGGTTGGTCATCATGATTTTACATTTACATTATAGAAAAGGTGAAGAAATTCCTACAAGAGTTTTACCAGGATGACGAGTTTGGCAAAAAGCAGTTCAAGTATGGGAACCAGTTGGTAAGTCTAAGATTGGAGGGAATGGCACCTTAAAGAGCTGTAAGGTGGCCTGGCTTATTTCAACAAGTACATTTGTCTGTAAATGACATGTTTAGTTCAGTGCCCCATACTTGGTGATAATTAAGGAGTTGAGAAGCTGTCTTTGGGGGATTAAGAAGTGAGTACTGCAGTCCTACACCATTTCTTCCCTGTGGAGACCTGGAATCTGTTCTAAGCTCACAGCGATGGTTCCTTGCACAGTAAACTTGACTCTGAGGTCTTCTCCACCCCAGGTTCGACTGGCTCATCGGGAACAAGTGGCAATGTACATAGACCTCGATGATGTAGCTGAGGAGGACCCCGAGTTGGTGGATTCAATTTGTGAGAACACCAAGCGCTATGCAAAGCTCTTTGCTGATTCTGTTCAGGAGCTGCTGCCTCAGTACAAGGAGAGAGAGGTGAGTGTTTGCAAGGAAATTCAGGTCAGGGAACTTTTATGTCAGGGAGCTTCTCGGATATTAACCGTGTTCTGAGCTAGCAGAAAGGAGGGCGATGATTTCTGCCTGCTGACCTTTATACCCCATCCTGCTCCTCATATATAGATATATAAAGTTGATTTTAGAAACACCATTCATCTGCCTACTGGGGATGTGCTTGCAACTAAGGTATATGCCCTTGACCAGAATCAAACCCAGGGCCCTTGATTCCACAGGCTGACGCTCCATCTGCTGAGCCAAACTGGCTAGGGCCTGCCCCTCATTTCCCCATCTTCCTTCCTCTGCCTATAGGTGGTAAGTAAAGATGTCCTGGATGTTTACATTGAGCACCGACTGATGATGGAGCAGCGGAGCCGGGACCCTGGGGCAGCCCGAAGCCCCCAGAACCAGTACCCTCCTGAACTCATGCGTAGATTGTGAGTGATCTCAGTGGGGAAAGGTGTGGGAATTGGTTCTTCAGGACCTTGCTAATGACTGTTTTCTCTCTCAGTGAGCTGTACTTTCAAGGCCCAAGTAGTAATAAGCCTCGTGTGATCCGGGAAGTGAAGGCTGACTCTGTAGGGAAATTGGTAACTGTGCGTGGAATCGTCACTCGTGTCTCTGAGGTTAAACCCAGAATGGTGGTGGCTACTTACACTTGTGACCAGTGTGGGGCAGAGACCTACCAGCCGGTATGTATGAAATAGGGAACAGGGATGCACTTGTTAGTGTCTTTTTTAAGAATTTCTGTGTATGAGGTATCCTTTTCTCTGTTTGTTGTAAAATACATCTGTGTTTTCACCTATCATTGTTTTTCTGGTATATAGAGGTTTTTTCACCCATTAGTGTTTTTGGTCCCTGTTAACTGTTATTCCAGAATTGTTCAAGATGTTCTTGTCAGTTCCATGTTGAGAAAACATGATGCAAGTGACTGACTCTTAAGTGGCTCGTTTTCTTCTGACTTCCTTTGGTGCTTTCTTACATCTTAGATCCAGTCTCCCACTTTCATGCCTTTGATTATGTGCCCGAGCCAAGAGTGCCAGACCAACCGTTCAGGAGGGCGACTATATTTACAGACACGTGGCTCCAAATTCATAAAATTCCAGGAGATGAAGATGCAAGAACATGTGAGCTTTGGGAGTATTGCCCAGGGAAGGTGGAGCTTGGGAGTCACTTTGAATACTCTAGTCATGAAGTGGAAGAAAGAATAGGAGGAGGTGAGGCAGAGAAGTCATCTAGGGCAGGAGGGATATTTAACTGAAATGTTTTTATTGAGCTGGGGAGAGGTAAAGGAGATCTCTGCCTTTGTATTTTTGTATTCCTGTTGGCTAGAGTGGGTCAAGGAGTAGAAGAGTGGATCCCTGAACAGGAGCTTAGATCCTAACGTAAGGTGACCAGATGTCCCGCTTTTTGACAATTTGGGACGCAGGACAAATTGTAAAAAATTGGGATGTCTGGTCACCTTATCCTAAAGGGCTTTATGTTTCTTTTTCCTTTTCTGTGTCTCTTATCCCCCAGAGTGACCAAGTGCCCGTGGGAAATATTCCTCGTAGCATTACAGTGTTGGTAGAAGGAGAGAACACACGGATTGCCCAGCCTGGGGACCACATCAGTGTCACTGGTATCTTCTTGCCAATCTTGCGCTCTGGGTTCCGACAGGTGGTACAGGTAAGAAAGGGGGTTTGAAGGGAGGAAATGTTCCCTTTTTCCCCTTGCCCACTCACTCTCACTCCACCCACAGAGAAAACTATTGACAATAAAACAATAGAACAAAGGGTTTTGTCCGGAACTCCTTCCTGAAGGAACAGTGTGGACTTGATATCATGGTCTTTTCCTGTTCAAGGGTTTACTTTCAGAAACTTACCTGGAAGCCCATCGGATTGTGAAGATGAGTAAGAGTGAGGATGATGAGTGTGGGTCTGGAGAGTTAAGCAGGGAGGAGCTGAGGCAAATTGCAGGTGAGGACCTGGGGGAAAGATTGGAATGTTTATTCCTAGCACTTTCTTTTCCTAATTTTCACTTTCCCTCAGAGGAGGATTTCTACGAAAAGCTGGCAGCCTCCATTGCTCCAGAAATATATGGGCATGAAGATGTAAAGAAGGCGCTGCTGCTCCTTCTGGTCGGAGGAGTGGACCAGTCTCCTCGGGGCATGAAAATCAGGGGTAAGAGGAAATGGGGAAGAGACTCTGACAAGGGAAGGCAAGAGTTAGCATCTTGGCTTCATGGGCACTAGAATGGATCAGAAGGAATGATCCTGAGTATGGTGGTGGGGGAGGCTTCAGAAATACTTTTCTCTGTTGCTGGACAGCTTGCATTAAAAGAATAGTTGTGGGGGCTTTCTTTTTCCAGGCAACATCAACATTTGCCTCATGGGGGATCCTGGTGTGGCCAAGTCTCAGCTCCTGTCTTACATTGATCGCCTGGCCCCCCGCAGTGAGTAACCAGACTTGGGGAAGGAAGAATAGGATTGCCACATTTATTCTCTTTTGGGGTTTGAAAGGTGGGAGAGGGTTGGGGCAGGGAGATGGCGCCAGCACCCCATAGATCTTTACCCAGGAAGGCCTGGTGAGCAAGTAAATTAGGTCAGTGCAAACCTCATTTCACTGTCCCCATTACTTGGGTCCTTGCCCTATTCTTGCTCTTTTCATTGTTCCTTTCCCTTCTAAACATGTCTGCTTGTTTCCTGTCTTCCTGACCCTGCCATTTAGGCCAGTACACAACAGGTCGCGGCTCCTCTGGAGTGGGGCTTACAGCAGCTGTGCTGAGAGACTCTGTAACTGGAGAACTAACCTTAGAGGGTGGGGCCCTCGTACTGGCTGACCAGGGTGTGTGCTGCATCGATGAGTTTGACAAGATGGCTGAGGCTGACCGCACAGCCATCCATGAGGTCATGGAACAACAGACCATCTCCATTGCCAAGGCAGGCATTCTAACCACCCTCAATGCCCGTTGTTCCATCCTGGCTGCTGCCAACCCTGCCTATGGGCGCTACAACCCTCGCCGAAGTCTGGAACAGAACATACAGCTTCCTGCTGCACTCCTCTCTCGATTTGACCTTCTCTGGCTAATCCAGGATCGCCCTGACCGAGACAATGACCTACGGTGAATTAAGCTCAACACTCAAAGAGACATATCTTAGAGATAATTGGGAGGGAGGAGAAATTGGAAAGCCCTCAAATTCTCATGAAAATGGCTCCACAATTCTTTGGGAAATGGTGGGTCTGGGCTGAAACATTAGTAAGGATTTCTTAGTAATGGTTTCCCCTGCCATACTGTGACGAGATGGAGCCCAGGGAAGAGGGAGATAAGAGTTGGGGCACAGGGTGCATAGCACCAAAAAGAGTATTCCTCCTTGTCTCCACTATTCCCAGGTTGGCCCAGCATATCACCTATGTACACCAGCACAGCCGGCAGCCTCCCGCCCAGTTTGAACCATTGGACATGAAGCTTATGAGGTAGGAGAGCTGAGTAAGGAAGGACAGTTCTGCTTCATCTTGTGTGGCAGTATTTTGGGCCTTGTGTGTCTCTTGAAAGCTTTCAGTCTTACTACCACCCTACCCATCCCTTTCTATATTCTGGTCTGAGAACACTGAGTCCAGTGTCCCCCCAAGGCTGGCCACAGAAGAACACACATCAGAACTAATCTTGCACATCACTGGCCTGTCTTGGGTGAGGCAGGCTCAGATTCTAGGCAAGGCTGGGTCCTGCTCCAAGGATACTTGAAGCCACTGTTCTCCACGGGCCTGTGATAGGGCTCCCAGTGGTCCCCCAGGTTTTTCTTCCCTGCCACCTATTCTCTTCAAGTAAACAGTTGTCTTAAAGCAAACAAAATACATTTGTTCCCTTTAGCCATATCTTGTTCAGGAGAGGACTTGACCATCTCTAGTTACAAATGGATTTGTCTTGCGCATAAGCCATTTTCCTTAAAAATCAAAATAATTTTAGATGTACCAAGAAAACCATCAGTGATATTCAAGCCACAAAGATAATGAGCTATTTTTTTTTTTTTTTCTTAAAAATTCCTCCCTAATTCCAAGAGGGTTTTTTTTGTTTTTGTTGATTTCAGAGAGGAAGGGAAAGAAACATCAATGATAATTGTTGATTGGCTGCCTCTGGCAGGTTCCCCAGCCCACAACCCAAGTATATGCCCTTGATTGGAATCTACCTATAGGACTTTTCAGACCACAGGCTCACCCTGTATCCACTGAGCTAAAGCAGCTAGGGCAAGAGTTTTTTTAAATGGGAAATTTATTCAGAAAAAGCATCCTCCATCTCTTCTGCTTTCTCACAAACTCATAGACGATACATAGCTATGTGCCGGGAGAAGCAGCCCACAGTGCCAGAGTCTCTGGCTGACTATATCACAGCAGCGTATGTGGAGATGAGGCGAGAGGCTTGGGCTAGTAAGGACGCCACCTATACTTCTGCCAGGACTCTGCTGGCTATTCTGCGACTGTCCACTGCTCTGGTGAGTGCCCAGTTCCTATTCTGCTGGAGGGTTATCTGTTTTGACTATTACTGGGCAGCCTGCAGTAACGTCCTTTCTCATTGCCGCCTCCCTTCCACTCAGGCCCTGCTGGGGCTAAAGTGCTGACAGTGCAGATAGTGATCCTCTCGTGCTACCGCACTGTGGGTACTTGCTGCTCCAGCAGGGCACGCACAGCGTCCATGGAGGGAAAGGCCTTTCTGCTCAAACCTCACTATGGGGGTGGGTGGGGTGAATTTCATTATGTCCTAGATCCTGTGCTAGAAATCTTCATTTCTGCCCTCACATCTTGGACCTTAGTCCTGGGGGCTCCAAAGTGCTGTTCGTGCAGGTAGTGTGATTACCTGACCTACTGCTGAGCTAGCACTTCCCGAGCCCCAGGGATACCTCTCTGCCAATCGCTTTCTTGGCTGAGCTCCCCAAGCTCCATCTGTCATGGTGCGGGGGAGCCCATTGGAATTCAGAAGGCTCTAGTCTCCCTCGCAAGACAGCTGAACACCGGGACTGGCCAGTGTTGAGAGGCGGAGACTTGGGCAATTGCTGGACGCTGCCCTGGGCATTGCACTTGTCTCGGTCTGACAGTGCCGGCCCCACACTGCGGATGTTTAGAGGGGAGGGAAGGGGGCCTCCACTGGTTTTCTGAGTAGGCAACACAGAAGGGGGTTCCCTGACTGTTCCACTCCCCTCCTCCTGTTCCCATCTGTCCCTACCTTCCCCTTAGGCACGTCTGCGAATGGTGGACACAGTAGAAAAGGAAGATGTGAATGAAGCCATAAGGCTAATGGAGATGTCAAAGGACTCACTGCTGAGTGACAAGGGACAAACGGCTAGGTGAGTGGTTTAATGGAAATCAGGAGTTCCTTTAGCAGACCACTTTTCCTGTGGCTTCTGCAACGACACATGTATGATGGTGGCTTCAGAATTGCAATATCACTGTTCTCTGACATGTTGGATGCTCTTGTTTGTACCCTGACTTTACACACCCACACTTGTTGCCTTTAGGACTCAAAGACCAGCAGATGTGATATTTGCCACCGTTCGTGAGTTGGTCTCAGAAGGCCGAAGTGTCCGATTTTCCGAGGCGGAGCAGCGCTGTATATCTCGTGGTTTCACACCTGCCCAATTCCAGGCAGCTCTGGATGAGTATGAGGAACTAAATGTCTGGCAGGTCAATACTGCCCGGACTCGGATCACTTTTGTCTGATCCCAACCCGCTTGTGACGCTGGAGTCTACTCTACATAGTGTGTGCAAACTCCCCTCCCCCTTCCTTTAAAGGCCCGAATTGCCCTTGAGGGAAAAGGATCCCTTGTTTCCTGAGCTGCACTTTTCTTCATTCCTTTTGCTAATAAAGTGTTTATAGATTACTGCCTTTTGCCAAAATGAAGTATTGTGTGTACTATATGCATAACCTGTTTGTTTCATACTTGTCTTCTTTCATCCACTCCATAAATACACTAAGTACCTGCCAGGCATTCATATAGATATGGGATGTGGTGTGAGATAAGAATCCCGCTGCACTGAGACTCTTTGCCCTGGATCCCCTTTGGCTCAAGTGTATATAGAGGTGTCACTAAGGTTCTGAGGAACCAGCTTCTCCGTTTCCTTCAAAAATGCCTCTGCACTTTTATTACACCTCCCTAGTCCCCAACTCCTACTTGAAAGTCTTATTCAGGGGGTGATGGAAACCAAGGACCTAAAAGAAGGCATGTGAAATGTGATGCCTGGCACAAGTAATTACACAGGACAATCCCCATGTTTTTATCACCTGGCTTCATCTCTAAAGTATAAACACTAACACCTCTGCCTCATCAGGCTGAGATGTCTGTAGGTCAGGCAAATATATACCCAGTGTAACAAGCATTCAATAAACCAGCAACAAATAGGAAACCTCAGTAATATTCACTGCCCAAAGGATCAAAGCTTTCAGTTGTCTCAGAAATGTGCTTATCCCTCTTCCAGTCTGAAAAGGATTAAGTTTGGGAAAGTAGTCCTTCTTACAGGAAGACATTAAATTGGTTGTGTAGATGGAAGCAGGCAGTTTTCTGCTCAATAGTCCACCTGACTAGACAGTCACTGAAAAGTATGGAGAAGAGCTGATGATAGGGGATTCCTGCCTCTGCACAAGGCTGGAACCAAGGGTCTCCTTTAAGATGGCTGAGGAATCTGGGGTACCTAACAAGAGGACAGAGCCACTGAAAGGGGTGCCGAGGAGCTGCTCCCCTTTTATTGATGACAGGCTTCTCTAAAGGAGTGTAGCACCCCTCCCCTCTGTCAGTCGTGGCCTGTGGAGCACAGAGGGACCCTGTGCGTCATCTCTTCAAGTATCCTCAGAAGAAGAGCCCCCGCATCCGCCTGCCGATGCCTTGTCGATCATAGAGGACGTTGAACTTGTTCACGAACTGGTTCATGGTGTTGCAGGTTTTGGTGATGGTGCCAAGGTAGGCCATCAGCCCCACATCATTGCATTGCTGAGGGAACAGAAAGAACCAGTTCCTCACAGCATGCCCGGGGACAGTTGAGCCCCATGTCCTGCATGCGGTAATGGCAGCATTATGCCCCACCTCCCCATCCTGGGTTTCACACTCACATCATAAAAGTCTGTCTTGAACTTGTCTGTGCTGAGTACTGGGAGGCAGTGACACAGAGCATAGGCCTCCCGAAGGATCTCATGGTTAAAGGGGACCTCTCCTGAGGGCACAAAAAGTGACTGCATTAATATGGGCACTGTCGCTTCACCAGGAAAGAAGAGTGCCAGGGAGACCCCTCTCCTACCTGCTTCAGAGGCCTTGACGTACTCCAAGATGAGCTTGACGCGGCTGTGCAACATCTTGATAGCACTGTGCTGCGCTATCAGGTGTTCGGCTACTGAAGGATGAGGACAGGCCATGGTTGAGAAGACTTGTGACCACACCTTCCACCCCCCACGTCCAAGGACACCCCTCCAGCCTCAGTTACCAGTAGAGTTCTCTCCACTCCCTGTTGCTGTCATCCGGGCCACATGGTCTACACCAATGCGCTCAGCTTCCTCTGTGGCCAGAGTATAGGTCAGTTCGGCGAACAGCATTGTGGCCTACAGAGCACACAGGGACAGTCAAAAGCAGGAAACACCAGGGGCAGGATCTGGGGGTTGAAAGGGCATTACCTCTCCATTGATTATATCGATGACCGACTCAAAAACGCTCACAGGAAGCTGTAAAGAGATGGAGAACAGCTCTCACGTTAAATGTACTGGAACCTATTCCATGTGCCAAAAATTGGGCTTGGCCCTTTCACTTTAGAATTTTTTCATCAAATCCAATGAAATGTGTTTGACATTATTCCCATTTACACACCCACACTTGTTAAATGTGAAAATGCAGGTCAGAGGTTAAATGCATGAGAAAATGCAGGTTAGAGGTTAAATGACTAAATGACTAACCTAAAGTCAGACAGCTCTTAAGTGGCAGAATGAAGGTTCAACTCAATAGATGTCATACAATAAAAGTCAATGAGAATAAAAGATAAGCATGAGGATAGGCAAGCATGACAAAGTGAGCATGGAGTCAGTGTACTCACATCTGTGTGCTTGGTCATAGGGTTCAACTTAAGAAAGAGGGGGCTCTCGATTATCTCACACACCTGGAAGAGGAAGACGATAGACAAGAGTGGTAATGCCCATCTTTCCTCCCCTCATCCTCCATTTTCTTACCTGGCATGCACATGAGTGAGCAACGCATACCTGCTTATGGACGTGGATGTCGGATGGGTCAGGTGGTCCCCCTGTGGTATACCAGCCCAGAAACTCCAGCTCCTTGAATACCTGTTTAACTGGAGAGGAAGGGGCCAGAGCACAATGTATTTCTTTAAACCATCCTTCCTTACTTTGAAACTCTTGGTGTATTTTCATGAGCTTCTCTCCCCCACCCCACTCAAATCGTGGCTCAGTTTAGAATAATTCGTCCTTTACTTTTTGGGAGCAGAATACCTGAATGTGTTCTTTTTCTAAGATCTCTCCAATTACCCTGTCTTCACTTTCCATAGTACTCATCCCATGTCCTGTATATTTCTTCCCACCTCCTCCATCTTCTCCACTTCATTTTTTTCTCCCCTCCCACTCCTCTGCCCACTTCTATTCCCCTCTCACACTGCTCCTCCTTGGTGTAATAATATTCCTTGTCAATGATAATCTTCTCTTCCACGGTGTGTGACAGCAGTTCAAAGGAGTTCATCACCTCGATATTTCGGCCCTCCTGCTTCCCGATGAGAGCCCCAATCACTGGGGGAGAGAAGGACACACAGGAGAGGGTAAGGAATCCTAAAGCTTCCTGATCACATTCTGAGGGTCTGAGGTCAGTGTGAACCAAGTACCGGGGAAACGGTGCTTTGTTCGAGGGATAACTGGCTTCAGGAAAGGAAGGAAAACAGAGGGAGATGACCAGAGCAGGCTATAGAATTAGGTTTAACACACACCCTGCATAGGCCGCCCTTCCTGGGAGCGCATGCGAATCCAATGGTCTGAGATGTTGAGAATCACCAGGGGATGAAGAGCAACGGAAACACTCCCTGTCACTCCGGAGGCCATCACGCTGGGGACGACTAAGGGAGGAGGAAGAGGACAGAAGGTGAGAATCCAGGCCCCAGGTCCTTCCCCGAAGACGGCAGAGCCCGCCGGGGCCGTACATCCCTCCCGCCAGTTATCCCAGGGGTCGATGTTCCCGTCCGCCCTCCTGACCTTCCAGGACCCGGGAAGGCGGCCTTCACGACCCCGAAGATAAGCATGACCCGCCTCCAGAAGCCGCCCCCGCGGGGCCTGTTACCTGCTGCATCCACCTCCATCCCGCTGCTCCCGCCCGTCCCGTTCGCCGCCGCTGCCGCCGCCGCCGCCGCCGCCGCCATTTTCCCCCGCGCCCGCCGGCCTCGGCCTCGGCCCCGCCCCCTCCCGGCTTCCGTCGGGCCGCGGCGCATGCGCAGTGTCCCGGAGCGCGCATCGCGTCGGACCGGGGCTGCAGCGGCCCTTCCCCGGGGGGCCAAGGCGGCCTCCCTCCCAGCGGAGAAAGCCCGAGGCCCGCGGCGCCCGGGAGCTGACTTTGACACCACCTCTCGGCTGCGGCTGGCGCAGAACGAATTACTGGGCCCCACTGCAACCTTTCTTCCTTAGTGAAATTGTAACAAAAACAGCCTAGCTCTCAAAGTCTATTGCAGAATGAATGAAATGTCATGGTATTGCCCTCCGAATAAAATTCAAGCTGCTAGCGGTGGCTTGCAAGCCCCATGTGATCTGGTCCCTGCCTACCAGCCGACCCTGACTTTTTTTTTTTTAATATATTTTATTGATTTTTATAGAGAGGAAGGGACAGGGAGAGAGAGACGCATCTATGAGAGAGAAACACCAATCAGTTGCCTCCTCCACACCCCCCATGGAGATGTGCCCGCAACCAAGGTACATGCCTTTGACAGGAATCGAACCCCGGGACCCTTGAGCCTGCAGGCGGACGCTCTATCCACGAGCCCAACCGGTCAGGGCTGACCCTGACCTTTACTTCTCTGCCCGCTAGTCCCCATGTTTCAGCCACAGTCTCCCTCACATCTGTTCATTGCACACGTCCCACTCCCACTTAAGGGCCTTCTGCTGTGTTAACCATCGTAAAACCTTATAACCAATTTGGTACCTTAAGCTTGGGTACCTAAATAATTTTTTTAATTGATTTTTTACAGAGAGGAAGGGATAGGGATAGAGAGCTAGAAACATCGATGAGAGTGAAACATTGATCAGCTGCCTCCTGCACACCCCACACTGGGGATGTGCCCGAAACCAAGGTACATGCCCTTGACTGGAATCGAACCCAGGACCCTTCAGTCTGCAGGCTGAGGCTCTATCCACTGAGCCAAACCGGTTTCGGCCCTAAATTTTGAATAAATGGATGAATAGTTTTGGATGGAGCCTGGTCTTTGAGTGGCTCCATCTGCATATCCTATCATTCCTTCTTCCAAACACTGGTATTACCTACAGTACGGAACATCCTCAGCATGTTTAACCCTTCCCACCCTCCTGCACTCTCCATTCTATGAGTTTCACCTCTGGCAAAGAGACTACTCCAACCCTCTCCCTACTTCTACATGCAATCACGTTGTGTACACTGCCTTTATCTCTGCTCTTGCTACCCCAGCACATCCATCTGATTGGCTCTTTTAATGTGTCTGTACCTCACCCAAAGTGTAAGCTCTGTAAAGCAGTTAGAGACCTGTTCCTTAACCCTGCAGAGCCTATTCTAGTGCCCAGAACTAGCAGGTACTGGGAGATGTTTTCCAATGATAATGGTGACTTATGTGAATTAAGCAATCTTTCCAGATAGGAGCCTGGATAAAGGGAAGTTGAAGGGCTAGCAACTCTCAAAGGAAGGGACCTGAGAAATCCTGCAGGGAGAGAGGTCTTCTGGCCAAGAGAAAGCGAATAAAAAGGTTATCTCATTCTAATCCCCAGTGAAAAAAACCGCTCAGCCAAATAAAATATTTATGGAAAAAAGCATATATGCCTTATTTCTCTTAGGAAAAATGAGGTAAAAAAAAAATATCCTTTTTACATGATAGGCAGCTTCTAAGGAGTATAATGTTTCTCAACTAGATTGAAGGCTAAAATAAAGGCAAGAATTATTCTGGTGTTAATAAAGTTGATAATCAGTGTTGGTGTTTCACACATTAAAGTACTCCTTTGTCTTTTTATTGTTTCAAATGCTTTCAAAACACTATTCAGGTGATTAAACAACCCATAAAGCAGTGGTTATTGTGAAATTCATGAGTGACTTTGAAATTGAATCATTGATTGGTTGGGAACTGGGAATATAGCCTACAACTGAGATACATGCCCTTGACCCGAATTGAATCTGGGACCCTTCAGTCCATAGGCCTATGCCCTATCCACTGAGCCACACTGCCTAAGGCTTACTAAGCATTTCTTAAAAAGTGCATTATATTAAAAACTACCAAGAAAAACTCAAGTTGCAATTGTGTTAAAACAACTATCTCACCATTCTCTTCCTACCTTCCAACAAAACTAAAATACAACGCATCACTTTGTTGTTAACTTTCCTTCCACAGGGTGGAGTTAACGACTGATGGGAAATATCTGTTCAGAGAGTCTGCAAAGAAAAGATACTGAGCACTTAAGTGAGAGCCCTTCAGGAAATAATCTAGACTGGCTCACCAATTACTTTGAGTCAGGGTGTTGTCAATAAATTATCCACCCATCCATTGTTCATTTACTTAACAAACACAGATATTTAGGAGTGCCCACTATGCAGCAGGCACGATTCCAGTGCTGGGGATATAGCACTATATAAAACAAAGTTCTGACTTCATAAAGCTCACGTTCTAGTTATAAGAAACAGATAATAAGCACATACCAGGATATTAAGAGGGATTGGAGGGGTGGTATTTTACGTGGAAGGAGAAGATTGAAATGGAATAAGAGAGTAAGATATGAGGCTATATGGAGAAAAAGTATTCCAGAGGGAGGAATTGCAAAGGTCTTCTGGCAGGAGACTGCTGGTGTGTGCCAAGAATAACAACAAAGTCAATGGCCAGAACTGAGTGAGGGAGAAAGTAATAAGAGATGAAATCAGTGAGGTGACAGATGATGACAGATGGGCCACTCATTATTAGGATTTGGCTTTCAGACTGAATCAGAATGATCTGATTTGACTGAAGGCTGTAAAGGGTCACCCAGGCTGATGCACGGAGGTTAAGACAGTAGAGGGCATAGAAGCACATAAGTGGAGCTATTGTCTAATCCAGGTGAGAGTGACCACAGCTTCGACCTGAGCAGTAGAGGTAGCAGTGAGAGATGACTCAGGCCTACAGCTATACGTCCCAGTGCATCATTAGAAAGAGTTAGTAGCCTGGTGACTATACTTAACGGTACTGTATTGCATATTTGAAAGTTGATAAGAGAGTAAGTTTTTTATTTATTTCTTTATTTTAAAAAATATATATTTTATTGATTTTTTACAGAGAGGAAGAGAGAGGGATAGAGAGTTAGAAACATCGGTGAGAGAGAATCATCGATCATCTGCCTCTTGCACACCCCCTACTGGGGATGTGCCCACAACCAAGATATATGCCCTTGACCGGAATCGAACCTGGGACCTTTCAGTCCGCAGGCCGACGCTCTATCCACTGAGCCAAACCGGTTTCGGCAAGAGAGTAAATTTTTTAAATGTATTTTTTATTGATTTCAGAAAGGAAGGGAGAGGGGAAGGAAGAAAGACCGAAACATCAATGATGAGAGAGAATCACCTACTGGCTGCCTCTTGCATGCCCCTCCCCACTCTCCCCCGGGGATCGAACCTGCAACCTGGGCATTTGCCCTGACCAGGAATAGAACCAGTGACCTCTTGGTTCCTGGGTCGACGCTCAACCGCTGAGCTACACGCGGCTGGGTGAGAGTAAATCTTATAAATTCTCAAAGTAAAAAGGATATCCCTTCTGGAGATCAGACTGACTTTCAGTTCCCACTTGTCCCCTCACCCAGCTGCCCTGAACAGGGAACAACCTGTCCAGAATTCCTCCTGTGAGGGCATGAAAGTGCAGTGAATCACTAAGCCTTGCCCTCACTCCCTAAAGCAGTGGTCGGCAAACTCATTAGTCAACAGAGCCAAATATCAACAGTACAACGATTGAAATTTCTTTTGAGAGCCAAATTTTTTAAACTTAAACTTCTTCTAACTCAACTTCTTCAAAATAGATTCACTCTGCCGAAACCAGTTTGGCTCAGTGGTAGAGCGTCGGTCTGCGGATTGAAAGGTCCCAGGTTCAATTCTGGTCAACGGCATGTACGTTGGTTGCAGACACATCCCAGGCAGCGGGTGTGCAAGAGGCAGCTGATCGATGTTTCTTGCTCTCTATCTCTCTCCCTTCCTCTCTGTAAAAATCAATAAAATATATTAAAGAGAGAGAGAGAGAGAGAGAGAGAGGGAGAGAGAGAGAGAGATTCGCCCAGGCTGTATTTTGTGGAAGAGCCACACTCAAGGGGGCAAAGAGCCGCTTGTGTGTGGCTGCTCGAATCACGCATGTGTGTGGCTGCTCAAATCACGAGCCTCGATTTGCCGACCACGGGCCTAAAGCGTTTTACAACATTCAGTGGGTCCTCCTGTTTTCTTGGATCAGTATCTTCCCTAAGTCTTTTCTGCTGGCATCCCTCATGCAGGTTTATCTGCACCTTAACTCCCTGAAGGGCTGGAATGTTTTCTTCAAATTTTAATATTTATGGGGGCATTTTTATATGGAACTGTTGGAGAGGGGGAATATCATGTCTCCAACCCCCATACCACCCCTCTATTCTTGAGTTTTTACAACTGGACTAACAATAAAATTAATATAAGGCCAGATTCACAGGAGAAAAACCAATGTAAAATGTGGGCATGGGAAATCATAGATGACGGTCTGAGAAATGATAGCCTAGTCATCTTTTAATACTTCTTAAAACAAACAATAAATTGGTGAAGAATCAACAGGACAGGTTTGGATGCTTATTGGTGAGGAATCTCATCTACACAAAGCTTAGGCTTGGATAGTTACCTAGTAACAAGGGTTTTATCTTAAGCTTCTTCCCCCTCACCCGCCTCTGAGTTCCCTAACTCCAGCGATAAGAAGGGCACCTTTCACATGGGAGGGATCTCCTGCTTTCTGGGGATAGGAGAGAAGTCAGAAAGTTCTTGCATTGGTGTTTCTTAAGTCACTTTAATTCAAAATAATGTTGTGGGGTCCAACCCTGGAGTCAAAATAAGACCACTGGAGACTGCTAATTGATTAAAAACAAACAAACAAACAAACAAACAAACAAAAAACAACAACAGGCAAGCCAAAACCGGTTTGGCTCAGTGAATAGAGCTTTGACCTGTGAACTGGAAGGTCCGGGTTTTTATTCCAGTCAAGGGTATGTACCTTGATTGAGGGGACATCCCCAGTGGGGGTGTGTGCAAGAGGCAGCTGGTTGATGTTTCTAACTCTCTATTCCTCTCTTCCTCTCTGTAAAAAAGTCAATAAAATATATTAAAAAAAAACAAAAAACAAAACAGGGAAGGATTTATTGAACTGGCCAGGACAGCCAAGAGAGCACCATATGCAGGTGGAATCCACACTCACAACCATGCCATTCCAGGTGTAGGCAGTCCTTTTAAAGGTCTAAACCACAAAAATTTTCCTTTGTTCTAAATTCTAAATTCCAAAGGCTGGGAACAGCCTGCAGGGTCGTTCCCAGCCACACCCTGCTGGACGTTGAAATGTGGCCCTATCTTGCAAAAGCAGATAGTACAGAAGCAGAACTAAGCCAAGTTCATCTCTAAAGGTTATCTGCAGTTTCAACTCCTGGAGCCACTGAGTCAGCGGGAATCAATCTCCTGTGGTCCTGGTCCACAGGCCCAGGAAAATTGCCTTAGCCTCCAGGTGTCAATCTGGAAGCTGAGGTAACTACCCTATTGTTTAAGCAAGTGAGTGCCGAAGCCAGAATAGCGGGGTTAAAACTCAAACAGCAGTTTTTACCCAAGTACGATTGCTACCATACTTCATAATACGTATTGTGGGATATTTTGCTACGTCCTGCCCTTTTCCCATATAACAGAAAACTTTGGAAGCATCAACTTAATTTATTTGGAAATTGATTTTTTTCATATGGATGAATCCTTCCACAGTTGACTACAACTCCGCTGGGATCCGGGTCGCTCAGAGGCACTGGGCGCCCGGGGCAGACCAGTTGCGCAGCGAAAGCTAATGCACCTGGCTCCACCTTCCCGCCCCAGCGCCCCGCCTCGCAGCGTTAGCCCGGCCTGCGGCGCCTGGGCGTGCGCCCTGAGGCGGAGGGGCGCGGTGGGCGGGGCGTGAGGCCCGCGTGCCCAGTCAGCAAACCACCGAGAGGCGGAGACATCCGCTTCCTAGAGGAAACAGGTGTGTGGGGGGCGGGCAAGGGATACTGGTGGTGGTGGAGGTGGTGGTGGGAAGGCCCGACCCGGAAGCGAAACGGAGGAACTTCCGTTCTTTGTTCTGTCCCTGGTGTGCGGGTCCGTGACAGTGTCCAGCGGGTCCTGGTCCGTGTCCGGACCCCCCAAGTCTTCCGTCCCTGCCTGCAGGGTGAGTCCGGCCGCCCTCAGGGCCCGCGGTGAGACGGAGGCTGTGGTCGCCGGGGAAGGGCGTGGTGTCCGCGCCGCTGCGGCCCGCGGGATCCCCACGCCCGCCCGGAGCGGGTGCCGACGGCGCTGCTCCCTCCCTCGCCCGCAGCGGGGCCCCGACGCCGCTGCCCCGGGACGCCCTTCCCCGGGCGGTCCCCGGCAGGGGAGGGGAGAAAGGGGCTCCGGTTCTGGTTTGGTGGCCTAGCGCCCGGCTCGAGCACTTAGAAGTTCCACGGTGGCTGTGGAAGGGTCCCTGTCTTTAAACCCGCCGCTGACAGCGACGCTGACCTGGCAGCTCTCCGAGACGCCGTTAAGGGGAGGTTTACACACTTACTCGCGCCTGCGGCAGCAAAGGAGGCCTGGTTTTACTAACCTGGGTTTTAGGATGAGAGAAGTTCTTCGAAGTGTGTGCATGGTTAGACTAGGTGTGGGAGGGAGTGCAGACTCAGCTTATGGGAGCAATCCTCTGGCGTAAGTCGAGTCTTTTATGGTGAGGAGTACTGCTGTTTGGCTCCCATTTGTAACTGTATTAGATCCCTAATTTGATACGCTTTTAACGTGCCATTTAACCTCTGAAGGGCATGTGTAAACTTCCAGAGGATGATGAACATGAAACTGAGGGACTAATTAGAGAAACTGTACGTGTTTGTCCCTAAGAAGAGATGTTTGAGGGAGGGGGCATCATTCGGTTTTGAACAGTTGCGTGGAAGAAGATTCCATATCACTAAAGCTCCACAGGGCACGAGGCCTCTGTAAGGTGAAGGTCCAAGGGCTTAGGTTTTCGGCTTACCATCCGTGCAGCAGGGGAGCAGAAGACACCCTTGCTGAATTGGAAGTATTGAGAGTGTCCAGCAAGTTAGCTGACAATGTTAGGAACTTTAGAAGACGTTGCTTACACTGAATGGGAGGTAGACCTTCCCTCTCAACTTTCTTCAGCTGTGCGACACAAATACCAGTTGTGGTCTTAGTTAGTATTTCTTAGCATGCATCTCTCCCCCCTCCCCCCCCTTATTTGTAAATCTCTAGATTAGAAGTGGAGTTTATGTGAGTATTTAATTTTTTTTCTTCTTCTTTCCCCTTAATCGTACAGCATTGGCATCAACTAAAGTCAGAATTCCCAGGAACTTGAACAGAGGTTCCCAGTAATTGCTGTGGAGAGAGAGCTTCAAAGAAGGCAGGGAAGAATTACAGCAGGTAAAGTTTTCCATGGCTCGTTTTCACCACCGGGTCATCTTTCTCAGCGCCCAGAAGCAGCTCCGGGAAGAGGAATTGGCAGTGGAGCACCTGAAACTGTGGGAGTACAATGGAGATTTTTTTTCCTTTTCTACGAGAAACATTGTTTGCTGCTCTAGACACTGGGGACTTGTTCTCAACAATATGCCTTTGAGTTCCAGCTCTGGTTAACCCAGCTGCGAGAAGGGAGCATTGCTTTTTGTCTCTGGAGTCAGAGCCTCTGATTTTCTTTCCAAGGAGAGTTTGGATGGAGAGCTGGTTTCTTGGGGATGGGTGCTAATTAACAGTCCAGGAAATTGTAAAGTTGGTTTATAGGAACAAAGAGATGGCTAGCTCTGAGAGACATTGTTTAAAGGGACTTAGCTGGAAGAGTGTTAGTGGCAAGAGGGTATGTTATCCACCTTGAGCTGGTGGGCCTGGCTCATACCCGATTTGGTGCTTTTCAGCCTGACTGGTGTGGTTCAGTGGTTGAGCGTGGAGCTATGAGCTGGGAAGTCAGGGCACATGCCCAGATTGTAGGGTCATGCAGGTTTCTCTCATCTCTTCCATATCTCCCTCTCTTTTCCTCTCTGAAATCGTTAAAAAAATATATATATTTTTAAATGCTTTTCGCTGTGAACGGTGTTGGTAGTGAGCATTTTATACCCCTTTGTTGCCCAAAGACTGGAGTTCTCTGAACTCTCAGTGGCTCTCAGACCAGGCCCCTTCCCTTTTTATGCCCGTGGGAATGCAGCAGTCTGTGATGATAAAGCAAATATTGTTCCTGGATTTTTACTCCTTTTAGTAGAGCTTTTAGTTGGCACTCAGGTTTTTTGTTTGTTTTTTTAAATATATTTTATTGATTTTTTACAGAGAGGAAGAGAGAGAGATACAGAGTAGAGAGAAACATCGATGAGAGTCATTGATCAGCTGCCTCTTGCACGCCTCCTACTGGGGATATGTCTGCAACCAAGGTACATGCCCTTGACCGGAATCAAACCCATGACCTTTCAGTACTCAGGCCGACTCTATCCACTGAGCCAAACTGGTTTCAGTGGCCCTCAGTTTTGTGTTATATGAGCAAATAAGTAAAGAGAGGGGCTGTAAACAAAATCCAGGGTGTTGTGTGTATTTTTTTTTCTTGCTTGAGGATAAGGATGCTTAGATGGCTGCTGCATCTATTCTAGAACTGTTTGTTTATTTGAAAGAGATGGAGGAAGGGGGGAGGGGAGAAACTGATTTGTTCCCACTTATTTATGCATTCATTGGTTGCTTCTTGTATCTGCCCTGACTGTTGATCGAACCTGCAACCTTGGTGTATTGGGATGGCATTCTAACCAACTGAGCTACCCCGTCAAGGTTTAGATCGGTTGATTCTTTTTTTTTTTTTAATATATTTTATTGATTTTTTTTTACAGAGGGGAAGAGAGAGGGATAGAGAGTTAGAAACATCGATGAGAGAGAAACATCGATCAGCTGCCTCTTGCACACCCCCTATTGGGGATGTGCCCGCAACCAAGGTACATGCCCTTGACCGGAATCGAACCTGGGACCTTTCAGTCTGCAGGCTGATGCTCTATTCACTGAGCTAAACCGGTTTCGGCAGATCTGTTGATTCTTGCCACAGTATTTAGTGAAGGGAAACTTACCTGAGATCAAACCTTAGATTAGGTGTTAATGTTACATTTAATTACTAGGGCCAGAGAAAAGATCTCTTTTGCTTGTTGTAATATTTGGGGGGTTTAGGGACATTAGTAGGGATAAAAACAGAGTAATCAGTAATCTTGTTTTTTTTGTTTGTTTGTTTTTTTTTAAGTATTCGTCTCTGCTTCAGGGATTTATATTCTGACCCAAGGAAATGTATTAGAAGGGAGATAAAAAGAAAGTTGGTTGCTACCTTCTCAGTGAGAGGAAACATATACCAAATGGGACTAATCTTTTACTTACTAGTGGCCCAGTGCACGGATTCATGCAGATTGAAAGGAAAATAATTGGAAGAAATACTTTTAAAAAACCAAAAACGTTTTATTGATTCTTTACAGAGAGGAAGGTAGAGGGATAGAGAGTTAAAAACACTGATGAGAGAGAAACATTGATCAGCTCCCTCTCACACACCCCTTCCTGGGGATGTGCCAGCAACCAAGGTAGATGCCCTTGACCTGAATCGAACCCAGGACCCTTCAGTCTGCAGACCAACGCTCTATCCACTGAACCAAACCAGTTAGGGCTAGAAGAGATATTTTAATTTCGATATTCACCCTTTCTCTATAATAGAAGTGCCAACCAAATTCAAACCAGCAATGCGATTGGTGCCAGCGAGAGCTTTCAATGTATCATGCATGTGTTGGTCAACTTAGCCTTTTATATATATAGAATAAACTTGCTTAAGTAGATCTGCTTTCTGATGTAGCTAAACTTTTTCCAGCCCAGTGAAGACCCCAACTTCTCTTTCAGATAATTGTGAGCAACCCAACAGTAAATATCAACATGAAGCATATTATTATTGTAGATCATATAGGGAGGACAAAGGGTAAAACATTTAACTGCAGCAGTGTTTGACTATATTCTGCTCAGTGAGAAAATCTGAAGTCATTTTCAAGGTCTACCATTTCTTCTTTTCAGTTGGGTCAAGTTTCTAAACTGTATAGATCTCCATTTTCTGGCTAATGAAAAGAAAATAGGATTCCACTGAGTCTCCTATCTACTTACTCCAGGACTTCTGTGGGGATCAAATGAGATGAGGCATAGGAAAACGCTTCACAGACATTTAAAGTGTGAAATGTTGCCAAAACTGGTTTGGCTCAGTGGATAGAGCGGCAGCCTGCGGACTGAAGGGTCCCGGGTTCAATTCCAGTCAAGGGCATGTACCTTGGTTGCTGGCACATCCCCAGTAGGGAGTGGCGTGCACGAGGCAGCTGATTGATGACTCTCATCAATGTTTCTAACTCTCTAGCCGACACTCTATCCACTGAGCCAAACTGATTTCGGCTCAAGTATATTTTTATTGATTTCAGAGTGGAAAGGAGAAAGAAACATCATTGATGAGAGAGAATCATTGATCAGCTGCCTCTTGCATGCCCAAACTGGGGATCCAGCCAGCAACCCTGGCATGTGTCCTAACTGGGATCGGACTGTGACCTCCTGGTTTATAAGTTGACTCTTAACCACTGAACCATGCCCCCCCCCCAAAAAAAAAAATATTCTCAAAATGTGTATGATTTTGCAATCTATATGTGTACTATTTTTTTTCACTTTTTTCTGATACTTTTCATTTTGATAGTTGCTTAGTATTTCATTTTATTAATGTCATTATTTGGCACTAGTATTCTCCAATTTTTGCTGTTAAAAATATCCCTCAAGCCGAAACTGGTTTGGTCAGTGGATAGAGCGTCAGCCTGCAGACTGAAAGGTGCCAGGTTCGATTCCTGTCAAGGGCATGTACCTTGGTTGGGGGCACATCCTCAGTGGGGTGTGTGCAAGAGGCAGCTGATCGATGATTGTCTTTCATTGATGTTTCTAATTCTCTCTCTCTCTCTCTCTCTTTCTTAATATATTTTATTGATTTTTTACAGAGAGGAAGATCACTTTTAGTGATTCTCCTATAATTTCATTACAGGGAGTAGGAGAATATATATTCATCAGGGTCTTAAAGACTAGCCCCAGTTGCTGCATTTTTCTCTCATTGTTCTTAGGTACTAACTAAAATGCTAGTTCCCCTCTGTATTAAGGAGATGGGTTGTGTGGGTTTTAAAATCTTTGAACCTTGAAGTTTTGCTTCTGCAGTACTTCCTCTTTCTCATTTAGAAAACCTATTTCCTGCTGAGTCTGCAAATAGGAGACCAGAGACACGAGCTTCTGGCCTTATCCATGGAAACTCAGGCTGATCATGCATCTCAGGAACCTCAGTCCCTGCTTGAGAGTGGTATGGAATAGGGGATTCATTTATCCTTTTATTCAATCATTCAATAATCATCTATTGAAATTTCAAGTACTAGGATAATTGCTAGAGTTCTGATATGATTAAGGTCTGTGAGTTCCTTGTGAAAGATTAAGAAAACTGTGACAGTCAACAAATTCCATTTTCTAGGGGCTTTGCAGCAGCCAATAGTGTTTTGGGATTTATAGATCTGAGGGATAGAGTGCTACGTCTTCAGTCAGAGATGGGGTGAAGCTCCTAGTTTTCCTCTGGTCTTAGAGAACATCATGCGATAGTTTGAATTCAGTGATGTGGCGAATGATGGAAGGGATATGAGCAGGACAGCCTCTGTTTCTGGCCAAGTTTGGGCGAATAGACAAGAACACATCCATCACTAACTATAGGACGGCAACTTTCACAGAGTAGAGTGACTGGAGAGAAAGAAAGGGACTGAGGGCAGAGTAGAGAGCAAGAATCAATAGGGCTTTACACATCTCTCTTTAGGATAGGCCCACACTAAAAGTACCTGTTATAACACCTACATAGCTGCAGAGGAAGTGAACTTAGAAATGTCAGAGGAGTAGGTCCTATGTTGTCCCAGGACCCTATGAGTTTTCTGTAAGTTGGGGGGCCAGACAGCAGCAGATAGACTCACTCATAGACACTTTTATTGTCCTCAGATCTTCCTTCCTCAAAAGTTCCCGAATTTTCCATCAAGGACAGTTTGGGGAATGAGATGCTGGCAGCTGCACTCCTAAAAGCCAAGTCTCAGGTAAGCTGTGGTCCCCTTATCTTTTTTTCCCATTTTGTGGACATTTTTGGTATAGCAATATCCCATTCAAAGCCCCAATTCACTCCAAAGGGACTGTGGTCCTTTCCTGCTGAGTAAGACTTTCTTGGACTCTCATGTCTCTTCACCCTAATCACCTTTCCCCAGATTCCCAAATATTACTCAACTCCATCCCAATTTTAATTTTAATTTTTGGTGCTGCCAGTCCTACCCTCACCCTGAAATTTCATGCAGGAATGTGTTGTTTCAGGAGTTGGTGACATTTGAAGATGTGGCTGTATACTTTATCCGGAAGGAGTGGAAGCGTTTGGAGCCTGCTCAGAGGGATCTCTATAGAGATGTGATGCTGGAGAATTATGGGAATGTGTTCTCATTGGGTAAGGAGTTATGCTTCCTCAATAAAACTTCCTTGGCATTTCTTTGCTTCCTTATTTGCTAGTAACATTTTTTTAAAAAAATATATTTTATTGATTGTTTTTTTACAGAGAGGAAGGGAGAGAGATAGAGAGCTAGAAACGTTGATGAGAGAGAAACATCAACCAGCTGCCTCTTGCACACCCCCTACCGGAGATGTGCCCGCAGCCAATGTACATGCCCCTGACCGGAATCGAACCTGAGACCTTTCAGTCCGGCTAGTAACATTTGAGTTGATGAAAATAACTAAGGACTGACTTAGTCTCAGAAAATTCTAACAGTAATAGTAACCCCTTTTGTATAGTACTTTGCAGTTTATAAAGAGGTTTCACATATATATTCTCATTTAATCCTCATAGTAACGGCAGTGGAAGTAGCAAGAATTATCCTCACTTTATAGGTGAGGAAAGAGAGGTCAGTGGTCTTAAATGTTTTACACATGGTCTGATAGCTGGTTGGTGGCAGCTCAAGCCTTGGTCTTTTAAGTCCAAACATGATGCTTTTTCCCATGCTATTCTTAGAATTTAACATATAATCCGGAAACTTTTCCAAAAGATTAACAAATTGGGGTCCCGGAACATGTGAAGTACTGGCCTGTGCCCAGGTGGACATTCTGGAACTCTGTGTATTTGGAACTCTGTCTCCTCCCTTCCTTGTTGGACTGCCTCTAGGGATTTGTTGCTTTGTTCATGATCTTATGCAATTGCTGCTCTGGTAGAAATTTTAATTTGATATAGGGAGCAATTATCTTTTTAACCTTTAGTCTGTAGACTGTTAATTCCTTGTCTCTTTCCTATTTTCAGTGAAAACTTTTTCCTGAGCAGTGCCAGGTCTTCCTAACCCTTATTTGAAACCTTCTTGACATTTCCTTTCTGTAACCTGCAGATCCTCAGTTAGGGATTGAGCTCTGGGCCTGCTTGATATGAGCAGGATAAAGCCTTGTCCCATGTTTTTTCCGATGAGCAGGATTCCCATTTCTGTGTGTGTGTTTTTAAATCTTCATCAGAGGAATGATGATTTTTCCCCATTGATTTTTTTTTTTTTAGAGTAAGTAGAAGGGAGTGGGGAGGGGAAGAGAGGGAAAGAGGAAAGAGGGAGAGAAACAGCGATGTGAGAGAGACACATTAATTGGTTGCTTCCCGAACACGCCCTGATTGGGGTCAGGGATTGACCAGGTATTGCCCTTGGCTGGGCATCAAACCCAAGATCCTCTGGTATGCCAACCAGGGTTCCCGTTTCTGTATTTTGACATGATATCTAGGCTGAGGAAGAGCTGAGGGTCCTAGGTTTGAAGGGAATTAAGAAGAGAGAGATTCTGAAAGATAACCTGTTCAAGTGAGGGATAAATACCTATTTCTGGTCCTAACACTTTTTTATTGACAGCCTAAAAATGCTAACATCTAGACCCTTTATAAATGTGAAGTTCCCTTTAGAAACTCTTAAGATAGTGAAAATAGAGAAATCATAAATGGAAATTGTTTACATATTCTCTTAGCCTTCTAGGCCTGAGGCCCACAAATGGACTTTGCCTGTTTCCTGAATTTGACATACATGGCACAGCTACAAACAATTATTCTTTTCCCGTAGGGCAGTGGTCGGCAAACTGCGGCTCACGAGCTGTGGTTTGCCGCTTTGTTGACTAATGAGTTTGCTGACCACTGGGATAGGGGCTTTATCACAAGGAACAACAACAATTGTTGGAATCGAGAGTCTAGGTCAGTGGTCGGCAAACTCATTAGTGAACAGAGTGGCAAACCATGGCTCTGAGCCGCAGTTTGCCAACAACTGACCTAGGGCTATAGGGGATTACTAATGATTTCAACCTTGGTGTTCCTTCCTGCTCTGCTACTGTTTCTCAACACCTTTTCTTAAACAGTTCTGGTAGTCACCATCTCCCAAATTATATCTACAGTCTTTAACTCTCCGAAGACTTGCTCACTTCATTAAACATGTTCTTCCCTGCCTCTACCTGATCCATTCTCTCCTTACAATCCAATTTTCTCTATACTTCTAGCTGGTATCTCAGTTTTGCTTCCTACCTTTTTCCTTTCCCGTTTCCTCTTCTTTTATTTTGCCTTACTACACACAGTCTGGGCAGGTAAGAGACATGCCCATGATTATCCTGTCCTCTGGTTTTGATTTTTCCACAAGGAACCAGTGATGTTTGTATTTTGTATTGTGCCAGATGGTGAGACCAGAACTGAGCATGACCAAGAAATTTCTGAAGATACAGAATCACATGGGGTGCTATTGGGAAGATTCCAAAAGGATATTTCTCAGGGTCTTAAGTTTGAAGAAGCCTATGAAAAAGAAGTCAGTCTCAACAGGCAGCTGGGGAACTCTTCTGGAGAAAAACTGCATAGGAAGATACAAGATTTTGGTCAAGTGACAGTTGAGGAAAAGCTAACCCCTGTGATAGAGAGAAGTGAGAAATATAATGATTTCGGAAACAGCTTCACTGTGAGTTCCAACCTTATTTCACATCAGAGACTTCCTGTGGGAGACAGACCCCATAAGTGTGATGAATGTAGCAAGAGCTTTAATCGAACTTCAGACCTTATTCAGCATCAGAGAATTCACACTGGGGAAAAGCCCTATGAATGTAATGAATGTGGGAAAGCTTTTAGCCAAAGCTCCCATCTGATTCAGCATCAGAGAATCCACACTGGAGAGAAACCTTATGAATGTAATGATTGTGGGAAGACCTTCAGTTGTAGCTCTGCTCTCATTCTACATAGAAGGATCCACACTGGAGAGAAACCTTATGAATGTAACGAGTGTGGGAAAACGTTTAGCTGGAGCTCCACCCTTACTCATCATCAGAGAATTCACACTGGAGAGAAACCATATGCTTGTAATGAATGTGGAAAAGCCTTCAGTAGAAGCTCTACCCTCATTCATCACCAGAGAATCCACACTGGAGAGAAGCCCTATGAATGTAATGAATGTGGGAAGGCCTTCAGCCAGAGCTCACACCTCTACCAGCACCAGAGAATCCACACTGGAGAGAAGCCCTATGAATGTATGGAATGTGGAGGAAAGTTTACCTATAGTTCAGGCCTTATTCAGCATCAAAGAATTCACACAGGGGAGAATCCCTATGAATGTAATGAGTGTGGGAAAGCCTTTAGATATAGTTCAGCTCTTGTTCGCCACCAGAGAATTCACACTGGAGAGAAGTCTTTGAATGTAGTAGGAATGAGCAAAAGTTCTCTGAGAGTTACTGCTGAATTAAATATCAGAGAGTCTACATGAAAGAGAACCACACACCTGTTTTTCTCACTTCCTCTGAGTCTGAAGACCCCCTGCCTTACTATAAAAGTATGAACAACTTAGGATGTGTCCCTTCTGATGCAAATCTTTGACTTTAGAGAATGGGGGAAATTGGGCAAATCATCCTGGCACAGTGATTAGCAACCTGGTCAGTTTCCTCAGGAACAATACCAGCCTTAAAAAATTAGGAGGCAAGCAGCAGATTAAGTGCTGGAAATAGAGGGAAGCTCTGGGACCAATCACCTTCCATTATGGAAGAGAGTTTGCACTAGATCATATTTCTCACGCCATGGGAGCCTTTCTTACCAAGGTGAGGGTGGAAGCACAATAGGAGTAAAATTCTAAGGATTCCTCTAGTTGGAGTCGGTATACTCAGCACAGGTGGCAGTGGAAAGAATGTTCTGGGTCCTGTTACTTGCTAAGAAAGGGAAAAGGAATATCAAATGTGTTGAAGTAACTAACAAGCTGTTAACAAAAGGAAGGGGAAAGGATGCTGTATGTGGAAGCCACTGTTCCTCATCCTGCTTTAAGTTTGATAAGGAAATGGGGTGATGAGGGATTTGTTATTTGAGGGTGAGGAGTTTCTCAAAGTATTCTGGCAATTTTGTTGGAGAACCCAGGACTAATTGGGAAGTACAGCTAATCCATGAGTCTAACATGAGGAAATGGATTAAAAGAATTTAGCATTAGTCTTTTTTATTTCCTCTTCTCTCTCTTTTTTTCTCACCACTCCTGTGATAAAAAGTTATTTAATTCAAACCCTAGTGACTTAAGGATGCTTTTAAGGAGCTTGTTCAGCCAGCTTGCTGTGCCCTCTGTCACCTATGACCTGTCACATCTGGCCCCAGCAGCCAAACTTCTGACCCCACCTCTGACTTCAACAGCAGAGTATGAATGCAAACATAGTAAAGCCAAGAGAAGGAAGGCTCTGGCCTGTGCCTGGTGGCAGGGCTCTTTGCTGGGTTAAGATGGAGCTCCTGAATTTACCAGCTGAAGGGATGACCTCATTATGTTTTCCCAGTCCTGCTCATCCTGTAGCATAAATGAAGTGCACTATTAAACAGAATAGTTTTTTCAGAAGAAGGGCTTGAGTGTGTTCTTGTGTAGCGGCCAAGTTTATTTTAATTTAAACAGTGACTATAAATGGAATCTTTAAAAATTAACCTTAAAAATATTTTTACAGCCAACCATTTCTCTCAGTCACAAATATGTGACCTCTTTCCCTCAAGATTCCCATTATATTCCTCTAGATACTACAGACTATTCCATCATTTATACAATCTCTCCTACTTTTATATTCACATACAGGTTTTTTTGTGCTGCATAACTAGGAAGGTTACTGGGCATGGGATCCCTGATAAGAGCTTACTTGAATGTTGGGTGGCAATGGGCATTTAGATTATTTTAAGTTTGTTGTTTTTTTTTTTTTTTTAATATATTTTATTGATTTTGTACAGAGAGGAAGGGAGAGAGATAGATAGTTAGAAACATCAATGAGAGAGAGTCATCGATTAGCTGCTGCTTGCACACCCCCTACTGGGGATATACCCGCAACCAAGGTACATGCCCTTGACTGGAATTGAACCTGGGACCCTTCAGTCCCCAAGCCAATGCTCTATCCATTGAGCCAAACCGGTTTCGGCTTAAGTTTATTGTTGAAAGAATTGCAGATGCTCCCTTTATTTCCCCCATTGACCTCTTCCTCACTCCTTCCTCCCCAAGCCTTCACTGCACTATTATCTTCATTGGTTTTGCATATATGCATATAAGTTCTTTGGGTTAATCCCGTCCCACTCCATCCCCCCTTTCCCCATTCTGTCTGTGAATTCTCTGTTGGATGCTAACAAAAAAGTCTAATGGAGAAGATGAGGAAATGTCTAGAGCTCTAGCCCCTGAAAAATTTTGGATTATGTATTATGATCACCTAATGGAGAGAGAAACATCAATGATGAGAATCATTTTTCAGATGCCTCCTGCATGTCCTGACTGGGAATTGAACCATTATGTTCTGATTCATAGGTCAGTCCTCAACCACTGAGCCACGCACTGCACTAATTCCTTTTTATTTTAGAGGAAGGGAGAGACCTCAATTAGCTGCCTCCTGCATGCTCCCTACTGGGGATAAAGCCCACAACTTGGCATGTGCCCTGAACTGGAATTCAACCAGTAATCTTTTGGTTCATGGACGACACCCAGTCAACTGAGCCACACTGTCCTCTGTGTGTTTTTAAATGAACTCATCTCTGACATTCATCACATACTTGTAGATTGTTTCTCAAAGTGTAGACTAGAGAAATGAACTAGAATCACTACGCTGCTTGTTAGTAGTACATATTCTAAATCCCAAGTCAGACAAAATTATTCCTGAGAATAGAACTCAAATATCTGTATTGAAAAATAAAAAATGGAATAGAGAAAATTCCTAGGAAAAGATAAACTTGAGGTAGGTCTTATAGATAATATGTGGTAAATAAGAGGTTCTAGGCAGGATGGTTGGGGGTGGGCCTGAGTGTGGCCACTTAATGTGGAGCCCTGGGAAAGACCCCTAAACAGGAAGGGTCAGCCCCTTCTCTGCCCAGATGCTGGCCCTCCACCTCCCATGAGACTTCATGACTCAGACCCTCTCAGTGGGACCTGAGACTGCGGGCCATTACATGAAAAATGTTTTTTGAAAAGGTCTCAAACAATTTTCATAACATTTTATTCACCTCATTTCCCTGATTATTCCTATTCCCATCAATTCCTCTTAATCCCTAACTGAGCAGTCCTTAATGTATATGATACTTGAGTCTCAGTGAATCCATTAATTTCCAAGGCCTCCACTATTCAATGCAAGTAAGTTTTAAATCTGCACATGTGGTACTGATCTTTCCCAAACTCCAGTCTTGGGTCTCCAGCATACTGCAGGGCATTTACACTTGGATCTTTTATTTATTTATTTCTTATATATATTTTATTGATTTTTTTACAGAGTGGAAGGGAGAGAGAGAGTTAGAAACATTGATGAGAGAGAAACATCTACCAGCTGCCTGCTGCACACCCTCTACTGGGGATGTGCCCGCAACCAATATACATGCCCTTGACCGGAATCGAACCCGGGATCTTCCAGTCCATAGACTGACGCTCTATCCACTGAGCCAAACTGGTTTCGGCTGGCCTTAACTCTTAGTGCTCTTCTTCACACATCTGAAAATCAAATGTGTGAAAAGCCAGAGCTGGCAGTCAGAGCAGTAAAAGCAGGTTTTATTCAGAACTGTTGCAGTAGGGGGAAAGAGACCTCGGAAAGAATTGGGCTCTGCCCATCCAGGTGGCTCGGTTAGAGCATCATCCTGTACACCAAAAGGTTCGATCCTTATTCAGGGCAAGTAGTAGAAGTACCCAATGTTTCTCTCCTGCTCCCGATTCCTCTAACATCAATTAGAAAAAAGGCACAAATACATGTCCTCGGGTGAGGATAAAAAACAAAAGAATTTGTCTGATTCTGAATACAGCATGGCCAATTGGGAATTTATAGCTAAGGAGTAGGGTGGGGGTCAGTGGATGAAAATTTTCTTAGAGGATCCTTGCTGAAGACAGGCCGAGTGATTAGATGTTGCTATGAAGTGATGCTGGAGGATGGAGGACTTGCTAAAGTGGATGTAGAAGATTCAGGATTCTGAATAAGATTTAGTTAAGCAGCCATAACCGGTTTGGCTCAGTGGATAGAGCGTCAGCCTGCAGACTGAAAGGTCCCAGGTTCGATTCTGATCAAGGGTATATACTTGGGTTGCAGGCACATCTCCGGTGGGAGATGTGCAGGAGGCAGTTGATTGATGTTTCTCTCTCATCAATGTTTCTAACTCTCTATCCCTCTCCCTTCCTCTCTGTAAAAAAAAAAAAAAAAATCAATAAAATATATTTTAAAAAAAAGATTTAGTCAAGCAAAGAATCATGTCACATCGAATAGCAAAATTATAGCAAGGCCATATACACAACCATTCATGCCCATGAGCTTGTTTCCTCAACAGTGTACTCATATCTTGCTCCAGTTCCTCACATCCAAGCTAAAAATTAAAATCCAGCCGAAATCGCTTTGGCTCAATGGATAGAGCTTTGGCCTGTGGACTGAAAGGTCCTAGGTTCGATTCCGGTCAAGGGCATGTACAGTGGTTTCGGGCACATCCCCAGTAGGAGGTGTGCAGGAGGCAGCTGATCAATGATTCTCATCGATGTTTCTAACTCTCTATCCCTCTCTCTTCATCTCTGTAAAAAATCAATAAAATATATTTTTAAAAATAAAATAAAAATCGAAGTCCAAGAGGGCCTGAGAAAGCATTTTCAATCTTGCACTCTGCATAAACTTTTTTTTTTTTTTAAATATATTTTATTGATTTTGTACAGAGGGGAAGAGAGAGAGATAGAGAGTTAGAAACATCGATGAGAGAGAGTCATCGATCAGCTGCCTCTTGCACACCCCCTACTGGGGATATGCCCGCACCCAAGGTACATGCCCTTGACCGGAATCGAACCCGGGACCCTTCAGTCCCCAAGCTGACGCTCTATCCTTGAGCCAAACCGGTCTCAGCACTCTGCATAAACTTTCAACAGTACCCCTGACAGATGACTATTCATTCTCTATTGTAATATCTTCAGGGAAAAGAGGCTCGTTGCACCAGGCAAAAGCAGACACTTTCACAGTTGAGCATTCTGCTTGCTGGAAATTAAGTAAAGCTGAATTCTGTCTTAAGTACGCTTCAGCCTTGTAGTTAGCTTGTGGTTTTGTATTATCTCTGAAATGAGGATGAGCAAGATTTCCAAGGACACCATCAGTCATAGCAAAAGCAATTTCCTAACTACCCCCACGCACCCCAAGTTACACCTATTCTTTGAGATCCAACTCAGTAATTCTGAGAAAGGATATGTGATAAGTTTCCAAGTAAGGGGAAAGCCTGGTTTTATCTGAACATTCCAGAAGTGTAAGCTACTGAGTGCTGATGGAGAAAAACATCTTAATTTTTTACAGAGAGGAAGGGAAAGGAATAGAGAGTCAGAAACATCAATAAGCTGCCTCCTGCACACCCCCCACCAGGGATGTGCCCACAACCAAGGCGCACACTCTTGACCGGAATTGAATGTGGGACCCTTCAGTCCGCAGGCGGATGCTGATTGATGTGCCCAATCCGGTGAACCAAACAGGCTAGGACAGTTTTGTGTTTTTTTTGAATTTTACTGTATGTGGGATATATTACATATACATATTTTAATATGGTACTTTTTGTTTTATATTCATGCCTTTGTTTTCATGACAAATACTTTTTAAAAATATTTTATTTGTAAAATATATTTTTATTGATTTCAGAGAGGAAGGAAGAGAGAGATAGAAAGATCAATGATGAGAGAGAATCATGGATTGGCTGCCTCCTGCACATCCCCTACTGGGGATCAAGCCCACAACTCCAGCATGTCCCCCTGACCATCATTGAACCTGGGACTTTTCAGTAAGCAGACCCACACACTACCCACTGCGTCAAACTGGCTTGGACTTAAAGAATTGTGTGAGTTTTTTTTAAATTAAATGATTGTTTTTTTAAAGCTCTTCAAAAATATATTTTTAAATTATAAAGTTTAAATTTTTTCTACTTAAAAAAAGTGAAAGTTCAGTCAGGTGCACTATTTTAAATATGTCAGCAAAGAACTGAAGATTTTGAAATGAATAAGAAATTATATGGACTGAGTCTAGGACAAGAAGGGACCCAGAGGGACAGGTGGCCTGGGGAAAAATTTATATATAGACTATTTTCTACATACAAAGAGACATATGGTCAGAGTGGTTTCTCCAGGAATGATAAAGGATTCTTATCTTTCTTCATAGGCATATTTTTTTCTTTTGTATTCTCTGCTTTGGTGCTGACACCACCTTAAGTCAGCCACACCAGAGACCAGGGAATTGTTCTGGGTGCATTGTTTCTCCATCTCTCACTTATATAGCTTGTCTGTCAATATCCTGTCTTGCCCATTCCTGGACTTATGCTTTGTCCTAGGCCATCCTTAACTCCATCCTTGGACACCAGCCTGAGGGTAGGTCTTTTTGTTTCTAAAGTCTTCACCAATCCATTCTTTATACCTATGCAAGGTGATAGCACCTCAAAACCTTTCAGTGGCCCCTCCTCATCCCCTAGGTCAAAGTTCAAAATCTTTGTCATGACACGGCTTTTCATTTCCTAGTCCTGCCTACTTTCCCATCGTACCTCCTAGGACCCTCTCATTCCAAATTCCCCACGTATTTTACTCTGTAGTGATGCAGTGACGGGAACAAATATTGTTGCATACTTCTGTGACTTTACACATACTATTTCTTTCTGAATGCCCTCTCCTCTTTGCTCACCTGACAACCTTTCAATGCACTAACTGAGCCACTTCAGCTGGGATGCAGGATAATTTTTAAGAATTTAAAAAGTCTGCCTCATGGATATGTCAGTACCGGAAACAGTGCACTTATGTTAATTGGTGTAGTTGATTTGGTCCAACAGGAAAAAACTGGGCTTTGGCTCAGAGAACATAGTATGTTAAAGGCAGGGCTGATTGATCCGCAGGGAAGATGGTTTGGGGGTTCTCAGAGGGGCTGGTCGGAAGGGAGATGGCCCTGTGCTGAGATGGTGGATCCGAAGCTCAACCCTGGCCTGGAGCCTTTAGCCCCCAGACACGACACCCACTTGCCTGCCACACGGTCTGTGGACCCATGCTGGGGCCCATAGGAGGGAGCCGGTATTTGGGTGGCCCTGGGAGCAGGCGATGAGCAACTCATTGGGAAAACCGTGGTGTCAACTCCTCTGGCTCTGTCCAAACCCTGCCACAGACTATGGGACCTGAACTTGGGGATTGAGCCACAACCAGGCATGTGCCCTTGACTGGAATCAAACCCATGACCCACACTCTAGCCACTGAGCCAATTGGACTAAGGCATCCCATGGTGTCTTTTTAGACAGAACTGACAACCCTCAAATAATTTTTTTTAATCCTCAACCGAGGATATTTTTTCTATTGATTTTTAGAGAGAGTGGAAGAGGGAGGGAAAGACAGACAGAAATATCAATGAGAGATAAACATATGGATTGGTTGCCTCCTGCACAAGCCCCAGTCAGGACCTGGCAAGGGAGGAGCCTGCCATGGAGGTACATGCCCTTGACAGGAATTGAACCCAGAACCCCTTCGGTCAGCAGGCTGATGCTCTATCCAATGAGCCAAACCAGGTAGGGCCCTCAAATAATTTTTAAAAAGTGTTTACAAACTCTAAGACTAATATCCTGATTATTATAAGAGCAATTTTGAATTTAGATATATTTTTGAACTATCATAAAATATCTTGTCTTTAACATTCTCTAAATTTTCTCGAAAGATGGATTCCACAGTTACAGAAAATGATTCAAGCCTCTTATTTGTTTTTTATTTGTGTGTTTTTTCTTTTTGGTAAAAAATAGTATTTATTTCATACACCAGGTATACCATACTTTTTTTGTTGATTTTAAAAATTGTGGTAAAATATACATAAATTTTACCATTTTTTAATTTAAGTGTATAATTCTGTGGCACTAAGTACATTCATAATGTTGGAGTCTTTTTGAAATATCAAACTTACAATGTTTTCCTGAATTAATAGTTTGGATAACTGTATATGCTTGATATAGGATATCTTCCATTGTATAACAATTACTAAAGGCCTGGCACATGAATTTGTGCATGGATACACGAAATCAGGCTGGTAGGGGAATAGTTAGGGGTGATCAGGCTGGCATGCAGAAGTGATTAGGGGCAATTAGGCAGGCAGGCAGGCAGGCAAGCGGTTAAGAGCCAGCAGTCCTGGATTGTGAGAGTGATGTCTGACTGCCAGTTTAGGATCGAGCCTAAACTGGAAGTCGGACATCCCCCGAGGGGTCCCAGGTTGGAGGGGTACAGGCTGAGTTGAGGGACACCCCCCAGTGCACAAATTTTTGCACCAGGCCTCTAATATATGAGATAAAATCCTAATAGTGCATCTGGCTAGTGTGGCTCAGTGGCTGAGCCTATGAACCTGGAGGTCACAGTTTGATTCCAGTCAGGACACATTCCCGGGTTGTGGGCTTGATCCTCAGTATAGGGTATGCAGGAGACAACCAATCAATGGTTCCCATCATTGATATTTCTCTTTCCCTTCTTTGAAATCGATAAATATGTGTATATATTTAAAATCCTAACTGTGCTTGCAGGCTCTTAAAGCGTTTCCCTTTATATCAGTGTTTCCCAACATGGGGCACGCATCCTACAGTGGGACAATTTGATTTTTAAGGGGGACAATTCGAGAATGAGTGATTAACTGTGAATTTTTTGCCTTATGGCCTCACATACCATATATAAATATCTATTGTGACATATTTATGCATTTCAGTTCTCTATTGTATGTTTTGAAACTTTATTTGCTATTTTTTCATATCACTTCATATTATTGCTAGTGGCCCAGTGCACAGATTCATGCACATTGAAAGGAAATTATTAGAAGAAATATTTTAATATCGCTATTCGCCCTATCTCTATAATAGAAGTGTCAGAGAAGAAAGAAAATTTGTAAAATGTATATGAATATATAAGTTGATTAATAAATAGTAACCGGAGGTCATAGTTCTGCTTTGAGGGTTTTGCACAGTCACTGTACATAAATGGCTTCTCCCCAGCATCGATTTTCTGATGCTGAATAAGGGTGGAGCTCCCAGTGAATGCATCCCCACATTCATTACACAGAGGGATTCTTTTATTTATTTATTTATTTTTTAAACAATCTTTCTTGTTCAGATTATTACAGTTGTTCCTCTTTTTTCCCTCCATAGCTCCCGTCCACCTGATTCCCGTCCCACCCTCTTTCCTTACTCCCCTCCCCCACTGTCCTCATCCATAGGTGTACAATTTTTGTCCAGTCTCTTCCCGCACCCCCCTATACCCCTTTCCTCCGAGAGTTGTCAGTCCACTCCCTTTCTATGCCCCTGATTCTATTATATTCACCAGTTTATTCTGTACATTTTTAATTCATTTGATTTTTAGATTCACTTGTTGATAGATTTGTATTTGTTGTTCATATTTTTCATCTTTACCTTTTTCTTCTTCCTCTTCTTAGAGAATACCTTTCAGCATTTCATATAATACTGGTTTGGTATTGATGAACTCCTCTAGCTTTTTCTTCTCTGTGAAGCTCTTTAGCTGATCTTCAATTCTGAATGTCAGCGTGACTGGGTAGAGTACTTTTGGTTGTAGGTTCTTGCTATTCATTACTTTGAATATTTCTTGTCTCTCCCTTCTGGCCTGCATAGTTTCTGTTGAGAAATCAGCTGACAATTATATGGCTGCTCCCTTGTAGGTAATTAACTGTTTTTCTCTTGCTGCTTTTAATATTCTTTGTCTTTTGCTCTTGGCATTTTAATTAATTATAATGTGTCTTGGTGTGGTCCTCTTTGGATTCCTTTTGTTTGGGGTCTTGCTCAGAATCGGGGTTCAATGCAGTCAGAACTGGGGTTCAGCACAGTCCAGAGCTTTTATCTCTTTCCCGCTAGAGAACGCCAGCTAGACACTCAGCCGCCCTGTCTTCTCCGGCTCTGTCCTCTCCGCACATGTGCACCCATGTCCCTGTACCTCAGGTTTTTACAGCTCCTGATTTTCCTTGTGGTTTTCTCTTTCCTAGTTGTAGAATTTCTAGTCAGTCAGCTTTCCTGTGGTTCTCGATCATGTCCTTTTTGACTTTTAGTTGTATTTTTGAAATTGTTGTGTGAGGCTGCAATTTAAGTGTTTACCTATGCTGCCATCTTGGTTTCTCCTCAAGGGATTCTTTTCAGTATATTTTTCTCACATGCATTACAAGGTGGCACTTCTGATGCCATGTTTTCCCAAATACATAGGATTTCTACTTACATAGGATTTCTTTACTCTGGGGATTTCTGATGATTGCCAATGGCTGAGCAACACAATTACATTTATTACAAGATCTTCTTGTAGAATGTTGACATTTTTGTCATAGGCTTTTTCTCTAATGGGGGGTTTCCTGGGGATGACTGTTGCAATGATAGAACAGAACCTGCATGATGGAATACTTCTTCTCTCTCCTATGGAATTTTGCTTATCTATATCTATATCTATATCTATACCTATATCTATATAGCTATCCATCGTGTTTCTCCATGCTGTCTCAAAGGGTAAGAGATTCTTCTTTTTTTATTGTTGCATAGTATTCCATGGTATAAATATACCAGTTTTTTAAAAAATATTTTTTTATTGATTTCAGAGAGTAAGGGAGAAAGATAGAAACATCAATGATGAGAGATGAGAGATGATTGGCTGCCTCCTGCATGTCCCCTAATGGGTATCAAGCCTGCAACCCAGGCATGTGCCCTTGACCGGAATCGAACCCAAGACCCTTCTGTCTGCAGGCTGACGCTCTGTCCACTGAGCCAAACCAGCCAGAGCTGTACCAGTTGTTTTTTTTAATCCACTCACCTACTGATAGGCACTTGTACTGTTTCCAGATCTTAGCTATTGTAAATGGTGCTGTGAACATAGAGGTACATACAATCTTTCTGATTGGTGCTTTGGGTTTCTTAGGATATATCCCTAGAAGTGGGATCACTGGGTCAAATGGAAAATCTAATATTATTTGAGAAAACTTCATACTGTTTTCCATAATGATTGCACAAGTCTGCATTCCCACCAGCAGTATGGTAGGGATCCATTTTCTCCACATCCTCATCACTTGTCATTTGTTAATGGTAGCCATTCTGACAGGTGTGAGATGGTACCTCATTGTCTTATCTGCACTTTTTAAAAATATATATATTTTTATTGATTTTGAACAGAGAGGAAGGGAGAAAGAGAGTTAGAAACATCGATGAGAGAGAGTCATCGATCAGCTGCCTCTTGCACACCCCCTACTGGGATATGCCTGCAACCAAGGTATATGCCCTTGACCAGAATCGAACCCGGACCCTTCAGTTCCCAAGCCAACGCTCTATCCATTGAGCCAAACCGGTCTTGGCTATCTGCACTCTTTTAATATATATATCTTATCGATTTTTTACAGAGAGGAATAGAGAGAAACATCGATGAGAGAGAAACATTGATCAGCTGCCTCTTGCACACCTTCTACTGGGAATGTGCTCGCAACCAAGGTACATGCTCTTGACCAGAATCGAACCTGGGGCCTTTCAGTCTGCAGGCTGACGCTCTATCCACTGAGCCAAATCTCTCAGATGATTAGTAACTTTGAGCATTTTTTCATGTCTCTTAGCCATCTGTATGTCCTCTTTAGAAAAGTGTCTATTTAGGTCCTTTGCCCATTTTTTTTTTTTATTGGATTGTCTTCCTTTTGTTAAGTTGTTGGAGTTCCTTATATATATTCTAGACGCCCGGTGCACAAATTTGTGCACTAGTGGGGTCTCTCAGCCTGGCCTGCAAGATCATGCTGAAATAGGCTAACATCCCGAGGGGTTCCAGATTGCAAGAGGGTGCAGGCCAGCCAGAGGGACCCCACCAGTGCATGATCAGGGCCAGGGAGGGGTGTGGGAGGTTGGTCAGCCAGGGAGGGACAACAGGACGGCTCCAAGGGCATGTCCAGCCCATCTCACTCAGTCTTGATTGGCTGGACCCTAGCAGCAAGCTAAGTGTCTGCCCCCTGGTGGTCAGTGTTTGTCATAATGAGCAGTTGGGCAGCTTTAGCATATTAGCAGCATATTACGCTTTGATTGGTTGAACAGATCACTGTACACTTAGCATATTAGGCTTTTATTATATAGGATATAAATTTTTTTCTTCCCACCCCTCACTCCACACCCACCTCAGGATATATATTTTAATATTTTTGTTGATTTCAGAGAGGGAGAGGGAGAAACATCGATGAGAATCATTGACTGGCTGCCTCATGCATGTCCCCTATTGGGGATTGAGCCTGAAACCCGGGCATATGCCTTTGACTAGAATTGAACCTGGGGCCCTTCAGTCTGCAGGCAAACACGTTTATCCACTGAGCCAAGCTGGCCAGGGTCCTTATATATTTTGGATATTAACACTTTATCAGATGTATCATTGCCAAATATGTCCTACCATACAATTGGCTTTGTATTTTGTTGCTTTCTCCTTAATTTCCTTTGTACTAGCTGTGTCTGTAAGTATATTGCTATAAGAAATGTTTGAGATTTTGCTGCCTATGGTTTCTTCTAGGATTTTTATGACTTCATGGTTTACATTTTAGTCTTTTATCCATTTTGAGTTTATTCTTGTGTATGGTGTAAGTTGGCAGTCTAGTTTCATTTCGTTTTACATCTGTCCAATTTTCCCAGTACCTTCTACTTTTAAATATATATTTTTATTGATTTCAGAGAGGAAAAGAGATAGCATCATCAATGATGAGAATCATTTATAGGCTGCCTCCTGCATGCCCCCTATTGGGGATCGAGCCCGCAACCCAGGCATGTGCCCTTGGTCAGAATTGAACCTAGGACCCTTCAGTCCACAGGCCAACAATCTATCCACTGAGCCAAACCAGCCAGGGCATCTTTTACTTTAAAAAAAAACATGTATTTTTATTGATTTCAGAGAGGGAGAAGAGGTAGAAACATCAATGATGAGGATCATTGATTGGCTGCTTCCTGTACCCTCCCCTGCCTACTAGGGATAGTCCATAACCTGGGCATGAGCCCTGAACAGGAATTGAACCGTGATCTCTTGGTTCATAGATTGATGCTCAACCACTGAGCCATGCTGGCTAGGCTGTTGTACTATTTTTTAAAAAATATATTTTTATTTATTACAAAGAGGAAGTGAGGAGATAGAAACATCAATGATGAGAATCATCTATTGGCTGCCTCCTGCAAACCCCACACTGGGGATCAAGCCTGCAATCCTGGGCACATGCCCTTGACTAGAATCGAACCCAGGATCTTTCAGTCCGCAGGCAAATGCTCTGAGTCAAAATAGCTAGGGCTGTAGTATTTCTTTTTTTAAATGTATTTTATTTATTTTGTACAGAGAGGAAGAGAGCTAGAAACATCGATGAGCCATCGATCAGCTGCCTCTTGCACACCCCCCACTGGGAATATGCCTGCAACCAAGGTACATGCCCTTGACCGGAATCGAACCCGGGACCCTTCAGTCTGCAGGCCGACGCTCTCCACTGAGCCATACTGGTTTCGGCTAGGGCTGTAGTATTTTTACTAGAGCCATGATCTATGGCTCTTTGCATGCTCCTAGAGATCTCATCCTCATCAATAAAGAGGATCAAAGGCAGTTCACAAGAGGGAAGGAGAATAGAGTACGTTCAATATCTTGACTCCAGGGCCTGATCAACCCTCCTGCTATTTCACAAAGAGACCTTGATTTTCTGGACATTCTGTGGAACATTATTCTAATGACGACATAATAATCAGATTTGGTGAAAAGGAAGTAGCAACTGTACAGGGATCAAGAGATGGAAAAACATCGATTGGCTGCCTCCTGCACACCTCCATTGGGGATCCAGCCCACCATTGGGCATGTGCCCTAATTGGGAATCAAACTGCTAACCTCCTGGTTCATGGGTTGATGTTCAACCACTGAGCCACAATGGTTGGGCTTAGTGAAGTTTTTAAGGGTCCAAATATCTGAGGCATGCTGGGAAATTCTAGGGAACAAATTATTGCATCTTGCCCTCACTACTAAGAAAAAGGCAGTGTTTGAAGAACCTCCTTGGATTTTGGAAGTAACATAAACACTTTCAAGTGTGGCCCAGAGTCACAGAGCCCAAGTGCCATATGACCAGCAGATTCAGACGGAGTTAGAGGTATCTGTGGTAGGTGAAAAATGTGTAGAGGTCTTGTAAGCCCCAGTAGGAGCTTGTCAATAGAATTCTAGAGCAAGGCCATGCCTTCTACAGCAAAGAACTATTCCGTTTGGCCGAAACCAGTTTGGCTCAGTGGTAGAGCGTCGGTCTGTGGACTGAAAGGTCCCAGGTTCGATTCTGGTCAGGGGCATGTGCGTTGGTTGCGGGCACATCCCCGGTGGGGGGTGTGCAGGAGGCAGCCGGTCGGTGTTTCTCTCTCATTGACGTTTCTAGCTCTCTCTCTCCCTTCCTCCCAGTAAAATATCAATAAAATATATTAAAAAAAGAAAAAGAAAAAAAAAAAGAACTATTCCGTTTGAAGAGCAGCTTCTGGATACTACTATCCATGAGACATCTGGTGATCATGTAGCTGGAGCTATTGATCACAGCTCAGTATGCTCAGATTCATTAAATCAGGTGGACACAGCAACAATCCATCATATGGAAGAAATGTCACATTTGTGCATCAGGCATGAGCAGGTCCAGTCACAGGTTATGTAAGCAGGAAGCTCTCACCTGTGTCACCTGTCTTTGTGAACCGATACCTCCCTCTGCTCATACCTTTGGACTCCTGGAAGGCTCCCTTAGACTTGGTGGAATAAACCTGCAGTCTGTTTCACAGAGTCAGCTCAATGTTAACATGAATCAAGAAGGCGTTGTTGATTCCCTGTGTGCTTCCTCATGAGTGAAATCTGGTGGGCAGAGCTGCAGGCAGGCTATCTGGCACCAACTTTGTTTGAAGGAAAAAGTAGCCTGAGGTAAAGATGCCATGGCCTCTTGGGCTGTGGCAAGCACCTTGTCTAGACACGGGGCCTGTAAAGAATAAGGTTGCAAGTCTGGGGACAAGATATGAAGATTTCAGCTTAAGGACAGATGGGCCAAAGGGGGCTGAAACAATGTAGATCTTTGTGTTATATATCAGTGCCCCTCAGAAAAAACCCACTGCACAGGAGGTATCAGGAAAATAGGGGCAGTACAGATAGGGGACCCATTCACCTCTCACCAAAGGAGTGTGAGGCAGGTCTTGAGGCTTAGCAGCTCTACTTTCATTTCCTTCACGTGGAGCAACAGGTAATCGGCTGCTTTTAATCACTAAATTCTCTGTGGGCCTTCATCATGATTAATATATAAATAGGAGTGCTCCCATTAAAGGTACTGAGTTAGGGTGCTGGCAGGGCTTTAACTTTGGTGGACATCCAGGTTATCAGTAAGCTACTGGAACAGTAAAAACATTTCGGATTTCAAGCACATTTTTTTTTTTTTTAAAGTAATGACTCTCTAATATATTTGGCTGGTGCATAAAGACTTGGTACCTTTGCCGAGACTGGTTTGGCTCAATGGATAGAGCGTCGGCTTGGGGACTCAAGGGTCCCGGGTTCGATTCCGGTCAAAGGCATGTACCTTGGTTGTGGGCATATCCCCAGTAGGGGGTGTGCAGGAGGCAGATGATCGATGACTCTCTCATCGATGTTTCTGACTATCTCTCTCCCTTCCTTTCTGTACAAAATCAATAAAATATATTAAAAAAAAAAAAAAGACTTGGTACCTTAATTTGATCCCACGGTGGCATACCGGCAGTTTCCAGAGATCAGAACTGGTCCTAGACATGACACTTTCTTGTTGTCCCTAATCCTGGTATATCAGGTTTCCTGAACACTATGGTTGCAGCAGTAGACAAAAAAGGTATTTTAATGACTAATAGTAAAAGGTGAGAAAAACTCAGAACAACAAAATAAGCAAAAGATAGGAGGAAGGCATGAAGTAGTTGTTTCTAGGTAACAGGAAGACTTACCTATTGGCCAAAAGACTTTTTATAAGGTAGAGAAGTATCTTAAGAAATCAAAGAGATTGTAGTGAGAAGGAAAAAATGGGATGGGTTTAAGTTAATCAAATTGGGTATTATTGACTTCTGGAGTTTAGAAGAATGATGCTTCTGAGGAAGAACCAGTTTTTCAGACTTTGGCAGAGACAGTATATACAACCAAAATGCACATGAGGCTGACAAATGTTCCCAGTGATGAAAAAAATGTATTAGCACATAGGAAAAAAGAGCATAGACCAAAATACAACTATTCTACACACTACTGCAATTTCCTAATATACACATTCATTCACAAGTACTACATATTCTATTTATCCCAAATCCAAATTTCCAAAAAGATAAACCAGTAGGAATAGTTTTTCTCTCTAGAATAGTGTTCAATAAACAACATACCATTTATTATAACAGTCCTGAAGTATTACAAGATGTTATAAATTCTGAATCAGATTATATTGTGTTCAAATGGCTCAATTCTTTGCAAATCATAATTCTTTAAGGTATGTTAAAAGTTAAAGTCATAATTATACTTGATACACATCACTTTAACTATACAAAAGGCAATGCCGGCATGGTTACTGGGACCTGAAGTATGGTGAGGGGATCGGCCCCAGTTAAGCTAACGAGTGAGGAATCCACCACACTCTCTAGGACCTTCCTTCTACTGTGCCACTGCTCTCACTCCTCCAGGGTGTCTTGATGTTGAGTGAAAAAAAAGCTAGCACTTAAGTTTACATTACAATTATCTGACTTCTCCATAGCACTCATGTTCTAGAGTTACAAAAACACACATACACAAACATTGAGAGCCTACTTGACAGTTAAAGCACTCCTCCCTCTCCAGTGTGGACTCTCTGATGTTTGGAAAGATTTGACTTACTACAGAAGGTTTTCCCACAATTATTACACCAATAGGGCTTTTCTCCAGTATGGATTCTATGATGTTTATTAAAATTGGAGCTGTGGTTGAAGGCTTTTCCACACTCCTTACATTTATACGGCTTTTCTCCAGTGTGGAGTCTCTGATGAGAACTAAGACCTGCGTGCTGACTAAAGCTCTTTCCACATTCATTACACTGATAAGGTTTCTCTCCAGTGTGTATTCGATAGTGTCGAATGAGGCTGCCTTTACCACTGAAAGCTTTCCCACAATCTTTACACTGATATGGTGCCTCTTCAGTGTGCATGCGCTGATGTTTAAGGAGATCTGAGCTCTGACCAAAGGCTTTTCCACACTTACAGTCATAGGGCCGGTCTACCAAGTGGGTTCTGTAATGAAGGGTAAGGTTTGAGCTGTGGCTGAAGGCTTTCCCACATTTGGTGCATACATAGGGTTTCTCCCCAGTGTGTGTTCTCCGGTGTTTAGTAAGATTTGAGCTATTGCTAAAGGCTTTTCCACACTCAGCACATATGTAACGTCTCTCTCCTGGGGCAGGTTTGGTGGACATTAATTCTCTACCTTTCTTGGAACCTTTGTCTAGGAGAGAGGTTTTTGTTCCTCTTTCTTTTTCAAGGTTTACCCACTGCCTTTCTAACCTGGCCTCAAATTCATTGGCAATAACCATGGGAGTAATATCCTTTTTGAATTCGTCTGCATAAGACTCTTCAGAACTTTTCTGCATATCTGTTGATTCCTCATTCTGGGTGTTCGATTTACAATCTGAAACAATAAGCAGAATAAGGGCATGTGAGTTATTTCCTGTTCTGAGAAGAAACTGTTAAAGGACATAGAGAATCATCAGATGACATTGATGGATTTTTAAGGGTGACCAAATATTGCTCTGAGAGGTCACAATATCACAATTATACAAATAAGTCATCATCAAATCTAGTTTACAATACCAGACTTTCTTACAGGCCACTACCCTACCCAAAGCTATGATGGTATGAAGAGTACATGGCTTTTTCTGCTGGGAGGAGAACTTCATATATAGAAGGCAATAAGGCAAAGTCAAGCATATAGCAGCAAAGGGAGATGGGAGATGCTTGGGCAGAATGAAACAAGTTAGAAAGATTGCTGAAGGGTCAATCTGATTAAAGAAAATAAAGAATAATTAAGGGAGAAGAGCTAGTGGTAAACAAAAAATCCATATGCTCGTAGAAGCTGAATATCCTATATAATAAAGATGTAATATGCAAATGATTGTTATGCTGTGAAGTGTAACAACCAGATCATGGATCAGCAGGAGGGTGTGGTGGAGAGCTACAGGAGGGGGCAGGACAGCAAGCTATTGGAGGGGGACAGGAGGAGAGCTACTGGAGGGCAGCAGCGAGCAACTGGTGAGCTACTGTGCATGGATTCATGCGCAGGGCTACTATACTCTCTCTCTTTACACACACACACACACACACACACACACACACACACGGTTAAGTTGACTTGCGCATGCGCCATACATAAAAAGCTTTTGCTGGTGCCAATCGCATGCACGTGTTTCCATCTGTCGTTGATCCTGAATTTGGTTGACACTTCTATTATAGAGAAAGGGCGAGTAACGATATTAAAATTTCTTCTAATTAATTTCCTTTCAATGTGCACAAATTCATGCACAGGGCCACTAGTAAAAGCAATAAAAGAGAACATTCAGTCCATTTATAATCACTCTAGTCCCAGATTCTTCTCCTTAAAATGTTTTTATTGATTTTTTTAGAATGAAAGGAAGGGAGAGGGGGAGAGAAACATTGATTGGTTGCCTCCTGCACACCCCCTACTGGGGATTGATCCCACAACCTGGGCATATGCCCTGACTGGGAATCAAACCAGTGTCTCGGTGTATGGGATGAAGCTTAACCAACTGAACCACACTAACTAGGCCCAGATCCTTTTTAAAAATATATATTTTATTAATTTTTTACAGAGAGGAAGGGAGAAGAATAGAGAGTTAGAAATATCAATCAGCTGCCTCCTGCACACCTCCCACTGGAACGTGCCTGCAACCAAGGTACATGCTCCTGATTGGAACCAAACCTGGAACCCTTCAGATCGCAGGCTGATGCTCCATCCACTGAACCAAACTGGCTTTGGCCAGATCCTTCTTAATTTAAGTGAAAGTACTTAACTCCCACCAGAATTCAACTCATCATTTAATCTACATCAGCTAGGTCTTATCATTCTTTAATTATAAAGTATCATTGTTGAAATCAAATTAAAGCAATACATCTTTTAAGAGCATTTCACTAAACAATCACACCGCTAAAAGTCCATCTAACCATCCACATACATAGAGGTTTCCTCTGAAAAATGGACTCCCTTTACCTGGGATCCTTCAGTCTGCAGGCCGACGCTCAATCCACTGAGCCAAACCGGCTAGGGCAAAATGGGCTCCTCTTAAGCAGAAGCCCCAACTGGCAAAGGTCCTTCCTTTATCCCTTTTCCCTTATCCCTCTGCCTCAGTCTCCTGGCCATCTATTTCCTTCCTCTGTCAGCAGTAACCACTCTGCTGCTTCCAGGCTCGCCCCTACTCACTGGCTGCAGAGTGGGAGCTAAAATCTCTCTCACGCTCCATGAGGAGCAACCATGTGGCTACTCATACAGGTTATCCTTCAAGTTGCCATGAACTATGTGTAGGAAATAAGTAACTTAAAAGTTTAAAATTTTAAATAGCCCAAGGCAGAAGTTGAATAAATTTATCAGGGACCATTTCTACATAATCCAAAGCTGATTATTACAGGCTCACTAAATCATTAACAGATGAATTATTCCTACCTTGATTCTGTCTCAGCTCTGGAGTGAAATCCTGCTCTTCACCAGACTCTTGGATGTACAGGGGTCCCCAAGACTCATAGCTGGGACTATTCTCCACCGACTGCGGCTGGGTGCTGCTCAGGGATGTCTTTGCTGTTCCCGAAGAGGACATCTTCTCCCAAGCCTGTTTCTGTTCATTCGGAGGAGGTGAAACCTAGACAATTAGAATGGCTGGGTTTGTCCACTGCTCACTTTAGAACAAAATGAAAGAAAATCTCAGGAGAGCTATGTAGAATCTCCAGGAAAGAGAAAAGAGAAACACCCCCCATTCAATTCTCAAGGCTAAAGCTAGTGTGGGAAAGTAGGAGAAAGAGGAGGAAACATGGTCTAAATCGGTAGAAACTTCCACTTACCTGTTCGTATTGTATGGACAAATCATACCTGCGTGGAGTGGCATGCTCCCAATCTCATTCCCTCCTACCTGCTGTCCTGGTTCATCTAGTTCTTGCTCCAGGTCTTCCAGGAGAGTGACGGCCTCTTCAGCACTCTCTGGACAGTGCTCCTGTACCCAGGCCTGCAGCTCCCGGGGCAGGATGGTCAGGAACTGCTCCAGCACCAGCAGCTCCAGGATCTGCTCCTTGGTGTGGATCTCGGGCCTCAGCCACTCACAGCAGAGCACCCGGAGCTGGCTGAGGGCCTCCCGCGGGCCAGGTGTGTCATGGTATCCAAACTGCCTGAAGCGCTGGCGGAACATCTCCAGGCTTGGAAAGCATTTTTCTTTCTCCTCCTCAACTTTCACAATCACAGGCCCCACCTGCTCCTGGAGGGGCCTAGGGCCCAGACCTGCGGCTACGCCCAGTACCTTGGTCATCATACAGACTCCAGAAACAGCCTCACTAAAGATGGGCTCTTTGTAGAAGGAATATTAGTTCCTTTAGATTTCTGGTTCTTCAGGACTACAGGCTCAACCTAAGAAAATATTGTTACCATAAAATTACCAAAATAAGTATTTTTAAGTTTTGGTCTTACAGTTACACTTTTAGCACAAGAAATTGTAAAAATTATGGCCACTATAATACTACCATGTAAAAATTATTGTTTAAATCTCTCTGGAGGTAGTTCAGAATAGCTTACTTTGGTTTTACTTTCAAAAGAGCACACTTGAGACCCAGCTGGTGTGGCTCAGTGCAGGGTTCAATTCCCAGTTAGGGCACATGCTTGATCCACAGTAGGGGGTGTGCAGGAGGCAACCAATTGCTGTCCCTCTCCCTCCCTCCCCCTCCCTCTCTTTTGAAAAAAAGAAAAAAGAAAAAGAAAAAAGAATATTTCAAGTGAAGATTACCCCCCCTCAAAAAAACAAACAAACAAACAAAAAACCCAGCACATGGCATTCTTTAAAAATTAAATTTACATTAACTATGCTCTGAAAACCTTTTTAGACCCAGTTTTTAGAACTCCTGAGGTTTTAACAGGCTATTGCTGGCCAGCAAGTGTACATTTATGTTACAGCTATAAATTAGTTGTTTAGATTCACATATCTAGTGAATACATATTAAAGACATGTATTTTATATATAGCTGTTCCCCTTCATTTATTTTTGTGATCAATTTTTGAAATTTTAAAAAATGTGAAATGGGATTCTGGCAATAGAACCTCAATAGGTAAGCTTGCTTTTATGAGAAATTCAATAATTATCAGAATTGTAGGGATGCCAATACTTGGACTCCCCTCCACTGTACCGTGCGGAAGCATTCTATGAGATGCCAACAGGTCCTGACAGGGTGAACCAGAATCAGCACCGTCCCCTCCCTGACACTGCTACACACCCAATTCGCTGCTGGAGCTCCCAAGTTCAGGATTGTTGAGCCAGTGAAGAAGCACTGCCATCAGTCTCCTAAAATAAAGGCTCTGGCACCAAAGACTACAGATGCAGCAGTGCTGGGAGCATTTCTTAGGTATGCTGAAAAGTGACTTCAGTGTTGGAATAACTACATAATTGGTTACAAAATTTCACACTCCAGCCAGAGGAGGGCAGTCCAACAACAGGAAAGACATCAGAACCTGTTTGGGCTACTTAGCTTCTGGATCCAACTACAACTGCCAATTTATCTGCAGCCTGAACCTCTCTTGTGAAGTTTAGACTTATATGACCAACTACCCACCTGACACTCCACCAGCCTGACACTCAAGCTTAACATGCCCCAAACTGCACTTCCCATCTTCCCCCCAAAGCTGCTCATCTCAGTTAACTGCAGCTCTACTGCTGTTTTCATGGACCAAAAACGTGGTCATCCCTGATCCCTCTCTTTACATTCTACATGTAATTCATAAGTAAATCCTGTTAGCTCTAAATCCCAGAGAGACAGAGTTCAACCTTCTACCCTGCCATCCAGCCCATCACCAGCAGCTTCCTAATTGCTTCCACTCTTCCCTCAGTCCTTTCTCAACACAGCAGCCAGAGACAGGCCGTTAAGTTAGATCACACCATTCCTCCAGACACACCTCTCAAGGCTTCGTGTCATACAGAGTAAAAGCCAAAAGCAGCCGAAATCGGTTTGGCTCAGTGGATAAAGCGTCGGCATGCAGACTGGAAGGTCCCAAGTTCGATTCCAGTCAAGGGCATGTACCTTGGCTGCGGGCACAGCCCCGGAAGGAGGTGTGCAAGAGGCAGCTGGTCGATGTTTCTCTCTCATCGATGTTTCTAACTCTCTATCCCTCTCCCTTCCTCTCTGTAAAAAATCAATAAAATATATTTAAAAAAAAAAAAAAAAAAGCCAAAGGCATCATATTGGCCAAAAAGGCTTCCCTGTTGTCTCTGACCTGATCTTATACTTCTCTGTTCGTTCTGCCCCAGGCGGTTGGTTCCCTGGACTGGTGCGGCACGCTCCCGCCTGAGAGCCTGTGCCCAGGCTGCCCCCTTTATCACTCTGCAGATTGCATGCTTCTTCCAGATTATGCATGCTTGACCCCTTATTTTATTTATTAAAAAAATTTTTTTTTTTTTTATTGATTTCAGAAAGGAATCTCTTCAATAATGAGAATAATTGATAGGCCACCTTCTGCATCCTACACTGGGGATCAAAACCGCAACCTTGGCATGTGCCCTGACCGGAAATCAAACCGTGACCTCCTGGTTCATAGGTCGATGCTCAACCACTGAGCCACACCAGCTGGCATGACCACTCTGTTTTAAACTGCACACTACCCTCCCTCACCTCAAAACTCCTTATTTTTCTAGTCTTCCCCCTCCCCAGAACCCTACCCCTTATCCTCCTATATTTTCTCTCCATATCACTCACCACCATACAAATGCTATATATTTTACTTTTTTTTTTTAAAATATATATTTTATTGATATTTTACAGAGTGGTAGAGAGAGGGATAGAGAGTTAGAAACATCGACGAGAGAGAATCATCGATCAGCTGCCTCTTGCACACCCCCCACTGGGGATGTGCCCGCAACCAAGGTACATGCCCTTGACCGAATTGAACCCGGGACCTTTCAGTCCACAGGCCAACGCTCTATCCACTGAGCCAAACCGGTTTCGGCTATATTTTACTTCTATTTCTAGACTATCTGTCTCTATCCTTGAAAATCAACTCTTCATCTATTTTGTTCACTGCTATATTTCAAACATCTAAAATATACCTAGTACTTTGCAGGTACTCAAAACAGCTATGGAAAGAATGCAATGCATGGATCTTTGGGTCTATTTTTAAGGAGTAAAAACTATAAAATTGGGTTTAAAAATATCAATACAAATTTAAATTTAAAAAATATGGCAATAAGAATTCATGTTTAGTGTAATATAGACAGAGGTTGATACAGAATTAGATAATGTGTGTACATGGGTTACAATGGAGACATTTATTTTCTAGCTCCGTCTGCTGTGAAGGTCCAGAAGTAATAACATCATGGTAGGAATAAGCATACCCAGTGCCCAAATCTTGGTCTCTAAGTATCATTCTCCAATAAAAGGAACTAGAGATGGAGAAATGGTTGATTCTAGGTTGGGGAATATACAAGCTGAGCCCGGAGCCATCTTGTAATGCCAAAAAGTATTAAACAACCACAGTGAGGCACGTTAAAGGAACACAGAAGCCAACATATAAAGCTCCCAGTAGTTACAAAGGAAACAATTTGAGCAACAAAATAAATGGCGTAGTACTAGATTATAACCATAAGTTTAATATAAATATCCGTAAGCCCATACTGATGTAAAAAGGTTGAATGAATAGAAAAGACAAATCTCCCATACAGAATTATTCCAAAAGAAATTATGTAGATACTACCCTCAAGAAGGCAGAGCTCCAACCTCTTGAATATAGGCTACACTTACTGACTTGCCGGGGGAAAGTAACTACAGTAAAGAAACACACACACTGGAATACCACTCACATAAAAAATGAAATACTGCCATCTATGACAACATGCCTGTTGCTTGAGCAAACTATAAGTGAATTAAGTCAGCTAGAAAAGGACAAGACCTATATAACCTCACTCACACGTGGAAAAAAAGATTAAAAAAAAAGTAACGCCGAAGCCGGTTTGGCTCAGTGGATGGAGCGTTGGCTTGCGGACTGAAGGGTCCCAGGTTCGATTCCGGTCAAGGGCATGTACCTTGGTTTCCTGCACATCCCCAGTGGGGGGTGTGCAGGAGGCAGCTGGTCGATGTTTCTAACTCTATCTCTCTCCCTTCCTCTCTGTAAAAAATCAATAATAAAAAAAAAGTAACAAATGAACAAAGCAAAATAAAACAAACCACAAACTCAGAGATTAAGACAACATAATGGTAGTTACCAGAAGGGGAAGAGCAAAATTGGTAAAGGGGGACAAGATATATGGCAATGAATAGAAAACAGACTTCTGGTGTTGGGAGCATGAAATAGATATCGAACTATCTCATGTGCACACCTGAAATTTAAATGTTACTAACCAATGCTACCTCAGTAAAAACACATTTAAAAAATATATATATATTTTATTGATTTTTTACAGAGACAAAGGGAGAGAGATAGAGAGCTAGAAACATCGATGAGAGAGGAACATCGACCAGCTGCCTCTTGCCCACCCCCTACCAGGGAAGTGCCCACAACCAACGTACATGCTCTTGACCGGAATCGAACCTTGGACCTTCCAGTCTGCAGACCGACGCTCTACCGCTGAGACAAACCGGTTTCGGCAGTAAAAACACATTAAAAAAAAAAAAAAGATTAGTATCATCAGAGACAAGTCATGTGCCTTGATAAGAGAAAAGCACTTCACTTCTGTGGTCTTCCTCCTCAAAACCCATAACCACAGCCTAATCGTAAGAAATACATCAGACAAACCAAATTGAGGGACAGTCTACAAAAACAACTGACTAGTAGTCTTCAAAACTGTCAATAAAAAAACAAGGAAAGACTGAGCAGACATGACGATTAATGTAATGTGGTATCCTAGTTGGGATCCTGGAACAGAAAAAGGGCATTAGGGAAAAACTAGTAAAAGTCAAAGCGTGAAGCTTAGTTAATTGTAACGCACCAATCATGTTTCCTATAGTTGTGGCAGATGTACACAGTAAAGTAAGGGAAACTGGTGAGAGGTAGATGGGGACTCACTATTATTTTTGAACTCTTCTATAAATCTAAAACTACTCTAAAATTATTTAAACACAAAACATGGGGTGTTGGGGCAAACAAGCAGCTTTAGTACATGCTGTTCTATTATGGACTGATAAAGAGAAATATGGCTAGCTTCAGTTCTTATGATGTTGAAGCAGGCCATTCTGAGAGTTAATAAAACATTTAAAAAGTTGTGAAGCCTTTTCCTTTTAGGATTTTTTAAGACAATGCTTTTATTGATTTTAGAGAGGAAGGGAGAGGGAGAACATTGATGCGAAACCGATTGGCTGCCTCCTGCAGGCTCCCCATGGGGATCGAGTCCACAATCGGGTATGTGCCCTGAGCAGGAATCCAACAGAGAACCTCTGGGTTCATGGGTGGATGCTCAACCACTGAGCCACTCCTGGCTGGGCTAGGATTTTTTCTTTTTTAATCCTCACCCAAATATATTTTCCCACTGAGTTTTAGAGAGGGAAAGAGAGGGAAAGACAGAGAGAAATATCTATGTGAGAGAAACAGATTGGTTGCCTCCTGCACTTGCCTGTATTAGGGACTTTTTGGTCAGCAATCCCATGCTCTATCAACTGAGTAAAACAGGCTAGAGCAGATTTTTTTTAAACACCTGCCTTGTCTCAAGGAGCAGCAATAGTTAATTTCTGACTCTCTTCCAATAACTATGAGAATATTGGCCTAATGAAATGTTCCTCACAGATCTATTTCAAACATAACACGAAGCATTTATTTATTTTATATATTTTTATTTATTTCAGAGAGGAACGGAGGAGAGATAGAAAAATCTATGATGAGAGAGAGCCATTGATCAGCTGCCTCTTGCATACCCCACACTGGGGATGGAGCCTGCAACCCTTGGCCGGAACCAAACCCGGGACCCTTCAGTCCTTAGGTCATCGCTCTATCCGTTGAGTCAAACAAGCTAGGGGCTCACAGAAAGCCTTTTTAAAATGTTATCAAACACTTTTAGTTTTGAAATAGTTGGCCACATTACACTCTTTCGTCCCTTGAAATCACAGTCCATTTTCCAGTTTGGCAATTCTATCTCCCCACAGGCTCAAAGGCCATCTGCAGCGGTTTAAAATACAAATCTGTTAATATCACCCAGCTATTTAAAATTACTTAATTTTTTGCATGGTAAACCAATGCCAAGCTGGCCTCTGTCTCCCCCTTTCCATTATCACTTCCCTTCTCATCCCCTATGCTCACTCAATATCCAATTATTTTTAAAAAATATATTTTATTGATTTTTTACAGAGAGGAAGGGAGAGGGATAGAGAGTTAGAAACACTGATGAGAGAGAATCATCGATCAGCTGCCTCCTGCACACCCCCTACTGGGGATGTGCCTGCAACCAAGATACATGCCCTTGACCAGAATCGAACCTGGGACCCTTCAGTCTGCAGGCCAATCTCTATCCAGAGCCAAACCAATTAGAGCTCAATTCCCAATTCTTATGGCAGGCTTCTATTCATCTTTCAAGTCTCAGTTCAGTAACTAATCCATGAAAAGATGCTCAACCTTAGTTATAATAAAATATGCTCCCACCTCTCAGATTGGCAAATATTAAAAAACAAATCTGATAATGCTCTGCACTGATGTTTTGTGTTTCACTTGGGGAAAGCCAGTAATTTCACATTTGGTCATGCTGAGTTAAGAGATGCCCTGCAGGTCATGGCTTCTGAATTTTTCTTAGTAAAGTGCTCATAAAATAAAAAGGCATGTGGATAGAAAACAGAAGCTTCGTTACTAACTCACATTGTCTTCAAGCACAGTGAACTACTTTTTTAGGCTATCTAGAATTTCAGCTAAAGAGATCCATCTATGTCCTGGCCAGGTAGCTCAGATGGTTAGAATGTAGTCTTGATAACCTATGGTTGCAGATTCCCTGGTTAGGGCACATATAAGAATCAATCAATTAATGCATAAATAAGGGGAGAAGGGGAGAGGGAGAGAGAGATTTGTGGTAGTTATTCACGCACTCGTTGGTTGCTTCTTGTGTGCCCTGACCCTAGATGGAACCCGAAGCCTTTGCGTACCGGGAGGACGCTCTAACCAACTGAGCTACCCATCCAGGACCTTACACACTTTCCAACCTGAACAAAGACCAACGAGACTACTCACTCCCTTGGATCAGGCCTTCTAAAGAGGTTCCGTTTCTCCGAGAAGGCCCTCAACCCCCTGGGCGGGTTTCATCAATTAGCCCTGAGCTCGGGCCTCCCTTTGGGAGCCCAGGCCCGGGGGGTGGGGGTGGGGGTGGGGGATTGGTAGCCCCTGTTCTGCTCAAAGAGCGCACAAAAACGGCCCCGAAACTGCGACACAAAGTTTCATTTGTTAGAACCTTGGGAGGAGGAAAGGCTTTCTAGGGAGCCAGCGCCTCCAGGGCCGGGCTGGGACCAGGGCTCCTCCCCGCAGCCCCTCCCGGACCCGCCCGGGGCCTCCGCGGGGGCCAGGGCCGCACGCCCACTCCTCCCGCTCCCGATCCTCCCGCCGGGCTCCCTCCCCGCCGCCGAGCTCCCCGGGACCGGGCGGCTCACCGTGAGTCAGAGGCGCAGTTGGCGCTGGAACACCGAGACTGCGCCGCGGCGGCGCAGCCGGAAGTACGTCACAGCCCGTCCGCCGACGGGTTTGCGCGGTCGCAGGGCCCCTCTAGGAACTCAGGGGAATCTCGGCAGCTCGGTGGGAGGAGGCACCGGCCACGTGAACCGGAAGGGAACTTGTCTCCCCGTCCCCGTTGGTTTTTTACTGAAAAAAAAAAAAAGTTCCGGCCTAAAGGCGGCGGCTTGGGCCAGAAAGAAACACACGAGCACCCTGCCGTGCGACCTGAGAGCGTCTGGAGAAACTGTTCTTAACTGTGGTAGAAAGAAGGGGAGAATGAGGGCCAAAGCACTCTTAGTTTTCCAATAGGTGAGGTGTTGTCATTTGAAAAAGAAGTTTGCATTATGGGACCGCAGAAGGCCAGTGAATGGAACTGATAGAAAGGTCAATACCAGGAAGGCCTTTCTTAAGAAAGAGTTAATCAGAAATGGCCTCTTCCTCCGGCTTCTGATTAGAGCGTCCGCCCCTGCACTGAAGTGTTGTGGGTTGGATTCCTGGTCACGGGCACATACCTAGGCCCCAGTCTGGGTGCATGCGGGAGGCAACCAATGGAAATCTGTGTTCCCCTAACAAAATGGCCTCCTGTATTTCCTTGTGCTGTTTTGAAGAATTAGGAGAGCCCTGGGGATGGGAAGGACAGGAGGTTTGCAGAATCTTCCTACAGCTTGTCTTAGAATTCTAGTAGGTTTTCCCTTTAAAACTGGGAAACTTTATAACACTCCTTCGCCATTATCACTCCCTCCACACACCTCCTTTGAGTACTTACTATGGGCCAGGTACTGTGTTAAGGTCTTGGTTTCAGTTTTTTATTGCTACATAAAACACTACCCCCAAACTTAGTGCTTTAACACAGCATTTATCATTTATTACAAGATCTCACAAATCTGTGGATTGGCTGGATTGTTCAGCTTCCGGTGGTACCAATGGAGGGGCTGGGATGGCTGGCAATTGGTGCTGGTCCACAGCCTGGAAGCCCAGCTGGATTGCTAGCCTGGGGCCTCCATGTTCCTTCATGTCAGTCTGCGGGCATGGTTGCTTGGGCTTCTCCTTATGATGATTAGATTCCCCAAGAGGAGCATTTTCCTAGGTGTACCGGTTAATAATGAGGATTTCCCCCCCAATAAATGAGGTTCCACATATGTTGATATACTTATATGCGATTTGATATGTATGCTATTTTGTTGTATTGACAAGCTTCAAAACTTCTGTGTCAAATTTTCTGAAGGTGTTAATATCATAGACATTTGTATATTTAAAAGTGTCCAATTTCACGCCAAGAGCATTTGCAGGAAGTTTTAAATCATTTTGAAGAAAAGTGCTAGCGATGGACATTACTTTGAATAAAGCACTTTTGATGTTTCTCTTAAAATTATCACAAAATCCGCACTAACCGGTCAATGATTAATTCGCATTAACATTTTTAAGCATAAAAATATCTATGATGTTAACACCTTCAGAAAATTTGACATATGAAATTTTGAAGCTTGTTGTCAATACAACAAAATAGCATACATATCAAAGCACATACATATTAACCTATGTGGAAACCCATCTGTTGAAAAAAATCCTCATCATTAACCGGTACGCCTTGTAAGAGGTCAAGGTGGAACTTGTAGACGTTGAGGGCCAAGCCTTGGAAGTTAAATAGCATCATTTTTACTACATTCTGTTGTTAAAATAGGTCACTGGGTCAGACTCAAGTGGAAGAAAACATTCTATCTCTTGGTCGCACTGCAAGAGTATGTGGGATGGGAGATAATGTGACTATCTTTAAAAGCAATCTACACACATTTATCTTCATTATATCAATCTTTGAAAACTATAATCCTGAGAATACTTACTCCTGTAAAATAGTAAAATTTCTACTTTATAGATGAAGAAACTTCGGCTTAGAAAGGTAAGTAACTTTTCCAGTGTCATACAACGAATATGTGGAAAGTCAAGATTCAGATGTGGCTCTCTTTCTCCAAAGTCTGTTTTTGTTTTTAATCTTCACCCGAGAATATTTTTCCATTGAATTTTTTAGAGAGTGGAAGAGAGAGGGAAAGACAGAAAAATATCGATGTGGGAAAAACACATCAATTTGTTGAGCCCTGGCCTGGCCTGGGTGGAGAAGCAGCCTGCAGGCCCTGGGGAGGAGCCTGCAACCAAGGTACGTTCCCTTGGCCAGGCTCCAACCCAGGACCCTTTGGTCCTCAGTGTAATGCTCTATCCACTGAGCCAAACCAGCTAAGGCCCAAAGCCTATGTTTTCAAGCTCTATAATTCTTCTACATTGGCTGGAAAAAGAATGGTTAAAGGGAACAAAATCACTAAGTCTGAGGGGAAAACCAGGAAGCCTGTATCTGTTCTATTAGCCACACGTATGTTGATGATTTGGTAGCACTCTGACCAGTCACTTAGTCAAAGGATCTTTGCCTACATGTGTAACCAATGAGTTGTGATGCAGGGGCTTAGAGTTGCAAAATACTCATACCAAAAGAAACCTTAAGGACAATCTGGTAAAGCTCTTGCTTGTAGACAAAGAAGCCAATGCTTAGGGAAGTCAGGTCCAAGGCACACTAGTTAGCCAACTAGTAGCAAAGCTTAGAGTAGAATTCAGATTCTCTAATTCAGTGTTGTGTCATTACTATGTCTCAACAGATTTTATTTATTATTTTTTAAAATATATTTTTATTGATTTTGTACCGAGAGGATGGGAGAGAGATAGTTAGAAACATCGATGAGAGAGAGTCATTGATCAGCTGCCTCCTGCACACCTCCTACTGGGGATGTGCTCGCAACCAAGGTACATGCCCTTGACCAGAATGGAACCTGGGACCTTTCAGTCCCCAAGCCGACGCTCTATCCATTGAACCAAACCGGTTTCGGCTGTCTCAACAGATTTTAAAGATATCATCCATCCAAATCATATGGTATTAAAACTAGTTAACCTAGAATGGTCCATTGTTTTCTTCCAATAATATAACCATGACCATATGAAAAGACAACAAGGGAACAAAGGAAAAGCTCGTCAAATTGCCGGTGGCTCACGGTGACATGTCACCTGCATTTCCTCTTTAGAATGGTTTTGATTTCCAGGAACCTCATACTCTTCCAATTAATTCATTCAACAAACACCAAGAACCTACAATGTGTCAGACATTGTGTTAAGGCACGTGGGTAAATGAAAAATACACACAGCCCTAGCTGGTTTGACTCAGTGGATAGAGTGTCAGCCTGTGGACTGAAGGATCCTGGATTCAATTCTGGACAGGGGTACGTGCCTGGATTTCGGGCTTGATCCTAGGTAGGGGGTGTGCAGAAGCCAGCAACCAGTAATGCTCATCATTGATGTTTCTATCTCTCTGAAATAAAGATATATCTTAAAAAATACACCCAGTTCTTAGCAGACATCTAATCAAATAATTACAAAAATGTTGATAGAGATGAGACCAATAAGTGGTGAATGAGTGAATGTGTCATCTTGGGGATCTCACTCTAGCCTTCTGGAATGTACCAACAGTCTTTCTATGACAATTCTGTTTCTAACCGTTTCTGTGGCAGGGAGCTTACTACTTTAGAGGACAGTTCCCTCTTGGGGAGAGTTCCACTTGGGAAATGTTCTTTAAAGCAAAAATCTGCATTCCTATAATTTCAACTCATTGATCTTAGTCTTAATCTATTCTTTTCTCTCACAAAATGCATGTAGTTGTTATTCTTATCCCTTTAAAATATTAGGAAATTATCACGATTGTCCCAAAGATGACCCCGTGGAAAAGGAGGGAGAAAGCCAGGGTTTACAGTAACCACTGGTAGCTTTTCCCCTTCCAGATTCCTGCTACAAAGGGGGTAGGACTTCTTTTTCTTTTTCAAATGTTTCAAGACAAAAGGGAACTGAGTATATAGAGAAAGTAAAGAGTATGGGGGTCTTTTAAATGAGGAATTGTGGACCCTTACAGTGCCCACAGTCAGTTCAGATATTTATATTCAAGGATTCAGAAGCAACTTTCGGATGTGATCATGGTCATGGCTCTCTCTAAAATGGTTGCTTTCTGGATCTTCCTCACTTCTGCCATCACTTATTTTTGTGCCATCACTGTCCTTGGCCAGTAGAGGGTGATCAAACCTTGATTTCTCTTAGAACAAGGCTGGGCAAGCTTCTTGTCCACTACAGCTCTGAGAATGTTCCTGTCTTCCTTGAAGGAGTCCACACATATAGCATGTTGGGAAGCTGCAAAGACATTTTCTAAAGAAAATGAGAGGAAAAGAATAGAAATGGAGTGGTGTAGGCAATCCCAGGGCTTAGCGCTGAAACTCTGTTGCTAATGAGCCTTGGGAGATTTGGATATGCAACTTAATTATCTGAAAATGATATGGTAATATTTGTTCTGATAAAATTTTTACTTAAATTTAATTTAGTAAAAATATTTTAAAATGATTTCAGAGAAAAATAGAAACATCAATGATGAGAGGGAATCATGCCCTACATGGGGATCAAACCCACAACCTGAGCATATAAACTGACCAGGAATCGGACCAGGAATCAAACTGTGACCTCCTGTTTCATAGGTCTACACTCAACCACTGAGCCACGCCATGGGCTTCTCTGACAGCTTTAAAGTGCTGGGTCATGTGAGACTGAACTAGCTTTGAAACTAGCTATACCAATAATAAGGGATTTTTAACCTTCAAAACTGTTGGCTACAATATCATTTAAAAAATATCTTATTGATTTTGTACAGAGAGGAAGGGAGAAAGATAGTTAGAAACATCGATGAGAGAGAAACATCAATCAGCTGCCTTCTGCACACCTCCTACTGGGACGTGCCCCCAACCAAGGTACATGCCCTTCACTGGAATCAAACCTGGGACCTTTCAGTCGCAGGCCGATGCTCTATCCACTGAGCCAAACTGGTTAGGGCTACAATATTATTTCTGATCCCCTCTTTGTTTTAATGTCATCCTCCCAATAGATAGATGTAGTTCCACCTATCACAGGTCCATATTTCTATTCTGTCCACTATGGAATGGGCCACCTGCCTTCTCCTTAATAAGAGAGGGCAGTTTCTTGCCAAGACTTTCACAAGAACATGTTACTGGCGTGCTCCCTCTAGTTGGAGGAAGAACCCAGGAAAAATCTGGGTATTCTTAGAATACAAGGAGATTACAAAGGCTACCTGGACTAGCGTTCCCCCCCCCCCCCCATGTAAGATCCCTTCTTGCCCAGACCCTGTGTGTCCCCCAGCCATACACGAATAAGCTGATCAGCCACCTGCTTTGGCTGGCTCTGCAACAAGGGTCTTCTCCCAGTGGCTTCCACTAGGGTCACTCCTGATTGTGCAGCTTGTGCCCTGCACAACCCTAGGAGCCACCATTTCCCTTATCAGGGAGTTATATCGTTATCACAACTTGCCAGCAGAAGGCAGACAAATTTCCTGAAGACGGGGTACCTTTCTCTAATTTGCCCCAAATCCTGGTAATGGCTAGGCAGAGCTGGCTTCACTAAGCTGCCTTACTCATTGCTGTATCTCCTTCCTTTTATTATTCTCAATACACAGCGTATGCCCGGCAATCATGTTTGCAGAAAGGGATTTAGTTCTATTTCTTGGAGTCAAGCAGAATGAACTGAATCCTCTTCTAAGATGTCAGGACTTTACATCTTTGAGGGCAGAAACCAAGATCCCGGTGAGATTTTTCCTCAAGAAAAATCCTTGGTTGACTTGTATACATGCATATAAGTACAACCAATGGACATAAAACTCTGGGGAGGGAGGGTATGTATGGGAGGGGGGGAGTTAAAATATGTACACAGATAATAATTCAATAAAAAAATATTAAAAAAAAAAAAAAAAAAAAAAAGAAAAATCCTTGGTTGCACACACGAGGTTTCTTTTTTTTGTTTTTTGTTTTTTTTGTTAATCCTCACTTGAGGGTATATTTTTGATTTTTAAAGAGAGTAGGAAGGAGGGGAAGAGACAGAAACATCGATGTGAGACATATCAATTGGTTGCCTCCCGAGTGCGCCCAACCAGAGTGGGGTATCAAGCCGGCAACTGGTACATGCCCTTGACGGAACTGAACCCCAGGCCCTTTCAGTCTGGAGGCCGATGCTCTCTATCCACTAAGCCAAAGGCTGGGGCTGCCTTTGCTTTTATCATCCTGCAGGTAGCCTGTCTTTCCACTAAGGCTGGGGCTGCTTTTGCTTTTATCATCCTGTAGGTAGCCTGTCTTTCCACTAAGGCTGGGGCTGCCTTTGCTTTTATCATCCTGCAGGTAGCCTGTCTTTCTAAATGTGGAATCCAGAACCAAATGCACATGGTTATATATAACCTTAGGGTCAGCCAAGCACCTCCTTCATTTAAGAATCTGAAGTGGAGGACTCCTGAGACTTGGAGGCATGGTGGTAACTACTGGCAAAGGACATGGGTAGTTTGGGGCAAGAAGGGCCTCTTAAACCTGTGCAGCAATCGTCATCATTCTAGGGCATATTTGATTCCTCACAGGATTTGGGATTGCAGAAGGAATTGCATCAGCTGAAGAAGGATCGGGGCAGGGGAAAGAATTAAGCAAGGATTGGGGCAATTTGAGAGAATTACAAAGACCATGTGAAATTCTGTCCATAGCATCTGGGATTAAAATGGGCCCAGTGTCTGGGTCCTCAATTTTCACAAAGTCCTGATTTCAAGGTTACATGTTTTAGGGACTAATGGGATGGAGCCAGTGTGTTTCACCTTAAAAAGGGAGACTTTAGTGGGGGATCTGGAGGTAAGTGAATACTTGGAAGAGAAGAGGTGGAGGCCCATGGGGGAAATAATAATAGCTACTATTTTGGAACATTTATGATAGGCACTGTTGTAGGTGCTTTACATTAATGCTTAGAATAACTATACCCATTTTGCAGATTGAGAAAACTAAGACACAGCAAGTAAGTAGTAAAGAATTTGATCCTAGATAAACTGGCTCCAATGCCTGTGTGTGTAGCCATGGGTGATGGATGTATGGAGGGAGAATAACTTGAGTTCATAAAGGACAAGTGACAAGGAAGTGGTGAAAAGAACTTGGGTTGCTGGAGTCAGACACATCTGGTTTAAAAATCTAGCTCTGCCAGTCCTTAGTTTCCACATCTGTAAAATGGGGCAACTATCTTCACAAAGTTGAAGTGGAGGAAGAGAGAAGTTGAAGGATGGAGTAAATCAAACTGACAAGGTTTCAAAGAAATGGTCAAATATAATATTTGAAATATAGGAAGAAATATGTGTTGTGGGGTCGAACCCTGGAGTCAAAATAAGACCACCGGAGGCTGCTAATTGATCAAAAAAAAAAAAAAAAAGGCAAGGGTTTATTGAACTGGCCAGGACGCCTGAGAGAGCCCCACATGCAGATGGAGTCCACACTACCGACCGACCGCACCGTTCCAGGTGCAGGCAGTCCTGTTAAAGGTCTAAACCACAAAATTTTTCCTTTTTTCTAAATTCTAAATTCCAAAGGCTGGGAACAGCCCGCAGGGTCTTTCCCAGCCACATCCTGCTGGACGTTGGAATGTGGACCTATCTTGCAAAAGCAATTTTTACAGCAGAATCAAGCAGAGTTAGTAATCTCTAAAAATCTACAGTTTCTACTCCTGGAGCTACTGAGTCAGTGGGTCTCAATCTCCTGTGGTCCTGGTCCACAGGCACAGGGAAACTGCCTTAGCCTCCAGGTCTCAATGTGGAAGTTGAGGTAACTACCCTATCGTTTAAGCAAGTGAGTGCAGAAGCCAGAATAGCAGGGTTAAAATTCAAACAGCAGTTTTTACCTAAGTATGGTTGTTACCATACTTCATAAGGAAGAATGAAGAAAAAATACGGTCAAGAACACAGGTGACCATTTAAATGGTTAAGAAAACAGCTGTTACAGAGGTTTGAAGAGGGAGGATATCAACAGGGAAGAGATGAAAACAGTGGTTATGGTCCAATTGGTAGAGGAATTTGGTAGCTCAAAGGAACAAGGTCAAACAAGATACTTAAAATTTGGTTTTGCTTCTTAAAGCTACAGGTTTGTGCTCATTTAAACACGGAACAGATTTGAAGGGTGAGGAGGAGCCTGGTGGAGGCACCAGAGAATGCAGCAAGGCAAGGAGCTGGGACGGGGCAAGGGGGTGGGGGGAGGACAGGAAATTCCAGAAAGTGAAGCACATGTGATGGCCTGAGGCCCTTGGGAAAGAATACTGAAGTGTACCTGCTGAGAAAGGGGGAGGCGAAGGCATGGGAGTTTGGGGAGCAGGAGAGAAAGCCAGACTGTGAATCCAAGGCTAAGGCAGGGATCATCATAAGAACCAAGGTGGCCATGTCTGTGTGTTTTCTCCCACAGCTTTCTGTACCGGAGGCACAGGATGGAGGAAGGTGTCCAGGGTTTGAACTGGACTAGACAGAATGAAAGACTGAGAAGTCTTGGTAGGTTAACCTTGACCTATGACTCCTGGGACTCCTGTCTGTCCGGGGGGACTGAAGATTCTGGTCCTGTGGACATCCAGGCCTTTAAACTTGGGACCAGAGTCTCTCACGGGGCCTTGTCCACAGCAGTGACCACATTCAATAATGTACTGGATTTCTTCCCGTTGCTGTCCCTCTGCCCTCTGGAACCACTTTTAAAATAAATCTCCGGCACACAAGCCCTCATCTCGGGTTCTGCTCTGGAGGATGCGGGCTGAAATAGACAGGAGAGGGTGAAGTTCGCCTGAACCAGGATTTGGTTGCAAAGATAACTGCATAAAAATAGTTTGTTCATGTGTGCCACTTTTATTTAAAAAAAAAAAATCACACTATAAGTTTATTTCAATGTATTACATAACAAAACAAGGTTAGAGGTCAGTTTAGGTCTAAACTCGGATTACATGCAGTACTCACCATTAGGACTTTTCCAGGCCATAAATTATTTTAATGGTTCCATCTAATGAGAAAATGGTTTGGGGGTGGGGGATGATTAAAAAGCTACTTTATTCCATGGCTTTTCATCCTGTCACCCTTTCCAAGAAGCTGCCTAGCCAGAGCTCTAAGGTGGTATTTCATACGGAGTTCTTGTGCAATTACTTAAAACATTTTCATTTGGGCTGTTTGTGGATCGCAGTTCCAGTTAACTATAAAATTGTTAATGCAACCAAGGGTTGAAAAAAAAATACCACAGACATTGTTACCTAGAGATGACAATTTATTGTTTTACCACGACCCAGGAGAGAAACAACATGAAGAGAATATTTATTACAAATCCCCAGTTTCCGCCGAAACTGGTTTGGCTCAGTGGATAGAGCGTCGATCTGTGGACTGAAGGGTCCCGGGTTCGATTCGGTCAAGGGCATGTGCATTGGTTGTGGGCACATCCCCGGTGGGGGGTGTGCAGGAGGCAGCTGGTCAATGTTTCTCTCTCATCAATGTTTCTAGCTCTGTCTCTCTCCCTTCCTCTCTGTAAAAAAATCAATAAAATATATTAAAAAAACAAAAACAAAAAACAAATCGCCAGTTTCCTTCCCAAACCTCACTACTCTAATTTGTCAGACACTCCCGGCCTCCCCAGATGGACACTGGCTATAAATATGTGTAGTTTATTTGGCTCCCATTTCACATGATTGAAACTTCAGTAAGTTAGTGTTTAAATTATTTTCAATGGAGGAGTTCCCTAACTTAAAAAAAAACCCAAACCAACAATTTTTCCATTCATTGAAAGAAGCCTTTCTATAGAGGTTGAGGATTTTAAAAGAACAAATTCAATTAAAAAATAATTTACTGAACACCTACCAAGCAACTGGACTCTTCAAAGACTAGTGAAAAGGCCAGGTTTTAACAGCAATAACTTAATTCTGCAGGTATACAAAGACAAGCGTCTTCCTTTTGTCTAATTTAATCTAAGAAACCAAGAACTGACAAAACAGAAAAGGTTTGTTCTGTCCAGTCTTTAGATAAACAAGACAATGCCTGAGTTAGCTCTCTCCACAGACCTAGGCTTATCATATTGAGCTGGTTGTAATAATCTATATTTAACTAAAAGTTAATAAAAATACATGTTCATTTTAAAATAATTGATTTTGCTTGCATATCCTATCCTTTACCCCTAAAAGTTCTATTTTTAAAACGAGATTTTCCTGCATACCCACAGCCACTTCCTCCCGCCCCACCCCCTCATGTATGTGTTTTCCTGTAAGAACCCCTGCTATTTGCAGAAGCACCTTTGAGTCTAACCTGCTTTGTTCTTGCCAGGGCAGACTAAAACCATAAACTGTCAACCAGCTGGGGTGAGGTGACCTCAACGTCCTCACGGTTCTCTTTTCTCCCTCCATCAGGCCGCCTCTTCCTCTTCCTCAGCCGGAGCGCGGGCTGTTACAGCCCTTCCCAGCACACCTGACCTGGTCGGGAAACTGAATGACAGCAGCTGCCTAGTCCCTTTCCCGGATCACAGGAACTTAACCCCTAAATCTGCAACTGCAATGAAATCCAAGTTTTAAAACCACCTTTCAATCACTCACCAATCTCATTCTTTATATCTTAAAACATTCATTCTCACGGCTTAATGAGTGCTTACAGAAGGGAGGAAATACAATTTTAAGACCAATTAACTTTGCTGGTTACTATGCAATTTGAAGCGAGTCATGATTTAATAAATGAAGGTGATAATCTTAAAGAGATTTTAAAAAATTGTTAAAAGAGCAGAGGACCATTGTTTAGAAGTCAAGTTAGTACCCACTCTCCTTCCCACTGTTTTAGGATAAGAGAAAAGCATGAGGTTTGCGGTGTCCACTATGAAATAGAACCAGACAATCTGAAACAGACTTCTCAGGTTACGACAGTCTATACTATGAGATATTAAAAGTTTGTTTGACTTGGAGATGGCTTATCTCCCTATAACTTCAAGTTTGTTTTGCAAAGCTTTGAAAAGTAAAAGTTTCATTTTCAGATATAATAAAAAATTTGAATAGCAAAATAACTGCTTTTAAATGTAATGTGTCCATTCTAAATCTAAGAAAACTTTTCAAATGCTTTTTATTAAATTCTCCAGTAGTAGTTGAAAGAAATCTACTTTTATGAAAGATCTATTTATACCACTCATTCCTTTTTCCGATTCCACATTTCACTTTGCAACCTGCACACCTTCCTTTGGTTTCCCAGATGGGGAGCCCAAGCCCCCTCTCTTTTGAGAAGTTGCTCAGAGTGTGACACACAAAAATATGGCTCCTCCGGCAGGTACCGCTCACTGTTTGACTACATGCACAATAAATCTCCCACAGGGATGGTAGGAGGAATGAACCTGGTTAACGAGCTTTGGATGAGTACATCAGCATGATCAAACTCTAGAATAAAAGGTGATCAATTCTAGGATAAAAATTAGGAGTTCTTTCGCAGCTATAAATCTTCACAAGCCCTCTCTCCTATCATCGCAAACCAGGGGAAAGTAAGCAGGAGCAGGGGTAAGTGCAGCCAACAGGAAGACTGCAAAATGCTTATCAGAAAGACTTCCTGCAATGCCAGGACCTGGGCACCTCTGTCACTATTTTCCAGGAAAGAGCCCATCTTGTGTTTTCCTGGCAACACCAAATCTAAGCATAACCATTTAAGTTAGTGGGGAAGCAGGGCTAAAAAGTCAACTGGCCTTTCTAATACTTTCCCTACTCTTAATTCATGGAGATGATCCTCTTACTATCCGACAAGCTCAGAAAACCATTCTCTTTGCTTAAAAGGGTGATGTGGCAGTTAAGAGGTCAACTTCCTGGCTTTGAAAACTCTCAGGAAGGAAGCTGCATGTTTATAAGAATTATTCCTTTTTAGTGCCCCATTAACCTGTCTCTCTTTTTTTATGTTTTTTATTGATTTAAGAGAGGAATGGAGAGGGAGATAAACATTGATGAGAGATATATCAATCAGTTGTCTCCTGGATAAACCCTACTGGGGACTGAGTCCACAACCTGGGCATGTGCCCTGACCAGGAATTGAACCGGTGACTTCTTGGTGCATGGGATGACACTCAACCAACTGAACCACGCCGGCTGGGCTAACCTCTCTCTCTTATGGAATCTACTAACTTCCTCTTCTGATTTGATAAATCACCAAACTATGAAGATTTTTTTCTCATATTCCCCCTCCTCAGTTCTGTGAATTGATTTTTTTTTAATCTGTAATCACATCAACTTCTTTACTACTCACTCTAAAACTCTGCTTTTTTTGAAGTGATGTGTCTGTCAAATAGATTAAATAAAATACATCATTTGCCTACAGAGAATATACAGAATAACAACAGGGGTTGAAGGTACAAAACACAGACACTGACATTAAGGTCATATAAAATATATAGGAGTACCCAACATTGACAATTTTTTTAAGAAGTTGTACATTTTGCTATTTCCCCACATTTTTTTCTTCTGTGGATCCTCTGGAGTTAAGATTGAGTGTTCTCTGCAGTGTTTCTGAAATTCATTACAACTGTAACACACTGATGGAATTCATTTTCTGTCCAAAGCAACGAGTGCTATACATGAAAGATTTCCTCTTATATAATATTAATAAAGTTTATTTACAGTGTAAGCTTTTCTGATGCTAAGGGCTGAAATGTGACTATAGGCTTTGCCATATTATCACATTCAAAAGGTGTCCTTCTGGAATGAATTCTCTGATGTACGTAAGATGAATTGTCTCATATAACAAGCATATTAACCTCTCTGTACATATTTAGCGTAGTTTCACTTTTAAGCCTTTAATAAAATACTAAGTGCATTCAACAAGATGCCTCCCACATCTCTATTCGCAGGCTTTTGCCTTGCCTGCCAGGCCAGAGGAGAAACAAATACCCACGGCTCGAACTTTACTTCTTTTCCTGGCAAAGTTACTGTTTTAAGAAGCCCTTCAAAAGCTTCCATTAGGTCAACTTTACATGCTACTGTTCAAACTATTAACAGGCTTCACCCAGTCAAGAACTTTGAATGACTATCCTGAACACTTATTAGATGTTGTAAGCCTTTTTGACCATAAGCCAATTATAATTTGCTTTCAGCAGCTGATAAATGCAATGCAAATGGTTTTAATCAATAGCTGTTGCCTGTTTTCTTTAGGAAACATCTTCAAGTAGCTGCTTCAAGGAGTGCATCTGCTGAAGATCTGAAGCAACCGCAGTGGCTAGCCACATAGTACAATGGCCCAGAAAAATGGGAATTAAATGTGGGGGCACAGGTTATTTTAACTTCCATAAAATAAAAAAAAAAAAAAAAAAAAAGGAGGGCTGAGCTGTCAGCCTGTAGTTCTGGCTAAAAAAAAAGCCAATGAAGAACCAACCGAAGTTTTTTTTCTTAAGAGTAGTCAGTGCTTTGATCAGTATCTGGAGGTAAGCAGCTCACTGCTTTCAGTTGCTTCCCAGCAGCAAGTCTTTGCTCAAAAGCACCAGCGGTTTCCTATGCAGCTATCACTGTGGTTCATTGTGAAGAAAATCCTAGAAGCATTTCTTCTACTTTCACTTTACTATAAAACATTCCTTAGGTATATGTTTCTGGAGTATCTTTTCTATTTTTCTTAAATTGAATGGATGGAAACATTCTGATCACCTGCTGACTTCTTTGAAGTTTCCCAGGCAACACTGATGAAACTGCTTAGTAACTACAGAGAAACTGTGGTTGGTCCAAGTTATAGAGAGGTGGAAGAATTACTGCTAGCAGATTTTAATTTGGTCTGGAGCTGAGGCCATGGCTGCCCCACCTCATTGGCTCCCCATAAAGCCATGCTGCCTCATGGACTCGAGTTGTTGATTAGCAAAATGATGAGTCTTAGTTTTGTTTCTTGATGGAAAATCTCAGCCTCTATTGGGGGTCTCCTGTCATGAGAATAGTCTTCAGGTGTGTTCTTATCCTGTGTTATAAGTTTCTGCAGAGCTGTCTACAATCTTTGCATGCTCTCATGAGCAGTCATCTCTACCTATGTAGCCCCCGATTCCTGGGTTCTGGTATGTGTATCTGAAAAGTCTCTGGCACTGGCTTCCAGGCAGCCAATTGCATCTTCTTGCCCAGATGATAGAAAAGATCTAAATTTTATAACCCACCTCAGTCTTTAGTGATGAGAAAGAGAAAAGACACTATGTAGTACAATTCTGATACAAACAACCAAATCTTAGCAAGTTGGGTGAACTTCTCAGAGCAACTAACACATTCAGTAATGGCCAGCTAATGATATCAAGTGCTTTTGTGAAGTTTCTGAAAAGGATGGGAGAAAATGCTTCCTACATCTTCCTTTTTCTGAAAAGCAACAAGAAATACGTAGTCTGAACTATTAAAGTTACAAATTATTCAGAAAGTGCCCAAATCATCAGGTTGTTCACTAGCTGACTAAACAAAATTCTGGCGAAGATCTTTGTCATAAAAAGATGTCAAAAACATGGCCCTGGTAAGTTTTTGTCTTTTTCTTAAGAAGAGATAGTGGAGTCATTTCTGACATTCTATGGTATTTACTCACTGATCCATGTTTAGAAGGTCTCTGCAGGTGGCTATGTGGTGCCTTTCTTTAGTTTAGGACAAAAATAGGGTAAGACCCTGGAGCTTTAGCTTGCCTCAGGCCCTGCATGTCCTCTTCAAAAGCTGGGCCAGGCTACTGTATTTCAGTTACTCAGGATTCACAGGGCTTCCTCATAAGTGCAAAAGTCCTGTTAGAAGTCAGGCATAATGAGTGCTTCTTCCGTGTCCAGCACTGTGCCCAGTGCTGTAAGGATATACATATGTCCCTTGACAAAGCATCTCTTTTTTTTTTTTTTTTTTTGGGGGGGGGTGGTGATTAAAAATTTCATACATGAAACAATGAAGGATTACAAGACGGTATATAATCAAGTGCTAACTTGTGGAGAAATGCATTTCAGAGTGTGATTAGTGCTTTAGGGATTTCTTCCAGAGGGAGAGAAGTATTTTGAATCATGGTTGCCATTTCAGTAGCATTTATCTCAGTGATGAGGATAAAACCATCTACATTTGTGGCAGTCCTTTGGAACGGGAAACTGGTGCACATACCCTCTCTTTCAGGAAGAGATAGAAATCTTTGGTTTGATACTGATCAGCACAGTCCTAGATTTCTATAGCTTTGGTAGGCTACCAGTGTTCACATATATCTTATATATATATAACTAGTTCAAGCAGCATGTCCCAATGTAGTTTTTGTTCTAACTACCCCTCTCTTTTTGAGAAATAAGGTACAGCATGATGTTGGCCAACCAAGGCTTGTTTGCAGCAAGCAGCTTTTAGCCTAAGTGTCATTTTCAGAGAGCCGATTTTAATCTTTCAATTCTGTGTATTAGTTGCTGAGAGTCCAATGGCGCCTTACAGGTATCCTCATTGCTGAAAGGCATAGCGTTTTGCTGTGTGTGCTTGTATCTCATAAGGACATATCATGTGGCTTATTCGTATGACTAGCTTTTCCCTACAGGAGCTGTATGGAAGAATTATATGCCCACAGACTATGCAAAGGTAGAACACTGCTAATCTAACTATAAGGATCCTTAAAAACTGTGTGTGTGTGTGTGTGTGTGTTTAAGTCTGTTGAGGATGTTTATTCGCTTCCATGAGCACACATCTCTGAAATAAATTTAGAAACAAAGGGGGAAATGGCTTGTCAGCAAATTCTCACTTTACACACAGCTTTTCAGGAATGCTCCAAACGCATCAAGGGAAGCCTGGCTGTACTCGGAGTTTCGCTCTCTGGTATGGATTCTGTGATGCAGAGTGAGGGTGGAGCTCCGGGTGAAGGCCTTGCCACACTTAGTGCACTTATAGGGCTTTTCTCGGGTGTGAATTCGCCGATGCAAAATAAGGTATGAGTTTCGGTTGAAAGCTTTTCCACATTCGCTACATTCATAGGGTTTCTCCCCTGTGTGGATTCTCTGATGTTTTGTAAGGTCTGAGCTCTGGCTGAAGGCCTTCCCACACTCGTTACATTCATAAGGTTTCTCTCCAGAGTGAATTCGCTGATGCAGAATGAGATTTGAACTATGACTGAAGGCTTTGCCACACTCATTACATTCATGAGGTTTCTCTCCCGTGTGGATTCTCTGATGCAGGACAAGGTTTGAGTTCAGACTGAAGGCTTTCCCACACTCACTGCATTCATAGGGCTTTTCTCCAGTGTGGATGATTTTATGGCGAATAAGGCTTGAACTCCGTGTGAAGCATTTACCACATTCATCACATCTATGAGACTTCGCTCCTGTCGGAACTTCTTCAGTGGTGGTAAAGTTTGAACTCAGACTGAAGCTTCTTCCCAGTCCTTTTCCCTTCTCCCTGGGCCCCCTCTCTCCTGTGGCTGTTTTTTTGTCCTTAGCTGTAGCTGGCCCTGAATCTTTCTTTTCTTTTCCAGCTTTCTCCTCAGGAGTCTTCTGCTGCCTTTCTGCTGTTTTGCCCTGCTGTTCACGTTTTTCTCCAAAATCTTTCTGGATTCTTCCTCTTGTCTCCCCACGTGATGCTGAGTCTTTTGTGATTTCAGCCTTGGAGGTCGACTCCTCATTCTCATTCCTGCTTTCACAACCTGACACAATAAATAGAAAATACAAATAACACTCTTTTCTTTTTAATCTATAGGTTAATCAAATGACAGTTTTCCAGGGAGCTCCTACATACCTGCAAAATGGCCCCACAATATTAATCAAAGATAAAATAGAAGGAAAAATATAGGAAACAGGGAGCAGAACTGGGAAACAAAAGGGCAGGAAGAGCGGAAAGGACACCGGAGGGAGTGTACAGAGAGGATGGGAGTGAACAGATCTACTGGGGAATGAACAGAGGGACAGAACCAGGGAAGGAGGGAAGGGATGAGGAATATAGAACATAAGCCGAAACCGGTATGGCTCGGTGGATAGAGCATCAGCCTGAGGACTGAAAGGTCCCAGATTCAATTCTAGTCAAGGGCATGTACATTGGATGCAGGCACATCTCCGGTAGAGGGTGTGCAAGAGGCAGCTGATCGATGATTCTCTTTCAACAATGTTTCTAACTCTCTTTCCCTCTCTCTTCCTCTCTGTAAAAAAATCAATAAAATATATTATATATATATAAAAAAAGAATATAGAACATAAGACATTAATAATTCATAGTTCAATTATTTGGTCACCTAATAATTTGAAGAAACAAATATACATGAAAAAAAAAATCACATTGTTTTCTAATATAACAATTTATGAGCTTAAAGAGCATGGTCAGGTCTTTCCTAGAAAATAAGTAGTATTAGCAGAAATAAAGGAATATCATTAATAAAGGAAAGAGCCCTGACCGGTTTGGCTCAATGGATAGAGCGTTGGCCTGAGGACTGAAGGGTCCCAGGTTCGATTCCGGTCAAGGGCATGTACCTTGGTTGTAGGTACATCCCCAGTACAGGGTGTGCAGGAGGAAACTGATGGATGTTTCTCTCTCGTTCATGTTTCTAACTCTCTATCCCTCTCCCTTCTTTTCTGTAAAAATCAATAAAATATATTAAAAAAAATATAAAGGAAAGTGAAAACGTCTTCATTCTGTGAAATTTTTTATCAACAAGGAGATGGTTAATGGCAAAACAAGGAACTCTGAATTTGGCAGGTTACAAGGACCTTCAGACACAGCAAAGTTTCTCTCCTTCAGCGATAACAGCATAGAGCTTACAGAGATGAAGGTGAAGAAGTTGGTCAGGGCTTTGGTAAACATAATTAAAACCTTCACTGAAAGAGAATAGAAAAGAAAATGAAAATAATTCTAGAGATACCCATGAAGGAAACGCCAGAGACAATAAAATCTTATTAACGCAGGGCTGATCCTCTCAATTTAGCAATCATCACATTAAGACACTGGAATATTTTTATTGTAGACTGCTATATTCACTTTAAGTAGAGATTAAAAACTGTTCAATAAAGATATATTTTATATATGTTTATATATTTCCCAACTCTATTTTTTATTTGGCCTTAAGAAACTTGTCCAAGAAGATCTGTACTATCCCAGACAGACCCTTGAATGCAACTCCTGAGAGAGATGAATAATATTTAACCCTTGACTTTAGTGAAGAAATTGCCATAAATACTAAACCAATCATAAAAATGAAGAAACTACTTCTTTTGAATTCCAAGCCAAGGTCCTCGACTATCTGAATTGAACCCAATTTTTTAAAAAAATAGGTAATACCCATCTTATAAACATGGACCAGAGTTCTTTGCCTTAATTTTCATCTAATCCAAAGAATAAGTACCAAGAAACCATAGCCATTTCCCCCGATGGCTCAAAGCAAAAGTTTAGGTTTCATAGCGACATCCTTTCTTTATGAAGTTTCCCTTCGTTTGCCCTCCCCACCTTGGGTAGAAGCTTCACGGTGGACTTCCTATTACAGGACTGACTTGAGAGCCTCTCTGCGGTACTGTTTCTCAGGGGCTCACATCTAGCGGAGACAAATGGGAATGTATGTCAACTGTGCCGCTTTACACGATTGATGCTTTAGAACTTCTTTGTCTTTACTGTACACTAGGAGTGGAGAACGTCCAACCCATGGGCCATCAGAGGCCTGGAAAACCCTTTGGTCCGGCCCTGCCAAGGCATTAGAAGTGAGTTAATGAAATGTTTGACCAAATATAGCAAGCTAATTTTTGAGTTGATAATTTTGTATGGCCTGCAAATGATGTTATGAACATCCAAATTGCCCTTGGCAGAAAAAACAGTTCCCCATCCCTGCTATATACCTAGCGACCAGAGCTCTTTATATATTACTATTAGGTTTGGAAATTGGGAACTGTGATCAAAAGGGAGATATAAATGTAAGTTCACAGAATTATGCAAAGATGTCACAGAGCATGGTTCACAGGATGAAGAAGACAGAAAGCCTACAGAAGGATGCTTGCTTGGTAGGTTTAGGAACAAGTTAGAATTAGAACCAATGATCAATTCTCACTTGGCCCTCTACACTAAGAAATACAGATGCTCCCCCAATAGAGGCACCTAAATTGTAATCCACGGGGGAGTGGAGCAAAATCCTCCCTGGTAACAAAGTGGTGGAAGAAGTGAGGACCCAGAGCACAAAGAATATTTCTGATTTCTAACAGCGAAAACAACATAGAGGTAAAACAAACAAACAAACAAACAAATAAATAAAATCTACTTGTAACCAGGGAGTCAGTCACAGTACCAGGCTTTGGAGTTAAAGGAACACAAATATTCCTATTCTCTGGTCTGAAGAAATGGGCTCAGTAGGCTCTAAATCCTTGTTTACACTCAATTGAACGAGTCAGAGATCCCACAACTAATAAAGAGAGGCAAACAATCTTATCAGACAATAATCCTGATCATTCTTACCCTGGGAAAACACGTTCCCATAATTGTCCTGCCTGTGGTCCCTATTGAGATTCCTCCGAGCCAGGTTCTGGCATCCCCATTCCTCCAGGATGAGGGACACAGCCATGTCCTCGATCTTCACCATTGCCTGAAATATGAGATCCCCACACTCAGTTCCCCCAAAGCTCAGGGATAATCCCACTCCCCAAACCTGGAGTTAGGGACAGAGTTGACTACAAACCTACAGGGCACTGGGAAAGAAAAGGTGACCATCCAGGCTCTGGTGGACTGAGGGGTGAGTAGGCTACTCTATGGGCAGGACATCAAGAATTGAGTGTCCTGAGTGGAGATGTTATAAGATCTCCAGGAAGAGAGGCAGATAAGAGGGTCTCAGAGGAGGGCAGAGGGGCCCCTGGCTCACCTGGGAATCTGCCGTGAATAGTGCAGAAGCCATTGTTTGGTCTCTGGGACTCCCCTCGTGATGAGGGGCAGGAACGTGGGTGGCAGGGAGAGCTGAGGGAGGAAAAAGGAGCTATGAGTAAAACCAGCTCTGCTCTGGGCCCAGGGCTCTCTTTTTCCTGCACCAGCGTGTTCAATCACTGTTCCAACTACCGAATAGAGAATTAAAAAAGAAAAAACATGACTTCTGTTTTCTCAAGACTTCTATTCTTTTCTTAAAAAATATATATTTTATTGATTTTTTTACAGAGAGGAAGAGAGAGGGATAGAGAGCTAGAAACATCGACAAGAGAGAATCACTGATCAGCTGCCTTTTGCACACCCCCTGCTGGGATGTGCCCACAACCAAGGTACATGCCCTTGACCGGAATTGAACCTGGGACCTTTCAGTCCTCAGGCCGATGCTCTATCCACTGAGCCAAACCGGTTTTCGAAAAGACTTCTATTCTTAAGCAGGATAAGGAGTAAACGTAAAAGGATCCTTAAAATAACCTGGTCCAACCCTATATTTTAAAGAAAGGGAAATTGAGGCCTTGAGAGGTTAAATAAATTGTCTAAAGTCACGCAATTAAGAATATCAGAGCCAGATCTAGAATCCAGGTTCCTACTCTCAGCTACAGAACTGAGTAACACTTAGCCCACAATAAGCCTAGCTCAGAATTTCATTTTCTCCACCAGCCAGATAGCTCAGTGGTTGCATTTCAACTTATGAACCTGGAGGTCAGGATTCGATTTCCGGTCAGGGCACATGTCTGAGTTTCGGGCTTGGTCCCCAGTGTGGGTGGGTAGGAGGCAACTGATCAACAATTCTCTCTCAACATTGATGTTTCTTTTTTTTAAAATATATTTTTATTAATTTCAGAGAGGAAGGGAAAGGGGGAGAGAGATAGAAACATCAATGATGAGAGAGAATCATTGACTGGCTGCCTCCTGCACATCCCACACTGGAGGTGGAGCCTGCAACCCAGGCAACTGCAATATTAAAATCCTCCTTCGCCAAGTAACATCAGAGAAGTGAATTTCAAACGATTGTTTGCAGGCAGTACAATAATGAAATGAGCTAAATCAAAATGTGTAACAGATCGAATGACCAGCACTGTAGCCTTCCAGGAGCTCCTCTGGAGGATGAGGAGCACAAAGAGGAAATTGAGAAAAACGCGCATGCCTCCATTTCTTAAAGAACTATTTACTAAGTAACAACTGTATGTACCAGGGTCTCTAACACTGTTACTCTGGTAGCCTGAAATTCTGATTTGGTACTTAAAATCATGAAAACCCCCTTCAATTTCCTGATTTCACCCCTTGTATAGTGTGGAGACTTTATGTACCCTAGAAGGTCATAGGTGGACAGTGGTGGGTTAAACATCAGTGTATTGGTTTATATGGATTTCTCCAGCATATGAATGCTGGATACCCTCCAGAATGCATAGAAAAGAGTTATTTAAGATCTAATAATTAAAATAATTTTTATTTATATGACCCTGAAATGTTGCTTTTCCTCATGTTCCTCCACTAAAAATAACTTTTTTTCATCTTTTCCTATTGTTTGAAAATTCTGAAAGTAACCTAGAAAGAGTAATGTATACAATATTTTATAAACTTTTCAAATAAGATGAATTTTTAAATTGATTCTGTATAAAGTAATTTATAATGTACTACAGTGTTTCAAAATCAGGCTGAAAGTATATAATCTCTTCCCAGCACTTTCCGGTAAAAAATAAAATAAAAATCTGTTAGATTTCAGAATGCTAATAATTCAAGAAACAATATCTACCCAAGTTCATTATGCAAATTTCATCTACTTCCCTAGTAACATTACTTAACTCTTAGAATTAGTCTATAAATTGTACTTCCCCTAATATTTAGTAATGACAATAATCTACACTAATAAAAGAGAAACATGCAAATTAACCACCACTCCACCACACCCACAAGCTATGCCCACCAGCCAATCAGGAGTAAATATGCAAATCAACCCAACCAAGATGGCGGCAGGCCACAGAGCTGGAGCAAGCAGGAGGCTTAGGTTGCCCACGGTGATGGAGGAAGCCAAGCTTCCCACCTGCCCTGGCCTCTGCGCAAGGCTACAAAGTTTCAATTATAGAAAATAAATAAATCTTAGATACTTGCTTCCAGCAGGTCCTGGCCTCCACTTAAGGAGGCACTGAAAAAAAAAAAAAAAAAAAAAAGGAGGGGCTGGGACCTTGGGTCGCTGGGGATGGGGGAGTAGGGTGATCAGGCCAGGCTGGGACAGCAGGGGTCATTGGGGGTAAGCAGACCAGCAGGGGGGCCATTTGGGAGTGAGCAGGCCATCAGCGGGGGTCAGTTGGAGGTGATCAGGACAATGGGGACACAGTTTGGAGTGAGCAGGTAAGCAGTGGGGGCAGTTGGGGGTGAGCAGGCCAGTGGGGAGGGAAGGTGGGGCAAGCAGGCCAGCGGCGGTGGGAGGGTGGAGAGTTGGGGGTGAGCAGGCCAGCAGTGGGGGGTGGTAGTGGGGGGCAGGCAGAGAGGTTAGGGGCAATGAGGGCAGGCAGGTGAGCAGCTGGAGCCAGCAGTCCCAGATTGGAGAGAGTGTAGGCCAGGCTGAGGAATACCCTCCGCCCCATGCATGAATTTCGTGCACCGGGCCACTGGTGTATAATAATAAAAACAAACATGCTTCTTTATTACAGGCACTTGGCAACACAGAGGGGGCACACCCATCTGAATAGTTTGCTTCTTTTCCCCATAAGAAGCCTGGTTTCTTACCCCGTGACTGTAAGAGGCGGGGTTTCCGAGATGAAAGCTTGAAATGGGACTGGGTGGCCTCATGATGAAGGTCAAAGCTTGAGGACTCCTGAATAGGATCCAGAGGCACCATCCCCCTTGCAAGCATCTCAGGTCCATGCACTTGACCTGGGACCTGAGAACAAACAGATTAGACTTGAGGGTAAATCATTTTTTAATGAGTATTTTTAAATGAGCAAAAAGAATATAAGTATAGTAGGAAGAAAAGGAGAAAGGGCCAGGATACTTTTTAATATTCAAGCAAAAAAGGGAGAATAACCACTACAGACTACTAAACTAGCTTATTTAGTAGCTTGTATATTAGTTTATTTTATATACATAACTATATATATAGCTATTATATAAGTAGTGTCTTATATATTAATACTAGTCTAATACTAAGACTACTAAAATTAGCTTTAAATCAGTAACTTTCTCTTGCTCCAGTCTAAAGTCCAGGTGTTGCTCACACATAAGTTTCACCTCTTCTCACCTGCTGTCCTGATAAATCAAGCTCCAAATCTTCCAGAAGGGTCACAGCCTCCTCCCCACTATCGGGACGGTATTCCTGCAGCCAGGCTTGAAGCTGCTTGGGCAGGATGGAAAGGAACTGCTCCAGCACCAGCAGCTCCAGGATCTGCTCCTTGGTGTTTATCTCTGGTCGCAGCCACTGATGACAAAGTTCCTTCAGTCGACTCAGAGCCTCTCGAGGCCCGAAAGTGTTCTGATAACAGAAGTGCCTGAAACGTTGGCGGAAGACCTCTGGGTCAGGAGGAGGAGTCTCCTGCAGGCTGGAGTCCCGCCCCCACATGTGTTCTTCCTCATCTTCCTCTTCTACCTTCACTATTACGATACCATCCTTCTCTTGGGCAGGCTGGGGGGACAGACCAGTAGCTTCCCTTGATTCAGCAGTCATCGTTCAGGCTCAGAGAACTGACTTGATCCAAATAAAGTCTGTCCTCTTCTTTTTGCCCTTGAAAATGTCTGATATCTGTTTCCGTATAATTCCTGAAGTATTAAAAAAAGTGATTAGCATCTTTATGAAAAGTGACCTGTGCTACCAACACTTCATTCAAGGCACCAAGAATGCCTCTGAATAGGAAAAGGGGGAGGGGGAGAAAGCCTCCAGAGCCACTCTGGTTTGACCGCCACTTTATACATTAAGATTTGCCTCCAATGGGCAAATTCCACCCTCCGGGTGTCTGCCTGAGTCTAAGCACCTTATCTCCAAGAGAACAGCAGGTTATGACATCATGCCTTTACAGTGGTTAACCCAGTGAGAGCTGAATGTCAGCAGGGTGCAGGCAAGAGACTTCAAGCAGGACACACATAATCTTTTTTCATTTTTGTTGATTTCAGAGAGGAAGAGAGAGAGAGAAACATCAAGGATGAGAGAGAATTATTGATTGGCTGCCTCCTGCACGCCCCATACTGGGGATCAAGCCCGAAACCCAGGCATGCACCCTGACCAGGAATCGAACCGTGACTTCCTGGTTCTGATGCTCAACCACTGAGCCACATTGGCTGGGCCACACATAATCTTATATCATCCCACAGCAATCCTACCAGGTAGGCACAACTGCTAGGACCATTTTATAGATGACATGGCTCAGATTTAGATAATTATTTGCTCAGCAGTAGCTACCTCCCTAGTGGAGTCAATAGTCACACCAAGTCTGAAGCCCATCCAATGGTTCTATTGTTTTGGGGGGTACTGTGTGGTCAGGGGGGGAGCTCCTTCCCCCAATGCAGAGGGCTGCTGAGGTGCCTCACTTATTTGTTCTCTTTTAGATATTGTAATTTTCCCCAGTTTACTTTGCATCAGTTTGTAGAACAATGGATTATTTTATTTAGCTTAAGAGACAAGCATGGGGACTTGAGAAGTGTGTGAAGGGGTCAAATGGTACAAAGTTCTGGTTATAAATTAAAGAACCAGTACTGGGGGTGTAATGTACAGCATGGTGACTACAGTTAGTGATACTGTATTGCATATTTGAAAGTTGCTGAGAGTAGATCTTAAAAATCCTCATTACAATAAAAAATTTTTTTTTAAACTATGGTGAACAGATATTAACTAGACTTACTGTGGTGATCATTTCACAATAAACACAAATATTAAGTTTTTATGTTGTTCATTTGAAACTAATATAACGTTATATGTCAATTATATCTCAAAAAGAGAAACAAGCAGCTTCAAAGGTTCTTACAAAGAAACTACAATTATGAGAAATACTAATGATGCAAACACATAAACAAGAAAATGGCACAGCTGAAGTTTCTACAAGGTTTTACTCAGCTAGATGAGGTAAAAACCAATGTTGAATAACACATGATCTCACTCATTTATGGAAAATAAAGAACATGTCCTGGCTGGTTTGACTCAGTGGATGGAGCCTGATCCCCAATGGGGGGCATGCAGGAGGCAGCCAATCAATTGATGGTTCTTTCTCTCTCCCTTTCCTTTCTCTCTCAAATCAATAAAAGTATTTTAAAAAAAAAAGAGAAAAGAAAATAAAGAACACTATAACCTGATGAACAAAAGGATAGATACAGAGAAGTAAAGCAGCGAACAGAAGGTAGAATTACAGCGGGAAGGCTGGGGAGTGCTGGGGAGGGAGAAGAGATCAGCCAAAGGACTTGTATGCGTGCATGTAAGCACAACCAATAAACACGAGACCCTGAGTGGGGAGGGATGAGGGCATGCAACAGGGGGTAGGGGAGGCTGGGGGAAGGTCAATGGGGAAGAAAGGAGATATATGTACTACTATGTATAATACTTTAGAAAATAAAAAGTAGTAAAAGCAAAAAACAAAAACAAAAACCCCAAAAAACCAATGTCAATCTAAATCAAAGAGTTAACCAATCAGTGAGAAAACAGCTGCTTAAAAAAAAAAAAAAAAAAAGGTGTAAGGAAAGAACTACTATAAGGATAGGTGTATGCTGGAAAACATACATTGTCATGTAATTTTAACAGCCAAAAATGACTAATTATCCTTATTACCTAGTCATTTAAAAACTTGGAAATATTTTCTAATCTATTTAAAAAGCTCCCAAATGAGGAATTTTAGTGGGTCTTAAGCCTGTTGGTTAAAAAAATAAAAAAAAACACTTTTGATTTGTTTGTAAGAACAGGTGATTTAAGGTCATGGAAAATGAATGGAAAAGTACTAGCCGAATTTCAACAACAAAAATTTAGCATGGTTGATGGGTATATTACTAAACAGTCAGTTGACAATGTGTTTCTTCCATCTGAATTGACAAATCTTTGTGAAGTATCTTTTTCACCTCTGCAACCATCATAATTAAGCCTCAAATTCAAGTTTTAGAGACAGAGCATCCAATTGCTGTATCACAATTATTTAAGCCAGGAGTTGAAAACTAATGAAGCATTTTTAATTATATGGCTCCCATTACAAAATTATTAGTAATTTTGGTAGCAAAGGTACATCTAAAGCCCAAAAGTTATTTTTAAAGAGCACTATTTAATATATTTTTAATTATACAAAATATTGGTATAATAGTACATGTATATAATTTTTAGTTTTTAATGGGTAGAAATGTGTGATCATAAAAGTTTGGAGATGAATGCTTTAATCACAAAGAACATGATTTTAATCTGAGGTCACAAGATTAGTGTTTCTATCTCATTTTTTTGTCCTTATTGAAAAACAGAAATCCTTATTAAACTAGCAGTCTGTAATAACAGTAAAGAATATTACAAGAAAAAGGAGAAAAAGAATATTATATTAAAAAAGGCTTTCTAGCCCGAAACCGGTTTGGCTCAGTGGATAGAGTGTCAGCCTGCTGACTGAAAGGTCCCAGGTTCTATTCCAGTCAAGGACATGTGCCTTGGTTGCGGGCACATCCCCAGTAGGGGGTGTGCAAGAGGCAGCTGATCAATGATTCTCTCTCATCGATGTTTCTAGCTCTCTATCCCTCTCTGAAAAAATCAATAATATATATATATATTTTAAAAAAGGCTTTCTATTTAAAGGAAGTAGAGGAACTAAGTAATTTCTCCAATGACTTTAAACTAGTAAAAAGTCCTATTGTAAACTTGCCATTCTTCTAGCCCTTTCCTTTGACCCCTTCAGACCTGTTCTGTACCTTACCCTCCTTGCTGTGGTAAATGTTTTTTTCAACTTCAGAGCAGTTTTCCCAATAAAGTCCTTAGAGCTACAATTACTCAGTTTCTAAAACATTCCTGCCTATCCTCAATATTCAGGTGTTCTGTTAGACTGAGGAGAATGAGAAGCATTGTTCCTCTTTTTACACAAACAATTATAGTACAAAGTAGGATGTTCCAGCTGTTCTAAAGAGGTTTCAGCAGGCGTGCAATTGAGCCCTGAGAAGTAACTTAACTGATGCATTCACAGGGCAGCTTCCAGGAAGAGGCCCACCCCCCGGGGACTGGAGGCATCAGAATAGCCAAGACCCCTAAAGACTGCTATAGGAAAAGGCAGAGAGTAAGTAGTTCAAGAGATCATCTCTTTGGCTAGCTTAACCCAACTGGAGGATAAACCATTCCTGTAAACCTTAGTTCCTTTCTTTTTATTCTGAAAAGTCAAAAGAATGAATATCTTCTTGCTCTCTCTCTTACAATTATTTTTCACCATGCTGATTCAAGCTCTGTATCTTCTACCTACTCTAGTGCCATAGCCCCATACGGCTTCTCTAGCTTCAATTTCTCCCCATTCCGATTGGAGCGTACCAAGACCCACACAGTACTGCCGGAGTAAGCTTCTGATCATTGCCTCCTTCCTCTAAATTAGTCAGTTTAGCACTCAAACAATACGCCACAGTATACTTTTCTATTCTTGCCTTACTACTTTCCTTTGAGTGATCCCCTATATTTCGGCCTCTCTGGCCCATTAATGTCACCTAAGCCTAAGGAGTGATTTTTAATTTCCTACCCTATCAACTTTATCGGTCAAATTTTTATGCACCTTGGAAGATGTATAATGTCTCCTGACATTCCAAATTAAATATCTTCCTCCTTTGGACATCCTTAGTACTTTCTTTGTTCCTATTCAAGGCAATTATTTTCTCCTTGTATTATCATTTGGGTTGCAGTTCCTATCTCCAATTCCCAACTAAAATTTAAGCTCCTCAGGAGAGGGAGTCTTGTCTTCTATGTACTCATTTCCTTGAGCACCTGGCAGAGTTGAATTCTGTTAAGATGAACAGAAGAAATAAGAACTACTCAAGCTATTACAGCTCCCCTGCCATCTTCATACTGTCTTTAGTGGCAATTAGTGATCATATATTCTACTAATATCTCAATCACTCGGGCTCAGAATCTCACCTTGCTTGACTCCTCTCTTCTTACATGCATTCAGTCTCCAATTCTTAGTTCCATGAAACCCAGCTTCCTCTCTTTGGTTCACTGACTTCATTTTCTCCCAATGACCCTCCCCCCACCTCCTTACCCTCTGGATTATTCTTCCTAAAATTCTATAGCCTTGCAGTCAACAATTCCCAGTACCTGATCCCAGTTTCCCCTCAATAAGCTTCATTTCCTAACCATTTCTCCCCCTCTCCTGCATGAAACTTTGCCGTCTAGCAAAATGAGTTTATTCAGTCTCTCCTACATAGGCCTTGTAATTTGATTGCCATCCTCTCCTCACATCACACTCCTTATCATCAGATCTAAGCTGAAATGCCCTTTGCCCTTTTAGCTGTTCAATTCAAGACGTCTCTAGTAGATGATAATAGTAAGACCTAATACTTGTTGAGTGCTTTCTAGGTACTAGGCATTGTATTAAGCATTTCACACAACAATCTTAGGAGGGGGGTACAACTATCATCTCAATTTTGACAAAATTAAGGTATATTGCTGGTTTTTAAAATATGTTTTATTGATTTTAGAGAGGAAGGGAGAGACAGAAACATCAATGATGAGAATCATTGATCAGATGCCTCCTGCATGCCCCTAGTGGGGATTGATCCTGCAACCTGAACATGTGCTCTGACTGAGAATCAAACTGTAATCTCCTGGTTAATAGGTCCATGGTCAATCATAGCATGCTGGCCGGGCAATTCCTGTTAAATAACATACCCAAGGTCACACAGCAATTGGAAAGGGAGAACCAGGATTTGAAATTAGGTCTGTGGGATTCCTCAGCTCAAACTCTAATCATCAGACCTAGCCAGTCTGCTCAGTGGATAGAGCATTGGTCTGCTGACTGAAGGGTCCCAGGTCTGATTCCGTTCAAGGGCACATGCCCGGGTTGCAGGCCTGATCCCCAGAAGGGAGCATGCAGGAGGCAGCTGATCAATGACTCTCTCTCGTCATTGATGTTACTATTTCTCTCTCCTCTGAAATCAATATAAATGTATATAAAAACGAAACAAATAACTCTAATCATCATACCAAACTCACTCTGTCCCAACATCCTTAACCTCTCTGGCCTATGAAGGATGACCACTCAGGAGCGGGCTTTATCTGACACCCAGTTCTCACTAGAGAGCTGTGCAACTAAGGAGACACAGTGTGTAAATAGGAATTATCTAAAATCAAGTGGGTAGGGTCTTCAACAGGGTAACTGAGCAGAACTAGCCTAGCAACCAGCAATCTTTTAATGAGAATTTGATATTGTCTTAGCCATAATAAGAATAAAGGAAGGATTCTTGATTTGTATTCACATCTATGCTAGAGTTTTAGAGTAGGACAGTCTGAGTCAGTGGGACTTAATAGGAAGCTACGTGGAAGAAGTGAGACCTACAGGGCCAGACATGAGGGCACAGGCACATTCCCTCTTCCCCCAATTTCAACAGTTCCTCTCCGCTATCTCCCATTTTCCTCCTCCTATTCTGGGCAAGAGAAAAGTCACAACAGCAGAAGGATGAGTTTTATTTGAGTTTTCCCAGATGATGTGAGCACACACCTTTCTCCTCTATACTACCTGGTGCTGCCGGGACCGGTTTGGCTCAGTGGATAGAGCGTTGGCCTGCGGACTGAAGGGTCCCAGGTTCGATTCTGGTCAAGGCCATGTACCTTGGTTGCGGGCACATCCCCAGTGGGGGGTGTGCAAGAGGCAGCTGGTCGATGTTTTTCTCTCATTGACGTTTCTAACTCTGACCCTCTCAATTCCTGTGTAAAATCAATAAAAATATATAAAAAACAAAAACAAACAAAAAAAACCTACCTGGTGCTGTGCATGCATATAAGCCTAACCAGTAGTCATGGATAATAGGGGGTGGGCTTACGTGGGGAGGGGTTTGGGATGGGAATGGGGGGATGAGGACAATTATGTGATACCATAATCAATAAAGCAATTAAAAAAAACAAACAGAAAACTACCTGGTGCTGTTTCTATTTCTGTAATTTTTACACCTTCCCTCTTCAACTGGACTAATGTTAAGGATAGGCTTCTTTGTATCTATTAGATCACGTAGTAAGATTCCTTGCAAGCATTAGTTTTTAAAAATACACTTCATTGAATTTACATTACTTTATTTTTTGCCCATTCATACACAATTAAATATTATCCTCAAATTGGCTACTTGGAAGAGTTTCATGAGTTACTCTACCACTTACCAGCTGATGATTTTAAGCAAATTAATCTACGTGTGTTTCTTCACTTGGATGGTGGAGATACTTTGCTTCAGAGTTGTGAGGATTAAATGAGTTAACATATGTAAAACACTTAAAAGAGTGTCTGGCATTTAGCAGACACTAGAGAAGCATTTTAACTTTTCCCAATAAACTTAAGAGATGTAACTTATACTTTCTAATTTTCAGCCTACTGAACAGATTAAGCCATGGGAGAAATCCTATAGTGAAAGCAGCTCAGGGTCAAACACCTGAATTCTAGTCTCTCACAGTAGGTTACCCATTCCCGAGTTATTTAACCGCTCTGGCACTCAGTATCCTTATCTGCCACATTGGGGGAAGGTGGGAACCCGGAGAATACTTCCCCTGGGGTCCATCAGAGCTGAAGAACATTCTGATATTCTATCTGATTTAGATAAAATTATCCGCAGAACTAGTTCTCACCAAGGATAAATACAAACATTTTCTTACAAAAAGGGCTTGGAGTTACATGTTCACTTTATTCCACAGGTTACTTTTTAAACAGGCCATTTTTTTCCCCAGGGTGTATTGTAGTCATCAGAGTTTAAACAAACCGCCTCTCGTTTTTGTGTGTGTGTGTGTTTTGTTTTTTTTTAAACAGAGCTATAAATCGTTTAAAATATAAAAAAGGTACCTTTATAAAAGACAGCTAGCTACACACAGAACAGTGATTCTACCTCTGAATGAAAAGGTAAGATTTAGCACTGTATTTAGATGCAATATAAAGTTAGAAAAAAATCTAAATGCTTAAGTCAAGTAGAGAATAAGCAAAAGCCTGTGCTATTAAGTGGCTAGTTTGTATTTTAAGATTGGTGAAAACTGCCTGAAATAATGAACAAGAATATTGCACAACAAAGTCAATACAACTTGGAAAAACCTCCTGGAGCACCCCGTCCTTACGGTTCCCTATGCAATAAAGCTATTTCATTTGGCCAACACACACAGTCACTGAGCTTTGCTGATCGGGTTACAATTAATTCTCCACAACTCAATTCAACAAGTATTTATTGACCACCCCAAATCTGCCTCGCACTGGCCCGTACAAGAAATGCTTTCTTTGGTCTCAGGCCGTGGAACAGCCACTGTCTAGAATGAAAGTGTGGTATTGTGTACTGGAGGCATTGCAGGAAGGGGAGAAGGGAGAGAGCAATCAGGGGGAATCGTAGCTGAATTTCTTCAACTACATGGACTAAATGAAATTTCAAAGTTGGAAGAATCTTTTAGGAAAACCTAGTTAATTTTATTCATGACAAAAACCCGAGAGCTGGCGAAATGTCTCATCCAAGGTCACTCAGGTAATGAGTCTTCTAACGACACGGTGAGATTTCCGCAAATTCTCTTCACTCTCACTCACGCCAAGACAAGCAGAGTAGCTTCCCCAGAACCGAAAAATACACCTAATCTTCCTGACAGCTTATTCCTAAAGCCATCAAAATATTCCATCAAGCTGAAAGAGAGCGGGAGGAAGATCATCTCTCCTACAGTCGGGTCACTTCTTTACCCACTGACTACGCTTCACCTACTCTTCCGTCACCGTCCCGGGGAGGGTGGAGAGAGGAGAAGCGGCGATCTGGGAACATGTATGCTGTACTTCCAAAACGTGCCCATTTCTCGGCCTTCCGCAATTTTCATCTTAAGGTCCTCAAGGAACCCCTCACTGGACTCAAAGCAAATGATGACGAACGGAGAGCAGAAAAGTCAGACTGGAGTAGTGGGTTCGCTCGCGACCCTGATCTCCGAAACGTCAAATGACACGGTGGGCGAGGCGCCCCGAAAAGGGTCCGCAGTCGGCTTCTCCCCAGTCCCCGAACACCCCGGGCTCCTAGAGGATCGCCCCCTCCCCGCCTGGGCCCGAGGGGAGGGCGGGCTCCCGGGGGGCGGCACGTCCCAAGGCCGGGCCTGGGGAGGGGACGGGAAGGCTGTACCTCCCGGCAGGGCCGCCTGGAGGGGACCCCGGGCCGCAGCGGCGGAGCCCACCCTCACGCACACCCCCCTGCGGCCCCGCCCGCCCTCCACGGAGGCCGGCCCAAGTCTCACCGTGAGCCCCGGGAGCGGCCTTGGGGCGCTGGGAGAGAAAGGGGAGCCGATTCGAGGGCTCAGACCGGCCGAAGGGCGCTGCACAAGGACCTAGGCCCTCCCGACGCTTCGACACAGACACAATGAGTCACAAAGGCCGGAAGTGTGTCAGCACCCCGTCTTCCGGGATTGCGCCGAGCTTCCGGGTCCTCTCTAGGCGCGCGGGAGGACTTTGCTACTCGGTTCCCTGGGTAGCTGGGCTCCAGGCCTGTTCTCCCTCCCGATGGGTGATCCAGCCTCCAGCTTGGAGTTTCCTGCCACCAGCTTGTGCGCCCTGAGTAGGGGGTTCAAGCTTTATGAAATATAAACTGTTCAGCTCAGATATCAATTCATATGAAAATTCGGTTTCTCCTTTCTTCCATCTCGAGTGGTCCTTGCAATAATTACAGTTATTACCGAGCAATAATCATCAGTAATTGTAGGTCTGTGGCAGAGGAACTGAAACAAGATTGTTGACAGAAGAAGATCAAAGTGATGAAGCCAGCGGTGGCTGGTTTCACAAACCTGCCATGATGGCTTCTCGTGGCCCCCCGAGATGCCTGCCAGTTGAGTAGGTGGTATTTTCAAATACTTGGCCTGTGGACAAAGGCCTTTCCACAACCAAGTTAGTTGTAAGGCTCTGTGTTGGGTTTATGTGGCCTATGCTATGAGAGCAGTTTAAAAGGAGTTTTCATAGTAATAGCAAACACTTGTACCTTCAAGGTACTTCTACAACCTATAATTATGGCTGTCACCTCTACCTGGCAGAAGTTGCTCCACTTTATGTGCAAGGGCAACCACGGCTTTAATGGTTGTGACTTTGCTCTCTGCCCGTTCCAAGATGAATTCATGGAGAGACTAAACTCAGAAGCTTGGTGGCATGGCTGAAATTGCTTGGGGGAGATTATTTTCTAAAAAAAAAAAAAAGATACTTGAAAACTAAAAAGCAATTACAGTATCATTAAATGAAAATTGCAAAGTGGAGAAAGACAGTAATCTGTAATCCCTCCACCCGAGTATGATGGCTTTCATTTTATCCCTTTCCTATCTTCATAGATAGGCTATATATTTTGAATTTATTATTCTAGACATAGTTCAAAACTATAGTTGTATTGGATAGGTGGCTGGTAAGCTTGAAGTAGCTACCACATTCATGCTCTCTGACCACTTTTTGGACAAAAGCTGATTGGATTAGGTTTGGGCACCTGAGGGAAGCACAATTACACATGGAATGCTAACCTTTGGAACTACAGAGGTGGTCTGGCTTGAGAGCTCTGACTAATGGAACATTAGATCCCCTTTCTTTGGGCTATTTAAATGTGAGACACAGAGAAACTGAGGGCAAGCAGAAATCAGTAAGCAGAAGCCATTAGTTGACAGAAGCCACGAAGCCATGGAAGTCATTAGTAAGCAGAACCTTGAGAGAAAACAAACTGATCTATAGTCACCAAGATAGGTGCAGCACATGGCACAACGGAGCTCGCTGACGGAGCCCCGTGGTCGTGTTAGGGCCACAGCACAATGGGGGTGGCAGTGTGAATAACCTCCAGGTCCCAAACAATGTTTATTCCCTGCATTGTCTGACTTTGCTGCAGGTGCCATATGCCCTGTCTCCTCATCTTTCCTGTGTGTCCTTAGAATAAACCAGCAAAGAACCTAACTTTGTTCCTTGCCACCTGGAAAAGCCCAGTGTGATTGATGTGAAAATCATATGTACTGCTTAAAAACACTTACTAACGTATCGTTAACCATCTTAAATTTTGCTACACAGAATGGGTAACTATCATTTTAATAGCTGTATAGTATTCCATTGAGCAGCTATAACATTAAGTATTGAATAATTCTTCTATTTGTAGACAGTAGAATACTTCTAAAGTTTGGCTATTTTATGAAATATTTAAATGAATATTTTTGTACAAATATATTTGGGTTATTAGGACAGATTCTGGCAATTGTCATTACTGAGTTAATAGGTATGAACTTTAAAAAAATAATATTATCATATTTCTTCCCCAAAGAGGTTTAATTCTTATTTTCATCTTGCAGCAAAGTTACTTACACCAGAAGGGTGGCAAATATCCTTCATTGGCCTTGCTTAATTTGTTGAATAACATCAACATTATGGCAGAACTTATTTATTTATCTATTTATTTATTTATTTGGCAGAACTTATTTTTAGCCATTTATCACCTATTATGTATCAGGGATTGTGCTTGACTTTGAAGGATACAAAAGTGACATTGTACTGGTCTACAAGAAATTTACAGTGACCAGTGTGTGGGTCACCAAACCCAAAGTGAAATGATGTATAATTTCAGAGAGGAAAGGAGATGGAGAGATAGAAACATCAATGATGAGAGAGAATCATTGATTGGCTGCCTCCTGCAGGCCCCACAATGGTCAATGAGCCCACAATCTGGGCATGTGCCCTGACTGGGAATCAAACCTCCTGGTTCAAAGGTCAATGCTCAACCATTGAGCCACAACAGTTGAACTGAAGGCTTAAAAAAAAAAATATATATATATATATATATATATATATTATTGATTTTGTACAGAGAGGAAGGGAGAGAGATAGAGAGTTAGAAACATCGATGAGAGTCATCGATCAGCTGCCTCTTGCACATCCCCTACTGGGGATCTGCCTGCAACCAAGCTACATGCCCTTGACCGGAATTAAACCGGGACCCTTCAGTCCCCAAGCCGACACTCTATCCATTGAGCCAAACCGGTCCCGGTGAACTGAAGGCTTTTTAAATAACCTCTTTAAGTCTTTTCTTCATCTGTAAAATTATAATTAATAATTGATAATTATTGATATTGGTGATAATTATATTGACCTCATAAAGTCTTTGTGAGAATTAAATGACATAATGTGTATAAAGTGCATAGCAAAGTGCATGTTATACACACAGTAAATACTCAATGCATGTTACCTATCATTATTGTTATTGTTATTCTCATAATCTTAATTAGAAGAGAAAATAATAGAGCTTCCATCTATATGGGGGAAAAGAAATACATAAAGAATTAGGACAGCTTCTATGGTGCTATGAGGATAGCATAATCATTAAAGACATCTCTGATTCTTTCCTAAGAATAGATTCCAAGAAATGAGATTGCTGTTCCCACAAATAGCCAGAGGGGCTAACTAAAAGAGTGCTGATCACCCCAATGTCCTAGACCTGTGGCAAACAAGCTCAGCTAATGAGATCTGGTGGCATCTACCCAAGAGTTCTGAAAGAGCTCCAAGGTAAAAGTGTTGAAAGCACCACTAAACATAATGATTTACTATGACAAATAGTCACTGTGCTTACAGACTGGCAGACTGCCCTGAGCAAATACAAGTTTCTGAAGGGCACTCGAGAGACGGGGCTGCCAAGCTCAACTTCCATGTTGTGAAAGCCGGTGGAGTTAGTCATGAAGGAACATACCCTGAATGTGTCACCGGCACAGGCACCAGGGACCTTGGGCTACTTCTTCGTGTGTCTAGTGACTTTCATTTGAGTTCCTCAGGGTTCTCTGTGGGAGCCGGTTGAGCCCTGGGTTTACAGTAAGAATCTGTGTCTGATTCAGTCTTGTACTGAGGAACATTATTAAGCCAGGGTCACTATAAACTAAATTCTAAAAGCTAGCGATCTGCTGGGCCACTCAGAGAGCATGATTTCAGACCCCCGTTTGTGAGGATGGCTTTGGTTAGGAATTTTCCAAGGCTACATATCCCCATAGTCTTCATCCTTGGTGTGAATTGAATTTTTACTCACCCTTCAGAGTGTTGTGCTTTGAGGTCCCAGGCTTTAGGCAGAGGTCTCAGATCCCTTACTTTGTCTCTGCCCCCGACATGTTGTCTATTAAAAAGCAGGCACTTCAGGGAAAATTCTCTCTCTGTGCTTAATCTTCTGAGTCAGTGTTTTCTTGTCATTTCTGGGGTCCAAAGAGTTCTCTTACTTTCCTGTTAGCTCTTTCATGCATTAAAAAAGGGATGCCTTTTGCATAGAATTCATACTTTCTCAGAATGCCGTATGGAGGTTTCTTTGATCATCTTGTCTGCCATATGGCCAGAAGTTGAAGTTCAGCAGATATATATTTAAGACAGGTAAGTTTGAAAAATTATAGGTGGTATGATTGGGGGGAAAAACCAGGCTTAATCATTAAATCTTGAAACACTAGAATGAAGCTCTTGCAGAGTATAAAGGACAAAGACCTTTAGATACTGCTTTATAGACAAGATGTGGATTAAAAAAATGTATTTTATTGTTTTTTTACAGAGAGGAAGGGAGAAGGATAAAGAGCTAGAAACATCAATGAGAGAGACACATCAATCAGCTGCCTCCCGCACGCCCCCGACTGGGGATGTGCCTGCAACCAAGGTACATGCCCTTGACCGGAATCGAACCTGGGACCCCTGAGTCTGCAGGTTGACTCTCTATCCATTGAACCAAACCAGTTAGGGCAAAATGTGGATTTTATTCCAGTGGGATAAGCTGGAGAAGTATGGCCTTCAATGATTCCTTGTGAAATGAGTGGAAGGCAGGTAAGGGCAGAGTTGGATAGACTTCTTTAGTTGGTTGAATTACCAGACCCAAGTTATATTAATAAATTCACATAAACTTTGAGAGCTTGTTTGGAGGTTCTAGCAGGGGAGCGCAGCTACTCGTATACCCTTGACCGAAGACCGGTCCTCTCCTCTTGGGGGAAAGTCGTCCTCTTCGACGGAGCGCGCAGCTTCGGGAGGGACACACATGGATCGGTGAGGGAGGAGGGGGACACCCGCCTAGCCAGCCAGATCAGCCAAATCAACCCTGGCGATCAATGGGGTGACAGATGTCGCAGCCAGATCGCCCTCACATCCAATTCACATAAACTTTGAATGGAGTCTCCAGAGTCAGCTACTACTGGGTTCTGTCCTGTACAACAGAATTCTCTTATATGTATTTTATATGGCCTGTTTCCTGTTTTATCAATGTTATATATGAGAGTGTTGGTGACATAAAATTAAATTTGTGTAAGACCCTAAAGATAACAGTATTCACTAGAATGTTGAAGGTAGAAAAGCAATTCTTGTTCCTCCTTCTCCCTCCCCCCACAAAAATATAATAAACAGGGCGGGGATGAGTGACAAAGTAATAGGGGCCAATGTTCTGCATGTAGGTGGAAAAGCCTACAAACTATCCCTGTGGCTGCCATCCAAGATGGAAAATCAGTCTGGAAAAAATAAGTAAGGAAGGACTGAAAGTGGGAGGGGTGGCTTTTTGACAGCAACAGCAGCGAACAGGCCTGGGGCTCTTCATAGAGACTGAGTGTGATTCAATAAAAGCTAAACAAATCTCAAGGTCCATGAACATCAGTACAGAGTCCAAACATAAAGTGAGAGGCATGCCTTTCTCCACAGTGGTCGGGTCACCTGGGTGTAGGGCTTCGCCTTCTGGTCACCTAACAGATCAGAGTGCAGGGGGAGGAGAGCTAGCGACACGGGAAGGAGCAATGGAAGCGTCTCTGAGTTTCAGCAAAAAGAGCCGTGTTTGCTTTGGCTGAAGAGGGCTTGGCAGGGGGGGCTGTGTGAGTCTGCTGGGGCTGCCATAACGGAGCACCACAACTGGGCAGCTTACACAACAGATGTTTCAGTGTCTTAAGGTCTGGAGGCTGGAAGTTCAAGATCAAGATGTCAGCAGGGTTGGTTTCTTCTGAGACCTCTCTCCTTCTCTTACAGATGGCCTCCTTCCCCTGTGTGTGTCTGTGCCCTAATCTCTTCTTTGAAGGATACCAGTCATGCTGGATCAGAGTCAACCTGTGTGACTTTATTTTGATTTAATTACCTCTCTACAGACCCTATCTTCAAATACAGTCACATTTTGAAGTCCTGGGGGTTAGGACGTCAACCTATGCATTTTAGGGGTGGGGGCATAATTCAGGCTATAACTGTGCCTGAATCTTGCCTCCTCACGTGGAAAAGGAAATAGATTTCTCTTGAAATTCCTGCAGACAATGCGAAGACCACTGTGTGGAAGTTATTAGGAATACTGATTCTGGCTCAATATAAGGAAAAGCTTTGCTTTAGAAAGGGACGGTGTCAGAGATGGTCAAAGAGCAGAGGGCAGGGGTAGGGGGGATAAAGACACATATGTAATACCTTAATCAATTAAAAAAGAAAGAAAGAAAAATGGTCAAAGAGAAAGTAGTCTCTTTGTGACCCTGACTTCCTGTCTGTAAAATGGGGCTACCAACAGAATCTCCCTCTGGTTGCTGTGAGGCTTAAATAAAAAGCTCCCAGGCTGATATCTGCCACAGAACAATCTGGCAAAGATTAGCTGTATCCTTTATGCCTCTGGTATGTGGTATCCCTCCAAGGGAAGGTGTCAGGTTGTATGGCACATCCTTATCCAGTGAAACCCCTTCTCAAGATACTTCGTCTTATTTTTTTGTAGGAATTACTCGGATTGGGGCTCAGGGTCTCCATGCCTCCAGCCACATCTTCTTCCATCAGCTGGCTTCTGACATAAACATTCCCACTGCTCCAGGACGGTGCTCACACTTGATCCTTGGTTGGAATAAATTTAATTATTTGACAAATATGATCAACTTTCCGGAGCAGCCTCAACTCAGAGAGGCACACACATGAGACAGTTTGTTTTTTCGCCCATTGTCCCCTCGGTATGGTCAAATCTCCCGTTTCTCAGGATGACACGTTTCAAAATGGCACCCGAAGGAAATTGGGAGTGCCCTAGTCACATTCACTTACGATGCTGCCCAGTTTAAAACCCTAATTTCATCTCTGACTTAAAAGCTCTCTCTTTTTTTTTACTATGGTCCAACTTGTGTCCAGGGTACTGCAGTGGGAAGAGGAGGGTGGTCTGTGCTTTACTCTTATCCCTCCTGCTCCCCGGAGTGGAGGAAGTGAGTGGTCTGCCTCTAGCTCCCCTCCTGATCTAAAAGAAGACAGAGGGAAAGAGCAAGGGTCTCTTACTTAACTCCCTCTGTTGACTGTTGCTGCTCTCTCGGTAACACAGTGTTCCAGTCACTTAGGCTGCAAAACAAGTTGCCACAAAACTTGGTGGGTTAAAACAATGAGAACATTTATTTTGCTCCCAGATCCTCACTTTTTGGCGAAGACAAACACAGTTGGCTAATCTCTGCCACACTTGGTGCAGCTGGGAAGGCTTATAGCCTGAGTGTTGAATTATTTGGATGCTCACTGACTCCTAAATCCAGTGAGTCTAGTAGTCAACAGAGATCTTAGCGGGGGCTCCTGTGTAGGCCTCTCCAGGCGGCCTGAGCCTCCTCCCAGGAGAGTGGCTTGGAACCAAGGACAAGCATCCAGGGACACACACATATACACATACAAATAAACACACACACACACACAAAGAAAGAGAGGGAGGAAAGGAGGGAGGGAAGGAGAGAGAGAGAGAGAGAGAGAGAGAGAGAGAGAGAGAGAGAGAGAGAGAGAGAGAGAGAGAGAGAGAGAGAGAGAGAGAGAGAGAGATATGGAGGTCATGTTGTTTTTATCACCCAGCCCCAGAAGTCACACGGCATCACTTTTTACTGCATTCAGTCCCTCAAGATCATCATAAAGTCACCCTCAGCTTCAAAGGGAGGAGAAATAGATGCCACCTCTTGATGGGGAGTGAAGGGGTTCTGGAAGGGCAATATTGCTGTGGCCACTTTTGGAGAACACCATTTATTACCACCAATGGTCTGTGTGTCAGGTATCCAAATGTTGGCTCATGGAGTGCAGGGATAACATCTTCAGGGAGCCTGCTCACTACCCTGTCCTAGTAGATCTGCTCCAACAAGGCATGCTACACCCTTCCGGTGGGGTACAGCAGGTCATTTGAAGCCCAACTACTACCCTCCATGGGTCCACTTGGTCTGCAGGAAATTCAGGCACGTTTGGCCACTCAAATGGCATGAACATGGGCTTTTACAATGCTCTCCTCTGGCTACCCTCCCATCTTAGACAGTGGATTTGTTCATTCATCCTCCACCTGCCTGGGTGGGAGGAAGATTCCTGTCTAAGGGAATGAGATGCCAGCCTTCTCCTGTTACTGGCACCCCTCCCTACCCTACCCCGAGTTTTTGGAGACATTTGTATTTGGCTTCATGGTGAGGGGGAATGGGGATCACTATGGAAGCAGAGAGGCGGGAAACATTCAACTTCTGCAAAGCCTTTATCTCTTGCTAGCTTCCTCTAAACTTGGGGAGTAGGGAACTGGCCCAGGTACCAAAGCATCTGAGCTTTTCTGCCTATCATGTGGGTGATATCTGGGACCTTGGATGCACTGTGCTGTGGGCTCTGAGTGTCTTAGAGTTTAGACCTCTCTGCCCTTACTTTGGACTCTAGTCAGTAACAATAGAATTCCAATCCACATCCAGTCACACAAGTGCAAAAGCACCAGGGTCTAAACGAGGAGACTGGTGCCTCATCAAAACAAAACAAGTAAGCCAAAATGTGCATCCTTTCTGTCTCTGGTATGTCATGTATGGGCATTAAATTCAGACAGACTTGTTTCTAAATCTCCTCTGTACTTCTTATATTCTTTAAAAAAAAAAAAAATATATATATATATATATATATATTTTATTGATTTTTACAGAGAGAAAGGGAGAGTGATAGAGAGTTAGAAACATCAATGAGAGAGAAACATTGATCAGCTGCTTCCTGCACACACCCTACTGGGGATGTGCCTGCAACCAAGGGACATGCCCTTGACCGGGGTCAAACGTGTGACCCTTCAGTCTGCAGGCCGATGCTCTATCCACTGAGCCAAACTTGTTAAGGCTGTACTTCTTATTCTTGATGCAGTTACATTACCTTTAGGATCCTTTCTCTATCTGTAAACTGGGATTATTACAGCATTGGGTTGTCATGAGGCTGAGTTGATCCATGTAAAACTCTGACATCCTAGGAAGTATTGTAGTTAGCTAGTAATGCTATTGTTATTATTACTAATTTTTTGACTCACTTGGACATAAGATGAGTTTAGGGCTCTGGGCTGTTGACTGACCCTTGGGCTGCATGTGTGGGCCCATCTAATAGTTTTTTATCGTCTGATGGCTCAGTGGATTGAGCCTGGGCCTATGCACCAAGAGATCAGTGGTTTGATTCCTGGTCAGGGTACATGCCCAGGTTGTCGACTCAATCCCCAGTAGAGGGTGTGCAGGAAGTAGCCAATGGATGTTTCTCTCTCATTGATGTTTCCATCTCTCCTTCTTTCATCCTCTTTCTCTCAAATCAATAAAAAAAAAAAAACATTAAAAAAAAAGAAAGAAAAAGGTGGCAGAGATATAGGAGAGCTCAGTACAACTTCATTGGCTCTCACATGTGCCCCACTAGGACAGGGTGGCCTTTCCTCATCCTTAGAGAACCAAAGTAAAGAAGACACGATGCCCTGGCTGATTTGGCTCAATGGATGGAGTGTTGGCCTGTGGACTGATGGGTCCTAGTTTCGATTCCGGTCAGGGTCATGTTCCCAGGTTGTGGGTTTGGTCCCCAGTGGGGGGCATGTGGGGGATGGCTGATCGATGATTCTCTCTCATCGTTGATGTTTCTATCTATATCTTCTCCCTTTCTCTTTCTGAAATCAATAATTTTTTTTTTAAGGAAGACATGATAACATTGAGCTGTGTTCCGAGGTCTTGCCTTCATTTGTCTAAACTATATACAAGTTTTGCATGACCCTCCTTGCACTTCAGGAATCGAATCATAGGACACAATACCAAGCCTGCTCTGATATTGGAGTTTTGATCTCAGGCAAACGGCGGGTCCATTATTGCAGTGCCTCCCCAGTTTTGCTCTGATGTTGGCCAAATGGCAGAGAAGAGGGGACACATGGCATGGGGACACTTTCTGGAGTTGGACTGGAACCCGGAGAGCAGCTGAACTAATCCCAGAACTTCCGATAAACATCTGAGTAGTTTGTAAAGGAAGAGGATCATCTTGTCTCAGGGAGCTTACAGTGTAAGCAAGCACATGCAGATGTACAAACACATGCAGGCAGCACGGGGTGGCCGGCCAGGGGGTGAACTATCATTCACTGACCACGTGATCCTTAAAGCTTCTGGTTCCAGGAGTCACAGTCTGATTTTAATGACAGGTGACAGGCATTGAGTGTCCAGAGAGAATACAGAAGGATGCTGGAGAGAGTAATTAAAATATTTGGAGGAAGGGAAGTGAGTCCTTCATATTAGAAAGAATATTTGAAGGTTTATAATAGCTTTTTAAAAAGATTTCTAAACTTTTTTTTTATTTCCTAAAGGATATTAGCCTATCAGTATAGTAATCTGAACAAAGCTGCTTATTTATTTATTTATTTATTTATTTATTATTTTTTGCCAAAACCAGTTTGGCTCAGTGGATAGAGCATCGGCCTGCGGATTGAAAGGTCCCGGGTTCGATTCTGGTCAAGGGCATGTACCTTGGTTGTGGGCACATCCCCAGTAGGGGGTGTGCAGGAGGCAGCTGATCAATGATTCTCTTTCATCGATGTTTCTAACTCTCTATCCCTCTCTCTTCCTCTCTGTAAAAAATCAATAAAATATATTTTAAAATTATTTTTATTGATTTCAGAGAGGAAGTGAGAGGGGAGAGATAAAAACATCAAAAATGAGAGAGAATCATTGATTGGCTGCCTCCTGCATGCCCCCTACTGAGGATCGAGCCCACAACCCGGGCATGTGCCCCTGATCAGAAATCAAAACCGGGACCCTTCAGTCTACAGGCCGATGCTCTATTCACTGAGCCAAACCAGCCAGGCTATCAGCTTTTTATGAAAAAACTAATGAAAGATTTGAATGTAGGCTAGTGAAAAGAATGATAGCAGGCAGAATTCAGGTACATTCAACGAGAAGACATAAAAACAAACAAACAAACAAAGCACCAAAAACAGTTTTAGTAGTTCAGGCAAGAGATGAATGGAGATCCATGGGGGAGGAGGAGTTAATTTCTAAATGAGACTCTGTTTGAATATGTCTATTTGCACATATGCAGGAATACTTTGCAAGCAGAATACTGTAACACATTTGTTACGGAAAGATGGTCACTGACAGGCTGATTGGTGAAAAGAGAGGAGCGGCAGGATTTGACAGTGATGGGACAGAAAGGGCCAATCGGTGAGGCTGGTGGCTCAGTCAGGTGACGGGGCCGGGGTACGGATGACGGGAGCAGAGCTGAGAAGTTCTAACGGATTATGCAGGTCAAGGCAGTTTGGACTGAGCAGTGGAGCTCGACCGAAGAGACATAGATGGAGAGAGAAAGGGGAGGAAGCTCGGGTAGGTTTGGTGTTGTGGGTTATAGAAAAGGATGAAGACCAGGGAAGAAGTAACTAGGACGGTAATTAGAACTCAGGCAAAGGCTTCAGGTAGACATGGGCAGGTTTGAATGCAAGGAGACGAAGTCGAAGAGGAGACAGGGCCAAAGGAACTTGGAGGAAACACCCAGTGATTTTGTAATAGGCCATCGCCTTCATGATTTCGCTGGTAGAACAGTGTGTATGCTGCAAGCAGTTTCACATGGTCGGTCCACACAAGGCTTCATCTGGTGCTCAGGAATGACCCATAGAGATGTTGTGGGGTAGAACCCTGGAGTCAAAATAAGACCACTGGAGGCTGCTAATTGATTAAAAAAAAAAAAAAAAAAAAAAAAAAAAAAGCAGGCATGGATTTATTGAGCTGGCCAGCCATAGCCTCAAGGGCACCACACACAGATGGAGGTGCCATTCCAGGTGTAGGCAGTCCTTTTAAAGGTCTAAACCACAAAAATTTTCCTTTGTTCTCAATTCTAATATATATCTATTTTATTGAGTTTGTACAGAGAGGAAGGGAGAGAGAGAGTTAGAAACATCGATGAGAGAGTCATTGATCAGCTGCCTCTTGCACACCCCCTACTGGAGATATGCCCGCAACCAAGGTACATGCCCTTGGCCGGAATCGAACCCAAGTCCCTTCAGTCCCCAAGCCGACGCTCTATCCATTGAGCCAAACCGGTCTCGGCTGTTCTCAATTTTAAATTCCAAAGGCTGGGAACAGCCCTCAGGGTTGTTCCCAGCCACACCCTGCTGGACCTTGGAATGTGACCCTATCTTGCAAAAGCAGATAGTACAGAAGCAGAACTGAGCCAAGTTAATCTCTAAAGGTTATCTGTAGTTTCAACTCCTGGAGCTACTGAGTCAGTGGGAATCAATGTCCTGTGGTCCTGGTCCACAGGCACAGGAAAACTGCCTTAGCTTCCAGGTGTCAATCTGGAAGCTGAGGTAACTACCCTATTGTTTAAGCAAGTAAGTGTGTGCAGAAGCCAGAATAACGGGGTTAAAATTCAACAGCAGTTTTTACCTAAGTATGGTTGTTACCATACTTCAGAGAGACCCATGGTCCCGACACATTGTGGCTCATTGCTTTGGCTTCCACCATGTCCCTGAGACGCGTGGCTGTCTTTCCGGAGCCAACTGCAAGGTGATTACATGTTGGAACATGTACACCTCGCTGTTCAGCCAGATGGGGAGGCATAGGGACAGAGCAGAAAGAGCTTGCCATCTACAGCCATCAGCCTCTGCCTCTTGCTGGGTATGTGGCTTCATACAAGTAGCTTGACCTTTCTAAGTAGTCAGCTCCTCTTCTGGAAAAGTGGGGTGATGTTTGCCACAGTCGCCTACACTGCTGTCTTGAAGATCGTATGAAATGGTGGATGTGGCAGTGCTTGGTTAACTGCAAGGTACCATACGGGTGCCAAACACCACGGTTCTTTTAATGTCAAAAACTGCATTTTAGCATTAAAAAAACCCACACCTTGCAAAATGAAACTGGGGGAAAGGTCCTAGATGATTTTGTTTGATGATGGGAATAAATTAAAAAGGGGGGGAGGGGGAAATAGCACTGTTTTAAGAATTTCCCCCCACATTGTCCATATTCATTCTCAAGGAAGAGATGAGCATCTCGGAAAGACTGCTGTCAGGGGGGTGGGGGGGGGCTGCCTCCCCACGGGCCCTGGGACACAGCGGTGCTTGACCTGTGAATGCTCCCCTGCTCAGCCCCAGGAGAGCCAGATGGCCGCCGCCCCCCCATCCCTGTACAAACACCTCTCACCCAGCCCAGCAAACAAGCCTCCCTGCGCACAGAGGCGCCTCCGTGCCGCTTCTGTGCGGTGTAACCCAGAAACAGGCCACCGGCCCTGGACTTGGGTTGTGTTTATAATCCGGGCCCCAAGCAACAGGGTCATCTGTCTTGGCTCCGGCTCTCTTATGCAAACAGGGCTGGGGGCCCGTGTGGTGTGAGCACAGCCAGGCCTCTGCTTTCACTTGGCTCCGTGTAAACACAGCACAAAGAACCTTTGTGACCATCCAGGCGGAGCAGCCAAGCCGGGAGGAAGCGAGCCTGCATGGGGAGGCAGAGGGAGGTAGCAAAGGGGGGTGCCCACCAGTACCCCCTGTGCCGTATGTGACAGAGAGGTTAACATCGCCCAGTGTCTGACGGTGAGAGGAGAGAGGGTCTGTCAGCTGCAGCAGAAACCAGAAAAGGTGTGAGAAAAGGGAGAGCAGAGCTGATATCCTGCGGCTCGGATACCTTTCCTACATAGCATTTCAGGTGTGGTTAAAAAAAATAATAATAAAAGAACTAAGGCCATCCTAGCTGGTTTGGCTCCGTGGATAGAGCATAGGCCTGTGGACTGAAGGGTCCCGGTTCAATTCTGATCAAGGGCACATGCTCATGTTGCAGGCTCGATCCTTAGTGGGGGGCTTGCGGGAGGCAGCCGATCAATGATTCTCTCTCATCATTGATGCTCCTATCTCTCCCTCTCCCTTCCTCTCTGAAATCAATAAAACTATTTTTAAAAAAAAAAACTAAAAAAAACTAAGGCCTCCTCTTTAGGCAGTGCAGGGTGGGGGAAAGAATGCCAGCTGAAGAATCAAGAAAGCAAATTGTATTTCTGCCTCCACCCCTGATGTGTTGTGGGTGCCCTTTGGATGGTGCCTTCAGCTCTGTGAGTTTTCTTGTCTACACACATGAGAATTGTGCTAGCTGCCATTTGTTGAGCTCCCTGACTGTGACAGAGACTTTAGATATGCTGTTTTAGTAATTCACACAAGTACGCCATGAGGTAGGGATCCCCATTTCAGAGATTAAAAAAAATCAAGGCTCAGCAAGGACTGACTTGCCCCCCAAATACACATTAATGAGTGGCAGAAGCAGCTCTTTTTACTGCCAAACCCCGATTTTGCCCCAGCACTTCTTTCTCTGATGATTTGAAAGCTGAGACTACACAGGTACTGGCCTACTTAGGACAGTCTTTATTGTAGGAGACAGACGCTCTCACTCAGATAAGCTGGAGGCCTGGGAGTCTGGGCTCCCACCTTTCCCAGGGACCTCCTCCCACTGCTCTCGTCTATCAGCTCGGTTAGAATCCAGGGAAAGAGAACAATCAACAGCCTGTTCCCCCTCAGGGTAGGACTTGGCAGGAGCTCTTGGAATCACTGCTACCCCATTCCAAGGCAATTCATAAATGTCTGAATTTCCATGGCACGTCCTGGAAGTTGCATGAGGGAGGCAGAACCAGTAATCCTTATCCTTATGGATCAAAATCAGCACCGGGAGGCAGTGCTAGGAGTCAGAGCAAGAAAGGTTCTGAGGCCTTGAGCAGTAAACTCTCGACAGTGATATTCTAAGACAGGAATCAGCAAACTTCCGCCACTGGGCCACATGCAGCTTGCTATTTGTGTTGTGCAGCCAGCGACCTAAGGGTTTCCCATTTTTAAATAGGTGGGAAAGTTTTAAAAAGAATATTGGTTCACGGCATGGGGAAATGATATTAAACTCACATTTTGGCATCCGTGAGTAACACGATTTCAGAATGCAGCCTTGCTCCTTTGTTTACAGAGTCCGAGGTAGCTTTTGCGCTGCAATGGCCCAGTTGAGTAGTTGCAAATATTTCCCATCTGGCCCTTTACAGAAAACGTTTGCCATCGCCTATTGCAGGAAAAAGCACGTGTCTGGGCAGGGCCTGGGGGAGGGTCTCCCCATCCCCGAGGTAGATCTTTTTTAATCCCTTGTTTTCAGTAAAGCAGCCACACCTCAGCTGTGCCAGGTGTCAAGATCACGCTAGGGCTCAGCGGTTGAGTGTTGACCTATGCACCAGGAGGTCACAGTTCCCTTCCTGATCAGGGTACATACTCAGGTTGTGGGCTTGATCCTTAGTGCGGGGCATGCAGGAGGCAGCCGATCAATGATTTTCTTCATCATTGATGTTTCTATTCCTCTCTCCCTCTCTCTTCTCTGAAATCATATATGCAAGTCATATATATATATATGATTCCACTGGGTTTGGTTGGTGGCCTGAGGGACTGAGCTGTCAGACTCAAGATGCATATTGGCCCTGACCTTCCCCTCCATCTCACCCTTCAGGGGTCAAGTCCTTTCCTCCCCCAGCATCCAGAGGACTGGCAGGCAGGCTCAGGTTCTTCAGGAGGGAGGCTGGAGGATCTTCCACTGGAGGAACCGACAAGAAGACAAGATCTAGACACTGACAGTTGGTGTCCTGTTCCCAGAGGCTCATCTATGGGCCTAGTGGACAAGACCTGCCCACACCTGAGCCTTCCAGGGAGCTTCCCAGAGTCCCTGCTGACTGTGTGAGTCCCATACTGATTCTCTCCACATGAATGGGCAGCCAAGACATTTGATGAAAGCCTTTAACTTATGGGGAGGTGGGTATGTTGAGTATTTGGGGGCAGATGGAGGAGGAGACAAGACCACAACTTGGCAGTATTATTCTACAATGGACTTTATTAGGTGGATCTTGGTCAGGATTGCATAAAAGGGACTTGACAGAGACAGCTGCGGTGCCAAGAGCAGGGAACAAACAGGGCAAGAGAAAGGGGAATCTGAGAGGGGACTGTGTGTCTCGGTGGTCTCACTCAGCAGTAAAGTTGGGGGTTGCTGGGTCAGAGAACCCGAAGGGCAGCAGAGGTTTAGGGGTCTTTTTTTTTAGCCCCCAGGTTTGAAATATCTACAGCTAGCTGATAGGTGCAGTTTTGCAAATCAGGAGGCTCTCAACGGCTAAAAATATGCTTCTTTGGGCTATATTTAAAGCAACGGGATGTGTAAGAATTTGAATTTGGGGCTGGTGGGCTTTGAGCCTGCTGTGAAGACATAACCCAGGGGCTATCTTTAGCCCATTTATGTAACAGCAGCCACAACAAGAGAAAGACCAGGAAGCCATAACAATGCAGGGAGCAGAGGAAAATATTTAGCAAAAACCTCTGTAGTTAATTTCCTCAGAGATAAGAGAAGAAATTGCAGGATGGTCTATAAAGGGAACATTTAGAAAACAAAAGAAATACCTTGAAATAAAAAATGTTACCGCAAAAATGAAAAATTCAATAGAAGTTAAGGTTAAAGATATATACCAGCAAATAGAACAAAAAGACAGAAATGAAAAATATGAGTGAACTTGAACATACGAAAATTAGAGAATCAATCCAGAAGGTTACACATATGAATTTTAGGAATTTTGGAAAATACAGAACAGAGAAAATGAAGTGGGGGAAATTATCAACAAAAAAAAAAATTTAAGAAAATGACTCAGAAGTGAAGAACACGTACAACCCACTAAATGTTCAGCAAAATGAATGGGAGAGAATTAAATAAAACCAACTCAATGTGAAATTTTAGAATCCAAAGATTTCCAGACTCATTGAAAGGACTAAGAATCAAACCTGAAGCTCTAGTTCGACAGAATATATGAACCCCCATGTTCATCGCATCATTATTTACAATAGCCAAAAGCTGGAAGCTGCCCAAGTGTCCATCAGTCGATGACTAGTTACATTTACACGATGGAATACTACCCGGCCATAAGAAAGAAGGAAATTTTACCCTTTGCAACAGCAGAGGTGGACCTGAGAGCATTGCGCTGAGTGAAAGAGCCAGTCAGAGAAAGACAAGTACCCTATGATTTTACGCACACGTGGAATCTCATGAACAAAATGAACTAACAAATAAAATAGAGACAGGCTCAGATGGGAACCAGGCTGGCAGTTGGCAGGGGGTGGAATTGAGGGCCTGGGTGGGTGCGGGAGGAGCAAAAAAATACAAAAAGAGACAAAAACTCCTGGACAAAGATAATAGGGTGGTGATTCTGGGAGGAGGGCGAGTGAGGGGAGGTGGAGGAGGATTTACGAGGGATAAAGGTGATGTAAGGAAACTTGAGTTGGGGTGGTGAACGCACAATACAATGTGTGGAATTGTGCACCTGAAATCTGTATAATTTTATTAACCAATGAATTCAATAAAAAGGGGAAAATAAAATAAAATCAACTTTGGGAAAAAAATCATAATGCTCCTGTCTTAACCGAAACATTGTAAGTTAGAAGACAAAATTCTAAGGGTAAATCATTTCTAAACCAGAATTTTTAAAAAGAGTTATGAGGGGAGCAAAAAGACAATTTCAGATATGTAGGTTCTCACAATACTCACTCCACTGGCGTTCTGTCTCAGGAGGCCAATGAAAGGCTAGGCTTCACCGAAAGGAGAAACACCCGAGCGAGAAATGGGATCCAGAAGCAGGAGGTCCAATATGGGGGTGGGCGTGGGACAAGGGCTCCCCAGGGGGCTGCCGAAAGGACACCTGAGATAACAGCTGTGCAAGAGCGGAGAGAGCAGCCAGGCTGTTATGGAGCAGGAAAAAGAACTCCAGGATTTTTCCAGAGGAAAACATATGGCTGTGTTCAGGTTATAAATCAAACTGTTCTCAAAACCTAAAGAAGACATTTAAGCCTCTATGGAAAAGGACTTTTCTGCATTTCTTTAACAACTTTTTTTTTTAAAAAAAAATAGTTTTTAGTCCTTATATTTTTCTATGTCACTTTTCTATGTCTACTTGATAGTATGAGGAAGATAGAATTCCAATAAAGAATATTCCATCATCTCTGGCTATTTCTGGAATGCAAAACCATATATTCCCCTTGCCTTAAACACTTGAATTTTTTTCCATTACATTATGCAGCAAAATTCACCAAAATGCACAGAGCCCACAGTTTCCCAGACAGGCTGGGGCCCGTTCTAAAATGCACATACAGGAAGTGGAGAGTTGATGTGTTTCTCAGCAGCTGTGCTGAAGTGGTGATTGAGAACTTTAAACACAGCTCTTATCTCCATTCTGGGTAAAGAAAAAACAAGAGCTTATGTTTGCAGAAGGATTTTAGTGAAAAGAGACTGAGCTTTGAGCCTGAACTGACTTGATTCTGCTGTTAAACTTAAAAAATATATATTATTGATTTTTTACAGAGAGGAAGAGAGAGGGATAGAAAGTTAAAAACATCAATGAGAGAAACATCAGCTGCCTCTTGCACACCCGCTACTGGGACCTTTGTACATGCCCTTGACCAGAATCAAACTTGGGACTGTTCAGTCTGCAGGCCAACGCTCTATCCACTGAGCCAAACCGGTTTCGGCATGCATTAAACTTTTTAATGGCAACTGTTTGCACCTGTTATTAGGCACAATAATTCCAAGCTTGCAGGAAGTTTAAAAGTGATCCCATCATGGCCCTGGCTGAGTGGCTCTGTTGGTTGGAGCATTGTTCCGTACAACAAAGAGTTGCAGGTTTGATTCTCCAGTCAGGGCACACACCTCGGTTGTGGTTTTGATCCCTGATTGGGTGCTTAGGGGAGGCAACCAACTGATGTATCTCTCTCTCTGTCTCTCTCTCTCTCTCTCTCAAAAAAAAGAAAAAAAAAGAAAAAGAAAAAAAAGAGTGGTCCCATCTATACTAATAAAAGGGTAATATGCTAATTAGACTGGATGCCCTTCTGGACAAAGCCACAGTGGCAGGGGCTGAGGCAGAGGCGATTAGGGGTGATCAGGCCGACAGGGGAGAACAGTTAGGGGTGTTCATGCAGGCAGGCAGGAAAGCAGTTAGGAGCCAGCAATCCTTAAACTGGCAGTTGGACATCCCCCAAAGGGTCCTGGATTGGAGTGGATGCAGGCTGGGGTGAGAGACCCTCCACCCCATGCAGGAATCTTGTGCACTGGGCCTCTAGTAATGAATAAAAAGGATTTGGTACTATTCCTGATTCCTAGTAGGGGTTTATCCTTTGTGGCTGTTACAAGTGTTAATGTTTTTTCATTTCCTCGTCTAACCTTTCTCATTGGATCTTCAGTGAGGTGAGAAGACAAGTTTTATATCCCCACATAAAGACAGGCAAAACCACCTGCCAGTGACATCCACTATTCGATGGATCCTTTGGCATATAGCATTTCTGATTAGTGTGCAACGCTCTAACACAGAGCCCTTGGCAAGTGAACTTCCTTAGAAGAGCAATTATCCCTGATGTAGTTTTACTTACAGCCCTACCTTTCCAGCAGCAGCAGAACCATGTGGCTGAGGACAGACTGTGATTACAGACCTGCTTTAAGAAAGAGGGTGTTTTATTGTGTGTTTTTTAAGAAAATATATTTTTATTGGTTTCAGAGGGGAAGGGAGAGAGACAGAAATATCAATGATGAAAATCATTGATCGGCTTCCTCCTGCACGCTCCCCACTGGGGATCAAGCCTGCATCCTGGGCATGTGCCCTTGGCCAGAATCAAACCTGGGACCCTTTAGTCTGCAGGCCGACGCTCTATCCACTGAGCCAAACCAGCTAGGGCAAGAATGTTATTTTCTTGTTCTTTTTGCAAAACTACGTAGTTTTGAATAATCTGCTTTAACTCTATTAGCCTTGGTCTTATTTTGAGTACTTTTTGTAGGACAGTAAGTCTTTAGGAATGCATATAGCATGATACAGCACAAACGTCTGTATATAAGCTTGAAGAGGAAAAAAATAATACATTTTATTTAAAGCCTGAAACGTGAAGAAATTAAAGCAGAAAGTACTCAAAGAAGAGACAGGTCTTAAAAAGCAGAATATAAACAGAAATCTAAAATGAAGCCGAGGAAGGCAAGAAGGAAATAGTGAAAGTAGCAAAAGAAGTTTGTACAAAAAAAAAATGAAGACATTAACATGCCAGATCCCTGAAATGTGATGATACAAGAAAAAAATGTGGAGTGACACCACTTCAAATCAAGTGCAGAATTTAGTACTACCGACCACACACATTCAGGTGGGTGCTTTATTCCTATTATGTCATTCATTTCTCCCTATTAAATAGGTAATATTACTAACCCTCCTTTAGAAATGAGACAAGGAATCTGAAGGTCAGAAAGGTTAAGCAAGAAAGTCATCCAAGCTCTCATTTTGCTGCACTATCTCCAGAAAACAAATGCAATTTTTTTTTAAAGTTTTTTAAATGGTAATAGTTCAAAGAGTAAAACCTTTGTTGATGCCTCTTAGGAATAAACTGGACCTCCAAAGTTTTGAAGATGTTTTTAGTCTCAAAAATGGATGATCATAAAAGTACACTTGTTTGTTTACTGAATCCCTGTTCTGATTTTAATTCAATTCCATATTTTACTGAAATATGGTAGCAACCATACTTGGGTAAAAACTGCTGTTTGAATTTTAATCCTACTATTCTGGATTCTGCACTCACTTGCTTGCTTAAACAATAAGGTAGTTACCTCAGCTTCCAGATTAAGGCCTGGAGGCTAAGGCGATTTTCCTGTGCCTGTGGACCAGGACCACAGGACATTGATTCCCGCTGACTCAGTAGCTCCAGGAGTTGAAACTGCAGATAACCTTTAGAGATTAACAGTGGCTCAGTTCTGCTTCTGTACTATCTGCTTTCGAAAGATAGGGCCACATTCCAACAGCCAGCAGGGTGGGACTTTTCCCAGCCTTTAGAATTGAGAACAAAGGAAAATTTTTACGGTTTAGACCAGGTGTCCGCAACCTATGGCTCCAGAGCCACATGCGGCTCTTTTGAAGCTTTACCGCGGCTCCGACAACTTGCAAGCCTGTGTGAAAATGAAGGTAACGTCTTACAGCCTTGATGTGCTGACACTGTGCACTGAGGTTCAGGAGCAAAAATCCCATTAACCAGGTAAATTAAATGTTTTAATTAGCTATTAATCTGCAAAAATATATTTTACATTCTTAAGTGAAAAAGTCCTTTTTTTCTTCAGAATGACAGCTAACTGCACGATCCGGTATACAGCATTAAGGTAAGGAACAATATATGCAGGGTTATATTTGTTTTAAATGTTGCAATGGTTTTGCGGCTCCCAGGTTTTTTTTCCCTTCGGAAATGGGTCCAAGTGGCTCTTTATGTCTTAAAGGTTGCAGACCCCTGGTTTAGACCTTTAAGAGGACTGCCTACACCTGGAGCGGCCGGCCGGTCGTGAGCATGGGCTCCACCTGCGTGTGGTGCCCTCGTGGCTGTCCTGGCTAGCTCAGTAAATCCTTGCCTGCTTTTTAGATCAATTAGCAGCCTCCGGCGGTTTCATTTTGACTTCAGGTTTCGACCCCACAACATTACTAAACAAAAGGGGGCGGGGAAGTGGCCTGTGTGGCTCAGTGGTTGAGTGTGGACCTATGAACCAGGAGGTCATGGTTTGACTCCCTGTAAAGGACACATGCCCGGGTTGTGGGCTCAATCCCCAGTGTGGGGTGTGCAGGAGGCAGCCGATCAATGATTGTCTCTCATCACTAATTTTTCTCTCTCTCTCCCTGAAATCATTAAAAATATATTGAGAAAATGACAGGGTGGAAGTGGGGGGAGCAGGACACTTGTTGGAGTGTCTTGCACACCAAAAAGGGAGCCATTCCATTCCCAGCCAGGGCACATATCCAAGGTTTGGGTGGGTTGATCCCTTGGCCCTGGTGGGGGCGCCCGGGGCGTGGCTATTTTCAGCAGAAGGGAGTTAGCAATCTCTTGAGCTGGGATTTGTGGCCTCACATTCTTTAACTTCACTACCCAGCACAGAGTAAACATTTATCAGAACGGTGTTGAAATATTTACCCCTCTCCTTCCAGGTCTCCCCACCCTTTCACCTTTGTGTTTTTGATCCAGCTCTATCTGGCGTGTTCGTGGCTGGAACAGTATTTGCACAGATCCAATTCCTACCCCCCCTCCGTTTATCTTCCCCTTGGCACTCCTCTCCATCCCAGCCGCAGAGGCTCTTACCCTGAGTGCTCCACCCCTCTCTCAGGTAGCACAGCTCACGCCATAGCAAGGACAGGTTCCCTGCTAGGGTTGAACCCTGGAGTCAAAATAAGATCACTGGAGGCTGTTAATTGATTAAAAAAGCAGGCAAGGATTTATTGAGCTGGCCAGCCACAGCCTCAAGGGCACCGCACCGTTCCAGGTGTAGGCAGTCCTTTTAAAGGTCTAAACCGCAAACATTTTCCTTGGCTCTAAATTCTGAAGGCTGGGAACAGCCCGCAGGGTCGTTCCCAGCCACATCCTGCTGGACACTGGAATGTGGCCCTATCTTTTGAAAGCAATTTTTTTTTTCCTTCTTTTTTTACAGGAGCAGAATCAAGGTCATCTACAATCTCAACTCCTGGAGCTACTGAGTCAGTGGGAACCAATCTCCAATGGTTCTGGTGCACTGGCACAGTAAGGTTACCTTTGTGAGTTTCCAGGACTCAGTCAGGAAGCTGAGGTAACTACCCTATTGTTTAAGCAAGTTAAGTGGGTGCCGAAGCCAGAATAGCAGGGTTGAAATTCAAACAGCAGTTTTTACCCAAGTATGGTTGCTACCATATTTCAAGAATCAGTCTGAATTTTCCTTTGCCCTAGGCCTAGCCCAACGCTCGGGCTATTATGTTGAACAGTGAAAACGGAAAGAGGAGGCATCCAGACTACTTTTTTTCACTTTAACCACCTGGACCTGCCGCCAAGGTCGTTTCAAAAGTTGTTTCCATGGATGGCAGTGTGGATGTGAGAGGGAGCGAGGGCGGCAGCGGGCTGGCTCCGAGGAGGCTGAACAGGGGGCCAGCGCGGACTCCCCTCCCTGTGGGTTGGGGCGCGGAGGGAGGGCGGGGGGAGAAACAGACGCTCCGCCTGTGCCAGGCCTTCTCGGAGCCCCCAGGCTGGCTCTGCGGGTCCTGACGGAGCGGAGTCGGCCTCACCGCGCCCCCCAGCGGCCAGCGCGGAGCACTGCCACGCGGCCGACGCCGCCGCCGCACAAAGGCCGGAAGTGTGCCCGCGAGCCCCGGGCGAGGCGGCCCCTCTAGGACCCCGGAGGCCTCACACCTCGGTGGTTCTCTCAGGCTCCAAGAGCAGCCCCCCACCCCGGGACCAGATAGCGGGAGAACCCGACTTCCAGGGTGTGTGCCCCACTCCAGGGGCGGCTCAATGAGGGGTTTTTGTTTGTTTTTTTGGCATACATTTTAAAATTTTAAAGATGAAAAGAGTTCTGGAGATAGATGGTGGTTGCACAACAACATGGATATACTTAATGCCATTGGAGCTATATATTTAAAAATTGTTGAGATGGTAAATTTTATGTATAATTTACCACACATACAAAAAAAGAGCTCCGAGAATACACAGTTTCATGCAAAAAGCATTAGATGTGTGCCAGGAAAACAGGTTTCTTAAATAGTAGACAGGCTTGGCAGAAAAATTATTTGTAAATAATAACGTTAACCAGTACTTCACAAATAAATATAGCAATACAACCCCAATTTCAGTTTTTAAAAAAAAAATATATTTTATTGATTTTGTACAGAGAGGAAGGGAGAGAGATAGAGAGTTAGAAACATCGATGAGAGAGAGTCATCGATCAGCTGCCTCCTGCACACCCCCCACTGGGGATATGCCTGCAACCAAGGTACATGCCCTTGACCGGAATCGAACCCGGGACCTTTCAGTCCCCAAGCCGATGCTCTATCCATTGAGCCAAACCGGTCCCGGCCCAATTTCAGTTTTTTTCAAGGGATTGGAACAAAAACTGAAACTCTATGCAGGTGCCATGAAGATTCTGGAAGACTTTTCAGAAAAGCTTATATAATAGCTTTGAGCAAATTACTCAGTATTTATAGAAAATTAGTACCAAGGAGAGCATTAGAAAAGTCTTACCACTGTCAGAAGAAAAATGACTGAGTAGTTTTCACTCTGCATATCATTCTGCATGTCCTTCATTTTACATGGCTTTGGGAACTAGAAAAGCAACATTATTAGAAAACCAGAAGTCTGTTGTATGAATTTGTACACAGGTGGGGTGGGGTGGGCCTGCCCCGATTGGGGTGAGAGGGCCAATTGGGGGCAGGGCCGGCCAGGGGGAGGGTCTGAGGGCGGTTGGGGGGCTGGCCCTGCCCCTGGTCACACTCTGGTCAAACTCCTGGTTGAGGGGACAATTTGCATATTACTCTTTTATTATATACGATAATTCAAAAGACTAATAAAAAATAAGCAAAACCTGGTGGCATCAGAGATGTGGATTAGCAGGAGGATGTGTGAAGAGAAGATAGGGAATATTCACAAGAGTGCCTGGTCTGTGGGTTTGTAAGCTCAAAATCCACTTTCCCAGAGCAGGACTGAATCCAGGCAAAACAGGGGTGACCTTCCTATTCATACCTCCCTCTTTGCTCACGGTCCACCCCCCTCAGATGCCCTAAGTTCTATATTTGGAAAGCAAGGTAAAACTATTTTAAGATTCTATAAAGTGCTTTATTATTCAACCTACCAAATCTGAAACATGAAGACCAATAATAAGAAAGGAGACTGAACCAGTAATCAAAAACCTTCCAACAGAGAAAAAGGACAGGACAAGACAGTTTCCTTGGTGGGAATTCTGTCAAACATTTAAAGAAGAATTAATGCCCATTCTTCTCAAACTATTCCAAAAAATTGAAGAGATGGGAACACTCTCAAAACCATTTTACGAGGCTAGCATTACCCTGACACCAAAGCCAGATGAGGGCACTAGAGGAAAGAAAATGTCCCTGGCTGGTTTTGCTCAGTGGATAGAGCACGTGCCCAGGTTGCAGGCTTGATCCCCAGTGGGGGGCATGCAGGAGGCAGCCAATTGGCGATTCTCTCTCATCATTGATGTTTCTATCTCTCCCTCTTCCTTCTTCTCTGAAATCAAATAAAATATTTTTAAAAAATAAAGTTAAAGTAAAAAAGAAAAGAAAACAACAGGGCCAATATCCTTGATGAATATACAAGGTGGGGCAAAAGTGGATTTTGGATATAGTCGTGGATACTCAAAACAGAATTAATTATTGTGTTATTTCCCATATGAACAACTGTAGGCCTACTTTTGCCACACCATGTGGATGCAAAACTTCTCAACAAAATATTAGCAGACCAAATTAAAAAAAACACATTAAAAGGATCATACAACATAATCAAGTGGAATTTATGCCTGTGATGTAAGGATGAGTCAATATACACAAATGTAAATAATAAGATAAACCACAAAACAGAATGAAAGTTGAAATTATATGCTTATCGTCATTGCAGAGCAGCCATACTGGCACTGGAAGACCCAGGAGCAGCCCTGGGGTGACTAATTCTAGACTTAGTTTATCCTCTTAGCCCCTACATTGCAATACCTCAGATAAATTTTCATTAAACAATGCCATAAAACTTTGATTGAAAACTAGAATGCCAGTTTTATTACTTCTTAGGCAAAGCTATTCCCAGCTAGAGAACCTTCCTTTCTTTAGTAGAAAAGTCTACATGAGAGACTAAATTCAACACAGAAATTTTGCTTAGTTAAAAATGGAAATTAGAGACTGAGGAAATAGCTAATTAACAGTTTATTATAAACTAGAGGCCCGGTGCACAAATTTGTGCATGGGTGGGGTTCCTCGGCCTGAGTAGCATTCAGGGCCAATTGGAGCCATCTCATCCAGCCCCCATTGGGGCTATAGGAGATTGGTCGGCTGCGGGGAGGGGCTGTGGGAGCACACTGACCACCAAGGGGCAGTTCCTGCGTTGAGCATCTGCCCCCCTTGTGGTCAGTGCATGTCATAGTGACTGGTTGACTAATCATTCCAGTCATTCTGGTTGTTCAGTTGCTTAGGCTTTTATATACCCTGTTTCCCCAAAAATAAGACAGTGTCTTATATTAATCTTTGCTCCCAAAGATGCACTAGGTCTTATTTTCAGGGGATGTCTTATTTTTCCATGAAGAAGAATATGGTACACATTTATTGTTAAATGAAAATAAAGAAAATTTATTACCTGTATACGGTATGGTAGTACGATAGTTGTCAACACAAACCAGACAAACTGTGAATCCTTCAGTATCAAGAATTTACTCATTTATTCAATGACAATCATGTCATCATCTTCTGGAACATCATCATAACAATTTAATTCCTGAATTTCCTGGTGAATTTCTTGTGACTCCATTTCTTTCAGAATCAGTGGACCAAATCTCTCATGTTTAGCAATAGCACTGTCTTTAAATGAGTACTTCTTCTTCTTCTTCTTTTTTTTAAAATATATTTTATTGATTTTTTTACAGAGAGGAAGGGAGAGAGATAGAGAGTTAGAAACATCGATGAGAGAGAGTCATCGATCAGCTGCCTCTTGCACACCCCCGCAACCAAGGTACATGCCCTTGACTGGAATCGAACTAGGGACACTTCAGTCCCCAAGCCGATGCTCTATCCATTGAGCCAAACTGGCTAAATGAGTACTTCTTGTCAAGGTAGCCTGCTTGCAGTGCATTTGCAATGCAACTGTCAGTGATTTTCTCCCATGAATTCTTCACCCAAGTCACAACTTCTTGTAGTTTAGGTTTCACAAAGTTTCTGAGACAGAGCTTGGGGGGGGAGGGCTTATTTTCAGGGGATGCCTTATATTTCACTCAGAAGGAAACCTGTAAGTAGGTCTTATTTTCGGAGGACGTTTTATTTTCGGGGAAACACAGTATATAGATTAATGTATGTTAGAAGTTCATCTCTTTGTCCCACCACTTCCCATATATTGGGAGTTTTGTCTAAAAATAAAGACTAGGTCTATTGATACCAACAGACAGTTTTAGATTAATCTAAGTTCTGCTGTCTCTTAGTATGATGTCCTCAAGGTTCATCCATGTTGGAGCATGTGGCAGAATTTCCTTCCTTTTTAAGGCTGATTAATATTTCATTGTATGGGGGGTGGAGGGAGCCATGGGGCGATAAGGACACATATGTAATGCCTTAATCAATAAAGAAAAATATATTTAATTGTATAGATATACCATATTTTATTTATCCATTTACCCTTCAATAGACATTTGGGTTGTTTCCATCTTAACATTTAAAAAGGGAAACAATGTGATCTTGCCTGTGTTGTCAGAGTGTTGAGGTTGACTGGAGAGGAGGGAGACTTGGGAGGACCCCAAAGCATCTGTCTGAGGCACAGTGAGAGAGGTGCAGCACATTTGGCTTTGGTGACATCTTGGCTCTGTGGGGAGAAAGGGAGGGCACAAGAAACAATGGTCTTAGTTTGAGTGGTTGGGAGGATAAAGATGCCCTTAACGGAGACAGAGAAACCTGGGGGTAAGGGGGAGGAGGAAGAGAGAAACCGGGAGGGGAAGGGGAGGAGAGAGGAGGAGAAAAGGGAAGAGTTTATTTTGGTTTTCTTTGGGGATGGGGCGGAGTGGGGAAAATCATACAGGAATTTGGACTTGTGATACTGATGTGTCTGCAGGACATCCAGGTGGAAATACTAGGGGAGGAATGGGGTGGGGCAGATGTGGAAATGGAGTGATACAACGCCATAATTATAAATTATGTATATAAATTATACCTATATAGCCCAACCCTGCGGGTTCTTAGAGCCGCTGGAAGAACCTCTCCAAAACTATAGCAGCACACACAGTGGCCTCTTGTGGCGATGACGGCAACTGCAACTGAGCCTATCACCCAGGGCAGAAATGTCCTGAATCCGGTAAGCCTCCTGCTTCATCCCATTAGCTTAGGAAGGAATTCTGACTCAGACAGGCTTGCACAATGTGTTTTAAGATCCTACACATAAAGGATCAGGTGCTCAAGGGTCCAAGGAAGCTGACTGCTCCTTCAGCAGATGCTGTGAGCCTAGGAGGCACCTCTGGAACAAACACAGTGTAAATGGCTGATGGACCGATACTAGTAGATGTGAAAGGCAGGGTTATGGGGCCTAGGGAGGTGAGCACAGTTTGTATATTGAAACTATTTGGGGGCCACCCTCATGTTTCCACTCTCATGTTTTGAACAGTACCTTTATCTCCATCACAACAACAAACAATAATGATTCTTATCCTATTTTAATAAAAGGCTAATATGCAAATAGACCAAATGGCAGAACTGAACAACCAGCCACTATGATGTGTGCTGACCACCAGGGGGCATATGCAGAGCTTGGCAGGCATCAGCCGTGGTGGGATGGTGGAGCAAGTGTCGGGGTGGGGGTGGAGGGGTGCCAGACCAAGGCGAGGCACCAGTTACTGTCATCGGGGCAAGCCTCTGGTATTTACTGAAAATGTTTTGCTCCATGCACCGTGGTCTCGCCTGGTGCTCACACCTGCTGCCGGTGCCTGCCCCACTTGCACCCACAGGCAGTGCCATCAGTGGGTGTGAGTGGCAGCTGTGGCTCTGATCACCCCTGAGTGCTTCTCCACCTCCTCCTGCTCCTGAGGGGCAATGAGGGCAGCAGCCACCGCTCGCACGCGATGATGGTGCTGGACCCATTTGCACCCACTGCTGGCGTCGGCCCCAGTAGCTCTGCACCATCAGCGGTGCTATTGGGGCCGGGGCTGTCAGTGTGTGGGGGCAGTGTCGGGAGTGGGGCAACTGGCAGACAGGGAACTGGGGGCTGTGGTGGGAGGGGCCGGGCGGGGGAGTGGAGTATGGACTGAGACCTATCCCTGTTCCCTCCGCAGCCTTGGGGCCCACAGTTCCTTGCAAGGTGCATGGATTTGTGCACGGGCCCCCTGGTATCTAATAATTATTTAATACTTATTACCAGCCACTAAAGAGTGTTGCTGTGCTCCCTCACTTCATCCGGGGTAAGTGCTACATTATTTCTGTTTAACAGACAAGAAGACTGAGGTAGAGAGATCACAGAGTTACAAATGGCAGAGCACCCAGGTAAAGCCATTAAATCTTATTCCAGAGCCACTTGCTTAACCGGTAACCAAACTAACTCAGAACGTCTTTTGGCGGCCCAGGAGGGAGAGGAGCCTACAACTGAGGTGGGTGCCCTTTACTGGAATCGAACCTAGAGCCCAGGACCAGTCTGCAGGCCGACACTCTACCCACTGAGCCAAACCGGTTAGGGCACCAAAGAATGTTTTTAAGTCCTATATCCAGTTGGTGTCTCTTGCTTAATTCAGAATACTTATCTCTCCAGTCTAGCTGACAAACTATCCCCAGGAGAATCCTCCAGAGAGAGACAAGGTGGTCCTAAGAGACTGAGGGATTGTTAAGGCAATTGGTGGCACCGAGGCTTAATAAAAGGGTCACAGGTGAGAGTTCTGCCCTGTTTGTTTTACTTAAACCTGGTTGGTGACTGAGCTAATAAAATAAAATAAAATAAAATAAAATAAAATAAAAAAAATAAAAATCACGAATGGACTCAGTTAAAAAAATAACAAAGCACAACGAAATGAATTTGAAGGAGTCCAGGAGCTGATTTGAAGGCTGATTTTTTGCTTCCCTGGGAGCGCATTCTGGAGGGACAAAGGCTCTTGAACAACCTGTAGTTGTGTGTGGGGTAGGTGGAGTAGCGGAAGTGGAGGGCGGAGTCACCGCGGGAAGGAAGTGCTGGGGAACCGGGTACAGACCAGGCTGCGGGTTGTGTATGAAAGAGTTTGCAGAGCTCAATGGCCTTCCACCCAGAGGGGACAGCACTAGTGGCCCCTGAACAACGCCCAGAGCTCCTGTTTCCCCCCGAATCTCCTGGTGGCCATGCCATGCTACAGCGGGGGCCCAGGCCAACAGGGCCAGGAAACACTGCTTCTCGCAAACACGAAGAATTTCAGAGGATTCACATGCTTGGGGGCAGGATGAATGACACTCTCTGCTGCCATTTCCACAGCATTGAGCACTTTAATAATCTGGGTTATCTTGTGTATAGGCTAGTTGATTAGTGTGATTAGATTTCACGGAACAGATAATGGGTTCTGAGAGGAAGGTAGCAGCAAGTCAGCTCAGTGCCCAGCACTCAGGTCTCGTGTCTCCCAACCCACCACCTCTCTGTCCCCTTTGCCGCTCCTCTTGGGCCTCGCTGATGGCGATGACGTCATGCTAGAGCTCATCTCCCTCGTGTCCCCATGAAAGGGTGCCTACTGGTCTCCGGACCCCGCGGTGCTGTTAGCCCCCTGGTCACTGAGTCCCATCCCATGTGACAATAAGGGGCTGGGCCAGGCTGCTGTGCTGCACGTGGCAGGAGTAGGGGCCTTTGTCCAAGGAGAAGGTTCTCAGCAGCTCCCAGGACTGGTAAGTGCCATTCTCACTGATGGTATCGTCTCCCCACAACTTAGTCTCCACCACACTGACTCCCTGAGTCCAGTACAGATTGATCGGCTGTGGGTAGAAGTTGGAGGCCAGGCACTTGAGGGTCCTGAAAAGCCCTAGTGTCACGTGGCTGGTGATTGACACAGAGGGAGGGTCTGTGGAGAGAGAGCACAGAGGTTGAGGGTCTGAAGGAGACATTTCCCTGTTCACGCCTCTCCCACCCCTGGAGTCAGGGATGAGCAGAGCTCTCAGTTTTCTACCTGCCTCCCCAGGAAACTTCCAGAAGATCAGGGAAGCTGAGGCTTTCCACGAACCTCCCCTGTTGGATAAAGGAATGCCTGTGGCCACTTCCCTGCCTCCCAGCACCCCTGCCCACCCACTGTGGATTGACTTCTGATGGCAAGAAATGCCAATGCCCCATGTTTTTATGTTTTTGCTTTGTCTCCTCCCCGCCCCCAAACCTCCCAGTGGTCTTTGTGGCTCCTGCCTCCCCCAGTCTGCCTGCTGCTCTGTCTTTGTGACCCTATCCTCTTCCCTCCCATGAGAACTTCTTTCTGATTCATTCTTAAACCGAGGTCTCAGCTTGTGTCCACCAATCCTGCTCACACTCACTCATCTTCATCCTTCCTGGGCAGACATCTTACACCCCTGCCTTTGCCCCACAGCCAAGCCAGGCGGCATGTCGCAGAGAGAAATGACCGCAGGATTTGCCTGGACTGTTCCCCTAAGGTCCCAGCCTGAAGCTGGTCCTTCTCAGCTCAGTGCGATGAGGAGGACATGGGGGCGGGGGGTACCTTTCCGGTCCAGGAAGGGCCTGCTGTACTGCAGGTAGTTGCGTAGTATATTAGGGCACTCCTTTTCCAGATAGTTCTTGGACGCTTGCACGGAGCCCTCTGTCTCCCACTTCACCTTGGTGTTCAGAGCTTTTGGTTGCAGAGGGATCCAGGCCGGGATTTCTGTGTTGAACTCGATGTAGTCCTCTCCGTCATAGGCATACTTCCAGAATGATCCGCAGTAGCTGTCATTCCGAATCTCACAGCCGAACGTTCCCTTAAAGGTGTGATTTCCTGCATGTAAGCCGACCCCCCCAGAAGTCAGTCAGCTTGGCATAAACACTGTCTCAATAACTCTCACTCCTACATAGTTTGCAACTCAATAGGGAGGAAGGGTTTTGAAATCATGCAACCCCTTTTATCTCGACAAATGGCTTATTAGCCAGACATAGAGCAGGCAGAGAGAGGAAAACTTAGTATGCTTTGAAGAAAGTATGACATTCTTTCTAATCAGGGAATTTCAGATTGCTGCAGACTATGGACAGATCTAGACCCGTACAGCACCTCTTCAAATAAAATTTGAATATACTCTGAGGTCTTAGGAACCAGACCCCAGCACACAGAAGAGCATCGACAGGTTAAGTAGAAATTATTTGTAGTTTAAAACAGATTATGTAGTCTCTCCTTTTCTTCCAGTTTTGTAGGAAGTTGATGTCTCCAGTTGGGTCAGCATAATTTTATCAGCTCTTCTCTCTCTTTGCATTTTTTGATATCTTCAAACCAATCTCTAATGCCCAGCTTCCTTCCCAATTAGCAACAACTCTTGGAAAATGGCATTTGTAGCGAAGGGAGACACAACCTCTTCATTTCATTTTAGCAATTATTAGTATTATTATTTTTAAAATAACTTTATTTATTTCAGAAAGGAAGGGAGAGGGAGAGAGAGATAGAAACATCAATGATGAGAATCATTGATTGGCTGCCTCCTGCACGCCCCCAACTGGGGACTGAGCCCACAACCCTGGGCATGTTACCTTGACTGGAGTTGAACCCGGGACCCTTCAGTCTGAAGGCCGACACTCTATTTACTGAGGCAAACCAGCTACGGCTTAGCAATTATCATTGTCTCTCCTAGGTGATGGCTCTAGGGGAGATCAAGACAGTCCATTCTAGCTTTCACGGAATTTACCTAATAAAGCATGTTTCTTGGAGGCAGAGCTCAATGATGCAATTATTGCAGATTCAGACCAGATAATTAAGTATGTGTTCACTGTCCAACAGCTAGTGACCGGCAGAGCCCGCACCTGAGCCCAGGTCCAAATGACCTGAGGTTTGCTCACTTCCCACTCAACATCCCTGGGTGGGGGTGAGCCTGGCACCCTCTAAAGTGCGATTCACCTCAGATGTGGGGGGTGCAGAACTGAGATGTCAGATGTGCCTAGATAAGGGCTGAGACTGCCTTCACTTCCTGTGAGAGTGGAAGCCTAAAAGTGAGGATGGGGGAAGCAATGGGGAAGAAGAAAAGCACCTCTGATGTGGGGGAGGAGGTGCAGAAACGCCTGTCTAGGTGTACTTGTTCTCCCACACCCTGTGTTAGATATAAGTACTTCCACCCCGCAGACCCCTTTCCTCTCCCAGTGCAGGCTGCCTCTGGTGCCAAGACCCCTCCCCCCCAGCAGCCCACAGTCCACTGACCTCTGTCCCTGTGATAGCCCATGACGTCTCTCAGGGTCTCCATGAAGATGTCCTGCCTGGCCTGCTGCAATTGACTTTCATCCTCCCAGTTCACCATTCCGTCCACCAGTTTCCATGGGCCCAGGGGCTCGGCCGTTTTGCTTTTACTGTCGTAGTGGAGGAAGGCCTGGTCATTGAGGAAGCCAGTGGCCTGAAAACTAGGCATGCCTGCCTTGGGCTTGGACACTCCGGTATAGCGGAAGCTCAGAGAGTAAGCATCTGAAAGAAAAAAAAAAAGAAAAGAAAGAAAGAAAAAGAAAAAAAAAAAAAAAAGAAGAAAAAAAGAAAGAAAACATTGAGAGGTGGGGACCATCACGGGGAGTCTTAATGTGGGACCACAGAGGACCCGGAAGGGAGACCAGGCCACCGAGCTTCTTCCTCCCTAGCTCTCTCCACCTGCTGTCAGCTACTTGAGAGAAGAGGCTTTACTTCTATTCTGGGGAGTAATACCTCAGAGGCTAGTTTGTGTTTTTACTGCACTGTTTGACATACTTTTCAGCTTTCCTGTACATCTGTTGGGACCATGCCTGACTTCCGTCAAAAGAGAATGTGAGGGAAGTGATTTTTTTCTTCTGGCCGGAGGCCCTGCAATCTGAGTAGAACCCTCCGTCTCTCTTCTATTTAGGTGACGATGGTGGAGGCCACAGGTTGAAATGGAAGAGACCTAAGATGCAAACGGCTTGGAACCTCGTGTCATTCCAGGGAGGACAGGAAAGTTGCCTGATCCGTATTCTTTTTTTAAAAAATGAGCAAGAAATAAACATTTGTTGGGGTAAGCCATAAAAACTGTTTTTGTTATTGGAGCATCACCTCGTTGAACCCGAGAGACACATATAGTGAGAACCTGTAGGAAGGAGAATTGACTAGAAACCTCAGGAAATGGCCTAGAATGGATCAGCATAAAGTAAGAACAGGATGGAGCTCAGAATTGCCAGGGCTCTCCCTGCATTTTGGTATGAGGCAGAGACTGGGAGGGGGGACAGGGCATTTTTATAATTAATTTGATAATGAATTCATGATAGAATTCATGAATTACTAATACTCTCCTGGGTGTTACTAATGTTGAAGGTCTTATGACAGATTCTTTGTTCCAGGACTGAAGCTTTTATCACTAATTAATTTCTAAATGTGATTACCATTTTACGCAGTTGGTGTTGAGTAAAGCAGATTACACTCTACAACGTGGACGGGCCTCCTCTAATCATTGAAGGCCACAAGAGAAGAGACTGAGGTCTCCAGAGGAAGAAGGCACTCTCCCTCCAGATTGGACCCAAGACTGCAACATCCTCTCTTCTCTGGCTCTCCAGGTTGCTGACCAGCCCTGCAGATTTTGGACTTCTCAGCCCCCACCATGGTGTGAGCAATGTCCTTCAAACAAATCTCTTTCTGTGCATATACATGGCGTTCATTCTGTTTCTTCAGAGAACCATAAAGCTACACTAGATTTTGATGTAGGATGTTATTAATAATGTAAATATAATAAATAGTTATAAAACACATATTCTGACAGTTTGTAAATGTAATGAATTCTAAACTTATACAATTTAGCTTACTTTTCTTCACCCTGAAGTTTTCTGTGCCAAAGAAAGTCCCATTACTCTGTCCTAAAATTGACTCTGGGCCTAGCCGGCATGGCTCAATAGTTGAGCATCGATCTACGAACCAAGAGGTCACGGTTTGATTCCTGGTCAGGCCACATGCCAGGGTTGCAGGTTCAATCTCCAATAAGGGCATGCAGGAGGCAGCCAATCAATGACTCTCTCTCATCATTCATGTTTCTTTCTTTCTTTTTTTTAAATATATTTTATTGATTTTTCTTACAGAGAGGAAGGGAGAGGGATAGAGAGCTAGAAACGTCGATGAGAGAGAAACATCAACCAGCTGCCTCTTGCACACCCCCTACTGGGGATGTGCCCGCAACCAATGTACATGCCCTTGACCGGAATCGAACCTGGGACCTTTCAGTCCGCAGACCGACGCTCTACCGCAGAGCCAAACCGGTTTCGGCTCATCATTCATGTTTCTATATCTCTCCCTCTCCCTTCTATATCTCTCTCCCTCTTCCTTCCTCTCTGAAATCAATAATATATATATATATATATATATATATATATATATATATATATATATTTATATTCTGACTCTATCTGCCCAACCTCCAGCTGACTTCTTTCCCCTCACTCGCCTTCCAGGCCCACTGTCTGAGTGTCTAACTGTGGGGGGAAGGAATGGGCTTCTTTCTAGAAGTATCCTGCAGTTACTATGCCTTTACAAGTGCTCTTTAGAGTTGCCGTCTTTTTCCCTGACAGTCAGACAGATACATCCAGCTGTTGGAAGGCGGGAGGAACAAAAAGTTGCACTTGTGTAGCCCCTGCTTTGCCCTGGCTGTCTGACCCAGGACAGGTAATTCCACTTGTCTGGGTCTTAGCTTTTTGAATTTGGGGGGGGCAGGGAGAAAGAGAGAAGGAGAGAAATATTTGTTTTTCCACTTATTTATGCATTCATTGGTTGATTCTTGTATGTGCCCTGACTGGGAATTGAACCTGCAACCTTGGTGTATCAGGATGAGGCTCTAACAATGAAACTAGCCGGCCAGGGCATATGGGTCTCAGTTTTGCTCATTTTCCTACTAAGAATTTTAGATTCTAATTATTTAAGGCCTTACTTAGGTTAGCATGAGTCCAGAGGCTCCCTAAAGGCTCCTGGAAGTGTGTGAGCCTCGAACACCCATTCCCACTGTACACTGGGAACCCCGGCTTCAGCGGAGGCCCTCTCCCAGCCCATCTACCTCACTCTTTCCCTCCCCTGCATTCTTCTCCACACCCAGCCCTTGGTTCCCACCTCACCGTCCTGAGTGTCCTGGGAGACTGCGGGACGCACAGCAAGCAGGAGCGACAGCAGGACGGGCACCATCGTGCTCATCGTGTCTGAGTGGAAGGCACTGGACTTCCCAGGTTCTGATGCAGACACCTAGGAGCGACAGCTAGATATAGTGCTGGGAACAGCTTGGCTTTGGGCCCTGCCCAGGTGAGGTAAAGGCTCAGGCCAATGGGAGTGCCAGGCTGGCTCCTCAGCTGACTGGGAGGAAGCAGGAAGCACAGGCGGGCCGGGCAGATGTTTCCTCAGTGTGTACAGATGTTCTGCTAATGGGGATCTGAGGTAGATGATCAGGGACTGGGGCTTTGTCATGGGAACACACTGAGGCATCTGTAGCCTGGGGACAGCAGCATGTGTTTGCAGTACTGATCCGAAGGTAGGATTTGCCTATTCTCTTCCTGCCTAAATCTGATCTGGGTTTTCCAGTCTCTCCACTGGCTCCAGAATGAATCAGCAAATAAATTTATTTTCTTCTTAAAGTCAGAACAGGAATCTGTTTCAGCAACTAATGAGGTGACTGTTAACAAAATTGGAAAAGGATTATTTTTAAGTAACAGTCTCTCAGGAAAATGGAGGAAGGGGAACCAAGGGCCATATTGAAGCTGAAGCCAGTGAAAATACAGATATCTTGGGCTTGTTTTTGTAAGACCTGACAAGTAGTGGTGACAAGCTGACTTACTCATCTATTTTTTTTTTTAAGTTTTTATTTTATTTTATATATTTTATTGATTTTTTACAGAGAGGAAGGGGGAGAGATAGAGAGCTAGAAACGTCGATGAGAGAGAAACATCGACCAGCTGCCTCTTGCACACCCCCTACCGGGGATGTGCCCGCAACCAATGTACATGCCCTTGACTGAAATAGAACCTGGGACCTTTCAGTCCGCAGACCGACGCTCTGCCACTGAGCCAAACTGGCTTCGGCTGACTTACTCATCTTTTTTGGTCAACTGGAATAAAATGTTCTGTGAAGTCAAATTTTAGGTCCCAAGAGGCTGCTACCATAGGACAGTGTGAAGGACTTGAGAAATTCAAGGACCAAGTGTGTGATGATTAAGTCCATAGGGCTGGGAAGCTTAAAGAAAAAGAAAATCAACTCAATAGCAGAAAGTATCAACTCAAAGCACAGCCTGAAAATCAGGTGATTTCTATGATAGTGCAGAAAGAATCTTTTGGCTTTTCTAGTTTTGAGGATGAAACAGACAAAAACATTAGTTGCTAATGATTTGGAGTCTAAATTTAGTTTTAAATTTTAGACCTAAGAACCAAAAATAAGTTTTCATAACTAATTAGAAAAGCCTAAAAAGTCTAATAGCCACGTGTGACCAAGACATTCCTGCAAGTCTTATACAATTGCAACTAAGAAGGGGTGACAAGAAGAGCTTCCTCAGAGGAGGAAGTCAAGTGTAGGATGATATTGGGAAAGGCTTCCTGAGAGACCTTATTGTTGAGGGAAATACCCAACAGGGATAGAATCTCGGTTGGCAGCAGGGGGCAAATTTTATGACCGTGATGGTGTTTGTCGTGTTTATTTTTCTGTCCCTTGTACTTAGCCCAATGCCTGGCAAAAATGAGGCAATCAGTAAACACTTTACAACCATAGGAGAATGGATAAATGAGCTAAGATGAAAAAGAGATGATACCAGAGCTATCTGAGGGTTCCTGAGGACAATTTAGTGGAACCAGGGTTGAGGTAGACGATTGAGAAGGAGGAACGGTGGGATGATAAAATGAAAAAGGAAGTTGGAGGTAGAATCTGTAGGGCCCTCATTCAATGAGTATCCAATCAATGTCTGGGGAACATTTCACTATTGTGTCTTTTCCCCTCACACTTTCTCTGCATACCCCACCCCTTTAGACCAGCAGTTTTTAGGTTTTTGTACATCTACTCTCTTCTCAAGATACATTTAAAAAAATATATTTTATTGATTGTTGTACAGAGTGGAAGGGAGAGAGATAGAGAGTTCGAAACATCAATGAGAGAGAATCATCGATCAGTGCCTCTTGCACACCCCCTACTGGGGATATGCCCACAACCAAGGTACATGCCCTTGACCGGAATCGAACCCGGGACCCTTAGGTCCCCAAGCTGACGCTCTATCCATTGAGCCAAACCGGTCCCAGCTCAAGATACATTTTATTAAAAAGTTTTTTTGTTTTGTTTTTTTAGAATTGTTTATTCATTTACTTGATTTCAAGATAATTTTAAATGCATAAATCAAAACATGTAGGACACAGAGGAAGCCAGTTATATAGAAATGCAAGTCTTTTCATGCACCCTTGCAGGCCAATGGGCTGTTGGCAGCCTCTCCACCCCACCAAACAGAGCAACATGCTATTTTAAAGTCACTGTGGAATTGTTAAGAAGGAGATGACTAGTCCAGCTGGTATGGCCCAGTAGTTGAGCATTTACCTGTGAAACAGGAGGTCACTGTTTGATTCCCAGTCAAGCCACCTACTGGGTCTCCAGTAAGGGGTGTACAGGAGGCAGGTGATCCATGATTCTCTCCCATCATTGACATTTCTAACTCTCTTTCCCTCTTTCTTCCTCTCTGAAATAAGTAAAATTATATATAAAATAAGAAGGAGATAACTTGTGGCAACCAAGTTTCTGCTGAGCGGGGCATCCTGAAATTGCAGTTGTAGTTGGTTCTGTGAGCGGAGGAATCTGTTGGTGATTTTAGTTGGGTGGGCAAAAGTTGATCGTGTATGAATGCACATTTTGGTCCTCTGGACCCCTGCATCCACCCTCACGTGACCAGTCAATGCTTATGGCCCGATCCTAAATTGAGGTCCTTTCCCTGACTATAAGCTTTGTGACCATCACCTCTCCGCTGCCCCACACCCTCCAGGTCAGCAACTATCTTTCCACCTCTTCTTAAGCTCTCTGAGCCTTTCACTCCTCTGAAATCTGAATCTCTTAAGTCATTGTGCTGCGTGTGGGAGAGCCTCCATGTCCTCTCCTTTCCCCCACATCTGGCCAGGACGCAGGATTTCTGAGGTTTCTTCCCTCTTGTCCAATTGGGCCCCATCACTCCTGTGAGAGGCTGGGTGGGATCTCACATCTTAATATGTGTTTGCCCTGGACTTTCATATGGACTCCGGGTTTTCTCATAGATCTGAGATTTTTCTTGTGTCATGTGATTTACTAGTTAATATCGATTGCTATATTGTTGTCTCTTGACTATTTAAATTTTGCTCCAGCAGTCCTCCAGATGGTAAGCCAGGACATTATTTTCCCCCCAAAGGAGGGGACTGTGGATCTGTCACAAACTAAAGAAGCTGTTTTTGAGCTTTGATTTTGAAATTGAAGTATCAAAATAGAAAAGTATAGTCCTTATATTTAGGCTTTCAAGAAAGATAAGAGAGTCAGCTCAGCATTCTGAAGACTAGGAATGATTTCCTGTAGAAGCTCAGCTTGGAGGGTTGAATTTGGAATAATCAAGATAAGATGTGATTAATGTTCAAAAATCTAATTAATAAAAAGTAATACAAAACACATATTCTGACAGTTTGTAAATGTGATGAATTCTAAACTTGTGCAGGTTAGCTTATATTTATTCATACTGAGATTTTATGTGAAAAAAAAAAGTCTCATTCCCAGCCTTAGAATTGACCCTGGTTCTTCCCAAGCTCTTTCCCAGTTACCTGCCTTCCACAGGCAGACTATGGAGGGAAGGGGCCTCATTCAGGAGTCATCTCCCAGCTAACCTACCTTCACATCTGCGCCTTGGGGTTGCTGCTCTCCCTGTGAGTCAGACAGGTACATGCAATCATTAGAAGGAAGGAAGGAACAGAATGTTCTGCCTGTGTGGCCACTTCTCTGTCCCTGTGCAGCTCGGGGTCTTGGTTTTGTTCACCTGTATACTAATATTTTTATTTATTTTTTATTTTTTAAAATACATTTTATTGATTTTTTTTTACAGAGAGGAAGGGAGAGGGATAGAAAGCTAGAAACATCAATCAGCTGCCTCCTGCACACCCCCTACCAGAGATGTGCCTGCAACCAACATATACGCCTTTCAGTCCGCAGGCCGACGCTCTATCCACTGAGCCAAACCAGTTTCGACAGATTTTTAAAATTATGGTTCTTTGAGGTCTGATTCCACGCTGAGTCCAGAGGCTCCCTGAGTGCTTCTAGAAGAGTGTCAGCTGAGTTCGTTGAGAGCCTTGAACAGCCATTCCTACTGTGCCCTGGAGATTCCAGCTTTCTCAGGGGCCCTCCTCCCATCAGGCCCCCTCATCACCATGTCCCCTCCCTTCTCCTCCATGTCCAGCTCTTGCTTCCACACTCAGTGGCTTGGGTGTCCAGGGGCCTTTGGGACCCAGAAGGAGTAGCAGGAACAGCAGGATGGGCACCACTGTGCTCCTGGCTCCTGGCCTGAAGGCTCCTCAGACCCAGGAGCTTGGAGAGACTGCTTGGAGCTAGAGCCAGGTGTCCTTTTGGGAGCTAGTGCACAGGCCAGTGAGAGTGCCAGCATGGGCTCCTCTCTTGACAGTGAGGAAACAGGATGTCAGGGCAGCCCGGGCGGATGTTGTGTCCAGGGAGAGTACAGATGGTCTGCCAATGGAGAGGGAGCCAGTGATCCGGGCCTGGGACCTTGTCGTTGTGGCATCGGTTGCTTCTGTTGGCAGCAGCATGTGATCATAGGACTGCTTCCAGGGCGTGATTTGCCTTTTCTTTTCCTGCTTAATCCTGAGTCTGGGTTTTCCAATCTTTCCACTGGTTCTAGAAGGAACCAGTAAATAAGTGTATTTTCTGATTAAAGTCAGAATAGGAATCCAGTTTAGCAACAATGATGATGTGACTGCTACCAAAATTGAGAAAGGATTGTTTTTAAGCAATAGTTGCTCAGGGAAATGGGCACCAGGCTATATAAAGGGCCATGTTGGGACTAGAAGCAGTGAACATACAGATATGTTGGAGCCATTCTTATAGGCCTTGACACTGTATGAAGGGTCAAAGAGCTGATGTAGTTATTTATGTCATATTGTCAACTAAATCGTAATGGTCATTGAAGATAAAATTTCACTTCCCAATAGGCTAGTACCATACAACAATGTGAAGGACTTGTGAATTCAAGGACAAAATCTGGGATGTTTGCACCTAGATTAAAGAAGAAGAGAAGCTCAAAAGCAAAAATTACTGACTCAAGCACAGCCTGAAAGCAAACAACTTTCATGGTAGTGCAGAAAGAATATTCTGTGTCTCCTACTTGTAAGGATTAATTTGATGAAATTTAATGATGCCTAATTATTAAAAAAACTAAGAACAAATAAAGGTTTCATAAGTTAATCCTAAAAAATAAAGTATATTCAAGAATTATCTTAAATACTAATCGTATTACGAGTATTTAAAGGTGGGTGTGGCTGAAGCCGGTTTGGCTCAGTGGTAGAGCGTCAGTCTGCGGACTGAAAGGTCCCAGGTTCGATTCCAGTCAAGGGCATGTACATTGGTTGCGGGCACATCCCCATTAGGGGGTGTGCAAGAGGCAGCTGATTGATGTTTCTCTCTCATCGACGTTTCTAGCTCTCTATCCCTCTCCCTTCCTCCTCTCTGTGAAATATCAATAAAATATATTAAAAAAAAATAAAGGTGGGTGTGAACAAGAGCTTCATTAGAGAAGGTTGTCAGTGTGAATGGCATTGGAAAGGCTTCATGGGAGGTGTTGAGGGTGACCAGGACATTGGACAGGGATAGAATTTCTGTTGGCACCTAAGGGGCAAATTTTATAAGAACAGAAATGGCGTGTGTTATGCTCATTTCTCTGTCCTCAATACTTAGCCAATTTCTGGTAGAAAGAAGTCAATGAATAAACACTTATAAAAATAGGTCAATGGAGACATGAGCAGAACAAAAAGGATGGCACCAGACCTATCTGAGAGTCATTAGGCCAATTTGGTGGAAACGAAATTCAGGAAGAAGATTGGATTTTGTTCTTGAAGTCTTCCCGATGTTCAGACAGGATGTTATTTTGCCCAGAGGAGCGGAACGTGGGTTTTAGATAGACCAAACAAGCCATCTCTCAACTTTGATTTTGAAATTGGATTTAGTACCAAAATGAAGTTGAGGCTTTTGAGAAAGGTAAGAGAGCTGCCTCAGCATTCTGAAGGCTGGGAATGGTTTTCTTTAGGAGCTCAGCGTGGAGGGTTTTCTTTAGGAGCTCACATCTAGAGTAGGATGTGATTAACATCCTAAATGCAATCAATAGGTTTAAAGTAACATTACATACATTCTGTCCATGTGTAAATGTAATGAATTATAAACGTGCAAGTCTAGCGCAGATCTCCTTCACCCTGAGATTTTTGTGTGCCAAAAAAAAACAAACAAAAAAAAACAGCCTTGTTCCCCTGTCGGAGAATTGACTCTGGTTCCCCCCAATGGAGGCTTCCCTTCCCACTCACTAAGCTCTCAGGCTCACTGTGGGGCGAGGGAACCGGTTTCCTTCAGGAATCATCTCTCCAGATAAACTGCCTTCACACCTGCCCCTTGGGGCTACTGTCTCTCTCCCTGATCTCGGACAGGTACATCCAGCAGCTGGAAGGAGGGAACCAACAACATGTTCTGTCTGGGTGGCCCCTGCTCCATTCCTTTGCAGCTCTGGGTCTTGGTTTTGTTCGTCTGTACGATGAACTACGATTTTTAAAATTATGATTCTTTGAGGTCTGATTCCACGCTGAGTCCAGAGGCTCCCTGAGTGCTTCTAGAAGAGTGTCAGCTGAGTTCGTTGAGAGCCTTGAACAGCCATTCCTGCTGTGCCCTGGGCATTCCAGCTTTCTCAGGGGCCCTCCTCCCATCAGTCCCCCTCATCACCATGTCCCCTCCCTTCTCCTCCATCTCCAGCCCTTGCTTCCACACTCAGTGGCTTGGGTGTCCAGGGGCCTTTGGGACCCAGAAGGAGCAGCAGGAACAGCAGGATGGGCACCACTGTGCTCCTGGCTCCTGGCCTGAAGGCTCCTCAGACCCAGGAGCTTGGAGAGACTGCTTGGAGCTAGAGCCAGGTGTCCTTTTGCACAGGCCAGTGAGAGTGCCATCATGGGCTCCTCTCTTGACAGTGAGGAAACAGGATGTCAGGGCAGCCCGGGTGGATGTTGTGTCCAGGGAGAGTACAGATGGTCTGCCAATGGAGAGGGAGCCAGTGATCCGGGGCTGGGACCTTGTCGTTGTGGCATCGGTTGCTTCTGTTGGCAGCAGCATGTGATCATAGGACTGCTTCCAGGGCGTGATTTGCCTTTTCTTTTCCTGCTTAATCCTGAGCCTGGGTTTTCCAGTCTCTCCACCGATTCTACAAGGGAACAGTAAATAAATGTATTTTCATAAGTTAATCCCAAAAGCCTAAAGCCAGAATAGGAATCCAGTTTAGCAACAATGATGATGTGACTGCTACCAAAATTGGGAAAGGATTGTTTTTAAGCAATAGTTGCTTAGGCTAGATAAAGGGCCATGTTGGGACTAGAAGCAGTGAACATACAGATATGTTGGGGCCGTTCTTAAAGGCCTTGACACTGTATGAAAGGTCAAACAGCTGATGTAGTTATGTCTTGCTGTCAACTAAAATGTACTGGTCATTGAAGGTAGAATTTCACTAGTACCATATAACCATGTGAAGGACTTGCGAATTCAAGGACTAAATCTGGGATGGTTGAAGATAAAGACAAGCTCAGAAGCAGAAACGGTTGATTGAAAGCACATTCTGAAAAGCAGAGAGATACCACCAGACCTACCTGAGAATCACTGAGGACAATTGAGAGGAAATAGAGTTCAGGAAAAAGATTGAGGGGCTGGGCAGGTCTGGGGATATGTATTCAGAAGGCATACTGAAGTGAAATTCTGGAGCCTTCTTCATCCAATGAACAGCAAATGCCTCCCAATGAATGAGTCACATTTCACTATCGTTTCTTTTCCCCAACAGCCTGTAGTCTCTGTATATCTCATCTAACTAGCTCAGCAGTTTTTAGCCTTTGGTGGCATCTATTCTTTTGCCAAGAGAAATTTTAATTTTTTCTTAGTTTTCTGAAATTAATTACTCATTTACTTCTTTCTTTTTTTTAAAAAAAATGTATTTTATTGATTTTTACAGAGAGGAAGAGAGAAGGATAGAGTTTTAGAAACATTGATGAGAGAGAAACATTGACCAGCTGCCTCCTGCACACTCCCCACTGGGGATGTGCCCGCAACCAACCAAGGTACGTGCCCTTGACCGGAATCAAACCTGGGACCCTTGAGTCCACAGGCCGACACTCTATCCACTGAGCCAAACCGGTTACGTCTACTTCTTTCTTTCAATATACTTTTCATGCATGATATAAAACATCCAATCATGAGGAAGTCATTTATATGAAAACACAGGTTTTTCCATGCACCCTTGGGGGCTGATGGGCTGTTAGCAGAGGGGTCCCTGATACAGTCACACGCTCTCCTAAAGTAAGAGGAGAATTGTTAAGAAGAGATAGTTTGCCTGGCTGGTGTGGCTCAGTGGTTGAGCATCGACCCATGCACCAAAAGGTCACGGATTCGATTCCCCATCAGTAACACATGCCTGACTTGTGAGCTCCATCACCCTTGGGGGCCATGTAGGCGGTAGCTGAACAATGTTTCTACCTCTCTTTCTCCCTTCCTATTTCTCTAAAAATAAATTAAAAAAAAAAACCACACACATCTGCCGAAACCGGTTTGGCTCAGTGGATAGAGTGTCGGCCTGTGGACTGAAAGGTCCCGGGTTTGATTCTGATCAAGGGCATGAACCTTGGTTGCAGGCACATCCCCAGTGGGGAGTGTGCAAGAGGCAGCTGGTCGATGTTTCTCTCTCATCGACGTTTCTAACTCTTTATCCCTCTCAATTCCTCTCTGTGTAAAATCAATAAAATATATTTTTTTAAAAAACAAACACACACATCTATATACAGTATATTATTATTATTATTTTAAGAAGGAGATAGTTTGTGGCCAGAAGGCCGTCCTGGGATGGGGCATCCTGAATTTTCACTTGAAGTTAGTCCTGCCTAACAGCAGAGGAAGCTGTTGGCGATCTTTGTAGGATGGGCAGGAAGTGTTGGAAGTTTATGCCTGTAGCCAAACCCCAACCTCAGGTCACCTGAGTTCTGTTACCCTCTTTTCTCATCTGTCTCACACTCTCTTGGTCAAGAACAATTTTCCTACTTCTTGCCAAGCTCTTAGAGCCTTTCACTCACGTTGAAATCTGAATCCCTCCAGGAAGTTTCTCTGGGTGTGTGAGTACTTCTTTGCCTCTCCTTTCCCCTGACACCTGGCCGTGACTTGGGTTTTTTGAGGAGTCCTGGCTTTCATCCACTTAGGCCCCATCACTCCTGTTTACAGGTGGGGTGGGATCCCATATTCCACTCTGCCTTGGCCTTGGCATGTTCATGTGGACTTTGGGTTTCCTTATTGATCTGACATTTTTATTCTGTCATGTGTTTTTAAAACAAATTTTCTCCCAAGTGCCATAATGTTTACTTTATCACTGCATTGTTCCCTCTACAGTATTTGTATTTTGTTCCTTGAAGTCTTCCTGGTGTTCCGAAAGGACATTATTTTGCCCCAGAGGAGGGGAATTTGGATTTCACATGGATTTAAAAGAGAATCAGCTCAGAATTCTGTCAGGGAATTATTTCCTTAAGTAGCTATGCTTAGAGGGGACTCTGGAATAACGTGGAATGTGAGGGTTAGGATGGAAATCATACTGAATTTTTGGACTGGAACCCGGATTCTTTGTCCACCAGAATCGAAGAATGAATCCACGGACAGGAAGTGGAATATAGCAGAGGTGGAGATTTATTGAAGAACAAATACAGACTCCCATGTGGGGAGAGGGAAGAGTCCCACCGAACAGATTCCTAAGTAGGGAGGGAGAAAGGGTCCCACTGAGTTCCTTTTCCCTATGGCTTATAAAGGCTGCAGATCCTGGTGCTTTGATATCCCTTCTGATTGGTCACTATTCCCTTAGACCAGCGGTCGGCAAACCGTGGCTCGGGAGCCACAAGCTGCTCTTTGGCCCCTTGAGTGTGGCTCTTCCACAAAATACCAGGTACAGTGTGACTGAAACTGTGTGGCCCATGCGCAGAAGTCAGTTTTCGGCCTGGGCGAGTCTATTTTGAAGAAGTGGCGTTAGAACACTCAAGGGGCCAGAGAGCCACATATGGCTCTCGAGCAGAGGTTTGCCAAGCACTGCCTTAGTCTGGTAACTATAGTAAGTCCTCGGCTTAAGGGACAAACCCTATTGGTGCTTCCTTGTCTTATGGAGATGTAAAGCACCTGGCTTCCTTGTGTTATGGAAATGTACCTTCTCCCAGTCTTCAGCCCGGTGTTTTTTCCATGGACACAATTCTAAAAAATCCCCAAGCCTGCCTATATCCCCCTAAAACTCCTGCTTCAGAAAGATGTAGGAAGGTCTTGTCACACAGGAAGGAACAAATTGTCATAGGGCGTTAAGGTAATACAAAGTCATGTGTGAGAGGTCTGCTCTGTTTTGGGTGTAAACCTGTGAGGAAAAAAGAAAAAAAAAGGAGTTCTGTAGAAAGTAGCCTCACAAGGGGAGCTGATCTTAAATTCCTAAGTGGGAATGGTAGGTAGTCATGCTCCAGCCCTAAACATTTCTTAGCTACAGGTTTTAAGCCAGCCTTTTCATTGTTCTTGTGCATACAGATTAATACATCTTGTAATACTCCTCAAAGTGGGTGTTAACTCTCCAGAGAGAACATAATCTTGTTAACCATTGTGTAATTCTGTTCCTGAATGGGGACTGGCCCAGGAGCTGGAAGGTCTGCCTTGGGCTGGCAGGTAGTGTGTGGGTTCTTGACTTTGTGCAGGAAAGATTTCACAATACAAGTCCAGGTGACTTTGAGAGTACGTTGGTTAAAGCTGAAGACAATGAAACCAAGAAAGGCCGTAAGGTACAAGAAGCAACAGGAGAGAGCCTAGGAGGGGCTGCGTTGGCTCACTGAGAAATAGAGGTCACAGTAAAAGGATTGAGCCAAGACAGGATACTGTTAGCTTCCTGGGAAGTCAGAGAAAAAGGGGGCTTTGGAGACAGGTGCCGGGGGCAAGCCTGGGATGAGCTGCTGCTGCCCGCTGCTCCCCTGGTTCCAAGCCTCTTGGTTAACATTTCAAACAGCAGTTTTTATGTAAGATGGATGCTTCACTTAGAGAAACCTCCAGGTGGATAAGGGTTTTGATAACACAGGGAATAAGGGAAAGAATGAGTTGCTTTTTTAATTTTGGCTCTTCAAGTGGATTGTTTGCTGGATACCAAGAATTTTAGATGATCCAAATGCTTGGGGGCAAGATGAATAATAATCTCTGCTGACATCTTTACAGATTTTAGCAACACAATAATCTGATTTATTTTTGCCTATAGGCTAGCTGTTTAGTGTGATTAGATTTCATCGAGTAGATAATGGGTTCTGAGAGGAACGTGGTAGGGAGTCAGCTCAGTGCCCAGCATTCCACGGGACAGTGAGGGGCTGGGCCAGGCTGCTGTGCTGCACGTGGCAGGAGTAGGGGCCTTTGTCTGAAGAGGGGATTTTCAGCAGCACCCAGGACTGGTAAGTGCCATTCTCACTGATGGGACCCTCTCCCCACGAGTCAGTCTCCACCACACTGTCTGCCTGAGTCCAGTACAGACTGATTGGCTGTGGGTAGAAGTTGGAGGCCAGGCACTTGAGGGTCCTGATGTTTCCTGGGTCCACATGGCTGGTGATTGAGGCAGAGGGAGGGTCTGGGGAGAGACAGCACAGAGGTTGAGGGTCCGAAGGAGACATTTCCCTGTTCACGTCTCTCCCACCCCTGGAGTCAGGGATGAGCAGAGCTCTCAGTTTTCTACCTGCCTCCCCAGGAAACTTCCAGAAGATCAGGGAAGCTGAGGCTTTCCACGAACCTCCCCTGTTGGATGAAGGAATGCCTGTGGCCACTTCCCTGCCTCCCAGCACCCCTGCCCACCCACTGTGGATTGACTTCTGATGGCAAGAAATGCCAATGCCCCATGTTTTTATGTTTTTGCTTTGTCTCCTCCCCGCCCCCAAACCTCCCAGTGGGCTTTGTGGCTCCTGCTTCCCCCAGTCTGCCTGCTGCTCTGTCTTTGTGACCCTATCCTCTTCCCTCCCATGAGAACTTCTTTCTGATTCATTCTTAAACCGAGGTCTCAGCTTGTGTCCACCAATCCTGCTCACACTCACTCATCTTCATCCTTCCTGGGCAGACATCTTACACCCCTGCCTTTGCCCCACAGCCAAGCCAGGCGGCATATCACAGAGAAAGCAGTGTTTCCCAAAGTGTGGTACGCATACCCCCAGGGGCACGGGAAGAGTTTGGTGGGGGTACGTGTTGCACCGGAGTTTGGTGGGGGTATGCACTGCACCGTGCTTAGCTGCGCCTAATTCTACGTTCTCATGAGTACGAGGGATACTTAGCATTACGAAAATTATAGAAGGGGTACACATATGTCAAAAATTTGGGAAACACTGTGCTATAGGATTTTCCTGAACTGTTCCCCTGAGGTCCCAGCCTGGGATCACCATGGTCTTTCTCAGCTCGGTGCGGGAGAGGACATGGGGGCGGGGGTACCTTGCCGGTCCAGGAAGGGCCTGCTGTATTGCAGGTACTTGCGCAGCTTCTGGGGGCACTCTTCTTCCAGGTAGGCCCTGGTCCGGTGCACGGAGCCCTCTGTCTCCCACTTCACCTTGGTGTTCATGGCTTCTGGTTGCAGGGGGATCCAGGCCGGAATTTCCGTGTCAAACCTGATGTAGTCCCGCCCGTCATAGGCAACCGTCCAGATGGCCCCATCATAGCTGTTATTCCGAAGTTTGCAGCCAAGCTTTTCCTGCATGGTGTGATTCCCTGCATGGAGCCCGACCCCCCAGAAATCAGTCAGCCTGACACCAACTTCGTCTTAATAACTTATTCCTGCACAGTTTGCAACGAAGAAGAAAGGGTTTTGAAAACTAAAGACGCAACCCCTTTATCTTGGCACATGGGTTATTAGCCAGACATAGAGCGAGAAACTTAGTATGCTTTGGTGTTTCAGGCCAGTATGAGATGAGATGCTTTCTTCCCAATCAGGGAATTTCAGATTGCTATGGGCTGTGCATAGATCTAGTCCCATGAAACACCTTTTTATTTTTTTATTTAAAAAAGATATTTTTATTGATTTTTTTTTCCCCAGAGAGGAAGGGAGAGGGATATAGTGTTAGAAACATCAATGAGAGAGAAACATTGGTCAGCTGCCTCTTGCACACCCCTAGAGGGAATGTGCCCACAACCAAGGCACATGCCCCTGATTGGAATCGAACCTGGGACCATTCAGTCTGCAGGCCGATGCTCTATCCACTGAGCCAAAAACGGTTTCGGCTCTAGGTAATTAAAAAAAAACAAAATCTCTTGGAGGCAGGACTCAATGCTCCAATTTTGGCAGATTCAGACCAGATAATTAAGAACATGTTCCCTGTGAAACAGTTAGTGACTGGCAGAGCTAGAACCTGAACCCTGACCAGAATGACCCGAGATTAGCTCACTCCTCACCCAACATCCCTGGATGGGGTGAGTCTGAAGCCTTCTAACGTGGCATCCACCTCACATGGGTAGGAGTGTGGAGCTGAAGGGACAGATGTGCCCATAAGGGCTGACACGGACAGAACTTGGTGTGAGAGCTGAGGCCTGGAAGTGAGGAGGGGGGAGTGACAGGGAAGGAGGAAAAGCAGCTGTGATGTAGGAGAGGGGATGAAGAAATGTCTGTAAATCTCTAAATGTCCTGCTTTTTCTTTGGCATGGGGAGTAGTTCTAGCCTGCGGACCCCTTTCCACTCAAAAATTGCAGGCCTGCCTCTTGACCCAAGACCGCCCACCCCAGCAGCCCATCGTCCACTGACCTGTGTCCTTGTAGTAGCCCATGATGTCTCTCAGGTTCTTCAGGAAGAAGTCCCCCCTGGCCTTCTGAAGTTTACTTAGTTCCTCCCAGTCCTCCATTCCTTTCACCTGTTTCCACGGGCCCAGGGGCTCAGCTTTTTCACTTTTACTGTCGTAGTGGAAGAAGGCCTGGTCGTTGAGGTAGCCAGTTGCCTGAAAACTGGAGAAGCCCTCCTTGGGCTCGGAGTTCCCACTGGACTGGTAGGTCAGAGAATAAGGCCCTGCAAAAGAGGAGACAAGAGTGAGCTGTGGGATCCACGCAGGGGAGTCCCATGGGGGGCGCCAGAGGGCCAGGAAGGGAGACCTGATCACTAGGCTTCTTCCTCCACAGCTCTCTCCACCTGCTGCCGGCGGGCACGATTGGACGCTCACTTGAGAGAAGGGGCTTTACTTCCGTTCTGGGGATGACACTTCAGAGACCATTTTGGGTTTCACTACAGTGTGTTCTCTCTTGGCACATCAAAAGATGACATTTCTTAGCCTTTTTATAGGTATACTGGGACCATGAATGAGTGCCGTCAAAAGGAAATGTGGGTGGAAGTGATTTATTTCTTCTGGTTGGAAGCCCTCTGAGCTGGTTTGAAACCTCTGTCTCTCTTATTTAGGTGACGATTGTGGAGGCCACAGGATAAAATAGAAGAGTCCCAATATGGGAACTACCTGGGCCCTTGAGTCACATCATGGAAGACAAGAATGTTGTCTGTTCTGTTTTCATGTTTTCATAACTTAGTTGAACCTAACAAACACTATAATTAGAAAGTGTAGGAAGGAGAATTGACTCGAAACCTCAGGAAATGACCTAGAATGGATCAGCATAAGGTAAGAACAGGATGGAGCTCAGAAATGCCAGGGCTGTCCCTGCATTTTTGTGGGATATTTTTATAATAAATTTCAAAATGGATTTCTAATATAACTCTTACTAGAAGCCTGGTGCATAGATTCTTGCACCAGTGGGGTTCCTCAGCCTGGCCTGAGGGGGTTGAACCAAAACTGGCTCTCCAACATCCCCCAAGGGGTCCCCACCTCCCTTTTGAATATATCACCCCATCTGCCATACCCTCCCTCCCCTGGAATTGGGCTCTCTCCTCTCTGGTTCCAGGTGCATCACCCAAGAATCACAGGTGCCAAGTCACTGCAGCTTGGCAGCTCCTGCAATAAGCATCTGCTCCCTGGTAGTCAGTATGTGTCATAGCTACTGGTAAGAGTATCTGCCCCCTGGTGGTCATCGCATGTCATAGCTATCTTTCGGATGGTTGCTTAGGCTTTTATATATATAGATGGTGTTACTGATTTTAGAGGTCATATTCCAGATTTCTAGTTACAGTACTTAAGTTATTCTTTTCTTTTTTAAATTTGGGGGAAGGAAAAGCATAAGGTAAGGAAGGGTGGAGGAAGTTATAAAGAAACAGATATGAATGGTAAGATATGTACACATATAATACCTTAATAAAAAAGAAAAGAAAAGAAACAGATATGACTAATAGGAAGGTGAAAGGTGCCAGTGGGGCAGGATTGGGGGGAAGGAGAATGGATGGGAGAGAAGGGACAGTTGTAGGACATACAGGATATGAACTAGGCTCAGTGATACCAAAACTGGGCCTCAACTGTTCTTTTCACAAATTTAAACTTAGAAAACATTGAAAAGATGCTTTTGGTATAGGAAATGTGAAAAGCAGTGGGCATGCTGAAAGAGTTTCAAAATAAGAAAAAGTATCCAGCTCTAACTGGTATGGCTCAGTGGATAGGGTGTCAGCCTGCAGACTAAAGGGTCCCAGCTAAGGGCATGTACCTTGGTTGTGGGCACATCACCAGTGGGAGGTGTGCAGGAGGCAGCTGATTGATGTTTCTCTCTCATTTAGGTTTCTAACTCTCTATTTCTCTCCCTTCCTCTTTGTAAGAAATCAATAAAACATATTAAAAAACACACATGTGGATATATGGAAAGTTTGCTAAAATTAGGGTAAAAGGAGACGAAGAATAAAAAAATTCAAATGCATAAATTAACAAGGGGAAAGAAGAAAAGAAGAGATAAAGAATGTGAGGGGGGAAATATTTGTTAGTTATTCTTGCTAATTCTAAATGTGGTTGCCATTTTACTCAGTAGATGCCGAGTAAAGATTACCACACATAATGTGGATGGGCCTCCTCTGATCATTGAATTCTACAAGAGAAGAGACTGAGGTCTCCAGAGGAAGAAGGCACTCTCCCTCCAGATTGGACCCAAGACTGCAACATCCTCTCTTCTCTGGCTCTCCAGGTTGCTGACCAGCCCTGCAGATTTTGGAATTCTCAGTCCCCACCATGGTGTGAGCCATGTCCTTCAAACAAATCTCTTTCTGTGCATATACATGGCGTTCATTCTGTTTCTCCGGAGAACCCTAAAGCTACACTAGATTTTGGTGTAGGATGTTATTAATAATATAAATATAATCAATAGTTATAAAACACATATTCTGACAGTTTGTAAATGTAAAAATTCTAACATTCACAGTTTAGCTTACATTTCTTCACAATGAAATTTTGTATGCCAGAGAAAGCCTCAGGACTCTGTCCTAAAACGGACTCTATCTGCCCACCCTCCAGCTGGCTTCTTCCCCTGTCACTCGCCTTCCAGGCTGACTGGCAGTGTCTAGCTGTGGGGGGAAGGAATGGGCTTGCTTCCAGAAGCACCCTCCAGTTACTATGCCTTTACAAGTGCTTTTTTGGAGTTGCTGTCTTTCTCCTTCAGAGTCAGACAGATACCTCCAGCCGTTGGAAGGAGGGAGGAACAAAAAGTCCTACCTGTGTGGCCCCTGCTCTGTCTTGGCTGTCTGATCCAGGACAGGCCACTTCACTTGTCTGGGTCTCAGTTTTGCTCGTTTTCTTACTAAGAATTTTAGATTCTAATTATTTAAGGCCTTACTTAGGTTAGCATGAGTCCAGAGGCTCCCTAAAGGCTCCTGGAAGTGTGTGAGCCTCGAACACCCATTCCCACTGTACACTGGGAACCCCGGCTTCAGCGGGGGCCCTCTCCCAGCCCATCTACCTCACTCTTTCCCTCCCCTGCATTCTTCTCCACACCCAGCCCTTGGTTCCCAACTCACCCTCCTGAGTGTCCTGGGAGACTGCGGGACGCACAGCAAGCAGGAGCGACAGCAGGACGGGCACCATCGTGCTCATCGTGTCTGAGTGGAAGGCACTGGACTTCCCAGGTCCTGGTGCAGACACCTAGGAGCGACAGCTAGATATAGTGCTGGGAACAGCTTGGCTTTGGGCCCTGCCCAGGTGAGGTAAAGGCTCAGGCCAATGGGAGTGCCAGGCTGGCTCCTCAGCTGACTGGGAGGAAGCAGGATGCACAGGCCGGGCTGGGTGTGTTTTCCTCGGCGTCTACAGACCATCTGCCCAGGTGGAGCTGAGCCCGATGATCTGGGACTGGGACTGGGACTTTGATATGGGTCCAGACTGTTGCCCTCTTGGCGGCAGCGTGTGATTACAGGACCAGTCCCATGGTGTTATTTGGTTTGTGCTTCTCCTGCCTGATTCTTGGTTTCTACATTGATTCTAAGAACCAACTGGTAAATAAATGTATTTTCTTTGCTTAAAGTCAGAATAGGAATCTGTTTCAGTAACTAATGATGTGACTACTGCTAAAACCGAAAAAGGATTCTTTTTAAGCAACAATCACTCAGGGAAATGGAGGAAGGGGAACCAGGCTTTGTTATGGGACCAAACCAGGGTTAAAGGCACAGTCTTGCAGGCTATGATAAGAAGTGGAGGGTCAAATAGCCAACTGAGTCACCTCTTATGTCAACTGGAATAAAATGCTCAGTGAAGGCAAAATATTCGATGCCAAACAGCTTGAGAAATTCAAAGACAATGTGATGATCGAGTCCATAGGGCTGGGAAACTTAAAAAAAATGTAATTAGCCGAAACCAGTTTGGCTCAGTGGATAGAGCGTCGGCCTGCGGACTGAAGGGTCCCGGGTTCGATTCCTGTCAAGGGCACATCCCCAGTAGGGGATGTGCAGGAAGCGGCTGATGGGATGTTTTTCTCTCATCCATGTTTCTAACTCTCTATCTCTCTCCCTTCCTCTCTGTAAAAAATCAATAAAAATATATATTTTTAAAAAATGTCATTAATTGAAAAGCATAAAGTATTGACTGAAAGCACAGTCTGAAAATCAGGTGATATCTATGATAGTGCAGAGAGGATCTTTTGGCTTTTCTAGTTTTAAAGACGAAACAGACAAAGCAAAAGAAGAAGAAGAAGAAGAAGGAGAAGAAGAAGAAGAAGAAGAATAGTGCCTAATGATTTAAAGCTAAAAACAAAAAAACAAGTTTTCATAATTAATTACAAGAGTCTGAAAAGTCTAATAGTCAACTGTGACCCAGACATTCCTGCAAAACTTACACAATTGCTGCTAAGGATGGTGACAACAAGAGTGTCATCAGAGGAGGAAGTCAGGTGTGGGATGGCTTTGGGAAAGGCTTTCTGAGAGACTGTGGTTGAGGGAAATACCCAACAGGGACAGACTCTGTTGGCAGCAGGCAGAAATTTTGTAAGAACAGGGATGTGTGTTCTGTTCATTTCTCTGTCTCTAGTACTAAGCTCAGTTCCTGGCAGAAAGAAGACAACAAATGAACACAAAAATAAATCAATCGATAAATGAGCAGGGACCAAAAGGGATGGCAGCAGATCTATCTGAGAGTCATTGAAGCCATTTGGTGGGAATGGAATTCAGGAAGGAGAGCGAGGGTATGGCAGATGGGGTGATATATTCAAAAGGGAGGTTGGACCAAGATCGGTTTGGCTCAGTGGATAGAGCATCGGTCTGAGGACTGAAAGGTCCCAGGTTCGATTCCAGTCAAGGGCATGTACATGGATTGCGGGCACATCCCCAGTAGGGGGGATGTGCAGGAGGCAGCTGGTCGATGTATCTCTCTCATCGATGTTTCTAGCTCTCTATCCCTCTCCCTTCCTCTCTGTGATTTAAAATATATCAAAAGGGAGGTTGGAGTCAAATTCTAGACAGTTCCCATACAAAGAACATCCAATGTATTCCAGTGAGTGAGGCACATTTTACTGTGTGTCTTTTCCTTCACAGCCTATATTCTCTGCATACCTTATCCCTAAGTCACCAGTTCTTAGCTTTTTGTGCCATCTACTCACTTGCTGAAACAAATTTTATATTTTCTTATTTTTTATAAGTTATTTATTTATTTATTTATTTACTAGTGGCTCGGTGCATGAAATTCACCAGGCAACAATCTTTCTACCTCCTTTTGGCAAGCTATGTTAGGTACCTATAGCTTCTCTGATTAAAAGGGAATTAATTGCCAAAACCGGTTTGGCTCAGTGGATAGAGCGTCAGCCTGTGGACTGAAAGGTTCCAGGTTTGATTCCGGTCAAGGGCATGTACATTGGTTGCGGGCACATCCTCATTTGGTCGATGTTTCTCTCTCATCGATGTTTCTAACTCTCTATCCCTCTCCCTTTCTCTCTGTAAAAAATCAACTTTATATATATATATTATTGATTTTGTACAGAGAGGAAGGGAGAGAGATAGAGAGCTAGAAATACGGATGAGAGAGAGAGTCATCGATCAGCTGCCTCTTGCATACTCCCTACTGGGGATGTGCCTGCAACCAATGTACATGCCCTTGGCTGGAATCGAACCCGGGTCCCTTCAGTCCCCAAGCTGACCTTCTATCTATTGAGCCAAACCAGTTTTGGCTCAATAAAATATATTTTAAAAAATAAATAAATAAAAGGGAATTAATTAGAGGAAATATTTTTAGGAAATATTTTAATATTGCTACTTGCCCCTTCTCTATACTAGAAGTGTCAGAGATGAAAGAAACTTAGGAAAATGTATATGAAAGTATTACTCCTATCTGAGTCTGGGGTGCCCCGCAGGACCCAGAGCCAAGTCCCATCCACCACCTGCGCATTCCTCGAAATCGTGAAAGACCCAGACCCGGTAGGCCCTACCCACATTGGATAAGATCTAGATCTGGCCTGCCCCACCCCCATTAAGCCCCGCCAGGTGGGGGGCACGGCCTCAAGTTCTTTGGCCTGGTGCCAGGTGGGGGGGTGCAACCTCAGGTCCCCCGCCTGGTGCAGGGAAGGGGGAGCAGCCTCAGGTCCTCTGTCAAACCCCACCTGGTGGGGGGCATAGCCTCAGGTTCCCCAGCGCACCCTCAGGTCCCCCAGCCCGGCACCAGGGTAGGGGCGCGGTCTGAGGTCCCCAGTAGAGCCCCACTTTTGCTTTTGGCTTTTCTAGTTTTAAAGGTGAAGCAGACAAAACTAGGTGGGAGTGTGCCTTGAGGTCCCCATCAAGTCCTGCCCAGTGCGGGACATGGCCTAACATTGCCCCATTAAGCCCTGTTGGGTGGGGGATGTGGTCTGAGATCCTCCGTCAAGCCCCGCTGGGTGGGGGGAGCAGCCTCATGTCCCCGGCCCAGCACCAGGAGGGGATGCAGCCTCATGCCCCCGGCCCAGCACCAGGAGGGGATGCAGCCTCATGCCCCCGGCCCAGCACCAGGAGGGGATGCAGCCTCATGCCCCCGGCCCAGTGCTGGGGCAGGGGGCACGGCCTGAGGGCCCCTGCCAAGCCCCTCTGGGTGAGGGGTGCCACTCAGGTCGCCTGCCCTGGCCCAGGGCCACGCAGCCTCACGTCCCTGCTGATTGCTCGTTAAGGCTCATCACCGGAACTCAGTCTCCGCTGTGGATGCCGCCATCTTTGTAACGATTTGACGGCCAATTTTCATATTTCCTCTTTATTAGTTAAGATTCTTTTCAAGATAATATTTTATGCGTTATAAATAAAATACGGAATAGAGCAGAAGCCAGTTACATGGAAATGCAGTCTTTCCAGGCATTTTTTGTGGTTGTTTGCAAATGGGTCTCGACCCATACAGAACAACATGCTATCCTAAAGTGGCTCTGTCTTAAATGCAGATTGCATACCTGTCAGGACCTGTCAAGCCGCCTCTCTCAGCTGTCTCATACCTTCCTGGGCAACAACAATCTTTCTACCTCCTTTTGGCAAGCTATGCTAGGCTTCCATAGCTTCTCTGAAATCTCAGCCCTTCCAGGAAGTTTCTGTGGGGTGTGGATGACTCTGTACTCTCTCATGTTCCCCATAGCCTATCAGGACTCCAGTCTTTTGAGGTTTCCTTCCTCTGATCCAAGTTTGCCCTGCTTATCATAAGTGGGGTGAAATCTCCCATTGTAATCTGCCTCAGCCTTGGGCTATTTATGTGGACTTCTGGTTTCTTCATTGATATGAAAATGTTGCTGAAACCCGTTTGGCTCAGTAGTTAAAACCTCAGCCTGCAGACTGAAAGGTTCCAGGTTCGATTCTGGTCAAGGGCATGTATCTTGGTTGCGGGCACATCCCCAGCAGGGGGTGTGCAAGAGGCAGCTGATCGATGATTCTCTCTCATTGATGTTTCTAATTCTCTATCCCTCTCTCTTCCTCTCTGTAAAAAATCAATAAAATATATTTTATATAAAAAAGGAAAATGTTCTCCTGTGACATGTTTTTCATTAGTGTGTGTGTGTGTGTGTGTGTGTGTGTTTAAATACCACTGGCTGGTTTATTTCCTTCTGAGTTATTTGATTTTTCTTCCATTACTAAATATCAAAGACAACATTCCATATACTTCCCACCCAACATAATGTAATTAAAAATACTAATGTGAGAGAGAATTGAAGGACCCCGTGCCTTATCCAGGCCACTTTCTTGTTTTCTCCCTGGGGAGCTCAAGATAAGAACATAAATTAAACTTAGGTCCCTTTCATGATACTCAGGAGTAGGCTGACAATGTCCCTCTCTGTGCCCATTCTTGTCCTGAGCCCAGAGCTGTGAGAGTAGTTTTAGTGGGTTAAGTAGGATTCGGAGGAATACCATTCCTCTAAACCCTCCTCTTTCGGTGGGTCATCTACTCTTTTATGTCCCCTTTCCTCAAGGTGCCTTGGCCCTTCTCCTGCTCAGTGCTGGTGAGTAGAACACAAGAAGCTGTGAACACTCAGTCTTGGTAGTAGGTGATCGCTCTGAGCATCTCAGGGCACTCCTCCAGACAGGCTTCAGACACTTAATCGAGATGCCTCTGCTCCCTGCTTCTGATTGGTATTCAGGGCTGCTAGGGGAGTAGGCCTAAGCCAGCAGACGGACATTCCCTGAGGGGTCCAGGACTGGGAGAGGGCACAGGTCTGGCTGAGGGACCCCTCCCCCAGGGTATATATATATATATATATATCTTAGCTTATTTTTATTTTTCATTTGATAAAACACATTATCAAGAAACTTCAGGAGGTAAAATTTTTGAGAGCTTATATATCTGAAAATGTCTTCATTATACATTCACATTTGATTGACGGCTAGATATAGAATTTTCTTTAGAGGTTGAAGGCATCTCTCTGTTGTCTTCTAGCTTTCATTGGTACATTTGAAATGTCTAGAGACATTCTGATTTTTTTGGTTAATCCTCACCTGAGGATAGTTTTCCCATTGATTTTCAGAAAGGGTGGTAGGGATGGAGAAGGAGAGAGAGAGAAAAAAGCAAACAAACACAACACATCGATGTGAGAGAAACACACATCGGTTGCTCCATGCATGCACACTGACCAAGGCCAGGGATCAAACAAACACAACACATCGATGTGAGAGAAACACACATTGGTTGCCCCCTGCATGCACACTGACCAAGGCCAGGGATCAAATCTGCAGCCCAGATACATGCCCTTAACCAGGAATTGAACCTATAATGCTTAGGTCCATGGGCTGACATTCTAATCACTGAGCACCACTGGCCAGAGAGCCATTCTGATTTCTATTTTTTAATTATTTTTTACATCTTCATTGTTGAAAGTATTACATATGTCCCTTCCCCCTGCCTCCCATTGACTTCTTCTAGCCCATCTCTGCTCCTCACCCCAGGCCTCACCACCCTGTTGTCTATATCCATGGGCCATGCATATATGCATACAGGTTCTTTGGTTGATCTCTTCCCACCCACCTTTCCTCTGAGATTTGACCATTTGTCCTATGCTTCTGTCTCTGGATCTATTTTGTTCATCAGTTTATTTTGTTCAATAGATTCCACACATGAGTGAGGTCATGTGATACTTGTCTTTCTCTGACTGGCTTATTTCACTCAGCATAATACTCTCCAGGTCCCTCCATGCTGTCTCAAAGGGTAAGAGATCCTTCTTTTTTACAGCTGCAGTTGGACTATAAAAAGGACTGTAATACTATGTATTACAGCTGCATAGTATTCCATTGTGTAAATGTACCACAGCTTTTTTTAATCCACTCATCTACTGATGGACACTTGGGCTGTTAGCTATTGTAAATTGAGCTGCTATAAACATAGCGGTGCATACATTATTTCTGATTGCTGTTTTGAGTTCCTTAGGATATATTTCTAGAAGTGGGTCAAATGGCAGTTCCATATTAATTTTTTGAGGAAACTCCATACTGTTTTCCATAATGGCTGTACCAGTCTGCATTCCCATCAGCAGAGTATAGGGTTTTCTCATTCTGATTCTTTTGCGTATGACCTGTGTGTGTGTGTGTGTGTGTGTGTGTGTGTGTGTGTTTCTGTCCTATCCAGAAACTTATAAAATTTTTATTTTTTTCTCTAGTCTTTTGAAATTTCATGACAATATGCTTTGGTATGAGTCTATTCCTCCTCAATTCTTTCTATATGTAACTTCTATTGTATATCTGTTGGACCTTCTGGCCAGTAATTTTCTTATGTGTTTGCTCCTACCATCTTGTTTTCTTTTTACTATAGTTTCAGGGAGATTTCTTCAACTAAGGAGACCACATCCCTCTTGGCTGAAGGACCCCCACAAACAAAATGACCCATCCCTCTGCTCGTGTACCTAATGAAAAACCCGGATCTTTCTGGGGCTAGTGAGAAGGCTGGAGGTATATGCCCAATGGCATCCTCCTTTCCCTTGGCAGAGAGGACTACCCACAAGAGACAGAGGGAACTTAGGGAAGGGGGAGCTCTGGGCCACCCTCCAACCAATCATAGTTGAGGAAGAGGAGAGCCAGTGGGGGCAACAAAAAGGGCAGTCAATCCTACACGGCTGAGGCCCTGCAAGGAGAGGCCCCTGAGTCGTGGCCTTGACCACTGCCAGTGAGGATGTTCCTCCGCATGATTCCTTTGGAAAGCCCAGATAGGAATATTTGTGCTTCTCCCCTTCCTCCATGATTGACTTGGAGACCACAGGAGGCATCCTGGGCAATGGTTGTGAGAAACCAGGGGATGAAAAACACCAGCTGCCTCCCCATTGCCCTAGGGTGCTGTAGATTGGATAGGGGCACTGCACAGATTATCCCCACACCTCCAAACACACACACACACACACACACACACACACACACACGCACACACACACACACATACACACGCACACGGAAGTGTAGCCCTGAATCCCGAACCTTTCCTGTGTCCCACATTCATGGGCGTTGCCAATGGTCAGTATGTTAGAACCATCCTGAGGAGGCAGGAATAATCTGCTGTGAGTCAGGGAACAACCTGGTTGATCAAGCATGGAGATGGGGGTGGAGGAAGGCATTGGGGAGAGTGCTTCTGAGAAGGGCAGTTAGCCACGGGCCTCGAAGTTCCTGCACATTCATACTGAGCATGCCATGTATGCAAAACCCTGTGGGATCTTAACCACGCCCATTTCTCAGGGTAGTGTTTGCAGTGAGAATCCTCAAGGGATGAGGTACTGGATCCCCATTGGGAAAAGATCAGGCTTATGACAGCTGGCTATAAAAGCGTGCATTCCTCAAACTCAGTGTTCTTTGATTGTACTGCAAGCCTACTGCCTATATAGCATCCACCTGGATTCTTTAAAGTTACTGTCTGGGAGTTAGGGGTTCAGGACAACCCTGGCCAACTTGCTACTCATGCTGCTTGCTGTGCCATGATCAACAGTCCTTTGTCTTGTTCTCATGTCTTCTGCCAGCATCCACAAAACAGTCATGGACTAACTTATTGGGTTGAAAGTAGGGTTAATTTACAGATTTTGACAAGTATATATACCCTTTTTTAATCTGCATTTTATCTGCATTATCGGCCAAGGGTGAATTAAGGAGGGGCGATGAAGGAATAAAGAAAAGACAGACAAGAGAATACCGCTGGGGCTTGGTGGATCTCCCAGTGCCTAGATGAGGACACAAAAGACCCAGCCTGTAAGCTGATGCTTTATTTCATAGTCTGATTAAAACAAGGGTGGATTAACATGTATACAAATGCTCTTGTTTTGACAATACTTGCTGCACCTCCCACAGCCCATTAGCTACTTAGGAAGGAATTAGGGAGGCTACAAAGTCAGGCTTAATTATGCTAGGAGAGCTCTGCTCTCCAGACTGGGACTTGTTTGTGGCCCTGCCACACATCAGCCCGAGGCTTGACCCTAGAGCCGCTCCCTACAAAAGGGGACTTCATTTGCCAAACTGATCAACCCATCTGTTGATGTACCAGGTTGAGCAACCAGCTGTGGGGAAAACGGGATTGAGCAATGAAGACCTGCAAATGTGCTGGTGCAATTTTGGGAAAGCTGATCAACTATTGCAGGGTAAACAGGATGATTCGGCCCTTGCTGACAGCTTCCTGGAACTCTGTAGCAGACACTATGCACATAATGTCCTCTCTTCAGTAAGGTCCAAGCTAGACATTTACATTTGTGTTGGTGTTTCTGGAATCTAAGCGGTAATATCCTATTTTGCCACAAGAGGGAGGCTGGGAGAGGAAAATCACATCTACTCACTTTTCCCCGAGTCATTTGAATAGTTTCTTTCTTTGGATATCTTGTGAATTCTGAGAAAACAGACACAACAATATTCATAGCTATTCCAAAACAAAATAAAAATGATTTGTAATCTTTATATTATTTGCAACTTTTCTTTCCATCCAATTTAAGAGTTTAAATGCCTGGTCAAGTGACGGTAGAGTGATTACGTCTGCTCCTTTATCTTGTTTTTAATATCCCCATCTCTAATTCCTGATGTCCCCATCTCCCTCACTCATCTTCAAAAATTCCTCATTGTTTTCTCTTCCCTGAACAAGGGATGTCATAACTTCTGACTAAAATTTTTCTGTTCCAGCCAATGTCCTTCCTAGTCCATGTGGCTTAATCACTAGGCAATACAGACTATTTTCCTAATCTCTCCTCTTTGAGATTCCCAATTCTCTGCAGTTTGGGGGCATTTTGTTATCTAATCTCACTCTTTATCCCTTATTCTGTGCCTTGTATCAACAGTTCCACAAGGTCTGAGCAGCTGGCCTCTGTCTTGTTCTGCCTCTTGCAGTCTGTATGATTAATATAAATTACGTGAGTCTGTTTCCTCATATGTAAAATGGCGTGGAGGACTCTTAGGGTTCCATGTAGCTGTAACAGTTTATGGAAAGAAAAAAATACACATTTAGTGAGCACCTAGCCTAGACTCTGAACTGTGGACTATATTTACTGAGCAACTTTTCAATGTTGAGCAATGCCTTTGGCAATGAGGGTACAAGGCAGATCAAAAGACATGTTGCTTCTACCCTCATGAAATTTACAAAGACTAGTTTTAAACATTAAATTCTCATGACAGCCATGCGAGGACTCACCAATGTAGCATAGATGATTAAGTCACTTGATTAAGTCTCTGTAAAACAACTAGTGACTGGTGGAGCCACCATGTGAACCCAGGTTTGACCAACCCCAAGGTTGGCTCACTTTCCACCCAACATCCCTGGGCATGGTGAGTCTGTACTTTTAAAAAATATATATTTTATTGATTTTGTACAGAGAGGAAGGGAGAGAGATAGAGAGTTAGAAACATCGATGAGAGAGAGTCATCGATCAGCTGCCTCTTGCACACCCCCTACTGGGGATATGCCCGCAACCAAGGTACATGCCCTTGACCAGAATCGAACCCGGGTCCCTTCAGTCCCCAAGCCGACACTCTATCCATTGAGCTAAACCGGTTTCGGCTGTACTTTTTTAAGTGGGAACAGCCTCAGACAAGTGCAGTTCAGGAGCTGAGAGATCAGATATGCCTGGTTAAGAGCTGACTTTGACATTATTTCCTGTGAGACTAGAGGCCTAGAAGTGAGAATGGGGAAGGAGAAAGCAGCTGTGCTGTGGGGAGTGGGAGGCAGAAGAATCTTTGTATTTCTATTTGTGTCTTTTAAGGGATCTGACATTTCCCTTCCTAACTCCTCTCTTTATGCCTAATTTAATTGGGACTGCATCTTGATCTTGTGAAAACGTGCATGCAGGTGGACAAAAGTAGGTTTACAGTCATGAGTATGCAAAACAGAGTTTATTCTTGCATTATTAATCTTTCCATATGAACAGCTGTAAACTTACTTTTGCCCACTGCTGTATGTACCTTCCATCCACAACGCTCAGTCCACTGGCTTTCTCTGTCTTGGAACAGTCCATGTCTTTGAAGGTCACCAATAAGATGTCCTCCCTGGTCTTCTGCTCTTGGCTTTCCTCCTCTCCTCTGTTCCCATCACTGGGCTCTAGGGCCCCAGGGACTTACTGCCTTCACAGTCATAAAGAAAGAAGGCTTGATTGTTGGAATGGGCAGTGGCCATAGGATAGATTTTACTGGGCATGGAAAATCTGGTAAAGAAAGTCATAGGGTAAGGACCTGCAAAAAAGGGAAGGACTTTGAGGAGTGGGTCAACTGTGAGTCCCACTGTCCGGCAGCAGAGGATCAAGAAGGAAGACCTGTGGTTGGGATTAATAACTGCATCACAGTATTGCTTGCTCACATGGGCAGAAGGACTTTGATAGAAAGGGCAGGAAAGGAAAAAAAAAAAAAAAGGAAGTGCAGGAAGGAGAATTTTCTAGATTAAGATAATGAATTATTTTGATTAATTAATTACCTGAGATGGGATCAGCATGGAGGAAAACCAGGATTCTGTCTCTTTACCAACAGTTCTTTGAGTTGCCATGCTAGTGAGAAATGCATTTGCTGACTATTTGTAAATGTTACAGAGTATAAACCTACACAATCTTAAGAAGTTATCAGCTTAGTCCTAGCCGGTTTGGCTCAGTGGATAGAGCATCAGCCTGTGGACTGAAGGGTCTTGGGTTTGATTCTGGTCAAGGGCACGTACCTCAGTTGCAGGCTCCTCCCTGGGCTGAGTACTTAGGGCTCTTGCAGGAGGCAATCAATCATGTGTTTCTCTCACATTGATATATCTCTCTGTCTTTCCCTCTCTCCTCCAATCTCTCTAAAAACCAATGGAAAAGTATCTCATGTGAGGATTAAAAAACAAACAAACAAAAAAGAAGTTATTAGCATATATATATTTAAATATTTTAAAAATTTATTTCAAAGTAAAAGGGAGAGGGAAAGAGAGGAGCATCAAGGACAAGAAAGAATCATTGATCAGCTGCCTCCTGCATGCCCCACACTGGGGATTGAACCTGCAACCTGGGCATGTGCACTGACTGAGAACAAAACTGTGACCTCAACCACTGACCCACACCTGCCAGGCTTAGCTAATATGTTTGTTTCCTCCAGATTTCCATGTGATGATGGGCCCAGGACTAGCTTAGCTCTCTTCTCTCCAGGTCACATAGTAACCCAGGCCCCTTACTATTATATCCAATTCTCTGGGGGTGGTTTTCATTCTTGTTCTGAGTCTTTCTGCTGACCCCTCTTTAACCCTTATTCCTGGTGGAGTCTTGCTCTCCCCAAAACTAGATAGATATGGCCATCTGTGGAGAGAAGGAGGGAGGGAGAGAAGAAAGCTACTTCTCCAATCACTGTGGGGTTAAGAGATGCCAGGCCTCAGCACTCCTTTCTGCTCCCTAACCTAGGGTGATCCTTGCACCCTGGGCGTCCTGGTGCTCCAGGTCTTGGCACGTATTGCCAACATATGGCTGTGGGAGGAGGCTGGTCCCGTCTGGTGGGAAGAGAAGGGACAAAGAGGGTATTGTGTGGTGGACTAAAGAAGTGGGGGCTTCTTGCTTGGCACTAATCCTCAGAAATTTACTGTAAAAGAGAAGTTTGTCTTGGTGTTTAAGGATCCTGTTAGAAATAATTGGGCAGAAGCCCTCTCCCTCTCCCACCCCCAGCACCAACTTTGGCCTCCACCCTTGATGCCCACCCATGCTGACTGAGGCACAGGGGACACTTATAAATGGGGCCATTGAAGAATCAGGGGAAATTCATGCAACTTTTATAAAGTATCCCTATTCCTTGGGCCCTGTGCACCCCCTCCCTACCTCCCCACTTAATATATTTAGACAAGGACTTTGATCACTCTGCTGGACCATCTGTATAGCCCTGAATGGTGGGGTCAGAGGGAACGGTTCTGAAGGGAACGGTTAGTTTTAAGTGAGTTAGATTGAGAACCCATCATTGAAAGGGTTGGATCTCCGTCTGGAAGTACCCTGCAACATCCTGTGAGGTACATGCAGTAGTGATTCCCCAGCTTCTCCCCGAAGTGACCTACACCTATTTACTCAAATATCCATACAGTGGGGAAGGGGGATACTGAGACCTTTTGAGGTTGCATAGGTTATCTGAGCTGGCACTGAGAACCATAAGGACCCAGAGCACCATATTGGGAACCAGCTATAACAGTGGTCGGCAAACTCATTAGTCAACAGAGCCAAACATCAATGATTGAAATTTCTTTTGAGAGCCAAATTTTTTAAACTTGAATTTATTCTAATGCCAATTCTTCAAAATAGACCCGCCCAGGCCGTGGTATTTTGTGGAAGAGCCACACTCAAGGGGCCAAAGAGTCGCATGTGGCTCGCAAGCCGCAGTTTGCTGACCATGGCTCTAGGCCAAGAGAATAAATAGAAAGCTATATTGCATCACAGGAAAAAATAGTGGCAGAAATCAGTGTCATTTTCAAATAATTAAAGGATGCATGGCAGTGGTCTCCATTATATCCCCATTTAATTCACCAGCCTGAGCCCTGCAAAACAGAATGGGTCATGGCACATGGATTCTGAAGAATTAACCAAGTAGGAACCTCAATGCCTGTGGACTGAAAGGTCCCAGGTTCGATTCCGGTCAAGGGCATGTACCTTGGTTGCGGGCACATCCCCAGGAGGCGCTGATCTCATAGATGTTTCTGGCTCTCTATCCCTCTCCCCTTCTCTCTGTAAAAAAATCAATAAAATATATTTAAAAACAAACAAACAAACAAACAAACAAACAAACAAACACCAGTTCTCGCTGGGCCTGGTGGAGAGGAGCTTGGCTCCTGGGGTTGCTGAGGGACAGGGAGCAGATGCCCATTATGCTGGGGGGTGAGGGAGGGAGCCTGTGCTATTTCTCCCAGCTGAGAGGAGAGGACATCCTGGGATAAATAAGGAAATTATATCTGTTGTTGCAGGCAAGCCTGCATGTTGTCAATGCTCCCTTTCTGAGAATCTGAAAATTCCTGTTTCAGTTCACTTAGGACACATACTCTCGCCTTCAGCAACAGAGGGTTATTCTCTAAGGCCCATTCTTTAACAGCTGGGCAGCCTGCTCCTCCAGCTGCAATTCTTTTATCCTTCACTAGGCTGCCAGGAATGGAAGAGGGAGGGGGGGAAGTGGGCGGTGGGAGGAGGCAAGGCCAGGGGGAGAGCTGGGACCCTGTGGACTTCAGCTTGAGGCTGTTTCTCTCCGTCACCAGTTGTGGGTGCTTTCGCTCAAAGCTGCCAGGTGAGTGCTCACGCTGGGGCAGGGGGCAGCTGGGGTGGCACAGGGCTAAGGGGCAGAGGTGGTGGGGGCTGCCTTGGTTTCTACACTGCCTTCTCCAACTCTAATGTGCACACCAATGACCTGGGGATATAATTAAACTTCAGATCTGATTTGCTAAGCTGGGGGTGTGGCCTGAGATTCTGAATACCTGGTGATGCCAATTCTGCTTCACATGGTCCATCACTTTGACTGAAAGAATCAAGGGCCTTTTCCAGGCCAAGTGGGGTGAGATGGGAGCAGTGAGCCGGTCCAGCACTGTCCTCAGTGGACATCCTACACTCATACCTTCACTGAGATGGATTCTGCCACCAATGGAATCCTGAACATTTTCTCCAAAAGAATAGAGATGCTTAGAAAAATTCTTACCAAAATTGTGATGGCTTAAAAAAGAAAAATCCATTGCCGAGACCGGTTTGGCTCAATGGATAGAGCATCGGCTTGGGGACTGAAGGGTCCCGAGTTTGATTCCGGTCAAGGGCATGTACCTTGGTTGCGGGCATATCCCCAGTAGGAAGTGTGCAGGAGGCAGCTGATCGATGTCTCTCTCTCATCGATGTTTCTAACTTTCTATCCTTCTCTCTTCCTCTCTGTAAAAAATCAATAAAATATATTTTTTAAAAATCAGTGGAAAACTATTTTAAAAAATCCATTGCTCTAACGGTTTTGCTCAGTGGATAGAGCGTCAGCCTGTGGACTTAAAGGTCCCAGGTTCGATTCCAGTCAAGGGCATGTATCTTGGTTGCGGGCACATCCCCAGTAGGAGGTGTGCAGGAGGCAGCTGATATATGTTTCTCTCTCATTGATGTTTTTTACTCTCTATCCCTCTCCCTTCCTCTCTGTAAAAAATCAATAAAAATATTTTTTTAAAATCCATTTACATATTTGATAATCCCCTCCAACTGGGCTTTCCTTCCTCTCCCAGCTACTGAGCTCACAGATATGGCTCCACCAACTAAAATCTTAACAAGGCTCAGAACCTACCAATTCTCTCCCAAATCTATCTGCAAACAATTTCTCCAGTCCTAGAAACAGAGTAGTGCTGAGCTTTGTCAGCAATGTTCAGCCCTCAGCTCCCTGGGTCCTAAAGTTCAGTCTGGGGACGCTGGTCCTTGTGGGCAGAGCTGCAGACACGCTCATAGAAGGATGTGGGTCTCCGAGAATAAGGCAGGTGGGCTGAGGAGGACTGGAACAGGTTGGGGGGAAGGAAAGGGAGTCCCAGAGTCCCAGGAGAGCAGGAGATGTGGGAGGAGGGAGATGTTGTTAGACTCAGGTCTACAGGAAACTCCGTTTGGTCCACAGACTTTGGAGCTGGAGCACAATTTTGTCTGAACACGAGGCCCCAGGATGTGTGTGGAAAAGCATTTTGGTGATAACAGCCATGGGGCAAAGGACAGAGAGGGGACTCAGAACTGGATATGGAGGCTCTAAACCAAGGGGTTCTCAGGCAAGTCCTCTTGTCCTTTTTCTGCTCTCCCTTCCATACCCCTAAAGCTCTGTGGTGAGCTCTGCAGACCCCGGTTCAGTTCCTAGAACCTCTTAGAGGACATTTGGGTTCTGGCTATGGCTCTGGGGTGGGCTCAGGACAGAGAAGAACCAGAGACAGGGCCTCTGGAAACGACTGGAATTCCCAATACTGAAAATCTCCCAGGCCTGTTAAATTGCAGTTCTGCTGGGAATGTGTCGGAAGTCCTTTGAAAGTGTTGGGCCTGCTCTTGAAAATGAGGAGCTGAGAGCAAGACTTCAGAATTTACCAAATTAGAATTCAGTCTGAAACTCAAGAGGAGATCCAGGGCAGAAACACTCAGAGCCCCCGCTGCCTCCCCCGGGCAGGGAACCCCACACGTATGCAGCAGGGAGGGGCTGCAGGCTTCCTCATAGATGAGGCTGGTTGAGCGAGGATTTGCAGCTAGCCTGGGAATGGGTAGACTATCATGTCCCAACCAATAAAAGCTCTTCAAAATGCTCTTGCTTTATGGAGCTGGAACTGAAGCCAAGAGTAGAGAGGTGATGGACCAGAGCTACCATAAACAGTGGTTCTTAACCAGGGTGAATTTGACCCCAGGGGACAATTAGCAATATCTGGAGACATTTGAGATGAGTAAGAGGGAAGGGTGCTGCTGGCATCTACTGGGTAGAGGCCGGGAACAGCTGCTGGATGTCTGTGGGGCGCCTCATCCTCCCGCTACACATTTCCCCCAAGCTCAGCACTGGATTTTGTTCAGGTGATGCTAGCATCTGTACCAGAGCTGGCAGTATCACCTGGGGGAAATGTCAGTTTTCAGAGGACACTGGCCTCTTGCTATTTAGCCTATTTAGGGTGAGAGGGAAGAAAGGAAAGAGACAAAGACAGACCCTGGTCTCAACCCAATACTGAGAGTTCCTCTCCACTGCAGTGGGGACAGAGGACAGAATAAAGAGCCACATCCATACTTACTATTATTTCACATAGATGATTCCATTAACTATATAAATAGGTGCAATCAGAGTCTTAGTATTTGATTAACGAGGTCCTTGGAGAGGAGCAAGGAGGTTTGGATTAGGAGTGAAGAGGTGGCCTACAGCTCCTCCTGAAGGCCATTGAGCAACACACCTACACTCACCATTGTTCTCTGCTCCGTGACAGAATGTGCGGCAGGTTCCTGAGGCGGCTGATGGCTGAGGAGAGCAGGCACTCCACCCCTGTGGGGCGCCTCATCCTTCCGGTGCTCCTGGGATTCCGCCTCGTACTGCTGGCTACCAGTGGGATGGGGGTCTATGGCGACGAGCAGGATGAATTTGTGTGTCGCAACCAGCCGCCAGGCTGCAAGGCTGCCTGCTACGATGCCTTCCACCCCCTCTCCCCACTGCGTTTCTGGGCCTTCCAGATCATGCTGGTGGCTGTGCCCAGTGTCCTCTACTTGGGTTTCACCCTGTATCATGGCATCTGGCATTGGGAAGACTCAAGAAAAGGGAAGAAGGAGGAGGAGACCCCGATCAGACAAGGACAGGGCAGCGCAGACGTCTCTGGGGCTGCAAGCCCCAGGCTGCTCTGGGCCTATGTGGTGCAGCTGGGGGTGCGACTGGCCCTTGAGGGGGCCGCCTTGGGAGGGCAGTACCATCTGTATGGGTTCAAGATGCCCAGCTCCTTTTCATGTCGTCGAGAGCCTTGCCTCGGGAGCATCACCTGCCAGGTGTCCCGCTCCTCGGAGAAGACCATCTTCCTAAAGACCATGTTTGGACTCAGTGGGCTCTGTCTCTCCTTTACTCTTTTGGAGCTGGTGCTCCTGGGCCTGGGGAGATTGTGGCAGACCTGGAAGCAAAAATTTCCCTCTTCTAAGTACTTCACAACTTCAGAGGGCACCAGAAAACACAAGGAACCACACGATAACGTCCCAGTGGTGGAATCAAAAGACCAGTTCCGAGTAGCAGGTGAGAAGGGCACCGATGTCCCTCATCCTTCTTGCCTGAGGGCTCCGTGCTGAGGATCCCCTCTTGGCAGGACCCTTACATGTACAGCTCCCACAGGTTACAAAGGAAAAAAGTGAAGGGATTAAGCAAAAACAAAACAAAACCAAAAACAATGCTTGCCCAGACGGGCTTGGCTCAGTGAATAGAGTGTTGGCTTGGACTGAGGGATCGATCTCAGGTTTGATTTCAGTCAAGGGCATGTACCTTGGTTGTGGGCACATCCCCAGTAGCAGATATGCAGAAGGCAGCTGATCGATGTTTCTCATCGAAGGAAATATTTTATTCAAATTCCTAAAACAAATTCGAGATGTTATGTTGGGTTTGAAGAAAAAGGCCCAGTTAAACAAGGTTTTGATTTGATAGAAGCTGAAATAGGTGTATACATTCTAATCAAAGATCTGTCCCATGGGGCACTTTTCAAGTTTTTATTTATTTATTTATTTATTTATTTATTTTTAAAATATATTTTATTGATTTTTTACAGAGAGGAAGGGAGAGAGAGAGTCAGAAACATCGATGAGAGAGAGTCATCGATCAGCTGCCTCTTGCAACCCCCCCGCCCCCACTGGGGACATGCCCGCAACCAAGGTACATGCCCCTGACCGGAATCGAACCTGGGACCTTTCAGTCCCCAAGCCGACGCTCTATCCATTGAACCAAACCGGTCCCGGCACTTTTCAAGTTTTTAAAAGTCTACCAGGCCAAACCCTTAGCTGCCTTCACTGCTTTTGCTTTGCTTTTCCCCTTTCCTTTTTCTCGCTTTGCCTTCAGCCTTTTTCTTTGCCTCTGGTTTATCCATATGGGGTACTGTCCATGCTGGTCTAGAAGACTCTCTTTGTTTCTCTTAATGTCAGTCTCCATTTTTATGTCATCTTTGTCATCTTTCACCACACTGGGTTTTCTCTTCAGAATGTTTGGGGACCACCACAGTTGCTATCTCATGAACATCTTAAAACATCAGTATCTACTTTAAGAATACTTTTAAATCTGCTAAGCTTCTTTGGGGTATTTTTTTTTTTTTTTTCCTTTTCAGCACACTTCTTCCTTTCCCACTTACTCTGTAAGCTTTTAGCCATATTTTATCTCAACATGTTCACCACTTACCGCCCACCCGCTCAAGACCTGATCGATATTTCTAACTATCTATCCTTCTCCCTTCCTCTCTGTAAAAAATCAGTAAATTATATTGAAAAAACAATAACAAAACAACACCTCATAGATACAGACAACAGTACGATGATTTCCAGAGGGAAAGGGGAGTTGGGGGGAGATAGAAGAGGGTATACAGAGCAGGGTAAGTGGTGATGGAAGGAGACGTGACTTGGGATGAACACACAATACAATATACAGATGTTATAGAATTGTACGTCTGAAATCTATATAATTTTATTAACCAATGTCACTCCCATACATTAAATCTTTTTAAAAATATATATTTTATTGATTTGTACAGAGAGAAAGGGAGAGAAATAGAGAATTAGAAACATCGATGAGAGGGAAACATTGACCAGCTGCCTCCTGCACCCCCCCTACTGGTGATGGATCCTGCAACCAAGGCACATGCCCTTGACCAGAATCCAACCCAGGACCTTTCAGTCCGCAGGCCAATGCTCTATCCACTGAGCCAAATCGATTAGGGCTAAATCTTTTTTTAAAACATATTTTATTGATTTTTTGCAGAGAGGAAAGGAGAGGGATAGAGAGCTAGAAACATCGATGAGAGAGAAACATCGACCAGCTGCCTCTTGCACACCCTCCACTGGGGATGTGCCCACAACCAAGGTACATGCCCTTGACCAGAATCGAACATGGGACCTTTCAGTCCACAGACCGACGCTCTACTACTGAGCCAAACTGGTTTCTGCCTAAATCTTTTTTTAAAAGTAGAAAAGTAGTTGCTCTGACCACAGCTCCCATCCCCATCAATTTGATGACTTCTTCCGATAAACCAGGACCAGAGTGCTCAGTCAGTTGTACCTCCCTGTGCTTCCATTGAGGTCTCTTCCCATTCAGAAAGTCTCAGCTTCTGCTTGATTTTCTACTTTGCAGAGTTATAAAGACACCTGACTCAACTCTGAAGGATACTCCATGACTGGAACTTCTCCCCAACATCCAGTGAGTGGGGATATATCTCTGTGACAAGTTAGAGGCTGTTGAAGCATCTCTAAGGACCATGGTGGGCCATGCTGCCTAAAGCGTTTCCTTCAAGAACTCCTGCTTGTGCCTTCTTTCCAGAACCCTCTGGTGTCAGTGTTACAGTTTTCATGGACTTCGTTTGAATAAGCCAGCAGAAACCGCCATAAAACCAAGCCTCACCCTTGTCCTGTGTAATAAAGATTGACGACTGTTGGTGGCATTCTTGTTACTAAAGACATTTTTCTTCTTTCTCAGTGACACTACTTATCTCTCTTCTGTGGTTCTACATTTTCTGCTTCCCCAATTTCAAAGTCCTGTAACCCTGAATACCCCTAGCCTCGCAGTATATGTTATATCCATAAATTCTGGCCTTCCAAGCATATATAACTTAGTGTCCTTTTAATATTTGGATTAGATTTATTCAAACACCTGATCATATCCCTTAGGAAGATTACTGTAAATTCAGAGGCTTATGTTCCCTGGACCATTGACTCATTGGGCATATTATGGGAAAGGCAGTGTCTGACGTTGGAACACAAGATTTAAAGACTTCATCCATAAGTAAAGGAACAAAGTGGGAATATACACTAATAAAAGAGAAATATGCAAATTGCCCACACCTCCACGATGACAACAAGCCAATCAGGACTGAGGATGCAAATTAACCCAACAAAGATGGTGGGTTAATTTGCATACACAGGCACAAAGCAAAGACTGAAGGCTCTGGCCTCACTGAAGATGACTGAATAGGATTGGCTTCTCCATTTGGGTAGAGTGGAGAAGCCTCAAGGCCTGGCTTCTCCACTGTGGCCAGAACAAAGGCCTGGGTCCCAGGTGCTGGAGGGAAACTGGTGCCAGCAGCCAGGGGAAGGAAGGTCTATTGCACAAATCTTCATGCAGTGGGCCTCTAGTCTATACTCATAAAAGCCTAGATGGCATCTTACTCTTGTGTCATCACAAGATGGCTGAGATCAGGCCACCAGGGGAGGGCAGTTGGGGATAACCGGGATGGCAGAGGAGAGCAGTTGGAGTTGACGGGGCCTACAGGGGAGAGCAGTTGGGGGGGACTGGGCTAGTAGGGGAGGGCAGTTGGGGGGGACTGGGCTAGTAGGGGAGGGCAGTTGGGGGTGATCAGGTTGGCAGGGGAGCAGTTAGGCAACAATCGGACTGGCAGGGGAGCGGTTAGGGGGGTGATCAGGCAGGCAGGCAGACAGGCAAGTGGTTAGGAGCCAGCAGTTCCAGATTATGAGAGGGATGTCCAACTGCCAGTTTAGACCCTGAGGGATTGGGCCTAAATCAGCAGTCAGTCATTCCCTGAGGGGGATCCCAAACTGGCCCTCTAGTAATAATAATAAAAAAGCACCTCAAGAAACACAAGATAAAAAATCCATTGAAAAGAAACAATTCCCTGAAACAGGCAAGCATATTATTTGTTGAAAACTTTAACGGATGCTCCTTGGGATAGCAACACGGTTGCTGTCTTCAAGCTGGGTCCAAAAGTCAATGTATCTGTGCTTCTGAATCTTAATCACTCCCTATTTAAAAAAACTTATTTTTCACTCTCTCCCCCAGTCTTTCACAACAGCTACAGCTTCAGCTCCACTCTCTAAGCATTGCTCTCTCATCCTGGTCTTGACCTCTTCAGGTAGGAGGATCAGAAACTGCTCCAGCACCAGCACCTACAGGATTTGCTCCTTCCCAGCTTCTTCGGTGACTAAGCAGATCCCCCAGAGCTGGCGCAGAGCATCACCTGGTCCTCAGACCTCCTGGGAGTTGAACTATCTGAAACACTGATGGGAAGTCAAACCTGGAGATCATCATCTAATCCGGGATTCCTTCCCCTAACTTAACCACTGGAACCCCTATCAGCATTGGGTGAGTGCACCATGCCCGGAGAAGGGGTTTCCCTCTACCTGGGGTCTGTTTCCTAGGCTGAGGAAGCAAGCGAAGGAAACCAGGGTGACGGGACCATCAGATAGCTCCCCAAACACCCCCTTTTCTGCACACATCATCGGAGTTTCACCAAACTCCGGAGAAGAGTGGAGGAGAGTCGGTGGGATTTGTTGGGGACTAGGATATCCTGCTTTTTTCTATGAACTCAACCAGACCTTGGGGCTGGAGGGTGAGAAGGGGCTCCTTTCCTTGCAGAATGAGGCTGAAAAAGAGGGTGGACTTCAGGGAGAGCAAACCTCGAGGCCCAGCGCCATCTAAGCCCCATTCCTCAGGGTCCAGCGGCACGGACCTGTCCTCCTGGGTGCAGCTTGCCTAGGACCCAGCGCCTAAATCGCCGGAGCAGCCAGCGGCCCTCAGCCTCACCTCCCACACCTGACCCGCCGGCCCGGCCCGTTAGCGCCTCGGGTTCAGCTGCTCCAGCCCGGGCTGCACAGGCGCAGGCGCCGCCCTCCCGGCCCGGAGATTCTCGGCATCGGCTCCGGGCTTCCGGGGGGCGGAGGGAAGGGGGTAGTGGGAGGGGAGGAGGTTCCGCATTTCTATTGTTGACCGGAGGAGCGGCCCAAGTCCAGTCCGCAGGGTGTCCAGGCCTGGGGGGGCCACTCCCGCGTGCCCCCGCAGCCCCGGAAGTGGGGCTCCGCGCCCGCAGCCCCGGAAGTCGGACTGCGCTTCCCCGGCGCCCGCAGCCCCGCGTCGGTCGGTCGGTCGGCCGGGCGGGCGGGCTCGGGTCGGGGAGGCGTCATGGAGGCCGAGGAGCTCCAGGAAGAGCTGACCTGCCCCATCTGCCTGGACTTCTTCAACGACCCGGTGTCCATCGAGTGCGGCCACAACTTCTGCCGCCGCTGCCTGCGCCGCGGCTGGACGCCGGCGGACGGGCTGTTCCTGTGCCCCGAGTGCCGGCAGCCGTCGGCGCCCGGCGCCCTGCGGCCCAACTGGGCGCTGGCGCGGCTCACGGAGAAGACGCGGCGGCGGCGCCAGGGCCCCGTGCCGCCCGGGCTGTGCGGCCGCCACTGGGAGCCGCTGCGCCTCTTCTGCGAGGACGACCAGCGGCCCGTGTGCCTGGTGTGCCGGGAGTCCCAGGAGCACCAGGACCACGCCATGGCGCCCGTGGACGAGGCCTTCGAGAGCTACCGGGTGAGCCCGCCGCGGGCCGCCGGCTGGCCCTGGGTTTGCCGCTCCCTCAGCGGCCCTGGAAGACACGGGGGGGGGGCTGCCGGGCCCCATTGGAGGCAGGAAAACCCCTTTGAGGCTCAAAGAAGTGGTGCTACGCGGAGCTCAGAGCTGAAGCTGAAACGGGGGGGCTGGAGGGCGGGGCGTGCCGGCACCCCAGGATTTCCCGGGAACTGGCTAGGTTCCCCTGGGGAGCTGCTAGTTTCAGGCTTACACACCGAGTGGGCGTGTGCATACCAGTGCTGTCCAATAGAAACGTAAGGCAAACCACGTGGATACGTTTTATAGTGGGCAAAGAGCAGGTGACGCTCATTAAAAACACACACACACACACATTTTTATTAATCTCAGAGAGGAAGGGAGAGGGACAGAGAGATAGAAACATCAATGAGAATCATTGATTGGCTGCCTCCTACACGCCCCCTACTTGGTGTAACTCCAGTGGTCTCCAACCCACAACCCTGGCGTGTGCCCTTGGTCGGAATCGAACCTGAGACCCTCCAGTCCGCAGGCCCTACAGTCCGTAGGCCGATGTGCTATGCACGGAGCCAAATGAGTTAGGGCACGTTCATTTTTAGTAATGTATTTTATTTACTTAATTATCCAAAATACTGTTTAACATTGTTCTTAGGAAATATCAGTGAGATATCTATTTTTTTTTTCATAGTAGACATTTAAAATCTGTGTACTTCATTTACAGCACATATTAATCCCAACTGTCCCCATTTTGGGTGCTCACTGCCTAATGGCTGTTGTATTGGACAGTGTAGGTCTGTCCTGTGGGTGTCATAGACAAGTATTTGGGAAAAGCCTGGTTTGGAGTAATAAGGCTAGGTTTTGTTACTAGCTTCTTTAATCAGTTGGGAAATAACTTCATATTTGAATTGTATGTTATTTGTCCTGTTTCACACGTTAGTTAAGAAGCTTCTGTTGAATAAATCAGTTTATCCACTCTGCTCCAGCCACACTGGCCTTCTTGCTTTTGTTTTCAAGGCTGTTCTCTTTCTCTACCCACACCTTCTGTCCTTTAGATCTTACTTGCTTTTAGCTTGAAGATCTTCCTTGATCATCTTTTCCAGAGTAGCTCTACCCCCTTCCATTACTGATGGTGTAACTCCAGTGATCTCCAACAGAATTGGTATCTAGTAAGTACTGGTTGAATGCACTCAATGACACAAGTGAAATGATTTTGTAAACTATAAAATGTACAGTTTTATCAGCTGACTACAAACAGGAAACAGATGTAAAGCTGGACAGTGCAGTGTATAGTAATTCATTCAGCAACATTTATTGATGCTTACTGCATGCCAGGCATTGTTCTAGAATCTGGACATAAACAAATGAGAAAGACATAGGCCTTGCCTTATAAGCATGTACACCAACACTTTTAGTGTCTGAGAGTTACCCAAGTTTGTACCAAGTACCCAGAAAGTCTGAGGTCAGAGTGATCAGTGATGAGTGAGGAATGGCATTACAGAAGCATTATACCTGAGTTCAGCCTTGAAGGGGTAAGTATAGCAAGAGAGGGGAGAGGATATTCAGGCCAAGGGAACAGAGTGGCAGTGTGGGACAGCGTGTGACAGGTCAGAGGACTGGAGGTTGCTTAGAACTTCTGGAGTACAGAACGTGGGCGGGAGGATGGTGGGAGTTGTTGAGGTTGAAGAAAGGAAGGATGTTGTTCATCGCTTTCTCTTTGAGGCAATGGGCATTGAGGATTTAAAGGCAGGGAATGACACCATCAGTTTTTTGTTTTAGGAAGATCACTTTGATATCTATGTGGTTAGAGAAGACCAATTAGACTGTTGTTGCACCATTTCAAGCAGGAGGCAGTAAGGGCCTGAATTAGTGCAGGGCAGGGGCGATGGAGAGAGGGGATGGGTTCATTTTTAAAAAAATATATTTTATTGATTTTGTAGAGGAAGGGAGAGAGCTAGAGAATTAGAAACATCGATGAGAGAGAGTCATTGATCAGCTGCCTCTTGCACACCCCCTACTGGGGATATGCCCGCAACCAAGGTATATGCCCTTGACCGGAATCGAACCTGGGACCCTTCAGTCCCCAAGCCGACGCTCTATTCATTGAGCCAAACTGGTCTCAGCTGGGTTCATTTTGAATGCTGGAGTTGAACAATGTGATGACTAATTGGACTTGGTGGGTAAGAGAGAGAGGAGTGTAGGATGCCAGTTTCTAGTGTTCATTTTGGGACATGTTGAGTGGAGGCAACTGTGACAGTAAGTCCAAGGATGAGGGACAGGAGGCAGGGGGCATCAGAGGCTCAAAACACTATTTTAGAATTGTCAGCCTACCCATAGGAGAAGTAGCAGATGAAATTCCCCTAGGGCAGTGTTTCCCAAACTTTTGACATATGTGTACCCCTTCTATAATTTTCGTAACACTGAGTACCCCTCGTACTCATGAGAACGTAGAATTAGGCGCAGCTAAGCACGGTGCAGTGCATATCCCCACCAAACTCTCCCCATACCCCTGGGGGTACGCGTACCACACTTTGGGAAACACTGCCCTAGGGGAACCACAGGGATGGTAAGAAAAAGGGGGCATAAAGAGAAGCTTGGGAAATACCAGTGCTTAGTAGCCAGCAAGAGATAGAAAGGACCCATCAGAGAAATGGAAGGGAAAATACATTTGTGGGTGAGGGCTGAGGCAAATGAAGTGGATGGTAATGAAAGGAGAACAGGGCCCTTAAATCTTAAATCAACTGCCTCCTGCATGCTCCCTACTGGGGATGGAGCCTGCAACCCAGGTATGTGTCCTAACTGAATCGAACTGTGACCTCCTGGTTCATTTGTTGACACTCAATCACCGAGCCACACCAGCCAGGATCAAAAGGTCTTTTAGATGAACACAAGTTGGTTTTGAAAAGTCGGTGGTGGTGGAGCAGAAAAAGAGGACAGAGAAAGAGAAATAGCTTCATAAACTTGAGGAAGCAGATTATTTGCACGGAAAGGCTTTAAGTACTGATCTTCTTACTCTCATGCCATTCTGCTGATTCTCAAAGCTAATCCCTTCATTACTATTAATTCATCTAACAAATACTTCTTGAACACTGTTTTGTGTCAGTCATTATACTACAGCATCAGACATAGCACTGGGAATAGAATGGTGAATAAGACAGGTAAAGACTGTTCTGATGAAGTGCATGGTCTATTTGGGCTGAGGGTAGGAGGTAGACAATAGACAGACAAATAAATGAAATAATCACGGATTGTGATATGCTGTGAAAGAAATAATGTACCATGCCAGAGAAGTAGCTTTCAGTTGACATTCAGTTAAGACTTGATAGAGGAGTAGGATCCAGCCATCTGAGGAACAGTGGGAAGAACATTCCAGGTAGTGGCCAGCAAATGCCCTGAGGCTGGGAAGAGCCTGGCACTGAAAGAAGGTCCAGGTGCTAGGAGCATCATGAGTGAGGGGGGAAGTAGCATAAGATGACTTGGGTTAAACAGGCCATAATAAGGTGTTTGAATTTTTCTGGTGGTGAGGAAAGCCAGTAAAGAATCTTAAGCAGGATAATGACATGCTCGGATTGGCTTTTAGAAAGATTTTTTCAGCTACTTTGTGAATATCAGATGAGAGAAGGACAAGAATGGAAGTAGGAAACCAGTCATGGGGTTATTATACACGTCCAGACAAGAAATGATGGTGACTGAACTAGAGAGTGGGGACAGTAAGGGGGCTGGTTTGATGTTTATTTTGGAGGTACATCTACCTGCTTGATTACAGTGACAGAAATGCTCAGGACCTACGAGCTGGGATGGTATTTAAGAGATCATCTAACCCATTTGTCATCAGCTGTGACCCAGGAAATGTGTGAGGCTCAGATACATAACTAGTTTGTGAAGGTCTAGATTGAAACTCCTATCTGATTTGAAGTTAAATGTTACTTGAACAACATGATCACAAGCAGCAAATATCTTCATTCTGCAAGTGTATGTACTTTTATTATACCTATGATTTTATATGCACAAATTTTTCTGATGTTAAATCAAGAGAAAAGGTTTTTAAAAACCAGTCAGCTTTGAAGTGTTTGGTGCTGCCCTCCTGCCACCTCCTGGCAGTTTCTGTTACTGCAGGGAAGGAGTTTTCTGATCTCCCCAAAGGGCTCCCAAGTTTACTCCGGGACCGTTTATATCCCAACTGTGGCAAGATTCAGAAAGACTTAAGAGTCTTGGATAATAGAACCAGCTATGCAGGATAATTCATGCATACTAGAATTGTTAAAAGCTTTAACAATGGAAAAATTCTATTTAAAAGATTAATTTGTTTTCATTATCAAAAGTGAAAACTTAAAATCTTGGTCACATACATATCAGCTATTTATCTCATTACAGGCCTCATATATACATTGAACTTGACAGTGATCACAAAGTAGCAGTTACATAACTGAATAAAATAATAAGATTATTTGAGATAATCACTTACCTTACAGAGTAGCAGGATTACATACCTATTTAAGTGAGCAACTAGGATTAATAAGTCGCTTTTGTAATGCTACAAATAAAACATTATATTAGAAGATTATACAAGTGATATTGTGATATAAAACAGAACTACTATATACATTCCTTTATAACCTAATGTTATTTCCCCCCCCCCCCCCACACACATTTACTGTACAATTTTCAAGCATACATCAAATTTGGAAGAATCTGTGTATATAAAAGGCTAAGTGACCAGCCAACTGGCTGACCGGCCAGTTGGTATGATGTGCGCTAACCACCACGGGGCAGATGCTCAACACAGGAGCTGCCCAGTGACAACAACTTTGCAGAGTGCCCTCTTGCACTCCCGGGATGTCAGATGGGATCCCTGCCAGAGGGACCCCGCTCACTCTGCAGACGCCCTTCAAGCCATGGTGCCACCCTGGGTGCGGCCGGCGGGGGAGGGACCATAGGAAGTTGGCTCCAATGCATGTCCGGCCCATCTTGCCCTGTCCCACTCCACCAGCCACCTTCTAATTAATTTCCTTTCAATGTGCATGAATCCATGTACCAGGCCTGTAGTTTTATAATAATATCAGTATACCCACATCTAGGTACTACCATTAACATTTTATTCAATTTGTTAATCATCTATCTGTTCATTTGTCTATATCTTCTTTGTATCCATCAATAATTATTTCCTTTTGAAGCATTTTAAAGTTAATTGCAGGCAGTACTTCCTCCTATACTTTAGCATGCTCAGCATTAACCAGAGTTAACATTTATGTTATTTTTTTGAGGTAAAATTTAATATAATGAAATAGATATATTGATTATTTTGGTAGTGTTTTGTTGCATAGATTATTAGAAGTAGTATTATGTACATTTAAAATTTTATGAAATCTTGCCACTGCCCTTCTAAAAGATGCAACTTTATACTTTCCTACTTATGACGGTGCCAGAAGCTTTCTACCTTGCCAATGCTAGGTAATTATCAATTGCCTAACACTGGTCAGTTTTTGCCAATTTAATAGGCAAACTCTATATAGTTTTGTAGCAATTTAAAACCAGAATATTTCTTATTCTGAAGATGGCCTGTTTAGGTTAGGTGACTTTTTTTTAAAAAAAATTAAATTATTATCTGTGGACAATGGGGGATGGGGAGGGGGTGGAGGGTGGGGTGGGAACCTGGTGGAGGAGGGAAGAAATGAGGAACCTTTGTAATAATATGAACAATAAAGATTGATTAAAATAAATAAATAAATTATTATCTGTGTACATATTTTAACATTGCCCCTTCCCTCCTCCCCCAGTTAGGTTACTTTTTAAAGCTCTTGAACAAGGAGGTTGCTTGGAGAGAGGATTTCTGTCTAACATGTGTTTCCACTGGCAGGAAAAACTTCTCATGACTCAGTGCAGCCTAACGGCCAAGATGAAGAAAGCCATGCACTTACAGGATGAGGAGGTGAAGAGCGCTGCAGCGTGGAAGGTAGCGGCAGCCGCAGCGGCTGGGCACTTCTTGCCTTGAGGCCCTTGCAGTCCGCGTCTGCTTCTGTAGTTTTGCTGGGACGAGCTTTTAGGAGGCCATCCGTTGTCAGGCCCCTTGCAGATAAGGTGTTAGGACAGGAAGTGTGTATCTGTCCCTAATGATCTCTGAGTTCCACATACTTCATCCCCATCTCTACGTTAAGGTAGTGCCCCTTTCTTTCCCACTGTTTCCCAAGGTTGGAATTGGTTTGGGTCCATGGCATTGTAGAAAGTAAATGGACTGTGCTTTCAGAGTTGGGAGGCATGGTGTGTGTGTGTGTGTGCACAAGCACATATCTGAATGTTGACCAAAACGGAAGAGTAGGTGTTCTGAGAGCTAAACTAAGTAGTAGATGTGAAAGTGCATTTTAGTTTAAAAAGTACGCAAGCAAAGCATTGATAGCTATAGTAGAGACCCAGATGTTACAAAGAATAAATGAACACTATGAAGGCTACTATAAAGATAGCAAGTCAGTTTAAACAGAGGAGCAGTGGAAATTTGTGGGGCGGGGTAGGCAGGAGCTTTTCTGGAGGAGGTGATTAAAATGGACGGACCATGGGCTACGGGGGAGTCCTGTGCAAGGGGTTTAGGAGTGAGGGCTGGGCAGAAACAAGGACTGAGAAAATCTCATGTGGCTCTAGGACAAGATGAAGAACCAGAAATTGAGATTCAGTGCAGAATTTACGAAGCTGCATGACTTCCTGGCCGAAGAAGAGCAACTGTTTCTTCAGAAGTTGAGCAAAGAAGAAGAAGAGACTAAGAAGAAGCGGACTGAGAACACATTACGGCTCCATCAGATAATCACTTCCCTGAAGAAGCTCATCCTAGAGGTTGAGGAGAAGAGCCAGAGCTCCATCCTGGAGTTGCTTCAGGTGAGACTGGCAGGGGAGGGGTTCGTTAACATCACTAACTGAACTCTCTTGCCTTCAGAGCTGAATGTCTTTCTTAGTGAGTAAGTTTAATAGAAGAAACGTTTTCTCTCTGTTGATGATTGTATTACTACTGTCATTATACAATTAAATAATCAAAGATTTACTATTTAAAGGAACTTAATTCAGTACACTATAGGTATCATTCACCTGGTCCAATAATTTATCTAGGATCTGAAGCACATCTAAGACTTTTCTATTTGTCTTATTTATGTTTGTACAGGGTGGGGCAAAAGACTCTGACTGTAAACCTACTTTTGCCCCACCCTGTATTTACCAGCAAACAAGAGGGTAAATATAAATGAGTTAAGCATGCCAACTCAAGAAGGCAGTGGTTGTGGGAAGAGCTATAGAGCAAACCCAAGAACTAGTAAGGAGAAAAAATAATGATTTCACAGTAGCATTATTTACAGTGGTAATGGTATTGGGGACAATCTGGGTATCAGTTGCTGTAAGAGGGAACTGGCAAAAAGTGGACACATGGATTCAAAGTATACATAGTAACAGGAATGGATCTTAAAAGCATATGTCTAAGAAAGAAAAAAAAAGCAAGAAACAAGAACTCTAACTCATTGCATAAATGAAAAATACATAAAGCTAAGCGATACTACTGTGTTTCCCTGAAAATAAGACATCCTCCGAAAATAAGACCTACTTACAGGTTTCCTTCTGAGTGAAATATAAGGCATCCCCCCGAAAATAAGGCCCCCCTAGGCTAAACATGAGAGATTTGGTCCACTGATTCTGAAAGAAATGGAGTCACAAGAAATTCACCAGGAAATTCAGGAATTGGATCGTTATGATGATGTTCCAGAAGATGATGACATGATTGTCATTGAATAAATGAGTAAATTCTTGATACTGTAGGATTCACAGTTTATCTGGTCTGTGTTGACAACTACCGTACTACCATACCATATACAGGTAATAAATTTCCTTTATTTTCATTTAACAATAAATTTGTACCGTATTCTTCTTCATGGAAAAATAAGACATCCCCTGAAAATAAGACCTAGTGCATCTTTGGGAGCAAAAATTAATATAAAACACTGTCTTATTTTCGGGGAAATAGGGTATGTATTTTGCAAGAACACATTAAAAAACTAAGCACAATAGGAGAAACCAAGATGGCTTAAACACCTGAGCTTGCTGCCTTGTACAACTTTAAAACTACAACTAAAAGACAAAACCGACATCATCCAGAACCACAGGAAGGCTGGCTGAGTGGAAATTCTACAACTAGAAGGAAAGAGAAAAGCACACTGAGTCTCAGAGGAGCTGCAGAAGGCAGAGGTACCGATGCACGCCTGTGTGCACATGCGTGGAGATGGCTGGCAACTGAGTACACGGCTGGCTTTTTCAATCCGCAGGGAGACACAAGCTCCTGAATGCTCTGAAATCCAGTTCCAGGCGAGACTCTGGGGACCCAGACTCATACAGGGAGAAACCAGACTCTCAGAGGTGCTTGCAGCGACTACCAAGAGACACTGAAATCCGGGCCCTCTTAGAGCAGGGCTGTGCACTGAGACTCTGCCCCATCCAAGCTGTGTGCAGAAGCTTTTGTATATGAATGGCCTGCTCCTTTGAAATTTAAACTTACCTATCAAACTGCAGCTGAGTCAGAGAGACCCAGAACATCCAAAAGAAAGCCCAAGGCCACACAGCAGCTTGCATTGCTTCACAGCTGGGCCTCATCTGGTCACTTCCAAAACCCAAACAAAGAAGAGGAATCTGCAAATCTCTCCATAGCTCCTGCTGGGTGGCCTCAGGCAGAGGCTAAATTAGCACATTCTTGGAGATCCAAGAGCCATTGTACCCAGGGGTCAGAGTAGGACCATCTAGATTACAGCTCCTCAGATCCATAAGGGACACACTCAGGGGGCAGACCCAGTGAGTACCAAAGCCTCACTAAAACAAGTCTTGCCTCATAAGGGTGTCTCCAGCACAGAAGTTATCCCATCGTAGACACAGTTGATCCTCACAGCCGATTGGCCTGGAGGTCAGTTCCTCCCAGTGATACCAATAACAATCAAGGCTTAACTACAGCATGACTGTGCACACAGCTCACAAAAGGGTGCACCAAGAGTGTCCACCTCAGGTAACTGGGGAGGCTGAGCCACTGGGCCCTATAGGACACCTAGCACACAAAGCCACTCAATCAACTCAGGGAAGCAGCCAAAATGCAGAGCCAAAGAAACAAGTCACAAATGAAAGAAATGGAGGAAAGCAAACTACTGGATATAGAATTCAAAACCTTGGATATGAGGGGTGACAGTTTTCCAAAGTATCAGTACACAAAAACATATTAGTCATTTTACTATTAACAAACTTTGGATTGTTTCCAGTGTTTACTGAAACAAAAAGCAGTTAAGAACATCTTGTTTTGGTGCACTATGTGTACATTTTCTGTCAGTTATGTATATGTATCAATGAGAGCAATCTCTGATCACAGTAGTTGTACCAATTTACACCATTGCTAGCAATGTGTGTAAGATCCAGTTGCTCTATATCCTTACCAATACTTAGAATGACCAGTTCTTTAATTTTAGCCATCCGAAATGATATATGGTGTTATCTCATGCCCTCAATCAGCACCTCTTCCCTCTTTCTGAAAGGTACATGGCAGTTAATGACTAATGAGGTTGAGTACTTTTCAAATGGTAATTAATCATTTCGATGCATTCCCCTTTTTAAAAAACAAAACAAAAGAGCTTTCTTGAGATATAATTCCTCCATTTTAAGTGTACAATTGAGCAATATAATTTTATCAAGTTGTTAAACCCTTACAACAATCCAGCTTTAGAGCATTTCCATAAGATCCGTTTTTGTTTACAGTTAATCTCTGTTCTTACCACTGACTCCCACAACCTACTTTCTGATTCTGTAGATTTTACTTTTTTGAATATATCACACAATTATATTACATCATCTTTGTGTATGTATTCTTTCATCTAATATAATGTTTTTGAGTTTTATTTATGTTGTAGCATATATTAGCATTGCATTTGAATTCCTTTTTAAGTTCCTGAGTAGTATTTCATTGTAGAATACAGCACATTTTGTTTATCTTTTCAGAAATTGATGGGCATTTGGGTTGTTTCCATCTTTTGGCTGTTATGAATAATGCTGCTATGAACATTTGTCTGGCACTCTGTGTGTGAATATATGTTTTCAAAATAGTAGGAGCAGATTTGCTAGTTGTTTTATATATTTAACTTTTTAAGAAGCTGCTAAACTGTTTTCCAAAGTGGCTGAACCATTTTACATTCTTACCACATCCTAGCCAACATTTGTTATTGTCTCTGATTGAAAGAGAACAGATGGAGAAGTTGGCAAAAAGCACGAGAGAGTTAATGTCATAGTGCTAAAAGAGAAAGAATAAAGTTTCAAGAAAGAGATTGATTCACATTGTCAAATGGTACAGAGGGGTCACAGGAGGAAAAAACCTACATTGTGTCAGTTCATTGGCTTTGGCAGCAAGAGATCATATGTGACATAAACAAAAGCAGCTGACAGAAAAATACTGCTCATAAAGTTGAGTATCAGCTCTCAAGAAGGAGGTACAAACTTACATCTTTCTTCCTTCTCTTCTCTTTACAGAACCCAAAAGATCTTTTGACCAGGTATGAACTCCTTCTTTCTTATGGGGGTCTGCATGGAACGGTAAAGGAACAGCTGTAGAAGGGGAACAAGGCCGGGCTGCATAGGTCAATCTGGTCACACCTGGAGCGGCCTGCGGAGAGGGGTGCTGTTCACTTTACAAGGAGGCTAGCAGAGAAGATGTCTAAGCTTTGGAGTTGGAACCTTCATAGGAGTTGGGGGTCTTAACTCCCCTACTTGTCTCCTAAGTTAGAAGAGCAGCCTTCTATACTTTTTTTTAGGAGTGAGAACCAAGATGTAAACTACTCCCTTGAAGTCCTGGAGGTGAAGACTATGTGCCATATACCATTGATGAAGGAAATGCTGAAGCGATTCGAAGGTGAGCAGAATTTCTAGGAGATGGAGCTCCCTATAAGTCTTTAAAATAAGAGAATAAACAGATAGAAGTCTGGAAAGGAAGGAGGAAATAGGATATGAAGCCAACAGGAGAGTCAGGGGGGAAAAATGGTAATTACTTAGGAATGAATGGATATAAGCTTCATTCAGGAAACATTTATTTAGCCCTAGCCAGTTTGGCTCAGTGGATAGAGCATCAGCCTGCAGACCAAAGGGTCCTGGGTTTGATTCCTGTCAAGGACACGTACCTTGGTTGCAGGCTCCTTCCCAGTCCAGGCCCTGGTCAAGGCTCATGCAGAAGGCAACCAGTCAATGTATTTCTCTCACATCAATGCTTACCTCTCTCTCTCTCCCTTTCTCTTTTTCTCTCCCTAAAAACAATGGAAGAATATCCTGGGGCGAGGATTAACAACAATAGAAAACAAAACAAAGAAACATTTAGCACATGCTATGTATTATTATAAGGCACTAGTGATACAGAAAAAAAAAAAAAAAAGACCTCTTCTAAGAATTCATAAGCAAATTGGAGGCAGACACATATCACAGTAATATTGTGGACTCGGGGTTTATCAGTGGTATGAAATATTATAGAAGTACATGGCGGGTGAGGTAGGGAAGTTTTCACAGCAGAGATGACAATTTTGGCATTTGAGGGATGAGGAGGAGCTTGCCATGTGGAAAAAGGGAGTGTATTCTTCAAGCAGAGGCAGCGACATGAACTAAAGATGTGGAAAATGGAGGGTATCCTGTGTGACTAAACCATAAAGATGAATTGTAGGGAAAGGCAGGGACTGAGGCTGAGAAGAGGAGTGTAGGAAAGGCCAAAGATAAACTATGGGATCTCTAGGGAAGTATCAAAGCATGTACATGTTGTAAAAGCCATATAGGCAATTCTCGTGCACATCCCTGGTTAAGAATCATGTTGTGGATATCCCCATCTGGCTAAAATGAAGTAACAGGAACTCTGCCTGAAACTGTTTTTGTTAATTAAAACAAAACAAAACAAAACAAAAAAACAGTACTAGAAACAACAATTTTCAAAATACCAAGCATCAGGCAGTGATCGCTTATAAAGTGAAACAGATGAGGAGAGTCCTCTGATTGTTCCAGCCTATACCCTTGAGAGAGTTTTCCGTCTATCATAGGGAGGTTTAACCGAGATAATGCTAGGTAGACTTGTCTGAGTTGAGCAATGGAACTGAGAGTCTAGGGAGAACAAAAAAAAAGTGAGAGTTTGCAGAGTACTGGAGAGGAGATGGCTACACAGGGAAAGAACCCTGAGGTTTTCAGCAGAGTACTGATCAGAACAAGCTTGTGAAGAACTACCTGAAGTTAAGGAAGAAAGTTTCCAAAATGATTATAAGGAACAGTTCCTGATGCTCATACAGGGTTAGGAACAATACCTGTTTCTACCAGCCAGACTGGAACACTCTTAATTCATGGTTACTGAATAGAGTTTTCAGGAAAGTTTTGCCTCATTAGTGGGGAATAATTTACCCTATACTGAGCAGCGCTTTGGACCCACCTAAAACATGAATGAAGACTCCAAATGATCAAATTATTCCTGAGTAACTGCATGCCAGGACAAGCTCAAAAGATTGATTGGGATTTTTAAAAATGAGTGCATGTTCACAATGTAAATGCACAATGTTTGACATCCAATCAAGGATTACCAGGCATGCAAAGAAGTAGGGAAACATGACTCATAATGAGAATAATTAATAGAAGTCGACCCAGGATTGACCAGGTTATTAGAATAAACATAAGACATTAATACAGTGATTATAAATGTTTGTAAATAGGCATATAGAGACATGGAAAGACATATTAAAAAAAAAACACACAACCCTAGATCAAACTTGGGCCTCATCCCAAATAGGTGGAAGGAGACTTAGGATAATAAGTTCCTTTCTGAGTTATCTGTGGGGGGGCCTGTGGAGATGCCCAGTGAACAACTGGAACCGGTGAAGAGAAGCCTTGTTAACGATGACATTCATAGGTACCTGTACAGAGGACCAGCCAGTCAACAGTCTTGGTCTACTTCTGACTCAATAAGTCAGAATTTGTTAATATTTCTCCAAATTTTATGCTGGTTGTGAAGTCTTACGGCCATGATCTAATGAGCTCCCCATTTTCTAGGACTTAGTCTTTTGCAGCAGAAGGGAAATGAGGATTTCAGGTTGCTAGTGGCCCACCTGAGGGATAGTTGAGAGGCAATGAGGAGTCGCATGCCTGACAGTACACGTTGGGAGGAGAAAGATGGAGCTGAAGCTGGAATGACGGGCGTTTCTGAGGAGGGCTGGTGGTGAGCTCTTGCATTATTTACCTCAGCTCTCTTTTTCTCTGCAGTGGCTGTCAGTGCGGCTGAAGACACAGGTCATCCCCAACTTGTCTTCTCCCAGGAAGGGAAGTATGTGAAAAATGGAGCACCCGCCAATTCTAGGCCATTACTTTCTTCAGCATGGAACTACGTCACTGGATGGAGGAATCCCCAGCAGAGTACACAGTTTGTAGAGAGATTTCAACACTTACCGTGTGTTTTGGGGAAAAACGTTTTCACTTCAGGGAAACATTACTGGGAAGTGGAGAACCGAGATTCCCGGGAGATTGCTGTGGGGGTGTGTCAGGAGGACATCATGGGGATTGTTGATAATGCAGAAATGTCTCCTCACTTGGGCATCTGGGCTATTTGTTGGAGTCCTGCTGGCTATTGGCCCCTCACAGGCTCCCCTGTAAATCCCGCCAAGCTAGAGCCAGCTCTTCACCGGGTGGGCATTTTCCTAGATTATGGGGCTGGGGATATCTCGTTCTACAATGCTGTGGATGGAATGCACCTACACACTTTCTCTTGTTCTTTTGTCTCATGTCTCCGGCCGTTTTTCTGGTTGAGCCCATTAGCCTCTTTAGTCATCCCACCAGTGACTGGTGGGAAGTGATGATGGCTGTTCTTCCCCACCCCAAGAATCCCTGTCTATGTCTCAGGGACACCATTTCTTGGCCCTCTTTAACTTCATAGTGATCCTTCATAGCACATCAGTACTGTCCATTCAGAACTCCAGTTTTGTGTTCTGTTCGTCTCCTTGTGTGTCCCGTGCGTAGACATCCTGTTGCCTTTCTAGCCACTGGCCCCACTTCTCAGCTTCTCTGGCGCTTTCTAATGGAACCGCTTGGTGTCCGCCCTCTGTGGCTTCAGGAGAAGCAGTCCCATGTGAGGTAATTCTGGCCAATGAGACAGGTTGGCAAGTTTTCCAGGGGGGGGGGACTTCCTGGGGAATATTTTTGTAGCTTCTAAAAAGAGGTATTTGGAAAGCCACAGCTCTTTTCTATATTAGCAGCTATCTTGGAACTGAAGAGAGCACAGTAACAGTGGAAAGGAAGAAAAAACATGGTCTTTGCTGGCATCAAACTGTTGGAATTTCCCTAATCCCAAAGTACTTGTTATCTGAGATTATTGCTCCCTTTTTGAATAGGCGATTTTAGTTGCATTTCGGTTACTTGCAGACTGAAGTGTCCCAACTGGTGCTATAGGCACGTAGCATGGACCTCCCACGTTGAGGCTTATCTCATTTTTTGCTGAAACTTGAAAAATGTATGGAATCCACATTCACTTCAATTGCATAATTCCTCTTTCCAGCAAGTGCTGATATCCTTCACTTTCCTGGATCAGAAAACTGACTCTGCCCATGTTACTGCTCTCTTCACCTGACCAGGTCTCAGCCGCCAAGTGTTCATTATTGTGTTTGTTATCATAGATTGTACATACAAGTTTATTGACATAGTGAAAGTGTTGAAAAACATTTAAGTATTTATACTGTGCTAGCCTCTTCACATAATGGTTTCTTATGACTCTCTAACAGCTTGGTGAGATGGAGATTAAAATCCTATTTTTACAAGTGCGAAAACAAACCTTTAGAGTAATTCACTCATTATTGCTTAGCTGGCAAATGGGAGTGTTGGGATTCAATTTAGATCTGTTTGAGATGAAAGTCACATTATTTTTTTTCCTACTCTGCATTTATTTGTAAGTATTTATAGAATGCAGATTGTGGGTCAGCATAAATTTGTTTCTTATTTTCTTACATTTTATCCTATATATGTGTTTTTCTCTTTACCTTTATACTCTCAATTGTAAGCACTCAAGAGTATTGTGGAAGTTACTGGATAGTTATTTTAAAAATAACGATTATTGCTCTCATTATAAAAGTTGTGCACTTCTTGTAGAAAATTTGGAATGTACAAAGTGTGTAAAGAAAATTAAAGCCATCAGTGGTCCCACCATTACTAACATGTTGATGTGTTTTCTCCCAGATTTTCAATATTTTCTGGAGTGATTTAACAAGGCTTCTTTTGAAACTTCTAGCACCCTTCCTAACCCTTCCCCTGCCTGTGTCCCAGTCCATTCCAGCTTATCTTCCTATTCAGCCAGGCCAGTGTGATTTCATCTAATGATTTCTGCTCAGTTCTCCTTCACTCTCCAAGTTACTGGAGGCCGTGAGTTGAATGTGTCCTCCAAAAAGATATGTTGAAGTCCTACCTGTGAGCATGACCTTATTGGAAATTAAATTGAGGACATTAGAGTGGGACTAACCCAACGTGACTGGTATTCTTATAATTAGAGGGAAATTTGTAAACACACACACACACACACACACACAGACATGAAATGCCATGTGAAGGCTTGGAATATAGCCATAGGAGAGATTGGAATTACGCTATCACAAGCCAAGGAAAGCCTGGGGCTGCTAGAAGCTGGGAAAGAAAGGAAGAATCCTCCCCTAGAAGCTGCCAACACCTGTGGACTCCTGGCCTCCAGCACTGAGACCATAGATTCCTGTGGGGTAAGCCAGATTCCTGTGGTGCTTTTTCATGGCAGCCCCAGGAAAGTAACAGGTTCCATCAGGACTTCTAGCACCTGCCTTGTTCATTTCCAGTCTGGGAATTTTATCAGAACCTTTGCTCGTCTCCTTGTTCTGGGCTGTTGAACTAGGTTGATTGGCTCTGCTCCAAAGTCTCATCTGACTTAAAGGGGGCTCTTTGAGCTGCTTGGTAAACAAACTTCAATTTTTCATCCCTTGACTTCCTTTTATATTTCTGGCAGCAGTGATTCCAAGCTTTTTCTTCTTTTCTCAGGCTTTCATATCACTGTAGCGGGGATAAAACTTTACTTTTACCTATCTTAGGTTTCCAGATGTAATAGCTTTCAATTTAACTTGGAGTTTTCTTTGAGGCTTTACTGTTAAATGTATCAACTGCCTCATTAGGAGGGGCATTTATTATGTGGCCTTGAGAAAGCTTATTTCACCAGACACTAGCTTTGGGAGCAGAAATTAACACTTCCCCCAAAACAGCTGGACAATGACTTTTTTTTTTTTTTAATCCTCACTGGAGGATATTCTTTTCCATTGATTTTTAGAGAGAGTGAAAGGGAGGGAGATGGAGGGGGGGAGAGAAACATCAGTGAGAGAAAGATACATGGACTGGTTCTGGTTGCCTCCCCAATGGGGCACCCTCAGCTGGGGAGGGAGAGTAGACTCTCACTTGAGGTACATGCCGTTGATAGGGAATCTAAGTCTTCAGTGTGTAAGTTGATGCTCTGACCGCTGAGCAATTTGGCCAGGGCTGACAATGACCATCCTACACGGTCTCCACTTGATCTTGACCATCTCAGATTTCAGCCTAGGCTTGTGCTGCACAGCCCCCAAAGTTGGTGATACATGCCTTGTTTCTGTAAACTACTCATGCTGTGTGATCCTGAATAGGGCTCTGTTAACGTCTCCCCCCCCCCCCGCCCCCCGCCCCGCCCTGGAGACTCGGCTTTTGCTATGGAAAACACTCTGGGCACAGTTTTCAATGATTTCTAGTCCTCTTCTCACCCGCGGCCCCCCCTCCCCCCACTCCCGAGCCATGAGGGGGATCTCTTTCACCTCTCTGAGAATTTGGTGGGATTCCTGGAGGTAAAACTAATGATATATGCGCCCCTTTTCCAAAACTGCAGCCAAGTTTCTCACTCAGGCCGGTGTACTCGGCCTTGCCAAGCCTGCCAGCTAAGCTCATGGCTCTGGCGGGTTTGCTTCAGGTAAGTGATCTGAGCTTCAACTCTGGATCTGTCTGCCCAGATTTTGGGGTGGCAATTTGCCAGGCAGCCTCAGTTCTCTGCTGGGTCCGAGAAAAGCCATTGCTTTTCAGCTCTCTCTCTCTCTCTCTCTCTCTCTCTCTCTCTCTCTCTCTCTCTCTCCTCTCTCTCTCTCTCCCTCTCCCTCTCCTTCTCTTTAAGGATATGAGTTATAACTTCCAAACTTTTTACATATTGGATCTGAAACTGGAAGTCCTCTATCATAATATTAAAAAATGTTTCTTGTAGACCTCTATAATGGTTAATTTTGACTGGGCTAATGGATAACCAGATGGTTGTAAAACATTATTTCTAGGTGTGTCTGTGAGGGTGTTTCCAGAACGAATGAACATGTGAATCAATAGACTAATTAAAGAGATTGCTCTCACCAATGTGGGTAAATATCATCTAGTCATCTGAGAGCCTGAATAGAACAAAAAGGGAGAGGGAGGACAAATTCGTTCTCTGCCTCTGCTGGGACATCCATCTTCTGCCATTGGACATGGTGCTCCTGGTTCTTAACCTTCAGATGTGGACTGACATGTACCCCATTGGTCTCTTGATTCTTTGGCCTTTGGATCCCACTGGAACTTGCACCATTAGTCCCAATGGTTCTCAGGACTTTGGACTCTAACTGAATTATACCACCATCTTTACTGGTTCTCTAGCTTGCAGACAGAGGACTGTGGAATGTAGTCTTCATGATCATGTGAGTCAATGGCCAATAATCCATCCTATTGCTTTTGTTCCCCTTATCAATACAATCTCATATAGTTGGGTCTTACTTTTTAAAAAAAAAAAAAAATCCAGTCTGTCAATTTTTAACTATTCTTAAATCATTCACCTTTAAATTTATTGTATAGTGTGTTAAAATATACTATCTTGGGGTGGGGGCAGCTGGGGAGTAGTCAATGGGGGAAAATGAGTTTTATGTAGTACTTTAAACAATAAAGAATTTTTAAATAAAAAAATTGTATGGATTTAAAAAAAATATGAGCTATCTTTCTAGCAAAGGCAAGTGAATCTTTGATTGTATATCATTACACTTAACGGCACAACTAGTCTAGGATTCTGTGAGCTGCCCTTGGACACTCCCGAAAAAGTATTATTATTATTATTATTAAAAATATATACCATCTTGCTAGTTGTTCTCTATTAGTTTCACTTCTTCTATGTTTCTTTTTCCTTTTTCTGCCTTCTCTAATTTTGCTGAGCATTTTTGAAAAATCATTTTATCTCCTTATATACTTACTAAACTTCTTTTCGTCATTGCCATAGGGTTTACAATTTGAACTATGAATCTACCTTCAAATAATGTCACTTCATGTAAGGTGAAAGACTGTAACAATAATCAATATGACCTTGATTCCCAGTACTTGTTTGATTGTTACACATTTCAATTCTTCATATGCAATAAATATCAACAAATGGTTACGATTACTACTTTAAACACTTACTAGCTTGAAACATCTTCTGGTATGTTGAAAGTATGAGGGGGTGAAATGACAATGTGGAAAAAAAGACACAATGAAGAAACCCAGGTAACTGAGGACTTATAAGATACTTTGGAAAGATATTTCATAGAATACCCATGCTGATGAATTAGAATCTATAGACTAGATCCGTAGGCATCCAAGAGAAACTCACAGGAAAGATTGAGGAAATCACTGCTCCTCTGGAGTCTGGATGCTTAGTACAGCCTTTTTTCTTATTGACTTGGTTGCTAAGAATGTAGGAGATAGGTAATTCTGAAGTGAAAAAGATTTTCAGAGTTAAAGGGATTAGGGCCCTCTGAATAAAATTGAAAGCACACTTATCTGCTCTTCCTCACAGTTTTGTCATCATTATTATATGGTGCAGACCTACAGAATGTTTCTTGATGGATCATCCTGGCTTTGTTTTTTCATTTAGCATGACACACACACTTGCAGGTCTTGCATCTTCATCCATTGTAAAAATCTCTGTCTTAATTGAACTGTCTAATTTATTTATATTTAATGATATAATTGGTATAGTTGAGTTAAAATCTACCAACTTTTTAAACTTTTTGCAAGATTGGTTCACTATCTGCCAGTTAACATGATATGCAACATAAACAAAATGAAGGATAAAAATCACATGATCATATCAATAGCTGCATAAAAGTCATTTGACAAAATCCAGCAGTTATTTATGATAAAAACTCTCAGCAAAGTGGGAATAGAGAGAACATACCTCAATGTAATAAAGGCTATATATGACAGACCCCATAGCTGACATCATATTCAACCAGGGTAAACTAAAAACGTTTGTTTCCCTTAAGATCAGGAACAAGGCAAGAATATCAATTTCACCAACCTTATTCAACATAGTCCTGGAAGTTCTAGTCATAGCAGCCAAGCAAAAAGAAAAGCATCTACATTGGAAAGAAGTAAAACTGTCATTATTTGCAGATGACATGATATTGTTTATAGAAAACCCTAAAGTTTCCACCAAAACACTACTAGAACTGACAAATGAATTCAGTAATTTAACAAGATGCAAAGTGAATATTTAGAAATCAGTTGCTTTTAAAAAAATATATATTTATTGATTTTTTACAGAGAGGAAGGGATAGGAATAGAGAGTTAGAAACATCAATGAGAGAGAATCATCAATCAGCTGCCTCTTGCACAACCCCTACTTAGGGATGTGCCCACAACCAAGGTACATGCCCTTGATTGGAATTGAACCCGGGACCTTTCAGTCCGCAGGCTGACGCTCTATCCACTGAGCCAAACAGGTTTCACCTTTTTTTTTTTTTTTTTTTAATACACCAATAATGAACTATCAGGAAGGGAAACTAAGAAAACAATTCAATTTACAATTGCACCAAGAAAGGTAAAATACCTAGAAATAAATTAAACCAGGGAGGTAAAGGACTAATACTCAGAAAACTATAAAACACTGAAGAAAAAATTGAAAAAAACAACAAATAATTGGAAGCACATTTCATGCTCATGAAAAGGAGGAATTAACATCATTAAAATGTCCATACTACACAAATCCATAGATTTGACACAATTTCTTTAAAAATAATGGTGTTTTTCATTGAATTATTTTCATAGATCAAATAATTCAAAAACGTATATAGAGCCACAAAAGACTGAATAGCCAAGCAATCTTGAGAAAAAAGAACAAAGTTGAGGTATCACACTATTTGCTATCAAACTATACTACAAAGCCATAGTAATCAAAATAGCATGATACAAAAATAAAAACAAACATATGGATTAATGGAACACAATACAGAACCCAAAGTCTTGTAGCTGAGCCTTGATTGCTGTTGATGTCACTGGGAGGAATTGACATCCAGGCCAATTGGCTGTGGTGACCAGCTGTGACTACAGTGGGAGAGCTACTGTGTGGGAGACACCTTATGGAGAGGACTTTGGTGCTCAATGAGTCTGACCCTTAGGTGTGTCACTTTTGGATGTGTAGAGTTGTAATCTGGTATTGCCTGACACCGACTACTGGGTATACTGGCTCTTGGGTTTCCAGGGAGGTGTAAAGTAAGCCACACTGCCTGGAGCTACAGAGAGATCTGCAGATTCCTCCTCTTTGTGTCAGGTTTGGCAGTGTCCAGATGAGGCCCCAGCTGTGAAGCAAGGCAGGCTGGTGCCTGGTCATGGGCCTTTTATTGTTAGGTTTATGGCTTCCTGACCCAGCTGCAGCTTGTTTGACAGGTTTTAGCCCAAGGAGAGGTCATTCATATGAAAAATCTGCTGCACTCAGCTGGTTGGGGTTATAAATTGGATGGGGCGGGGTCTCAGGGAATCACCAGGGTGGAGTAAACAGAAATGGCTGCCCGTCAGCCCTGCAACCAGGGAGGTCCAAGCGTAGGAACAATGACAGTTGTGAGCACCTCTGTCTGGAAGAAAGCCACCCCTGAGTTCCTGCCCGGATGCCAGGTAGTTCAGTTTCTCCTTATATGGGTCGAGATCATCCAGAGCTTTGCCCTGTGTGCTGGATTTCAGAGGAAGTGAGAGCTTATAAATTCAGTTGGTGTGCTGGCCTTTTAAGAGAAGCAGTTGTGTATCTAGCAGCCTCTGTGCCACTTGAGCCCCAATCCGCACTGGTTTTTATAGCCTGTCGTTCTTACTGCCTATGGGGACTTCTTTTCCCAGCTCTGGGACCCTGGGCTGGGGGTCTGGTGTGGGGCTGTGACCCCTTCCTCCTCCTGTGGCCTCTGCAGAGACTATCTCCCTCCTGGTTAAAAAGCAGCACAAGTGAGTGCCTGACTAGCCCGTTCCTTGCCTCCACACCTTCTATCAATCTCAGTGTGCTGCCTTCTTTACTTCTCTAATTGTAGACTTCCATTAAGCTGGCTTTCTGGTGGTTCTGGATGATGATTGTTCTGTATTTTAGTTGTAATTTTGATGTGGTTGTGGGAGGGAGCATGTATAGGCACTTGGCTATGGTTCTCCTCCTATTCTTAATTTTTTGAGGAATTGCCATGCCAGACTGTTTTCCATAATGGCTATACCAGTCTACATTCCCACCAGCAGTCAATAAGGGTTTGCTTTTCTCCACAACATCTCCAAACCTTGTTATTACTTGTCTTGATGATAATAGCCATTTTAACAGGTGTGAAGTGATATCTCATTGTAGTTTTGATTTGTATTTTCCTAATAGTTAATGAAGTTGAACGTCTTTTCATCTATCTGTTGCTCATTTGTATGTCTTCTTAGGAGAGTTGTCTGTTCAGGTCCTCTGCCCATATTTTTTGTTTTGTTAATCCTCACCTGAGGATATTTTTCCCATTGATTTTTTTTAAGAGAGAATGGAAGGGAAGGTGAGAGAGAAACATTGATATGAAAGAGACACATCAATTGGTTGCCTCCCGCACCTGCCCTGAGTAGGGCCAGGGACTGAACCTGTAACTGAGATATGTACCCCTTGACCAGAATCTAACCTGAGACCCTTCAGTCCATAGGCCAACACTCCAACCACTGAACCAAACCAGTTAGGGCTGCCCGTTTTTAAACTGGATTATCTCTTTGTTTGGTGTTGAGTTACATGAGTTCTTTATACTGTATTTTGGATATTAACCCCTTATCAGAGCCATTGTTTGCAAATATCTACTCCCTTTCTGTTGGCTGCCCTTTTATTTTTTGTTGGTTTCTTTTGCTATGTAGAAGCTTTTATGTTTTATATAGTCGCATTTACTTCTGCCTTTCCTTCCCTTTCTGTTGGGGTCAAGTTCATAAAATGCTCTCCAGGACCAAGGTCCATATTTAATACTATGTTTTCTTCTGTTATTTATTATTTTAGATTTTATATAAGGTCTTTGATCCATTTTGAATTACATTTTCTACATCATGACAAATTGTAATCTAGTTTGAGTAGGACAAACAGCTAGGGTGGGATATATTACCCTGTTTCCCCGAAAATAAGACAGTGTCTTATATTAATTTTTTCTCCCAAAGTTGCACTAGGTCTTATTTTCAGGGGATGTCTTATCTTTCCATACGCTAGGTCTTATTTTTGGAGGATGTCTTATTTTGGGGGAAACATGGTAGTAGTAAGTGCCTGCCTCCATTCTTTGACTTCTTTTTTATGGATATGGCACATGGGAAAACCCTCAGAAGAGCATTTGAGACCAGATCTTCCTCATGCTGTATTCTCAAAAGGTTTGGATGAAAAGAGGCTAGAGAAATGTGGATTTCAAGATAGAAAATAAGCCAGAAGACACTAGGGATTGTTTCTCTACACAGTTAATTGGCCCTGGGAGATAATACACTCATGTTATCTTTAAAGACACGCTCTTCAAAATATCGGATTCCCCTGATCCCTGCAAACCAACCCCAAACAAAGTCCTTTGGGAACGCTTATCTCATTGCACACAGCACAGCCTAATTGGCATTTTAAGAAATGGTTTCCAGCAGAGAATCGGGATGTCCTCTGGGTTGGCATCCCTGATGACATATATGTAATGCCCTTAATTTGCCCCAGCTGACATCTTAGGTTCTCAGGGGTAGGCTTACAAATGCTTTATTTCTCACAGGTGATGCTCTACTTCCTTCATGATTGCTCATGTCGGGCCAATGTGTCCTCATTATAATCCCTATCATTGCTGCCAAGGAAACATTTAGGAAAAGGTTACTGTAAGAACACCAGTGCTAGAGCCAAATTCATATTTTACTAAGTAGGGAAGGAGCTAAGAAAATAGTGCCTTAAGTGATCCAAAATAGCAGAAATCCGCTCTTTTCCGGCTGGAACCATGGAGGGTGCAGAAGAGAAGAAGAAGAAGATTCCTGCTGTGCCAGAAACCCTCAAGAAAAAGTGAAGGAATTTCGCAGAGCTGAAGATCAAGCGCATGAGAAAGAAGTTTGTCCAGAAGATGCTTGGAAAGGCAAGAAGGAAGCTCGTCTATGAGAAAGCGAAGCACTATCACAAGGAATACAGGCAGATGTACAGGACGGAGATTCGGATGGCTAGGATGGCAAGAAAAGTTGGCAACTTCTACGTTCCTGCCGAACCCAAGTTGGCATTTGTCATCAGGATCAGAGGTATCAATGGTGTGAGCCCAAAGGTTCAAAAGGTGCGGCAGCTTCTTCGTCTTCGCCAGATCTTCAATGGCACCTTCGTTAAGCTCAACAAGGCCTCCATGAACATGCTGAGGATTGTGGAACCTTACATTGCTTGGGGGGTACCCAAATCTGAAGTCGGTGAATGAATTGATCTACAAGCATGATTATGGCAAAATCAACAAAAAAAGAATTGCCCTGACAGATAACGCATTGATTGCTCCATCTCTTGGTAAATATGGCATCATCTGCATGGAAGATCTGATCCATGAGATCTACACTGTTGGAAAGCACTTCAAAGAAGTGAACAACTTCCTGTGGCCCTTCAAGCTATCTTCTCCTTGGGGTGGGATGAAGAAGAAGACCACCCATTTTGCAGAAGGTGGAGATGCTGGCAACAGGGAAGACCAGACGAACAGGCTTATTAGAAGGATGAACTAAGGTATCTACCATGGCTATTTTTGTAATCTGGTCAGTTAATAAACTGCGTTCTTCAAAATTGAAAAAACAACAACAACAACAAAACACACACACACACACACACACACACACACACACAAAAACCACACACACAAAAAAACCAAAAAACAAAATAGCAGAAATCCCAAAACAGATGTTCTTTCAACTCTGAACTCATTGATGATTAAGCTGGTAGAAATTTAACCTTTTAATCAGGTAGTGATAATGGAAATTCTTGTTCTCTTTTAAAAATCTTTTTAAATAGATCTCAGAGAGGAAAAGAAATACATTAGTGATGCCGAAACCGGTTTGGCTCAGTGGATAGAATGTTGGTCTGCGACCTGAAGGGTCCTGGGTTTGATTCCGGTCAAGGGCATGTACATTGGTTGCCGGCACATCTCCAGTAGGGGTGTGCAAGAGGCAGCTGGTCGATGTTTCTCTCTCATCGATGTTTCTAGCTCTCTATCCCTCTCCCTTCCTCTCTGTAAAAAATCAATAAAATATATATTTTTTAAAAAATACATTAGTGATGAGAGGGAACCGGCGTTGGCTGCCTCTTGCACGCCCCTACTGGGGATGGAGCCTGCAAACCTGGCATGTGAACTGACCAGGAATTGAACTGTGATCTCCTGGTTCATAGGTCAACACTTAACCACTGAGCCACACCGGCTAGGCGATTAATGAAATTTCTTATTGGCCTAAGCTCTCATTGCTATTTTGGGATGGAGCTCATATATTGTATATGTTTAGAGGCAGAGAAACTATATGCATGATTCAAAGAACCAAATTATAGAGGTTAAAGAAGTTCAGTTACTAAACTGTTCTGATATATGCTGATGGAGTTCAAAATCTGAGCACAGATTGCAAGAACTTTACAGAGTTACATGTATTGTATACTTGTACTCCTAGTGATGCTCTGTCACTAGGATAATTAGTGCAAACGATGATGACTGTGTAAGGACAATATCTTCTATGCCATTCTACCAGTAAAATGGCGGTTTCCAGGGTCAGATAAGGAAGAGTGATGAGCACTTACTGAACAGTAGCCAACATGTGAGTCAGTGTGAGCCTATCCTGTCCTTTCCATTTCACGTACATGCTTGTTCTGCCTATAAGTCTCTGGGAGAAAATTTCAGGTGAGGTCCTGTTGGGGGTTGAGGTACCCAGGAACTAGATTAGAAACTAGGGCATCCTTGGCATTGTCAGCTTATTTCCCCATCCCTTAAGCCAGAGGGTGATATTTGGTCAGTCCATGAGGAAAGCTTTCTGAGAAGACAGAGGAAAAAAGTCACTTGAGAGCCACAAAACAGAATGGGAAATTATTAGAACAGTTGCTTAAGGGAGGAAGAGAGACATGAATCAGATGATGAAGAAATTTACCCTATGGAGATTTACAGAGAAAGATGGAAACTAATAAAGAAAGAGATCGGTAAGTATATGGGTACCTAATTAAGTGGGTTTTAGGGAAAGTTGGGCTGTTAGTCCACGAGAAGCTGAGTTTGAAATAGCAGTGTGAAGTGAAAGCCAAAAACATGAAATACTAGTCTTCATTACTGAGGGGACAGGTGGTAAGTGTGAAGTTTTTCTTTAAAAATTATTTTATTAATTTCAGAGAGGAAGGAAGAGGGGGAAAGAGAAACATTAATGATGAGAGAGGATCCATTGGCTGCCTCCTGCACACCCCATACTAGGAATCAAGCCTGAAACCAGGACATGGGCCCTAACAGAGAATCCAACTGTGACTTTCTCAACCACTAAGCAACACTGGCTGGGCTGTGAATTCTTTATTAATGGTCAAATTATATTTTGAAGAATACATTTAGTACTGAATTCTTTACGTCAGAAAGTGAGTAGGCAATCTGAAATGCTTAACGATCTATAATGATGATTAGGAGGAAAACCACAAAGAGTTGGATAAGGTAGATATTTTGGGAATTAATTTAGATTATTATTATTATTTTTATGTTGGGCTTCATCATGGAGAGTAAGCTCTCATTCTGATCTATTCATGTGAGAATTAAGAGATGATTAGAAAATTTGAGTAAAAATTTGAGGCACTCATATTATAATCCCAGTCTTATCAGCCTGGCCTATATTTTGAAGGCTTATAGGTCTAGAAGTATTTGTGGCTTTGTTATGTGTGAAATTGGCACTCATATGCATCTCTTTAAACCATATTTAATCTTGAAACAATGACAATACCAAATTATCCTTCTACCTAACATGATACAACTATCCCATATACAACCAGCAACATGTTAACTTTATTCCAAAAAGAGGAATGAAACACACCAACCCTTTCCCTGTAAGAAGATATAATTTTTTTTTTTGTCTTTTGGTGAAATCCATCCTACTATCTATTTCATACTCCCCCTTTTATATCCTGTGACTAAATAATGGGTTATGACATTAACCACATTTAAAAAATTAAATTTATTGGGGTAACCTTGGTTAATAAGATTATGTAGGTTTCAAATGTACATTTCTGTAATACATGATCTGAATATTGCATTGGGTGCCCAATACCCAAAGTTAAATCATCTTCTGTCACCCTTTACCCTTTACTATCTCCAAACGCCCTCCCCCTGGTAATCACCATACTATTGTCTGTGTCTATTGAGGTGTTTTGTTTTTTTCTTATTTGTTCATTTGTAGCTTTCAGTATTATATCCTATATATGAGTGAAATCATATAGTTCTTAACTTTTTCTGTCTGATTTATTTTGCTTAGCATGATATTCTCAAGGTCCACCATGCTGCCACAAATGACAATATTTCATCTTTTCTGTAGCTAAATAGTATGCTATTGTGTATATGTGTGTATATACTACACATTCTTTTTCCAATCACCTATCATAAGACACTTTTGTTGTTTCTGTGTCTTGGCCACCATGAATAATGCCGCAATGAACATAGGAGTGCATAGATTTTTGCAAATACTTGTTTTCAATTTTTTTTTTTCAGGTAGATAACCAGAAGAGGGTTTGCTGGGTCACATGGTAATTCTATTATTAATTTTTTTTTAAGGAACTTCCATATTGTTATCCATAGTGGCTGTTCCAGTTTACATTCCCATAGCAGTAAATGCGTGTTCCCTTTTCTCCACAGCCTCTCCAACACTTATTACTTTTTTTTTTTTTTTTTACAGAAAATAGTTATCCCAACAGGTGTGAAGTGTATCTCATTGTAGCTTTGATTTGCATTTCCCTAATAGCTAGTGAAGTTGAGCATCTTTTCATCCATTTTTTGATCATTTGTATGCCTTTTCGAAATAAGTATCTATTCAGGTTCTTTGTCAATTTTTTTAAAACTGGATTGTCTCTTTGTTTGGTGTTGATTTGTATGAGTTCTTTTTGCTACATTTTGAACATTAATCCCTCATCAGAGCTGTTGTTTGCATATAACTGGGAATAGATGGAGATAGTATTATAAGAACCCCCTACTTATTTAGTTACCTCTCTTATATTACACAATATGTAATACTCTGTATAGACACTGAGAAAATACGTGAATGTACAGACTCCCTAGTCATCCATCAAGTGCAGTAGAGTAAGCCCATCTTCATTTCTGTTTTTTTTTTATTCACAAATTACACTGAGATCTCTGGTGTCGGGGGATACAACTTCTTTGAAGAACAAAGTGTAAGTCTTTAGGAAAGTCAGGCTCCACTTACAGTTCCATCTCTCAACTCAGCCTTTAAAACAATGGGTTTTTTTGATTGAATAATTCCTGAAAAATCTAGTTCCAAGGGAATCTGCAAATGTTAAACAGAATATGAGGACCAGTTAATGAAGCACTGTCAACACCAAAAGCAAAGCAGATAAGATACTTTGAGGACAATAAATGCTTTACAATACATAGAAATTACTTTTAGCATAATATATCTTTGTTTCTTTATACTTATTCAGTGGTCAGTGAAAGCATTCATCGGTATATTCATTCAAGAAAATATCAATTACAGCATCTATTCTGTATCAGGCCAGAGACAAAATCATATTGGTTTGTGCTTATTTTTGGCTTGAATTTTAAGCAAATGAATGAATTCTTGAAATTTAAACCAGATTCTTAGGCCTTATGAAAAACTATTTAGAAAAGCCATACATAATTCATTTTGTGCATATTGGAGCTTACAAGGTAACCTGAGTACACATTACACATTTTAATTATTTGAACGATCCATCAATTCTAAAGAGCCAGTCACTTCTCCCAGTAGAAGCCTTCTAGTTTCATGATGGGAAAAAGTATTTGTCAAGCATTGTGACTATTTTCTAACATCTCCTGGTTCCCAGTGTAAATAGTGAACTTCTGAATAGCGTTTTGATCTAAATATTGTTTTAGTTCTATTCCCACCCAGTCACTCCCTCAGTGTTGGGGAGCCATCAACACAGTAACCTTTAGATCTCAGTTCACTGAAGGGCAAGAAAGTTGTCATGGAGGGTGAAAAGCACAAGCCAGAGATGACTGGGAGCTTTCAGGGAGTGTCTGCCAGAGGCCCACTTCCTCTCAGGGCTAAGACCCTCTTTGTATGTACTTGCAGGACTGCTACACAGCTGCCTATAGCCACAAATAGGATGGAAACCATCTCTATTCCTCTTCTCTGAGAAATCCTACTTAAGGAAAGGGTCTGCATAATAAATATACAAGTCCTAGAAATAAGCCTTATTAGAGGGCCTTGCTTGCTATGACTCAAAGACAACGATTTTGTTCTTCCGAGGAGAGATTCCAAATCTTCTATTAATGTAAAACCTTCCTATTTTATAATTTCAAGTAGCATGTATATACTTCCCCTGTACACAGACCAACACACATAGAAAATGTACATTACAAATGCTATTTGTTAAAATTTCCAAATTAAATCATTTAAAATGTGGATTCATGATCTCCAAATCAACTGCAAAATACTCTTTAAGCAAATTCCTGAATGAACACAAGGCACCATTGGGAATTTATGAAAGGAATAAAATGAGGTGCTAGACTTGAAGATATTCTTAGATACAAAGAAAACGTAGAGTACCAAACTTGATGGCTTAGTTATAAAGTTTTCAGTTTGGTAGGATAGTGATGATACCAGCCTGCAGTAGCAATAACATGACAGAGAAAAAATGGGCTCTGGACTAGATGGGAAGCCGCCTGGAAGGGCTTTGGGAGTGAACTAGGACTTGAAAGATGAGAGCAGAATGAGGGAGAGAGTGAGAGAAACACCATAGGGTTCATATTAGGATGTAAAAAACCTAACTTGATTGCAGCCTGGCTCCCAGAAGCAGGTTTCAAGTAGCCAGGGTGGTCAGGACTGTAGGAGTTCTTACGTCAGGCAGAAATGTTTTAAACAACCTTGGCTGCACATAAGAACCAAAGGGGGTGCTTTTAAGGCCACACAGGATGGATTATTTTAGAATCTGAGATGACCCAGGCATAGGATTTTTAAAAAGACCCCTGCTGATTTCGTTGCATAACCAGGGGTTGAGAACCCTATCACAAGAGCTTCTGCAAGTTCTGGTGGGAAAGAGCAGTGTTCAAAAGTCATGACCCAGTTACCATTGTACGTCAGGACTGTGCACAGCACTTCCCCTTCCTTCCAGTGGACTTGAAACCAAATTTAAGCTTTTCTCAAAGGACTCTACATCATCGTGTCACACTAACCACATTGACTCTAGATGGCCTTTGTAGTTGGATAGTTATAAAAACACAGGCTTAGCACTCCAGACTACCAGGATTTTCGAGGTTACATGTAACTCCAGATAGATTCTCTGGCCAACAGAACAAAGTATTAAACAACGAATGAGCACACACATGCAGACATACTTCAGTTTAAGAAAAACGCTCAGTCAAGCATTATTCACACAGAGTGGTAACGTGTTAAGTTTCTGACCTGTGTTTCTTTGCAAGGTTTGAAGGAGAAGTTCTGCAGAACTCTGACGAGAGCAATTTTTATGTTCAAGAGAGCGAACCTCATGCCAATGCAGTTTCGGGGTCCAGTTCCAAAGGGTGTGTATATGTAGGGATTTATGTTGTTCTTGTTCTCCTTACTGAACCTGTTCATATAACAGTAGATGCAATCACTTAGTGAAACACGAACACCACGAACGCTACATGCTTGGAGTTCTTAGGCTCCTCTACGAGTAGGATACAGAATACTTCTTTGGGCTAGTCAGTGAAATCCTGCTATAGTTGTTTTGCTGTAAGAATGGTAAGCTACAGATCCTTTCCATTCCCTATATCCCCTATGATCTAACAGTATCATTGAAGAGATGACATGAATGCTGTTTAAAGGAAAATTTATCTTTAAACACTAAATTACATTCAGGGTTTTGAGATGCTCACACTCTGAAAGGCAAGTATGAAATGAAACTCTTTGAAGAAAAAGTAGGTCCCTGCCTCCATCAAACTCATGTTGGTCACATGCTCATGGAGGAAGGAAGTAGGAATTGTTATCTCTCATTAGTTAAATTGTTATTTTTTTCTTCCCTTTTCTTCCCCCGACCCCTTTCCTCTCCTCCCTTCCTCTCACCTCTTCTGTCCCTCTCCCATTGAATAGCTTAAATCATATGACTCATATATGATGCTCCTTTACTCTAGTATCTGTGATTTCCTTGCCTATCTGTTCCACTAGGCTATAAATTCCTTGAAGGTTAGACTTATGTTTTATACAAATTTGATTCCTCAATATTTGATTCCATTAAGGGGAAATGTGGATTTGGGAAAGTGATCGTGGCATTGTGGTTATGTATTTTTAAAAGGTTCTTATATTTTGGACAACATTGGAATATTTAGAGATGGTGTGCCTTAAAATAATATGGGAATTAGGAGGATGGTAATAATGGTATGTGAATGGGGCAGTAGACTTAGTTTGATGGCTGTAAACATGTAATTGGGCACACATAGATGAATTAAAAGCATTCCTTAGACTAGTATCTATAGAAAATGATTTTGTATGTGTCATATATTTGTGTAAATGTCAAATTCTCCATAATAGGCATTTTTTAACGTTTGGATTTCTCACTGCCTTACCCACTTCCTGAGATGGTAAGCAGTTACTCTCTGTGGATGACTTAATGATCATAAGAGCAGTACAATCAGTGGTCTCTGGTTTCATGTTCATGAAGCTATGAGGTGTGGGGGCAGGGGAAGGGAAAACTGTTGAGCTTGGAAGAAACACAGAGGCCCCTTGGTCCAGAAAACAGAGGATTTGGTCACATCTAACTTGTTTCTTTCTTTCTTTCTTTCTTTCTTTCTTTCTTTCTTTCTTTCTTTCTTTCTTTCTTTCTCTTTCTCTTTTTTTTAAAAAAAAATATATTTTATCGATTTTTTTTACAAAGAGAAAGGGAGAGGGATAGAGAGTTAGAAACATTGATGTGGGAGAAACATCGATCAGCTGCCTCCTGCACACCTCCCACTGGGGATGTGTCTGCAAACAAGGTACATGGACTGGAATCAAACCCAGGACCTTTCCGTCTGCAGGCTGACGCTCCATCCACTGAGCCAAACTAGTTAGGGCTAACTTCTTCTTTCAACAAATACTATGTGTAGGCAATGAGCTAGAACTAAGAACACTATGGCAAATGAGCGAAGGCCCCTGCCATTAGGGATCTTAGAGTACGGCTGATGAAAGCCTAGATTTCAGCTAATGCCTTCAATAGTTAATTCCAGTTTTGCTCATCGATACAATAAATGGGAAACATCAGCTCTCTCTAGAATTCAAGCTATGCCCAAAGCTAGACCTTCTTGGCTCTGAATTTCCAGAAGAACATGCTGAAGACCATCTTAGGGGGAGGGTCTCAGGTGTCTGGAGAGCAGGTGACTTTTCTTTGGAAGTCACCAAATACTGAGAGTAGGAGGAAGCTGACACGGGACTGTAGCCAAAGACAGACCAGTGACTTGTGTTCACCTCTGTCCTCAAGGGGCTGCTTAAATCACCAGCAATGAGGACCTCTCAGGTTCTCATAATGCACTAAAGCACTCTCCCAATAATGATAAAGGTGTGGCCACCAATGTGGGAAAAAAAACAAAACAAAAAACCACAACAAAACAGAATGTGGGAACGTTGGTGTAAATTCAGAGAGCTAATGAGAACAGCACAGAAAATTTTAAAGAAGTAAAAAAAAAAAAAAGCCTGCATTCCTAAAGTCAGATAATGATTAAGTAATTTATGGCATAAGCATATAGTCATATATGATGGTTATATATAATATAAGGACACTGTTTATAGTTTACTGGTAAATAAAGTAAGCAGTTCAAAATAAAAAAATATATATTACTATTTTAATTTTAAAAATCTATATATGCTTAGAAAAATGTCAATAATGACATACATTGTATTACTAATGAGGCCTATCTTAAGGTATTAGGACTATGGACAGATACAATTTTTTTTTTTAATCTAGCCTAGAGTTTGTAAAATTTTTGTCAACAAACAATGATTACTCTTGTAATAAGAAAAAACAAACTTGTAAAAGCAGAAAAATGTACATATAAATGAGTGTACAACCACATGTTCGTCATGTATACTAAAAGACGTCAGAATGTGCCCAACCAGCCTGGATGAGGTTCCCTTTCTCAGGGGCCAGTACCTTTCAGGACGGAACTCCTCCGGCTCTGGCCAGTACGTTGGGTCTAGGTGAAGAGCATAGCTTGGCACCATCACCACCGTCCCTTTGGGAATGAACACCCCATTGACTTCCACATCCTTCTTACAGACCCTCTCAAGTCTACCAGCAATTGGGTATAATCTGAGGGATTCATTCACCACCATGTCAAGATACTCCATCTGTGCCAGGACATCATAGGTGGGGGGTGCCTGGGAAGAAAGAAACAGATTTTGATAAACTGAGATTTGAGATCAACTTTCAACTCAGTCTATGTAGTTCTATAGAAATGTTAGGAGCTCCAAAGAATAACTTATTTGGGTATAAAAACCTTAGGATTTATAGACATTTTAATATCTATCATGTCCTTTGACCTGCTTAATGGCCCATTGAGATGTGTGGAGTAGTTATGACTATGGGGGGCATTGGGGACAATACCCTAAATGGGACCCTAAACCCCCCACATTACCATGTAGTGATTTTTTTTTAACTCAATGTGAGTAATAGATTATGACCCATATTCTTAACTGAAATATGCTAAGGTTTTTTTTTGTTTAACCTCCTCACCTTTTTTACCTAGCCCCCTTCCCTTCTGATAGTCTGTTCTCTATATATGGGTCTATTTCTATTTTTAATACATAATTTAAAAAATCAATTCATTTGTAAATATAAGGCATTTAGAACAGACAAATATAGCGAGAAGTATATGTTAACTGTTAATGTTGTTGTCATTGTAATTCTTATTAAGAGGAGAGGACACACACACACACACACATACACACACACAAAAAAAAAAAAAAAAAAAAAGAGGAGAGGACATAATACTTTAGCTAGCCTGTTTCTTAGTGACCTTTCCATCTTATTGCAATAATATGATCTCCAAAATAGGCTTACCCAGAGAAGAAAAATAATCTCTAATTTAGTTGGACCCTAACATGTATCTCTATGTTATATTTGAAGTACCTATGACACAGAGAGATCTTAAGACCTATCCAAAACCACAGTCTGGACTCAAACTCATGTCCTCTATTTCCTACACTATGTTCTTTTCTGTATGCCAGGCTTCTCCTAGGTTGCAGTTTACCCAAGGTAGCAGATTCCAGGAATAGTGCCCGTTTTCCACACCTTCTGTATCCATGCCCTTAGTCATCTAACTCTGTGCCCTCCTATTATGAAGCTGGGTTGGCCATGATGCATGCTTTGAATTATCTAGACACTTGAGCAATCAATTCCTATTGTTAATTGCCACTAAGGTTTAAATTTTTTTTTCATTTGACATTATTGTGATAACAGATAACTGACACAATAGGACCAACACTTTTTACAAAGATCTTATGTATCTCTAATAACAAAAATTACCTATAGTTTTGTTTGTTTTTGTCTTTTTTTTTTACATCCTTCCTAAATAGCACAAGTAAAATAATTGGTGATTACATTCTTTGTAAAGATTCTCCTAGAAAGTGGTGAGGAGGCATTCTTGATAAGGTTTTCCATTCTCCCTCGTCCTCCAAGTACCACCCACTCACCTTATTGGGAAATGTTGCATCAATCTCCTCTTGCAGTTTCTGCTGCACATCGGGGTGAATGGCCAGCAAATACATAAGGAAAGAAAGAGAACTGCTAGTGGTCTCATAGCCGGCAAAAATAAAGATAATAGACTGGGCGACGAGCTCCAGATCAGTCAGAGCTAAAAGGAGAAGAAAGATATTTTACAAAGCAGGTCAATGTACAACACCACAGTTTAGATTATGGGAAATCCAAATGAAACTCCCAAACCCTTATAGGACAAATTGAAAAAAAATAATTCAGCTTAAATTGGGAGTGTTTTGCACTCTGATGTGTCTAGAATAGAGGCAGAAAAAGGCAAAAAGGTCTTCATCTGTTTCCCGCCCCCCACCAAGGTCTATTCTATTCTTCACCATCTGTTTCTGGTTATATCACTCTGTCCACAACATAGCTGTGCAATTTGAAGACATAGCGTTTTGTGTCACATGCACAGTGTTATCAGTATGTCCCTTGGAGAATCCCCAAAGTAGTTTAGCTATAATATGGGATAAGTTTCTCTCCAGGAAAATTTTAAATTATTCCAGATAAAATATACATGGATAATTTTTTTAAAAAAATATCTTTTTAAAAATATTTTTTAAAATTGATTTCAGAGAGGAAGGGAGAGGGAGAGCTAGAAACATTAATGATGAGAGAGTAACCAATCCACTGCTTCCTGCATGTCCCCCACTGGGATGGAGTCTGCAGCCCAGGCACACGCCCAGGCAGGCACACGCCCAGGGATCAAACCCGGGACCTCCCCCCCGTCGCCCCAGTCGACAGGCTGACACTCTATCCGACGAGCCAAACTGGCCAGGGTCCTGGATAATTTTTAAGGGACTGCACTAAGGCTTATGCAGGGGGAAATGAAAGGATCTTTCATTCAAAAATGTTTGCAGAAACTTAAGAGAATGATATTGTGCTACACATAAAATATGGTTACTCTGAGTATTGTCCATAGACCAGCATCATCAGCAGTATCTGGAAAGTTATTAGAAATGCAGAATATTGCCAAAACCGGTTTGGCTCAGTGGATAGAGCACCAGCCTGCGGACTGAGAGGTCCCAGGTTCAATTCCGGTCAAGGGCATGTACCTTGGTTGCGGGCACATCCCCAGTAGGGGGTGTGCAGGAGGCAGCTGATCGATGATTCTCTCTCATCGATGTTTCTAACTCTCTACCCCTCTCTCTTCCTCTCTGTAAAAAAAAAAAATCAATAAAATATATTTAAAAAGAAAAAAGAAATTCAGGATATTAAAACCCATATGAAAACTACCAAATCACAGAATCAACCATCAAGAGATGTGAATGATTTGCATAACTAGAACAAAAAAAAACAACAAAAAAACCCACAAAATTTATATAAAACCATAAAAGACCTCAAATAGCCAAATAATGTTGGGAAAGAACAAAGTTGGAGGTGTCACACTACCTAATATCAAACTATACTACAGGACTATAGTAATCAAAACAGCATAGTGTTGGCATAAAAACAGATATAGATCAATGGAACAGAATAGGGAACCCAGACCTACTGTATATGGTCAATTAATATATGGCAAAGGAAACAAACATATATAAGGAAGTAAAAATAGTCTATTCAATAAATGTTTGGAAAATTGGACAGATATGAGCAAAAAAAAAAAAATAAAGAAAAAGAAACTAGACCATCTTTTTAAAAATCCTCATCCAAGGACATGCTTATTCAGTGAGAGAGAGAGAGAGAGAGAGAGAGAGAGAGAGAGAGAGAGACAGACAGACACACCCTGGGTGGGGCTGCGACTGGGGACCAAACCTGCTGCCCGGACATGAGCCCTATTGGGATTGAACCCAAACTCTCAGTGCACAGGAGGGTGCGCCGACCAGCTGAGCCATACTGGTCAGGGCCTAGACTATCTTTTTACACCGTGTACAAGAGTAAGCTCAAAATGAATTAAAGACTTAAATGTAAGACTTGAACTATAACGACGCTAGAAGAAAACATAGGCAGTAAAATCTCTGACATTTTTCTTAGCAATTCCCCCCCCCCCCCATATCTGTTTGGGCAAGGGGAACTATAAATAAATGGGACTACATCAGACTAAAAAGTTTACACAGCAAAGAAAGCCATCAACAACACAGAAAGGCAACCTAGTGAATTAAGGTCATCAGCTACCTCACTGGCCCCCGAAGCACGCCTTGTTTACCTTTATGGGAGTCTGTTTCTTTGGAATTCTGAGAGTTAATCATCAGCTGAAGTAAATCCACTCGGTGCTGGAAGCAGAAGGGGAAATTTCAATGTTAGAAATAAATCAGGAGTGCAACACTAGACCCAGCTGATTCGGCTCAGGAGACAGAATGTCAGCCTGTGATCAAAGAGTCCTGAGCCTGATTCTGGCCAAGGGCACATAACTTGGTTGCAGGCTCCTCCTCGGCCCAGGCCCCGGTCAGGGCTTGTGCAAGAGGTTACCAATCTCACATCGATGTTTCTCTGTCTGTCCCTCTCCCTAATGGAAAAATATCCTCAGGTGAGGATTCACAACAACAACAAAGTGCAATACTAAGTTTCTTTCCTGATGAGATGGCCCTTTAAATCCAAAGGTGTACCTGAGTTATAGGCGAATAAAACCATCCAGCTACAAATCCCGGAGAGCAGGATGTTTCCCAAGAAAGATCCAGCCATCGTGCCCAACGGCTTTTTGGTCCTCACTCTCTCTGATCTCCAGCTTCTCTCACTTTTGAACACAGCTTCCTGGCCAAGGAATTACCTGCTCCCTCTTCTGTCATGCCTGCATGCTCACAAAAATGTCCCTGTCCTCAATACTTTTTTCTCCAGCCTTAATTCTTTTTTTTAAAAAAAAATATATATTTTATTGATTTTGTACAGAGAAGAAGGGAGAGAGATAGAAAGTTAGAAACATCGATCAGCTGCCTCTTGTACCCCCCCTACTGGGGATATGCCCGCAACCAAGTACATACCCTTGACCGGAATCGAACCTGGGACCCTTCAGTCTGCAGGCCGATGCTCTAGCCATGAAGCCAAACCAGTTTTGGCCAGCCTTAATTATTTTTAAAAATATATATTTTATTGATTATTTACAGAGAGAAAGGGAGAAAGAGAGCTAGAAACATCGATGAGAGAGAAACATCGACCAGGTACCTCTTGCACACCCCCTTCTGGGGATGTGCCCGCAACCAAGGTACATGCCCCTGACCGGAATCGAACCTGGGACCTTTCAGTCCGTAGACCGACGCTCTACCGCTGAGCCAAACCAGTTTCGGCCAGCTTAATTCTTAATGAAGGACCACATAGGTGAAGCTCCTGATATTTGAAGAGTTCATTGGCAGTTTTTCTGTGAGCGGCTTCAAGTGCCACTGTCCCAGAACTCTCCACAACATTCAGTGCTATTCTGGGGTGCCCAGCCCGATCCCCATGGCTGCAGACGTGCTTGTGCTGGCCTCCAGGCCCATGACGGCAAAGCTGGGTTAGCCAGCTTGCAACCTCAATGCCCAGAGAAGACTACTGCCCTCGTCAGTCTCTGAGCAGGCTCCAGTTTAACACAGAGCACTCCCCCAGGGGCAGGATGTGTACAATAGGAGGCTTGGAATTGATGTGATTCTTTGCCAATTTTAACTCTGGGCAATTATACCAGGAAAACAAATTTTAAACAGCAATTTTTATACTTTGGATAATTTAAGGAAAGTGGAAAACTTTTCATCTCAATAATATTCGTGCAGTGATATACTGACCTTTGTGCCCATTACTATATTACATGTTAGACAGTGTCTCTCTGACTCGTCTTTCCTTTCCTAACCTCCACCTTCTTCATTCCCCATAAAATGTTAGAACTTTCCTCCTGTAAACCTACAGTCCTTTATCTATCTTAAAAAAAGTGCACAAATCATATGTATCCAGCTCAATAAATTATCAAAGCGTGAACACGCTCATGTAACCACCACCAGATCTTACCCTTTGTTTATCTTTGAGGCGATTTTCTTTCATCTTTTTGACAGATTTTTTGAAAAAATCAGTCACACTTTTTGGAAACATAAAAATATTAAATGCTTCAAAAACTGGGCCAAGGAATGGAAAGAGTGCTGTAAGAAAAAAAGAAAGCACAATGAAAATACGAAATGTGCCGGGAGCAATTATAATTTTCTCTACCAATGAGAAGAGTAAAAGACACCAGACTTCTCAACCAGCAGCCAGTATCTATCTATCTATCTATCTATCTATCTATCTATCTACCTATCTATCTATGTATCATCTATGCCACATGTTTTATCCATTTATCTGTTGATAGACACTAGGTTATAAAAATGATAGAATTATACATTTTAAATGGATGAATTATATAGTATGTGGATGATCTCAAATGAGCTGAGAGAGAAGGAGAGAAGAGGTGGGGAAAGGAGGGAGGAAATAAAAGAGAAAGAAGAAAAAAAAAACAAAAACAGCAGTCCACATACTTAAGCAGAGAATGAATGGATCAAGGAAATTAAATTTTAAGAGCTTCTTGATATTTTCCACAAAGGGATCTTGTGGGTTGTTGAGGGAATCGATGTTCACTCCAAATGATGTGCCAGTAATCACATCCATGCTGTAGGCCCCAAAGATGCTGAGTAGTGAAAGAAAGACATAGAAAATTAAAATCAGCACCTTTACTATCCTTATCCAATGCAGACAATAGGCAGGACATGTAAATTCATATACCCAGACAAAGACAGGGAAAGAGCCACACAACTGTCAAAACCTTCTGTTAGATCATCTAAAGAATCTATGCTCCTGTCACAGTCAATCATGAGGTGTTTATCAGATGCCAGTCATGGCACTGGCCCTGAGCTGGGTTATGGGGACACCAAGGCAAGTTAGACCCACCTGTGAGCAATAGGAGATCAGTCAGAGGGATGGGGACTTAAAGTCAGACAAATTACAGTGGTGTGTTTTGAGTCTGGACAATAGTAGACACTGTGCTTGAGCAGGACAAAGGGTAGGTAATGACTCCTCCTAGTGGAGTCAAGAAGGGTGACACTGATCTGGGTCTTGCCTCACCACAGTGTCTGTATTCAGAGCTGATTCTGCTTCAGCACGTTGCAGAACAGCAGCACCTGGTCTGAGTTGCCAGGAATGCCATCGCTCCCTCTCTGCACTCCTGTTGAAGCTCCTGAAAGACCAACTCTCCTCAAGTCCAGTGATCTCAGGTTGCCTTGAAGGCAGACTCACTTCTGTAAAATGTAAGAACTAAGAATGTTTCTGGTTTAAGAAATAATTTTAAAAATCACCCCAAAATCAATTTGGTGGAATCCCATAGGTAAGTGATCATATGTCACCAGTTTTCCCAGGTCAGTCCCACTTTACCTGTGTTGTTCCTGCATAGTTAAAAGTATCTTAATTTAGACAATAAATGTCATGCTCACTCTACCCATACTCTATACAGGACCGTCTTTAATTTGAGAGTTAAAGAAAGGAGAAGTGGCGGTAAGGTTTAATAATTCACATTTTGCTGCTTTACTCACCAAAATCATAGCGTTGTTCCAGGTTCCACACTGTAACTTCCCAGCCCCACCCACTGCTCGCTAATACATACCAGTGCCTCCCCCTGTATTTCACATCCTCTGCACTGAAAACTGTGGTACAATCATGTTTCTACTTTCTGAACTATGTATTTTGGTCTTCAAGAATATCCAAGGTGACAACCAAGCAGACAGATTAATCCTGGTTCATGTGCACAGGAGAAGACCTTTCTCTCCTGGCTGCCCTGCCTTTTGGAGGAGCCACATCCTCTTGGGTAGCCCACTGGGGTTCTAACACCACACACCCACTGTCCGGTCATGATAGTACTTCAGCGGGAATTGGGCTCTGGCAGGCGGCGGGGGTCTTGGAGCAGAGCTCAGAGCCTCAGCAGCTGGCCTCCTACTCACTCTTTTAAGGTGATGGGTTTGCCTTTCTCTGCTTCCTTCTTCAGGTTGCTCACCAACCCATCTGCATACTGGCCAATGATGGGGAACATCTAGACACAAAATACACCACCATCCAAAGTTAAATATGAAGACTCAAGACCTAGCTAGCTTTCATGGAGTAGTAAGTGATATCTTATAATGTCACTTCTATGACATAAAGATAAAAGGCCATTATTAGGAAACTCAAATTCAGCAGGCTACCCTTGGAAAGAAACTATCTTACTTTCTATCTGCCCCCAGATGCATTATTTAAGGTTCAAATTAAGTATCCTCTAATACTCTTACCTCCTTGAGCTTTCCACTGGTGAAGGTTGGAGACAGCAGTGTTCGAATTCTCTTCCAAGTTTCATCCTCAGATATAGAGATGGCACTTTTCATAAATCCCACTGCAGGAAAAGACTAGAGTTAAAAGCAAAAGACATTTTGCTCTGAGTAAGTTTGGAGTTCTCAGCAGTCAAAGAAAATTTGTTAAATGGACATCAATTTTTCAACAAATATTTAGTGAGTGTCTACTTAGTAGCAGAACCTATGCTAGATATTCACTAAATACTTATCCCCGATGCCTGGCATCTCCTGAGGGGCAGGGGACATCCAGCCAGCTGATGTGGTTTCCAGCCTTTATTCCAATCATATTTTCAGTGCAAATTGCCCATGTTTTAGAGAAACTGCTTTTTCAGGGGGAATAAATAGGAATAAGTCCTGGTATATCCTCCAGGGCTGTGCAGAACAGAAAGGGATTCTTGACTGATAGCCAGATAGCTTTAGAGTGGCCTACCAAACCACTCTACTTGAGACTTTCTTCCTTATTTTAATACTATGTTTTGTTTTAAAATGTATATTTCCATTACACGTTCATGATAAAAACAACAACAAAACAGCTCATCGACTAGGAAGAGAAAGTTTCTTAACTTGAAAAGAGCATCTACCGCTAGCATCACATTTACTAACGAGAGCCTGGAGGAACATCACTAAGATGGCAACGGCAGAGGCTCCAGCTTCTGTTGCCCACAAAGAACAATTAGACGGCTGTCCACACACAAACATAGATCTAGGAGAGTTCAGTAGTTCACTCAAGAATCTTCAGCCACAGAGTGGAGAAAAAAACAAAACACACAACAGCAACAACCCTGAGAATAACTGAACAACATGGATAGGGAGAATAGTTTCATTTTGCCTGCATCCTGTCATCCCCAGGCCAGCACTGCTCGGGGCCAGGAGGGAACTCGCCAGCCCGAGAGGCTTGTTCTTGTTGCGGAAAGAACAACAGGGTAAGTGCCAATTTCCTCTAACCTTCCAGGGCACTGTACCCAGAGCCTGCTTTGGTTTCACTATGCCCACTCTGAAAAATCTAGTGACAGCAAAGAACAAAGAAGAGCAGGAACTGCTAGCGCAGTCATTTGTCAGAAGCTATCATGATTTCCCGTGTCCTGCTCTGCAGAAGACCCCGCCAGACCGCAACAGCCGCTGAGGAAACCAGCAGGCAGCACAGCTGCTGGGAACACCCTGCTGGTTTGGCTGCTGATGGTTCCACAGGTTTTCACGCTTGCAGAGTCTGGCATCCTGAGCCCTGCCCTACCACCCTCCACACTCACTAGAGCTGCCCCGCGTTGTGGCACCACCCTGCCGTGGGATCTCCTCCGGCAGCCAGCACTGGTGTATGTGGCTGCGCGTGTGCATAGCAGCAGCCCAGCTCCCCGCAGCTGCTCCGTGAGGGCTCAGTAGCAGGGTGGCTGCCTGAAGGCCCAAACCATGCACCTTTGGAGAGAGAACAAGCCCAACCTCCCTTGTAATCTGCTCCAACCCAGCCACTCCTAAATAGGACCTGCCCCTGCCTCCAACAAGCCCCACAATCCACTTCTTCTCCAGGTAACATACTGCCAGGGGACTTGGCAGGTCAGATCCTGTCCCTCCCACCTGCTAGGGGGGGGGCAGGGGATGGATGAAGGATAGCCTTTTCACAAATGGTGTTGCAGCAAATAGACACCCACAGGAAAAAAAAAAAAAAAAAGAACCTCGTCCTACAGTTCACACCTCACACAAAAATTAGAATAAGATGGATCATATACTTAAATGTGCAACATAAACCTATATAATATTTAGAGAAATAGGAGAAAATCTTTGGGGCCTAAGGCTATGAGAAGAGTTTTTGGACTTGGGCACAGAAAGCCCAACTCATAAAAGGAAAAATTGATAAATTGGCTTCATCAATTTAAAAACAAAAATGTTTGCACTGCTAAGGACTCTCATTAAGGAAAAGATAAGCTACACACGGTGACTATAAAAGATTAATGAGAGGAAGACTTATGGTGATAGAACAGTTCTATCTCCTTGTGGTGGTAGTTACACAAATCTATATATATGATAAAATTTTATAAGCAACACACACACACAAATGAGTGCAGATAAAACTGTTGAAATCTGGATAAGCTCTGTGGATAGCACCAATGTGAGATATCTGCTCTGAATTGTGCTATAGTTATATAAGACATTACTTTTGGGGGGAAAAGAATGAAATGTACATGACATGGGACCTACATGGATATATTTTTGACAACTTTCTGTTTGTCATTTTATCAATATTAAAAATAACAATTTAGTTTTAAAAGGAATGAATACCTACCCGCCGATTTGTGAAGATAGAATAACATTCTTTTACTAGGACTGCTTTGATCAACTCTGGATCCGTGATCGCCAACACAGGCTGCCTACCATCATAGAACCTATGTTGGGGAAAAAGAGCTTATTAAAATGAACAAGACAGCCCAGTTGGTGTGACTCAGTGATTGAGTGTCAACCTCTGAATCATGAGGTCACGGTTCAATTCCTGGTCAGGACACATGCCCAGTAGGGTGCGTGCAGGAGGCAGCCCATCAATGATTCTCATCAATGATGTTTCTATTTCTCTCTCCCTCTCCCTTCTTCCCTAAAATCAATGAAGATATATTTTAAACAATAAAGGGAACACGCCAGTTTCTGCAGCTGGAGCCACTCCTGGAAGTCTAGACTTACATTCTGATGCTCCATAATCCACATTCCTAGAGATCATTGTTACCGAAATAACAGAACATTTAAATTCGGCTGGTGTTTTTCGTTGTTTTTAAAGTATTACATATGTCTCCTTTTTCCCTGATTGACATCACCCCCACCTCTCCCACCCCCGAGGGCAAGTCTCCATGCCCCAGTGTCTGTGCCCATTGGTTATGTTAATACGCACGCATACAATTCCTTTGGTTGATCTCTAATTCCCCTTCATTGTTGTTTTGATTTATATCGCTCCAATAATTAGTGACTTTGAGCATGTTTTCATATGACTCTTGCCTTCTGTATGTCCTCTTTTATTTATTTTTTATTTTTTTAAATATATTTTATTCATTTTTGTACAGAGAGGAAGGGAAAGAGATAGAGAATTAGAAACATCAATGAGAGAAAGTCATTGATCAGCTGCCTCTTGCACACCCCCTACTGGGGATATGCCCGCAACCAAGGTACATGCCCTTGACCAGAATTGAACCCGGGTCCCTTCAGTCCCCAAGCCGACGCTCTATGCATTGAGCCAAACCGGTCCCGGCTGTATGTCCTCTTTAAAAAAGTTTCTATTTCGGTCCTTTGCCCATTTTTTGATTGGATTGTTTATCTTCCTTTTGTTAAGTTATATGAGTTCTCTGTAAATTTTGGAGATTAAACCCTTATCAGAGATAACATTGGTAAATATGTTCTCCCATGCAGTGGGCTTTCTTGTTGTTTTGTTGATGGTTTCTTTTGCTGTGTAGGAGCTTTTTGTATTGATGTAGTCCTATTTATTTTCTCCTTAGTTTCCATTGCTCTAGGAGCTATATTGGTAAAGATATTGCAACAATATATGTCTGATATTTTGCTATCTATGGAGTCTTCTAAGATTTTTCTGGTTTTCCATCTTAAATTTCAGTCCTTTAGCCATTTTGAGTTTGTTTTTGTGTATGGTGTAGATTAGTGATCTAGTTTTATTTATTTTTTTTGCATGTAACTGACCAAATTTCCCAGCACCATTTGTTGAAAAGACTGTCTTGATCCATTATATGCTCTTGTTTCCTTTGTTAAATATTAATTGAGCATAATGGATTAGGTCAATTTCTGGGTTCTCGGTTCTGTTCCATTGGTCTGTATGTCTGTTCTTGTGCCAGTACCATGCAGTTTTGAGAACAGTGGCTTTGTAATATAGCTTGATATCTGGCATTGTGATCTCTTCTTCTTTCTTGGTATTGCTGTGGCTATTCGGGCTCTTTTTTCCCCCAGAGTCTTTTTTTATTCAGATGAATTTTTGGATAGTTTGTTCTAGGTCTTTGAAACATATCATTGATATTTTAATGGGAATTGCATTGAATCTATAGATTGCTTTGGGTAGTATGGACGTTTTAGGGATGTTGATTCTACCATTCCATGAATATAGTATGTTCTTCCATTTGTTTATGTCTTTCTCTCTCTCTCTCTCTCTCTCTCTCTCTCTTTGTGTGGAATTGTCAGCTTTTTTTTTTTTTAATATATTTTATTAATTTTTTACAGAGAGGAAGGGATAGAGATAGAGAGTTGGAAACATTGATGAGAGAGAGTCAGCTATCAGCTGCCTCCTGCACACCCCCCACTGGGGATGTGCCTGCAATCAAGATACATGTCCTTGACCGGAATCGAACCCAGGACCTTTTAGTCCGCAGGCCAATGCTCTATCCACTGAGCCAAACCAGTTTCGGCTCTATCTCTTTTTTTCAATGTCCTGTAGTTTTCTGAGTACAGGTCTTTTACCTTAATTTATTTCTAGGTATCTGAAATTTTTTGGTGTAATGGTAAATGAGATTTTTTTTTTTTTTTTTTTTAGTTTCTCTTTCTGTGAGTTCATTATTGGTGTATAAAAAGGCCAAAGATTTCTGGGTGTTAATTTTGTATCCTGCTACATTGCTGAATTCATTTATTTAGGTAGTGTTTACGTGGGAATTTCCTATACCAGTCTTCATAATTTTTGTATGTTTAAAATATTTCATTATAAAAAAGTTAGATTAGTAAATATCTATTTACTAATCTAACTTTTTTTATAATGAAATATTTTAAAAGGCAAGAAAATTATCTGAGTAGGAATAGCCACTGCAACTGGCTGAGAGTACTTTACAAAATCCTGCATCCCTTCAAAGTCAGAATAATAGAGTAGATAAATCAATACTTATATATACTAAACCTCTATTGAGAAGTCTTGGCTTAAACATTTTTTAAAACCCAAACTTCATATGCATGGAGGAAGTAAAAACAAAGCTGAGCAGATATGGTTTTCCATTCTGTTTACCTAGACCCTCGGCCCTTTTTCAAAAGGGTATAACAAATGCAAATTTAAAATAAAAAATTTTTGATTTTTAATTAACAATCATATGGGTAAGGGGTTATGATAGACATTTATGGGGATAGTTTAGAAGGGTCTGCCCTGGCTAGGTGGCTCAGTTGCCTGGCCTGGTGACTCAGTTGGTGTTGTGGGTTTGATCCCTGGACAGGACAATGTTTCTCTCTAATATCTCTCTCTCTCTCTCTCTCTCTCTCTCTCTCTTTTCCTCCCTCCCTCTCCCCCTACTCCCTCACTCCATCTTTCTCTTTCTCCTTTAAATCAATAAAAACATATCATCAGGTTAGGATGTTTTTAAAGTGTGGAAAAAGAAAGGTCTGAAATAATGCATTTTATTCAAACAAAGGAGACCTAAGGGAAGAAGAGTAGAGAAGAGGGGAATAATGAGACGCTGGACAGAAAGTGACACCAGGAGTTCCTAGGCCATTAAAGTCTTGGGAGTATGATAACCATCAATTCCCATCTTGATTCAAAATGCAAACCTGGACACCTGGTGACATCTGGGGTCCTGGTAGGACAAGTCTACAAGAGCTTTACAATAGGTGGCTTTATCCTAAGAGGCTCTGGGCTGAGATTGTCCTGCATGCCATGGGGCCCCCAATCAAAACCACAAGTCAATCCAAAGGGATTTTCCCAAATACTCACCCCCACATCTTTCCATACTTTTTAAAACAGTCCATGTCAAAAGCCCCAAAACCCTGTAAGGAGAAACAAAATTAGATTATTAACCTAAATGTACTGAACTCTACTTCTAACTGGGACCAATATTCTCAAATCCTTTGAAGTTAGGCTTACTGTCTTACACGGCAGATAGAAGGAAACTCTTATTCAGATGTGTCTTGGGGAACAGAGAGAAAATGGAGATGTTTGAAACACAGAATTGGAAATCACTTTTGAATTTTCTTCAAGTAATGTTGACCCTCGACTTATCCTTATCTATGATACTTAGTAGCTCCTTGTCTTTTTCTTTTTCTTTTTGCAGTTTATTTTTTGTGTTGTGTGTGTGTGTGTGTTGTGTGTGTGTGTTTGTTTTAAATTTCTTTATTGATTAAGGTATCACATATTTGTCCTCATTCCCCCATTCCAGTCCCCCATCCCTCCCTACTCATGCCCCTACCCCCTATTGTCTTTGACTGCTGGTTAGGCTCATATGTATGCACACAAGTGGGTTTTGATATCTAAATCCAGCCTACCACCAGGAATGCTCAGGGCCTGCTCAAGAATGCAAATAATCCTTTCCACTAATATTTACACAGTAAAATAAGATTGTTTTAGAGTAATAAATTTGACAGTAAAATAGTAGACAAGTTTTCAGACTAATTTAAATAGGATAATTGAAATAAGTGAATATTCTAGAAAAATTAATTGCACTGGACAAAAAGCTGTTCCTAAAGTGTTAACTAAAATTTTTATTGGTAGTTCATCTCATGATAAAATTTCACAATAGGAAATGAACCTAAAGCAGTCATATTATAGTGCAAAAAAATAAAATTTAAAAGCTATCAAGACTACATTATAAAAATTTCAAAAGCCTCCTAATATTTAAATCAAAAAAGGGGGAAAGTAGAAGAATATCATATAAGGAATAATATCCTGTAACTAAATTACCTCTAGAAAATTTTTACTTTAGAAAATCAATTGTAATGCTAACAGCAAGACACCCAGGAAAAACACACATGGTGTCAAAACAAGCCAGAGGAAAATTATTTGGGCAAAAAATGAAAAAGGATCCCAAGTCAAATTTATAGAAAATATTCCTTTATTAACTCCTTGTCTTTTTAAAGGGTTTTTGTTGTGAATGTATTGTCTCTAAAATATCATATCCTCCATAGACACTCCAGAAATGAAGCGGAGGGGGAGTAAGGGTGACTTTCACTCTCTTTGACCTCCTGGTCAAGCATCCTTTTCATTCATCTCATGAGTCTTAGCAGAATTATGAAGCTTAAGACACCATTGACCACTTTTAGTCTAGCAGGTTTAGTCTAGATGTCTAAGGCATCTTTGCTGAGTGAGAAGTGAGTGAGTGAGTGAGTGAGTGAATGACCAAATGACTCGCTTTCCAGTTTTCTACCTCAACACAGAAAAGATTGGTAAATGTCACCACTCTATGGAAAGTTATAAGTTATAAGAGGACAGAGCAAATGAAAACCCTTTCTCTGTGTTTTCAATTCTGTAATTAAAAACACACATCTTCATGTTGCTAAGTTTCAGATATTTGATATTTTAATTATGCAAAGGAAGGCCTCAGAAATGTGTGTCTTGGGGTACATCCATAAGGAGTTGATCTGGAGAAGGTGGAGAGGACATTATTGCCTTTTCAGTAGGCAAAGTTCTTTAATAAAGGCATTAAGACCTCACCTGGGAGGATGAGCATTTCAGAATCAAGCCTCTCTCTTTCAGGAAAGGAAATCTGAGGCAGAGAGCAGCCTGCACAGAAGATTCTACTCGCTGGCCTAATAAACATGACTTATAACTTTCCATATAAGGGTCAGGCCCTGGGTAAAGCATAGGGCTGCATTAATCATAAAGGCTCAGCCAAAATTAGCAGTCCATGTGTCACCTAGGACATTCCATTCAGTTAATTTTTAAAGTATATTTTTATTGATTTCAGAGAGGAAGAGAGAGGGAGAGATTAAAGCATCAATGATGAGAATCATTGATTGGCTGCCTCCTGCATGCTCCCTACTGGGGATCAAGCCCACAACCCAGGCTTGTGCCCTTGTCCAGAATAGAATCCAGGACACTTCAGTCCATAGGCCAACACTCTATCCACTAAGCCAAACAGCTAGGGCCATTCAGTTAATTTAATTTTAAAATAATTTCATCAAATCATCTCCTTTCTAATAAGGAGAGAATATGCTAATTGACTGCCATGCTCTCAAAGATGGAGGGGCCCACAGCCACAAGATGGCAGTGCTCAGTCCCCTGAGCCCCGCCCTCATACCTGCCTCCAGAGTCCCCCGTCTCCGCAGCCCCCCAGGGCCAGCCCAAGGCATAGGCAAGCCTCAGATGGTGGCTGCTTAGCTGCCCAGGGCCACCTGAAACTCAGGTAACCAGGGCTGGCCAAGGCTTGTGCTATTGGAGGTGTACGATGGGGGTTGCCTTCCCCTGATCACCAGGTCGACTCCCAGCCCTGAGCGTTCCCCTGTGAGAGGGGGCAGGCTGAGCTGAGGACCACCCCCTCCAGTACATTAATTTTCATGCACTGGGCCTCTAGTATCATATAACTCTGCTTTCAGTGTAGTGTTTTTTGTTTGTTTGTTTTTTAAGCCACACAATTCACTTAGAGATTAAATATTTGAAGTTGAGGGACAAACTCAATCTTGTCTCAGTTATATCCACTCCCTCTCAAACTCAGCCACAGGGTGCCTCCTTTGAGGGCAGAGAAGTAGAGCAGACAGCTCTTGTTCCATCTCTCAAATCCCCCAAAGACAACAGGAGGAGCAAATGGTGACTTAGGGCCATGGGTATAACTGCAGGGATTAATCTGCTCTTTAGAGAATTCAAGTGTTTATGTGCAAATTGCCCGATGGGGACTACTTGGGCTGCCTAATACACTGAAGTTTCAAAGCTACCCAAGAAGAATCTAGAGAAAGCTACCTAAAGTGTAAACTGTGAACAGGAAGTTCACATCCAACTTCCTGGGCACGATCAGGCATCCCTTCATGCTTTTCTCCTAATCCTAAGTATGATTATATCTTCCTGGGGATCTGCACCTCCCAGAAAGAAAATGCTCCTCACGATGCTCTGCTGAAGTTAGGACGAGGCGTGTGCTGAATCAGCTGGGAGTTCTGCTGCCCCACTGAGCCAACTGCTGAGGCTCCTGACAGCTGACCCTGAGCCCGGGGTAAACCTGGCCCTGTGCAGGGCGGGGCCTTTGATGCCCTTTCTGGACACTTCCTCCTGAGCAAGGCCCTTTGACTAGGGAACTCATCTGGGATTTGGAACCATAATAAACAAAATAGGAAGCCCAAACAGCACTCACCTTACGGTAGGCCAGGGCAGTTCCCAATAAAGGTATGGGTTTCGGCCCAGGAATTCCCAGCTTTTTAAAAAGTCCATGTGGGTAAGTCCCATATCTATAAAGTGAAAGAGAAAGCCAGGTTACAAGGATTATGGATTAGGTCCTGGGGCTGGAAGGATTGGAACAGCCAAGGTAGGGAATGAACATGTAGATTAGTAGTAACAACAACTCCCACAGCAATAGTTAACAAGGCAAATCAATTAAAGCCATTTCTGCTTCTGAACTTTCAACATGTTACATGAACTCTCAAGTGAGGCCAAGCAATTGAGTGAATGTGTCAGCAACACTGGTCCCACCTACTGACCTGGTCTAAAATCTAAACTCACCCGGTTCCATATCAAGGCAGAAGGTGGGCTAAGTGAACTTTTCTTTCCAGCTTCCTCTTTTTGGTAGAGAAATGTGGCTTTTGGTGCAAAAAAAGGGGCTAACATGAAAGCCAATAATTTTTTTTCTCTAATCCCTTTTTATTTATTTATTTATTTGTTTGTTTGTTTATTTATTTATTTTTAAATCAATCTTTATTGTTCATATTATTACAAAGGTTCCTCATTTCTTCCCCCCTCCACCAGGTTCCCACCCCACCCTCCACCCCTCCCCACCCCCCATTGTCCTCATCCATAGGTGCACAGTTTATGTTCAGTCTCTTCCCCCATCCACCACTCCCCATTCCTCCCCCAGAACAGTCAGTCCACTCCCCTCCCATATCGCTGACTCTACTACAATCAACAGCTAATATTGTTCATCAGGTTTTTCAATCTCCTTTTTGTTGTTGTTGTTGTGTGTTTTTTTTTTAATTAATAAACTTTTACACTTGTAAGAATAAATTTTAAAATCTAATAATTTTAAACCTTGTTTTTTTTCTGCCCTGGGAATTGGGAAGCAAACTTGTTTACATGTAAACTTGCCCTTAGGCTATCAAAAGGTATAGCCATTCAAGTGTAAATGGACATATTGTTTAAAGATAGCTGCTGGTTGGAATTGGATTACCTGTTCTGGGTGGGAAGGGCTTGTCTTCCCCTTTCTCCATTAAAATTAAGGTGTTAGCTTTAAAACCTCTTTTTGGCAAGAGACCTTAAACTTTCAGAACTTTAAATTTTTCAGATAGTAAATCAGTTACTTAGCATTTTCTCAAATCAATAATACCTCCACATGCCCAAGGATACACTTCACACAAAAGACATTTCCAAATAGATCAATCAACCTCATCCAGGTCCCACACAAGGCACTCACAGATCAACACCCCAGCGCTATACTAACTCAACACATCCAGATCTAAGCCTTCAACACTTGATTCAGCAGACCCTCAAGTTCCCCCAAAAGTTTCCAGCCATGTCTGAGAGGCAGCCTTGGGGCGGGGGCAGGCGAGGAGCGAGCTGTTCCGGGCCTGGCTGCTCCGGGCCTGGCCTCTGTTGCTCTGGTCCGTTCCACAACCAGCTGCTCCGGGTCTGGCCACTGCTGCTCTGTGTGCGTGCGCACGTGGCACTCTCTGCCCGCGGTCCGGGGACTTTCCCCTAGGCCCAAATGAGGAACCGGGTCCTCCGTCTGTAGCCTAGGAGACCCTCCGCGCGAACTACTGTACCAGTGTTTTCTAAGACCACAATGTGGTTTAGTCAGTGGTGCCAGTATCTAGTGACAGACCCAGACCACACAGTATGACTCTGATGGTGTCCCTCTCCCCATCAAGCAGATGAGATGCCTACACTGTTGCCCTCTTGAAGACCTCCTGTGAGACCAGAACCAAGAGTATCTGGGAGAAATGTTCTCCCATCCCATCCAGACTGCTACCTGGATGCCTCTCTTGTCATCACTGGCTCACAATCTCACTCACCTGCACTGTGACATTAAAACAACTGGCTGGGCAGGTGTGTTTAAAAACACATGTGCAATATATGTTATAGAAGTGTATATTTGTACAATGGACTCATATTCCTGACATTATTTTAGAAGTATGAGGTTAATTATACACCTTTGCAGCCAAAAATTCTGAACCAACAGCCTTTTTTTTTTTTTTTTTTTTTTTTTTTTATCCTTCAGAGATAACATGCTAGAAGAGTGTTATCTCTCTTAAAAAAAAATCTAGGATTAAATAGAATGAAATTAAAAACTATCAATTAATTTTAAAATGTCATCAGACAGTAAATATCTTGCCACAATAAACTCTATAATATTTATTTCATAGAATTGAAACAAAGTACCATATTTTCTGGCATATAAGACAACACTGTGTTCTAGTAAAAAGCCTGCTCAGATTGGCCAGAGTCAGAGAGGCGGTCTATTAAAAAAAGAACTGGTGTTGCCTCGGAAGTGGGAGGTAGTCTTAGAGAGCGAATATAGGCCTAAACCTATGTTTTAACTGTAAAATTAGGGGGTTGTCTTATACACCAGAAAATACGATATATATTTTCTCTATTCATGCCATCATGATTTCCTACTTTCAATGAAAGTGAAATTGAGATAGAGAGCAAATGGGACATGGAGGGGGCCTTCTCCATCCACATGTCCAAAATGACTCCTCCCTCAACCTGTTTCATGATGCCAGGAATCTCATGCTTGAAAGGAATTCCTCTGCTAGATGGTTTGGTTCACCCTCCTGCACTGCAACTTAATGGGGAAAATATTTAAATCCAAATTGGCTTTTGAGCTCATGCCTGTGCAGATAGTTAGCAGATTTCATAGTGGGGGGAAATAAATCTCTATAATGATGCCAACCCTCTCCAAAGACTAGAAGAAAAAGGTGAAAGGAAAGAATACAGTTTCAAGATTTCTACTTAGTTTCTTCTGCTCTACTGTGTTCTCGCTTAGGGGTAATAGTCCTGCCTTTTTACAGAGCATCGGAACTAAGTCTTAGGAGGAGAGTGTCAGGATAGAGACAGAATAGAGGAAAGAGCTAGTGTGAAGAGAAGGTGGGACAATCGCCAGGCCACCCCCCACCCCGAAGTTTGGGGTGCACTCACTCTAGGACGTAGTGCCAATTATGCCAGGCACTGGGAGGGAGGAAGCAGGTACAAACCTAGTGGCACAAGGGCCATTCCTTGCACACATCTCCAGCAGCAAACACAGAACTGGAAAGATTATGAGACAAAACCCCAAGCTACTTCCTCCTGCCTCCAGGATCCCTGGAGCTGGGAAAGGGGCAAGGACCCCAACTGCATGAAAGTCAGCTGTTTTTAATCTGCCTCTGCTAAATTGGGGTTAATTACTTAGGCCTACCCAAGCTGTCAGTCAATCAGAAAATCACCCCCAGGAGCAAGTAATGTCAGCAAACCCTCCAGATTACAGAAGCTGGGAGTTGGGTGAACATGAGATGCCTCTCCTGCAATATAAATCAGGGTAAGATCAGTAATTCCCCCTTTGGTGTTTGTGCACCCAACACTTAAGCAGTTACCCCTCTGTCAACTGTTGGGTTTCCAAAATAGATAAGGGTAAGGGAGGTCTGATGAGCTCCCCAAGTTCAAGATTACAGAGGCCACGAGCCTGGACAGTAACTCACAGATAGAGGAGCACCAGGCTGGCAGCCAGGAGAACCCAGGTTCCCTCGGAAAAGCTTGGAATCAGGTCCATGGCCACGTTCCTTCCAAGGTTTTCTTCTCTTGAGTTTTCCTTGTATCTCTGTGTTCTTCTTAGCAGGTCTGTGTGCTGAGAGTTTTCCTTTCCAAGCCATGGATATTCAGTGAGACTGGGTGTTTATATATACTGGGAGAGGAGGTGGGGCTTGAGCTTCAGCCAATAGGGCCATTTGTGCACACACTGGTATGACCTCTTCACTTCGATAGCTGGAAGAACATCATGGACACTCCCACTTTAATCTCCCTTGAGTTCATATTCTGTGGGAAATCAATTAACAACTCACTCCATTTTACTGGTAAACACAAAGGTTACAGAAGCTCAAGTAAAGCCACTGGCATATCTTTCAATTGCCCTTGACTCCATGGTTGCCTGCACTAAAAAAAAAAAAAAAAATACTTGAAATCTTTTAAATAAGCAAGGTCTACAGATCTTAATCCATGAAGCTTCCTTTGCCAAGAAATGTCTCTGTGCACCTAGAAGGCTCCTACTCATCCTTCAAATTTCAGCTCAGACAGAACCCCTTCTATTGGAGTCTTTCCTAACCAACCTCCCTAACAGACACAAACTCTTCTTTCTCTGGGCAGCTTCTATTCTTTGCAGACAATTTTATTTTTGTCCTAGTAACATATCCCATCATTCTTTTAACATCATTTCAGGTACAAGCCAGTTTTGCTAAGTGGTTAGAGCATCAGCACACAAAATAAGGGTCTCCAGTTAATTCTGGTTTGGATTCTGGTCAAGGGCTCGTACCTCAGTTGCAGGCTTGATCCCTAGCCCCAATTGGGGTGGGTGCAAGAGGCAACCAAAGGATGTGTCTCTCTCACATTGATGTTTCTTTTTCTGTGTCTTTCTCCCTCCCTTCCATTCTCCCTAAAAATCAGTGGGGAAAAAATATCCTCCAGGTGAGGATTAACAACAACAAGACAAAGAAACAAAAATCTCATTGCTTCTGTAAATTATGACTTGTAAATTCACATGTAGCTTACACAAACAGCCTGTTTGCTTAAAGGGTTCTAGGAGGGAAGGAAGCCTTGAGGCATTTCAGTTCCAGACTTGCTCACCTTGGACCCTGAAATCAGGATAACAAAAACCAAACCATCACTTGACTGGCTCCAAGATGGTTATTGAGAAGACTGTGCTGACTCCCTCAACAGAGATCCCACAACTCAGTCCTGGTCTCCCACTGGTTTCCTCTGTTCTGCTTTCCCCTCTCCTGCTCATAAAACCCCCGTCCTGCACTGAGGTGGTAAGGTGGTCTTTGCGACATTCGTCCATTGTCTTCTCAGGCTGGCATAAATCACATTTCCTTGCACCATATCTTTCAACTGCCTTGGCTTTCAGGAGGCAGGCAGGTGAACCTGGGTTCAGTATCAACCTTTCTCCTGTCCAGCATCACTGTTAGTCTCTATACAAAGTTCCCTTGCCAGATAAGAGCTTCTCAAGGGCACATTCTGGGTATTATTCACTATTATGTGTCTAATGCCTAGCAGAACACGTTATTTATAGTGTGTATTGAGAAATGTTGGCAGAGTTGAGTTAGGAGGAGTAATATTGCTGGGTCCCCTGCTGTCCTTTCCTTGTGACTCTTTAGTGAACACACTTCTTACTAGATGGTTAATACAACAAGAGGGCCTGGCTATGCCTCAGTCATCATTGCTGCACATCATTCAGGCCGATCCATGCCCTCGAAGGAGAGGCAGGACATGGTCAAGATGGTGGTGGCAACACCAAGTTTTTCAATTCATCCTGCCTCCTGTCCCACCCCTCACGGAGTTAGACGGATTTATGACCAAAGAATGGCTCCCTCCCTCTGGAAAGACTGCAAGTCCAAGACCAATGGGTATGAAGAGGAGAACAGCAGCTGGATGGCCAAGTGAATCCTGAACACCTTAGACACCACGGACACTGCAAATACGCATTGCACAGGGACTGCAGAAACACGGCATGTTTTTCTCTGAGGCAAAGGAGGTAAGAGAAGATGGCTTCCTTGTTTTTTGACTAGTGGGGGGGGTTTCTAATGGGCTGAAGAGCTGGTAGATATAGGGTTTCAATAGCAATCAGTGTATATCAGAAAATCAGTGTCCTGTGGCCTTTCTGCCACATTCCTGATGCAAGAAATCCAAATACGGAGGGTCCGGGAATTCTACCCTCTCATTATCATCCCGCAGACCCATGTTCTGTGCTGCTTGGCTGGAGAAATCATGGATTGTGTTCAAAGGAAACCTTAAATATTCTTAAAACTCAATGAAGCAGGAGACATTTAAGCTGTGTTTGTGCACTTCCTTCTCTCTTTATCCTTTCTCACTTTCAGCCCTTCTGTAGAAAGCGATACTCATCTGTCACCAATTCTTTAGGTCACTCTGGCCAAAAATTCTCCAGGATTGCATAAAAAATTCTCCAGAGTTGCATAAAAATTCTCCAGGGTTGCATAAAAAATTCTCCAGGGTTGCATAAAAAATTCTCCAGGGTTGGATTCAGTGGGTGTATGTCTCATTGGTAAAATGCAGAGAGTCCCAACTATCTCACCCACATCCCTTATTTATTTGGAAGCTTGTTATGAAGTCTGAAATTTCTTCTTTTTTATTTTTTATTTTAATTTTGTAAAAATAAATCTTTATTGTTCAGATTATTACAAATGTGATCCTCATCCCCCCCTCAATTGCTCCCCTCTACCAGGTTCCCACCCCACCCTCTGTCGTTTCCCCATCCCCCATTGTCCTCATCCATAGGTGCACAGTTTTTGTTCAGTCTCTTCCCGCACCCCCACTCCCCTTTTCCCCAAGAATCGTCAGTCCACTCCCCTTCCATACTTCTGATTCTATTAATATTGTTAATCAGTTAATATTGTTCATCAGATTTTTTAATTCCCTTGGTTTTTAGATTCACTTGTTGATAGCTACATATTTGTTGATCATAATTTTTATCTTTATCTTCTTCCTCTTCCTAAATAACCCCCTTCAGCAATTCATATAATTCTGGTTTGGTGGTGATGAACTCTTTTAGCTTTTTTTTTATTGGTGAAGCTCTTTATCTGGCCTTCGTTTCTGAGTGATAGCTTTGCTGGGTAGATTATTTTTGGCTGTAGATTCTTACTATTCATCACCTTGAATATTTCTTGCCATTTCCGTCTGGTCTGCATGGTTTCTGTTGAGAAATCAGCTGACAATCGTATAGGTGCTCCTTTATAGGTAACTACCTGCTTTGCTCTTGCTGCTTTTAATATTTTTTTCTTTGTCTTTTGCTTTTGGAATTTTAATTATGATTTGTCTTGGTGTGGTCCTCTTTGGATTCCTTTTGTTTGGAGTTCTGTGCTTCCTGGACTTGTAAGTCTAATTCTTTTACCAGGTGGGGGAAGTTTTCTGTCCCTATTTCTTTCAGTATGTTTTCTATATCTTGCTCTCTCTCATCTTCTGGGACCCCCATAATTCTGATGTTGGTTCGCTTGAAGTTGTCCCAGAGTTTTCTTACATTATCTTCAATTTTCTGGATTCTCTTGCCTTCTTGCTTCTGCGGAAGAGTGTCTTCTGGCTCTTTATGTTCCAAATCTTTGACTTGATTCTTGCAATCTTCCATTCTGTTTTTAGGACTCTGTATAATATTTTTTATTTCAGACAATGTATTCTTTATTTCTTGTTGATCCCTTATTATTTCTTGTTGATCCCTTATTATTTCTAGTTGATCCCTTTTAATATCCTCATAGGTCTCGTTTATTTTATCGGCCTTTTCTAGAAGATTCTTGAACAACCTTATAAGTGTGGTTTTGAACTCTATATCCAGTCACTTTTTGTCCTCCATTTCTTTCGTTTGTGATCTATTTCCTTGTCTTGGCATTTTCGCAGCTTCCTTGATGGGGCGGAGTTTCAGGATGGAGGCTACAGCCTTGGCTTCCATCAGCCACATCAGCCACGCCCTATGCGGCTCCTGAGTCTCAGTATTCCTCAGGGTCCTTCAGCACTTTCTGCAAGCACCTCTGAGAGTGAGGTGCCCTCGAGTTTTGCCTGCTACCAAACAGTCTAGTCTCTCCCCCAATAGGCCTGGAACTGGGGTTCAGTTCAGTTGGAAGTGGGGTTGGAAGTGGCATTCAGAGCAGTCTGGAGCTTTTGTCTCCTTCCCACCAGGGCAATCCCATGGCACAGCCAACTGTCCTTTCTCTTCGTGCAATGTGCGCGCCTCCGGAGGCTCTGCCTTTTGCCGCTCCCCCGGGGTTCCGCCTTACAGCCTAGCTCCCTCTGTATGAGCCTGGGTCCCCTGGGTCTGGCCTAGAACTGGGGCTCAGCACAGTCTGGCGCTTTTGTCTCCTTCCTGCTAGGGCAATCTAGCAGCAGAGTCAACAATCCGTCGTCTGCGTGCAATGTGCGCTCCTCCGGGGGCTCTGCCTTTCGCCGCTCCCCTGGGATTCCGCCTCACAGCCCAGATTCTCTCTGTATGTGTCTGAGTCCCCAGGGTCTGGCCCAGAACTGGGGTTCAGCACAGTCTGGAGCTTTTGTCTTCTTCCTGCTAGGGAACGCCAGCTAGGCACTCAGCCACCCCACTCCTCTCTGGCTCCATCCTCTCCGCACGCACCGTGTGTCTCCGTACCTTAGGCTTTTACAGCTCCTCCGCTCTTCCTTCTGGTTTTCTCCTTGCTTCTCATTGTAGAATTTCCAGTCAGTCGACTTTCCTGTAGTTCTGGGTAATGTCCATTTTATATTTTAGTTGTATTTTATTGAAAACGTTGTGTGCGGCTGCAGCTAGGTGTTTACCTGTGCAGCCATCTTGGATCCCTTCATGAACCTGTACTGTAAGCATTTAGAGCAGAGTTCTGAAAGAAGGTGATGGAGCTCAGAAGTACATGGATGAGTAGATGAGAGCATGGGTTATGTGGGGTGTGCTTCCAACACATAATGCATTTTTTCACCCTTTTACACAACTCTTAATATGTGAGTCTTTTCTTGTTAGATGTTTCCTTCTGTGGGATGTTTCCCCTTGAGGAGCAAGACCATTTGCATTGTTTAGGGCACGGTGCTGGCTACATTTTAGTCCTAAGGAATGACTAGCCTACGAGTTTTGGGATTTATTCCAACCTGCTGGACCAGTCCCTGGCGAATAGGTCCAGGGAGCGGTCGTGTTAGGCTTAGTTATGAAATCAAGGCAGTTAAGTTTGATTGTAGAGAAAGAATAAAGCATATTAGTTTCCACAGAAGTTTTGTTTCCAAAAAGAATAAGAAAGGCTTTGTGTTTGGGGGAGTGAATTAAGTAGTCAGTACTTATCAGATGAACCCTACCTTTTCCTTGTTTGGGCGCTTCCTGCAGGAGTGGCTGAAACCAAACAAGTAACCAAAAGCCAGGGTGGGAATATTAGTTATTAATGCACTCTCACATATTATCCCAGAATGCAACAGCTTAAAACAGCAAAGAGCCGGATGGGTACAGCTCAGTTGTTGAACATTGGTCCATGAACCAGGAAGTCATGATTTAATTCCCCTTCAGAGTACATGCCTAGGTTGCAGGTTCGATCCCCAGTAGGGAGCATGCATGAGCACTGATGATTCGAACTCTCTTTCCCACACCCTTCCTCTGTCTGAAATCAATACAAACTTTAAAAAAAAAAAAACAAAAAAAACCACAATAAACATTAATTTTGTCAGTTTCTTGGGTAGGAATCCAGGTACGGCTTAGCTAGAAACTTCTGGCTCAAGCTCTTTCATGAGGTTATGGTCCTCCTGTCAGGCTGGGCTGCACTGCCATCCTAAGATTTGAGTGGGGGAGGATTTACTTTCAGATCCATTTAGGTGGTTAGTCACAGGTTTTAGTTCCTCACAAGCTCATGGCCTGAGTTCATCACTGGCTCTTGACCATAGGCCTCCTTCAGTTCTTTCAGACCTGGGTTTCTTCACAGGGCAGGTCCAAGCAAAAGGGCAACTGGCTTCTTTCAAAATGAGTGGGTGAGAGCAGATGCCCAAGATGGAAGCTGTAGATGTTAAAAAATAAAAGTTTTTATGAGTTTATTTGAGCCAAACTGACAACATATGCTGGGGAGCAAGATCTCAAGGGCTTCAATGAATAACGGTTTTGCAGTTTCTTTGTTGTGCATTTGAAATTAAGGAGGAAATGTAAGGAAGATTACATGAAGGAGAGAGAAAGCAAGGCAGGGATTGGATTATAGGACAGTTAAAATTATTTGCTCTCTTGAAGGTGGGTAAATCTTAGAAGCGGGGGTCTGAAAGGATCGTCCATCCATTAGAAGGAGGGGTCTAAATAGAAGCATTTTAAACAATGGTCATGGCTTGCCTAGGAAAAAGATAAACCTCTTACTAAAAAGTTACATGACATTAGTTACATGACCGGTGAAGAATTTATGGTCAGCCGGGACCGGTTTGGCTCAATGGATGGAGCGTTGGCTTGGGGACTGAAAGGTCCCGGGTTCGATTCCGGTCAAGGGCATGTACTTTGGTTGCAGGCGTATCCCCAGTGGGGGGTGTGTAAGAGGCAGCTGATCGATGACTCTCTCTCATCGATGTTTCTAACTCTCTATATCTCTCCCTTCCTCTCTGTACAAAATCAATAAAATATATCTTATTTTAAAAAGAATTTATGGTCAGATCATCCTGTGAGGTTACTTCCCATAAGACCTCTTTTTAAATTCACAATTCCCCCTTTTGGTCATACATCAAACCAAAGGATGCATTAAAGACCAACTTTTTTAGTCAAAGCCAAAGATTAGACTTTTTATAACCTAATCTCAGAAGAGGCATACCATAGCTTTTGCCACATTCTGTTTTTTAGGACCAAGTCCTGTGAACCAGCCCATGCCAAGGAGATGGGATAACACAGGTGTGTAACTAACAGAGGCCATCTTAGAGGATTCTCCCACAAATGTGAAACCAAGAGAATATGGTGTCACATAAAATCAATCCAAAGAATTATAAAAGAATGCTTCATGTCTAGCTCATTCCAAATCTTAGTGTTGTAAATAATGCTGCTATGAATTAGGGGTGCATATTTTTTTTTGGTTAGTGGTGTGTTTTTTGTTTGTTTGTTTGTGGGTTGTGTTTTGTTTTGTTTTGTGTGTGTGTGTGTGTGTGTGTGTGTGTGTGATATATTCCCAGAAGTGGGATCACAGGGTCAAATAGAAATTCCATTTTTAATTATTTGAGGAAACTCCATACTGTTTTCCATAGTAGCTGCACCAGTCTGCATTCCCACCAGCAGTGAACTAGGGTTCCCTTTTCTCCACACCCTCACCAGTGCTTGTTTGTTGATTTTTTTATGACAGCCATTCTGACAGGCGTGAGGTGATGTCCCATTGTAGTTTTTTAATTTGCATTTCTCTGATGGTTAGTGACAGCTTTTTTTTTTTTTTTTTTTTTTCCATATATCTCTTGGCCATTTGTATGTCCTCTTTGAAGAAATGTCTATTCAGGTCTTCTGCCCATTAAAATTTTGTTTAATTTAATTTTTTTCATCTTTATTGTTGAGAGTATTACAGATGTCCTCTTTTGCCCTCCACCCGGTTCCGCCCCATCCCAGGCCTTCATCACCCTGACTCCATAGGTGAGATCTTTGGTTAACCTCTTCCCACACACCCTCTTCCCCTCTGAGATTTATCTCTGTTCCATGCTGGTGCTACGTCTTGAGTCTTTTATTGATAGGTTTGGGCTCCCTGACCCAGCTGCAGTTCGACAGATTTTTAGCCTGAGAAAGGACAGACCATTCATATGCAAAAGTTGCTGTGCACATCATGGGTGGGGTTGTAAATTGCATGGAGTAGGGTCTCAGGAAATCCGCAGGATGGAGCAAACAGTGTGGGCTGCCATGATGGGAACTCAGATCTGGCTGCCAGTCAGTCCTGCAATAGGGGAGGTCCTAGTACAAGAACCATGACCCCTGGGAAAACCTCCATCTTTCATTTGGGGCATCTTTCTTTTTCTCTTCAGTTTAGCTGCCTCTCTCTATTTGTTTCTTTGTATTAGGTAGACCTACTATGACTTGACATAGTGGCCTTACTTAGTAGGTGTCTTGTTGGGCTCAGTGGTGCAATCTCCCTGATTGCTTGACCTAGGTGCTCCAGGAATTTCCCTCGTGTGGGTTACATGCGCCTTCCTGTCATAGTTGAGTCTTTACTGCTACTGGCCCATCAATGGGTGGGGTTGCCCCTCTGACTGACTATAAGGATTGACCCCAAGTGCAATATATGATCCGCTATACAAGGGCTGACTCCACAAAGCTTAATTTGCCCCAACAAGGTCTTTTGTATGCCAAGCTCTCCCTTTTTGTGTGCTTCTTGTGGAGCTAATTGGGTTGTACTTTAATGTGGTCTGAACTGCTGGGTGTGTTAATTCTGGGGCTACATTGGAGGAGATCCAGTGCTTGTCAATGGCAGATGCTTCCTGTCACCACCTTGGGCTACCTGTTTGGAGCTACAAAGTGATCCACAGTTTGTGGTTGCCTCTCCTGGGCCTGGGTGTGTGGGGGAGGAGCACAGCTGCATACCAATGCTGGTTTCTACCAGCTCTGAGCCTGGGGCAGGTTAGTAAAAGACACAAGGATCCCCAAGATCCACTCTCACCTGTTAGCTGCCTGGTAGGCTCGTTCACTGAAAGAGCCTCTAGTCAGTGGTACTCAAGTTGCATGACGGAGGATCTTGGTGAGTCATCAGGTAGATGTGAGTGGTATTCCCAGATTAACACAGATTCAAACCTGGTTTCAGCGCTGGATTTGAGGCCAATCAGCAATAGTTTTTGGGTATCGCAAGGTCAGCTGCTACCCCTCAGGTGCCTGTGAACCTTTGCAGTGGAGCAGGGTTTCAGGTTTTCCTGAGTGCTCATCAGGCCACACATAGAAATATTTGGCCGTGTGAAAGGAGAGCCCTGTACAGAAATGAGAACACCAGTCTGGCATGTAAGAGAAAATGGCCCCACCCAAGAGCACCACAACTCAGTTTTTTCCTGAGTCTGCCCTAACCTCCTGGAGAGTCTTCTGCACCAGGGACCAGACTAGCCACAGCCCACTGACAACATTGCCATGTGCAATCTCAGCAAAATGAAGCCATCAGGATTCGGGAGGGTGGAGCTGAAGGTTCTCCCCTGGTGGGGCTAGTGGATCTCCGGGAGGGTGCAGAGGTGCCGCTGCTTCAGTGCATGTGCAGCAGGTCTGGGCTGTGGTGTATGGCGTGCAGCTTCCCTGGCACTCAGGGTGCTTGTGGTGCAGCTACTCTGGCCCAGGAAGGGGGTGCTAAACTTGGTGTCACTGTTCTAGCGTGGTGTGGAGAAGAAGGAAAGAACTGTCCTCCACCCCAGGGCCACAAAACTCCGTCTTTGATTCTCCCTGAGGTCACCCTCAAGGTCCCTTCAGGAACGTCTGTACCACAGCCTCTGGCAGCAGACTCATCTGCAGGGCATGAGCTCAGCTGGGCAAGGACATGGGGGTGGGAAAGTCGGGCTTGTACAATCCCCCCCTGGCGAATGCAGTTTGGAGGGGAGTACTTCACTCAGGAAAGATGGCATTTGTGGGCATCACAAGAGAAAGACTCAGCATAGGGACCTTGGTGGCTGTCTCTTCAGCTCTCTCCTCAGAGCCATGCAACCCAGTCTGTCTTCATAGGACTCTCATCCACTTCTTTTGCTGGAGCGTAGGGTGGGTGTCTGCAAATGAGATTTTGTGCACTGGCCATTTAATAGGGCACCTGAGTTTCCAGCAGACCCCTATCTCTCCCTGGCACACAAAATCCCTGCTGATTTTCACAGCCAGATGTTATGTAGGTTTCTTTTCCTGGCTCTGTTGTTCTGGGGCTGGGGCTCTGGTAAGGAGTTGAGTTCCCATATCCCTCAGTGTTCTCACCCACGGCCATGGGGCCAGCTCTTTTCACATCTTGGCTCTTTCTACCAGTCTGGATGAGATTGCTTCTGAAAATTCTTGGGTATAAGGCTTCTGTTCATCTAGTCTTTAGATGGTTATTTAGGTTGATTGCTCTAGAATTTAGTTTCAATTCTAGTTTGGGCCTGCTGCCATCTTTTCCCTCAAAAATAGCAATTTCTTAAATAAAATCCCATCAATTAAAATCTTTTTGCTTTTGGTGAGAAGAACTTTACTTGTGTTTTTTTGTTTTGTTTTGTTTTGTCAGAAATCCCGCTTGTGAAATCTAGGGTGAACAGTATAAAAATTAAAATAATAATAAATAATAATAAAAAAATAATAAATTTATCTTATAAAGCTGTGTGAACTGACTAGATTTAGGGGCAGCAAGGGAAAGAAGCCAGGAGGTGGAAGGACAGCAATTCACTCAGTGGACATCATCTAAGTTCACAAGTTGGAGTTTTGACCTTTAGTCAGAACACAGGCTCCTTTGATAATCAGATTAAAGTATTGACCAGTCTCCCCAGAAAGTAAACAACCACTCATCATTTTCCACGAAGTTCCAAGCGGTTCCCAAGGAGACATGTCACCATGGTGCCTGCCAAGCCCTGTGACTGTCTCCAGGAGCCCTGCCCAGCCAAGTTCAGCCCGCTCCTGAACGTCAGCACAAGGAGCCCTGTACCCATCAGTCACAGGGTTATCCACAGGGTCATGGGGCCCTGCCTATCAGCCTGAATTAGGTCTTTGTGTGTCTGGTGCTAGGATGTACATGGGGACATGGTGTGAACAAGAACATCACCCCTGCTTCCAGGGGTGCTCCCTTGCAGGCAGACACCTCGGAAGGCATGGGGAGCTTGGGAAAGGCAGAGGTAAGTGGGATATGGAGCTACCTGGGTGGGGGTTTCCCAGAGGAGGTGACACTTTGCTTGCACTACTACGGACAGAGGAGTGTTCAAACCTAAGAAGAAGAGAGAGGGCATCCAAGGTTGTGAGAATGGCTTAGCCTACCGTTATTATCATTGTGTTTATTATTTCTTTTCTTTTTCTTTTTTTTTTTTACATTTTTATTGATTTCAGAGAGAAAGGGAGGGAGAGAGAGAGATGGAAACATCAATGATGAGAGAGAATCATTAATTGGCTGTCTCCTGCACACTCCCAGCTGGAAACCAAGCTTTCAACCTGGGCATGTGCCCTCATTGGGAATTGGTCAACACTCAGCCACTGAACCATACCTGTTGGGCACATGTTTATCATTTTTTGGTTGCAAAGTAAATAGTATCTGAATCATGCCAACTTTTCTTACTATTAATAAGGAAGAAATCAGTTCGCAGGCAAAACTGAGAATCTTTTGCTTCCATGGTCAAGGCTCAGCCGTGGACCAATCAGCAGGGTGCTTAAGGCTGGGCAGGTCCTCTGGAAATAGCCACTGGGCTTGGCAGGCCCATGGTGATCTGTAGTGTACGTAGTAGAGTACATATTTAGTTGTGTGTGTTTTTTTAAATTGAGTGAGGTAAAAATCCATATGACATAAAATTAGTCATTTTAGAATAAACGACTTAGGGTCTTTTAGTACATTCACAATGTTGCACAACCAGTACCTCTACCTAGTTTCAAATCATTTCCATTGCGCCAAAAATAAAGCTCTGTGTCCACTGAGCAATGCCCTCCTGCTTTCGGCTCTCCCAAACCTCTGGCTACAACCAGTATACATACCGGCTTTATGGATTTACCCCTTCTAGATATCCTACCCAATAAAAGAGAAACATGCAAATTGACCGCAACTTTGCTATGCCCACAAGCCCCGCCCACAAGCCAATAAAGGTGAGCATGCAAATTAACTCAACTAAGATGGCAGTTAAATTGCGTATCCAGGCCAGAGCGATGACTGAAGACAGTGTAGAAAGAAGACAAGTGCCACAGAAGGAAGCGAAGCTGCGGAGAAGCTGGGCTCATGGCTGGTGAGCGCAGAGGCAGTGGCGGGAGCCTCTCCCACCTCCATGGCAGCAGTAAGGAGCAGTGAGCAGGTGGGCAATAAGGAGCGAGGGATCCCAGACTGCGAGGGAGTGCTGGTCAGGCTGAGGGGGAACCCCCTTTCCAGTGCACAAATCTCGTGCACTGGGCCTCTAGTATATTGATAAATATTACATTTTTTTGATGAATCACTATAAAATGTCCATCTTTGTCTCATTATCATTTTGTCTTAAAATATATTTTGTCTGATAAAAGTACTAATACACCTACTTTTCTCTGGATTCCATTATCTTGGAGTATAATCTTTCACTCCTTTTTTAAGCCTATTTTTATCTTTGTATCTCAGTTGAGTCTCCTGAAAGCAATATACTGTTGGGTCTTGTTTTTTAAAACCCATTAGTCTATGCCAATAAGAGCCATTTTAATACAATTAATGAAATGGGAAAAGGTAAACAGTTCACACTCAGCAAACTCCCAACATTTTAATTATTTTTTCAACAAAAGCTTGAACTTTTATGTCCTCTTCTTGGCCAGAAAAGACCCTGACTTGTAAACTGCAGCAGCTGGAGGCCTAGATCTTTACATCTAACCCAGGGTAGCTATGACCATGCAGAATATATGACAGTGTTCAGCCAGATATCTGACCCTCTGCGGGTTCATCCAGAAATGTTCACCCATGTGAACTCATAAACAGTTCAACTAGTGTCTGAGAAAGATAAGAGTTATAGAGTAACCCTAAATTGAGTAATGTATTTTCTTTTAGCAAATGATCATCTTGTGCACCTGAATGTCATGCAATGTTATTAATCAAGTTCACCCCAATAAATTTAATTTAAAAAATAAATAGAGCAAATGGCTCTTCTTAATAATTGCTGTGTGAGGAGCCACTGGACTCATAAATGTTTAGAGCCTTAACTTCCTGGATTTCTCATTAAGGCTGGTAGAGTCTGCCCAGCTGTGACAGCACAGGAGCCGGAGCAGGCCCATCACCGCCCACCTTTCCCAGCCCAGGCCGGATCTCAAAGCCCCCATCAATTGAAATCCCTTTCACCCTGCTCCTCAGGTGGGGCAGAATTTGTTTCTAAATGGTTCCCCAAACCCATGGGAACCATAAAAATGAGTAGGGAGAGCTCATTCTCTTCTCACCAACACTAGGAATTTATAAAGTTCAGTGGGACTTTCAGGCAGGCTCAGAAGGAGAGCGGGGAGAGGGAGATTCTACTTCAGTACAAAGTTGTCAAATATCACAGTAATACTTAAATGCAATTGGTAAAAAATCAATAGTAATACCCAAAAAGTGTGAGACAGAATATCGAATTTTAAAATAAAGGCTGACTCAGGAGGTTAGTTTTGTTTACACACCGAGATTCATAGGTCATCACACACCTGCTGCAGGGAGAAGTGTTCTCACTCTGCAACTTACGCTGAAAAGCACCAAAAAATGAAATGAGTTGATGGGTGAATAGAGGGGTGGATAAATAGATGATAAATCAAAGAAAGAAATTCTAATCATATGTATGGCCAGTGTGCTCAGTGGTAGAGTAACAACCTATGAACCAGGAGATTATGGTTTGATTCCTGGTCAGGGCACATACATGGGTTGCAGGCTCAGTCCCTAGTAGGGGATTTGTAGGAGGTAGCCAACCAATGATTCTCTCTCATCATTAATGTTTCTCTCTTTCTCCCTCACTGAAATCAATAAAAATATTAAATATATATGTTTTTAAATATTTTATCATTTTGTTCAAAATTTCCATACTGTTATTTGAAAATTATTATAAAACTAGAGGCCCAGTGCACAAAATTCATGCACTGGGGGAGAGGGGTCTCTCAGTCTGGCCTGCACCTTCTTGCAGTTCAGGACCCCTCAGGGGATGTCCACCTAAGTTGGCAGCCGAACATCCCTCTCACTGTCCAGGGTCCCTCGATCCCTACTGCCTGCCTGCTCACTGCTCCTTACCACTCAGCTCACTGTCTTCCCCCTGGAGGTCAGTGTATGTCATAGCCAACAGTTGAGAGACCTTATCATATCATTAACATATTATGCTTTGATTGGTTGAATGGACGACCTGATGACTGAACCCGGAGCATATTAGGCTTTTATTATATAGGATTGGGAAAGATATTATTAGCAGTCTTTTTTAAGAATTTAAAAATCGTGCCCTAACCAGTTTGGCTCAATGGATAGAGAGTTGGCCTATAGTCTGTAGGGTCCCAGGTTTGATTCTGGTCAAGGGCACATGCCTAGGTTGCAGGCTCGATCCCCAATAGGGGGCGTGCAGGATGTAGCCAATCAACAATTCTCTCTCATCTTTGATGTTTCTCTTTCCCTCTTCCTTCCTCTCTAAAATCAATAAAAATATATTTTTAAAAAGAGTTTAAACATCTTTCAAACTTCCCCTGTCTCACATCTGATACCCTTACCCTAATTAATTCTCATAATCTCTGACCAAGATTTAAACCATCCTGGCTGATGTTCTTTCAGAGGGCAACCTTTGCACATCTAATCAGGCTGTGCCCAGGATTGACTCTCTCAAATCGGGCACTGGCAGTGCCTCATCCAGGTGAAAGGCCAGTTGTGTTCCCAGTGCCCCTCCCCAGACCTCACACTCCCTCACCCTGGAGTCTTTGCAAGTCCATGTGCAACCCCTACTACCTTACACCTTCCCGCGGGTTTTTTGTGCATGCTGTTTTTCCTGTTTTATTCTTTCCCAATTGCCTCATCTTTAAGATTCCTCTCAGAAACTTGAACACGTGCATTTACTTCTGAAGCCTCCAGAAGCCCCATAATATGCAAGAACGTGTTTTCTTAAAAGTCATAAGTCCATGGGGACAAAGGAAACCAGAAGTCAATGCTTGAACCTAGAAGTAGAGGAGGAAAGAAACATCGCAAGCTCCTCATGAAGACACCATTCTGAGCACTCCCTTACTCCTCAAAATAGTTGCATGCAGAAGCTACTCTTATTTACATCAACTCACGTTACAACTGAGCAAACAAAGGCACAGAAAGTTTAAGTCACTTGTGCAAGATACCATTGTTCCTGGAAAGGGACTGGCCCTGCGTGGGCTTGCCTCAGCCTGTAGTAAGTGGGTTCTTTTTTTTTTTTTTTATAGTTTCTTTGTGAGATTTTATGCTTACTCTCTCATTTTTAAGTTCTCGGTGAGTTCATCTGCTCTTCCCCTAAGTTCCTTCAACATTCTTATAACCGTTGCTTTGGACTCTGGTGGATTGCTTGCCTCCGTTTCATTTCATTATTTTTCCTGGCGATTTCTCTTGTTCTTTCATTTGGGTCACGTGTCGTTTTTCTTCCCATTTTGGCTGCTTCTCTGTGTTTGTTTCTGTGTGTTAGATAGACCTGCTATGTTCCCCGTCTTGGCAGAGTGGCCTTATGCTGTAGGTGTGCAATGGTGCTCAGTGGCACAGTCTCCATGATCCCCTGAGCTGAGTGCTCCAGGATTATTCCTTGTGTGGGTTATGTAAGCCCTTTTATTACAGTTAAGTCTTGATTGCTGTTGACACACCTGTGGATGGAGTTGACCCTCAGACTGGCTGACTGGGAGGATTGGCCCTGGTCACAAGCTGCTGTGTGGAGGCTGATCCCAGGAGGCAGAATTTGCCCCAGCTGGGTCTGATCCTCGAGGAGACCTTCCTTTGGGTTTACTACTTTTGGAGCTAATCAGGCCATGCTCCGCTGTGATCTGAAATCAGCCACCAAGTGTATTGTTTCTGACATTTTTTTTTTTAAATGGACTCATGCTGGTTCATGTCAGACTGCCTGTGATCAGTCCTGGCTTCCTGTTAGGAGCTACCAAGCAATCCATAGTTGGTAGCTGCCTGTGCTGCACCTACTAGGTGAATGTGGGAGGGGCCATGCCACCCTCCACAGCTGGCTGCCATAAACGCCAGGCCAGGGACAAGTCAGTAAAAGGCCCAAGTCTACCTGAGACCCACCACAACCTGCTGGCTGCCCATTAGGCTCAGCCTCTGAAAGCGCCTCTGGTGGTATGAGAGTTGTATGAGGCAGGATCCCGGTGAGTCCCTCAATAGGGGTGAGTGGTGTTCAACAGGTTAATATGGATTGAACTCAGCACCAGTCCTGGGCTTGAGGCTACAGAGTAGAAGTCTCAGGGTATACCAAGGAGAGTCACCACCTTCATGGGGCCTGTGGGCTTCCGCAGTGGGGGCGGGATCTCAGGGAGTCATCAGGTGGAGTCAGTAGAATCAACTAAAGCAGATTAAGATGTGACTGTGAGTAAAAAAGGCTCTGCCCAAGAACGTTGGCTCCTGTTGGGCGCATGGGAAAACGTCCCTCCCCCTAAAGCCACACAACTCAGTCTCTTCCTGTATGACCCCAGCACTCTCCGGAGCTGCCACCGCTCTGCTGGAGCCCAAGGTGAGTGCCTTCAAGCAAGATTTTGTGTGTAGCCCTTTAAGAAGATGCCTGAGTTTTCTGCGACCTATTGTCTCACCCGGTTGGACTGAATCCTCGCTGATTTTCACAGTTAGATGTTTAGTGGGGGTCCCTTTTCTAGCACTGGTACTGGGGGTTGGGAGCCTGGCATCTAGCGGGGGCCTCTTGCTCCTCATGACAGACCTCTGCAGCTGAGATATTCCTCCAGATTCTCAACTGCTGCCTGTGGGTGTGAGGCTAACCCAGTTCTGGCATCTCTGCCTTCCAACGGGTCTTTGTATCTTTCAGCTAGTCCCTGGATGGTTATCCAGTTTATTGTTCTATAAGTTGGTTGTAATTTTGATGTGGTCCTGGGAAGACATGAGTGTAACTTTCACCTCAGCTGCCATCTTGAATTTTCTACCCTTATTTCATCTTTGTTCATCAGTTGTTATGGTACCAACTGTAGAAATAAGAGACATAGCACTTTTTGAATACTCACAGATGCTCAAAGAAAATGTAGCTTTTTAGCTTTTCATAAATGTGATCGTCATCCCCATGGGCCTGGGGTAAAACTGGGGTGGAAGAATTTTTTTGTTTCCATAAGAGAATTTATTGGTTTCATTTGGGTAATAAACCTATCTAAGTTTGGCCTTGCTAACTCCCTCTTTTCCTGCTCCTCTCAGAATGAAATTGGGATATTTGGGGATATGAACTCTGGGAATGGGAAAGTGGGCCTCAGACCATCACCCCATGCACCCAACAGGCGCCAGCATTCTTGTGCAGAGCTTCCTTAATCTTAATCTGCTTCCACTGATGAACTCTACTGGCTCCACCTGATGGCTCCCTGAGACCCTCCCCCGCTGCAAAAGTCTTGCATGCAATGTATTTTCCTTGCCTGGCTCCGCAGAGGGTCTTCAAGGGTCTGCTGTTGCATTCATGGTTCTATCAGGTCTGAGAGTTTCCCTTGCTAACCTGGGGCCTTCTAACTGGCATCGTGGGCTCATCCCTACCCTTCACCCAACCTTGATGAAAGTGCATGTTCATTGCTCTGTGTATGAGGGTTCCCCTTACCCTCCTGTGCCCAGAGGCTCCCCTCAGATCTGTTATAGGCTGCATTGTGTCCCACACCCCCAAAATTTATATGTGGAAATCCTAACCTCCAGCACTTCAAAACGTGCTTGTAGTTGGAGACTGGGCTTCTAACGTGCTAATTAACTTTAAATGAGAGCATATGGGTGAGTCCCAATTTATTATGAATGGTATCCTTATGAGAAGAGATTGAGTCGAAACCATTTGGCTCAGTGGATAGAGCATCAGCCTGCAGACTGAAGGGTCCCGGGTTCAATTCCAATCAAGGACATGTACCTTGGTTGCGGGCACATCCCCAGTAGGGGACATGCAAGAGGCAGCTGATCAATGACTCTCATCGACGTTTCTAACTCTCTATCTCTCCTCCTTCCTCTCTGTAAAAAAAAAAAATCAATAAAATATATTAAAAAGAAAGAAAGAAAAGGAGATTGACACAGACAGGTACAGAGGGAAGACCATATGAAGACACAGGAAGAACATGGCCATCTGGAAGCCAAGGAGAGAGGCCTCGGTAGGAACCAACCCTGCTAACATTTTGATCTTGGACTTCCAGCCTCCACATCTGTGAGAAAATTAATTTCTGCTGTTTAAGCCACCAGTCTACTGTACTTTGCTACAGCAGCCCTAGCAGACTAATACAGATCTAGTCTCCTCCTCCCGTAGACCAGAAAAGGGTGTCTGGAGGTTCAATGATTGCACAATAATTATGTTTCTGTCTCTACAATTATGAAATCATCTTGGGTAGAAACCATGGTTTATTCACTTCTATACTCCTGGGCCTACGAGTTTTATACCTAGCATGGAGGTTTTGAATGAGTATCTGAACCAAGAAATCGTCTCCGCTTTGTACAACCACCCTCAAATTTAATAAGGTGGAGAGCGCGGAGGTAATATCACTCTGTAAATAGTCCAGTATTAATTAATCAGTACCAGTGTCTTGTGGCATAACAGGAAGGTCATGTGCACAATGATGTAAACCATCTGCAAGTCACTGAAATAGGAAAGGTCAAGCTTCCAGCAAATGTGGCCAGGGCCATGGGAACACTGAAACCCCGCACAGCTGGCTGTGAGCCCAGTGCCTGCTTTTGGCACTTTACCCAAAGTCAGTTCAACAAAACCAGAATACATTAAGACCTAGAATGTTCTGTTACTGCCATACGTCCACGAAAATAGAGAAAACAATAAGATATGTCTAAGGGGTAGTCCACCAATACACCAATGTGTCCATAGAATGGGGACCACAGGGTGGGCCAAAGAAAGGGACAATGCAGGTCAGAGGACAGATGTCAGAAAGGTCATAAGTCCAGGGGGAAAAAATAGTAAAGTGTAGCTTACAGAAAATCCACCTCTTCTCACCATAGTGCAGCATCCATGACCAAGGTACAGCAGAAATGGAACTTCAGAAAGTATCTCCTGGAATCCAATGACTGAGTCATTCAACAAATTGGCTCTTCTGCAATTGATCTGTGGCAAATCAGGCTGCTTCCATGACCTCTGCAGCTCAGAGAGCGCTATTCTCAAAATATGACTCTTAACAACATTGGCCAGAACAGTTGTTGGTTCATCATGTGCTTGGAATCATTCTCAGTCTCATCTGTATTAATTTCTGTAATCCTCGCAATTACCCCATGAAGTAGGTCAGGGGTGGGGAAGCTTGTTCCTGCCAAGTGCCATCTGGATATTTATGACATCATTCATGGGCCATACCAAAGTATCAACTTAAAAATTAGCCTGCTATTGTCATAATGGCTATCATCAACAAATCAGTGAACAACAAGTGCTGGCAGGATGTAGAGGAAAAGGAACCTTCATGCACTGCTGGTGAGAATGCAGACTGGTGCAGCCACTGTGGAAAAAAACAATATGGAGTTTCCTCAAAAAATTATAAATGGAGCTCCCATCTGACCCAGTAATTCCACTTCTAGGAATAAATCCCAAGAAATCAGAATATATGCTCCCCTATGTTCACAGCAGCACAATTTACAATTGCTAAGATTTGGAAACAGTCTAAGTGTCCATCAGCAGATGAATGGATTTAAAAAACTGTGGTACATCTACACAATGGAATACTATGCTTCTGTAAAAAAGAAAAAGAAATCTTACCATTTGCAAAAGCATGGATGGACATGGAGAGCATTATGCTAAGAGAAATAAGCCATATGGAGAAAGACAAATAGCACATGATCTCACTCATTTGTGAAATATAATGAACAATGTAAATTAATAAAAATCGATCCAGAGACATAGAAGCATTGAATAAACTGTCAAACCTCAGAGGGAAGGCAGGGGAGGGGAAGGTGGGTAAGAGATCAACCAAAGGACTTGAATGCATGCATATGAGCAGGACCAATGGACACAGACAATAGTGAGGTAGGGGCATGTGCTGGGGGGCAGGAGCGGGCAGGGAGAGGTCAATGGTGGGGGGAAAAGGAGACATGTGTAAAACTTTCAACAATAAAGATTTTTTTTTTTAAATCAAAATGAACAGAATAGAGAACCCATAAATAAAATAGCCTGATATATTTATATTTTTACTAGAGACCTGGTGCACAAAATTCATGCATAGAGTGGGGTGTCCCTCAGCTCCACCTGCACCCTCTCCATTCTGGGACCCCTCGAGGGATGTCTGACTGCCCATTTAGGCCCGATCCAGGATTGGGCTTAAACGGGCAGTCAGACACCCCTCTCATAATCCAGGACTGCTGGTTCCCAACTACTCACCTGCCTGCCTTCCTGATTGTCCCTAACTGCTTCTGCCTGCCAGCCTAATCACCCCCTAACCACTCCCATGTCAGCCTGATTGATGTCTAACTTCTCCCCTGCCAGCCTGTTTGCCCCCAACTTCCCTCCTCTGCCAGCCTGGTCATACCTGACTGCCCTCCTCTGCAGGGTTGATCACCTCCAACTGCCCTCCCTTGCAGGCTTAATCCCGCTCAATTGCCCTCCCTTGCAGGCCTGGTGCCTCCCAAGTGCCCTCCCTTGTTGACCATATTGTGTCCACATGGGGGCAGGATCTTTGACCATATGGGGGCAGCCATCTTGTGTGTTGGAGTGATGGTCAATTTGCATATTACTCTTTTAGAAAGGATGGAGGCCTGGTGCACAGGTGGGAGCCAGCTGGTTTGCCCTGAATGTATCCTGGATCAGGGTGGGGTTCTCTTGAGGCATGGGGCGGCCTGAGTGAGGGACCTGTGGTGGTTTGCAGGCCAGCCACGCCCCTCCAGCAACCCAAGCGGAGGCCCTGGTATCTGGAATTTATTTACCTTCTACAATCTTTGTAGCCTGGAGCAGAGCCAGGCCTTCTGCTGTCACCATTTCTGTTTGGATTTACCTTATAATTGAAACTTTGTAGCCTTGAGTGGAGGCTTAGGCCAGCAAGAGCAGGTGGGAAGCTTGGCTTCCTCTGTTGCCTGGGAAACCCAAGCCTCCCTCCTGCTCTCTGCGGCTGTAGCCATCTTGGTCGGGTTTATTTGCATACTTGCTCTGATTGGCTGGTGGGAGTGGCTTGTTGGTATAGTGGAGTAATAGTTAATTTGCATATTACTCTTTTATTAGGTAGGATTGATTTCAAAGAGGAAGGGAGAGGGAGAAAGAAATAGAAACAGTGATGAGAGAGAATCATTGATCGGCTGCCTCCTGAATGCCCCACACCACAGATCAAGCCCACAACTTGGGCATGTGCCCTGACTGGCAATGGAATCATGAACCTCCTGGTTCATAGGTCAACACTCAACCACTGAGCCATGCTGGCCACAAAGCCTGGCTTTCATTATCCATAATACATTTACTTATTTGACCAATCTTCCTTTATGTAGCCAAACCTGTGCCATCCCTCTCCACTCACTTAATACATCAAATTGGAGTTTCATAAAAGGTCCCCTCCAACAAGTGATCATGATGGTTAAAAACATGTACTTGCTGGCTCCCACTAATTTGGTTCTATAGATTCCCCTTACTGTGCATGAAAGTATTAACCTATTGTGAAAATATGTTTATTGAGTTGCTCAATATAACATGAAATACAGACTATTCAAAATAAAGTGTGATATTAATATCTCTACTGCCATTACCAAAATAATTCTTGTTTTCATTAATGTTTGTTGAAAAAATTATAGAGAAATTTGTATTCTTGATTAGTGTTAAGGAACAGCAGACAGTACCAAGTGAGAATAGATGGAGCCAGTATTATAAGAACCCAATAAACTGGGCACTTTAGTCACATCCCTTATGTTACACAATATATAATACTCTGTATAGACACTGAGAAAGCTAAATGAATGTACAGAATTGCTAGTCATTTACAAGTGCAATAGGTTAAGTTCATTTTTATTTTTGGGTTTTATTCACAAAGTATATAGAGATCTCTGGGGTAGGGGATACAACTTCCTGAAGAACAATGTGTAAGTCCTTAAGGAATGTCAGGCTCCACTCATAGTCCCATCTCTCAATTCCACCATTAGAACAATGGGTTTTTCTGGTTGAGTAAGACCTTGAGACACTATTTTCAGAGGGATCTGCAAATGTTAAACAGCATATGAGAATCAGTTCATGAAACACTGTTAACAGAAGCAAAGTAGATGAGATACATTAAGAATAATAAAGCTTTACAAACATATAAAAATTACTTTTAGCATAATGTATCTTTACTTCTTTGTACTTATTTAGTAAGTTGTCTCATCCTGGTCAGTTAAAGCATTCATCAATACATTCATTCAAGAAAAACAAAAAAACAAAAACAAAACAAACAAAAATATATAGCACCTATTCTGTACCAGGCCAAAGACAAAACTATGTTTGTTTGATTTTGGTTTAAATTTTAAATAAAAAGGATGTGTTTTTTAAATTTAAACCAGATTCTTAGGCATTATGGGAAAATATTTGGAAAAGCCAGGTAGAGTTCATTTCATGCATGTTGAAACTTGCAAATCAATCCTGAGTACATATTACATGTCTTAATTATATGGACTATCCGCAACTTCTAAAGCCCAGCGACCTCTACCAGTGGAAACCTTCCAGTTTCATGATGGAAGAAGATCTTTGTGAAGCATTGTGCCTGTTTTCTAATACCTCCTACGTCCCAAGTGTAGTGTAAATAGTGAACTTCTGAAGACCTATAAATTCCTTTGACTAATTTTTTAGCTCAATTTTTACCCAGTCACTTTTTCAGTATTGGGGGAGCCTCCAACACAGTAACCTTCTGATCTCAGTTCACTGAAGGGCAAGAAAATTGTCATAGAGGGTGAGAAGCACCAGCAATAGAAGACTGGAAGTTTTCGGGGAGTTTCTGCCCCACCCCAGGTGTACCTGAGACCCATTTCCTCTCAGGGCCGAGTCCCGCATGTGTATATACTTACAGGACTATTACACAGCTGCTTAAAGCCACAAATAAGATGGAAACTATCTCTATCCTCCTCTTCCCTGAGAAATCTTACTTAAGGAGCTGCATAATAAACACACGAGTCCTAGAAATAAGCCTTACTATAGGGCCTTGCTTGGTATAAATCAATGGCAACTATTCTGCATGTTCCTCAAAGAAGAGACTCCAGATCTACCTATTAATGTAAAACCTTCCTATTTTGTAATTTCACTTCAAGGCATATGTATGTAAGGCACGTTGTTAAATTTTTCAAATTAAATTGATTAAAATTTGTATCCAAGAGCTGTAAATCACTCTTTAAGCATTTCCTATATGACTATAAGGCACCATTGGGAATTTATGAAAAGATTAAAATTATATGCTAGAATTAAAGACATTCTTATGTACATAAAGAACCAAACTGGATAGTTTAATGAAAAAGTATTAGGTTAGATGGTATGAGTGATGATACCAGCTTGCAGTAACAATAACATGGCAGAGGAAAAATGGGCTTTGGACTAAATGGGGAAGACTTCTGGAGGGGTTTTGGGAATGAACTTAGACTTGAAAGATGAGAGGAGAATGAGAAAAACATCATAGAGTTCTTATTATATGTAAAAGGAGCCCAGTTTGATCACAGCAGGGCTCCCAGAAAAAGGGATCAAGTAGCCAGGATGGCCCTGGAAATCAGACAGAAATGCTTTCATCAGTGATTCTCTACCTTGACTGCACATGAGAGTCAAAGGTGGAGCTTTTAGAGCCACAAAAGATTAATTATTTTAGTATCTGAGATGACTTAGGCATCAAGATTTTTCATAACTCTCCACTTATTTTGTTGTACAGCCAGTGGTTGAGAACCACAACTAACAACAACTTCTGTAAGTTCTAGTGGAAAAGAAAAGGTGTTTGAAAGTCATGATTCAGTTATCACTATACTTCAGGACTGTGCACAGCACTTTCTCTTCCTTCCAGTGGATGTGAAACCAAATTTAAGCTTTTCTCAAAGGACTCTACATCATCATATCACGCTAACTACATTGACTCTAGATGGCCTTGATAGCTGTATATTTATAAAAACACAGGCTTAGCACTCCAGACTAATGGAATCTTAAGGTCACAGATGACTCCAAATAGAGAATAAATTATTAAACAATAAGTGAACACAGTCATACATACACATGCATATAGCATACACAAACACACACACACACACACACACACACACACACAACAGTTTTTACAAATTTCCCAATAAAGCATTGTTTTGGCAGAGTGGTAACATGTTAATATCTTACCTGTGTTTCTTTGCAAGGTTTAAAGGAGAAGTTCTGTAAAACTCGGACAATAGCAAGTTTCATGTTTATGAGAGCGAACCTCATGCCAATGCAGTTTCGGGGTCCACTTCCAAAGGGCATGTACGTGTAAGGATTTATACTGTCCTGGTTCTTCTTACTGAACCTGGTTCCACAACAGTAGATTAAAACAATTAATAAAACATATACACCATAATAGCCACATGTTTGAGGTTCTAGTACACAGGATACTCCAGTGGGCTAGTCAGTGAGATTCTGCTCTGGTTATTTTGCTGTGAGAAATATAAGCTAGAGACCATTTCCATTCCCCTTACTCTTTAGAAGCTTTCAGTTTCATTGAAGAAAAAAGATGACTGCTGTTTAAAAGAAAATTTATTTTTAAACACTAAATTACATTCAGGATGTTGAAATATTCACACACTAAAGGTAAGAAGGAAATTAAGGAAAAGAAGGTTTCTCTCTTCATCAAACTCATTCTTGTCACATGCTCATAAAGGAAGGAAGCAGGAATAATACTTCCTATTAGTAATTTTTTCCTTCCCTTCCCTTCTTTCTCCTCCCCTTCTCTGACCTCTCCCCTTCTGCTCCCCCAGCCCTTATTGAATAGCTTAAATCAGGTGGCTTACATTGGCATATGAGGCTCCTCTACTCTAGTATGATCACTGGTTTCCTTATGTATCTATTTCACTAGACTATAAATTTTCTGAATAGATCTATGATTTATTCAAATTTAACTCCTCAATATTTTATTATTTTAAGGAAAAATATGTATTTGGGGAAAGTGATCATGGCATTGTGGTTATATATATTTTTAAGAGTTCTTATATTTGGGGTAACATTGAAAATATTTACAGATGTTTTGCCTTAAGATAATGTGGAAATCAGGAGAGGGGTATCAATGGCATGTTTACAGAGGTTGTATTATAAAGTTGTACAACTGAAATTATTATAATATTAATCAGTGTTAATTCAATAAATAGAATTAAAAATGAAGTACAGAAAAGGTCTCCAATTTCATGTTCATGAAGCTACGAGGAGGGAAACTGCTGAACTTGGAGAGGTTTCTTTGCAAGGTTTGAAGGAGAAGTTCTGTAAAACTCTGACGATAGCAAGTTGCTAGAATGAAATTGTATGCCCTGGTAGCTAGCATCCCATTGGGGCCCCGTTCCAGAAAACAGAGGACTTGGTCAACTAAATTTCTTCAACAAGTACTACCCATGATTCCCCGAAAATAAGACATCCTCCGTAAATAAGACCTAGCACATGGAAAGATAAGACATCCCCTGAAAATAAGACCTAGCACAACTTTGGGAGAAAAAATTAATATAAGACTGTCTTATTTTGGGGGAAACAGGGTATGTGTAGATGCATGCTAGAATAAGGACACCATGGCAAATGAGACAAGGTCCATGCCATTAGAGATCATATAGTTGTGCTAATAAAAGTCTAGATCCCAGGTAGTGCCCTCAATAGTTCTTTCCAATTTTGCTCACCAATACAATAAATGGGAAGCATTGGCTCTTTCCAGAGTCTAAGCTGTGTCCAAAGCCAAACTTGGCTCTGAATTTCCTGAACATGCTAATGACCCCAAAAGAGGGTCTAGAGAGCAGATAACTTCCCTTTGGAAGTCACCAAATACTGAGAGTAGGAGGAAGCTGGTCCAGGACTGCAGGCAAAGACAGACCAGGGAACCTTGAAAATATTTACAGATGAAAATATTCACCTCTACCCTTAAGTGACTGCTTAAACCAGCAGGGGTGAGGACCTCTCGGGCTGTCAGCTTACACTCTCCCAATAATGCTGAAGGAACAGCAGCCAAAGTTTTTGAAAAATAGAATTTGGAAACATTGGAGGTAAATTCACAGATTAAAGAGAACAACACAGGAAAACTTAAAGCAAAAAAGCCTCTATTTCTAAAATCTTTAGTGATTAAGTAAATTATGCCATATGTATACAATCACATATATACCTGTATAAGGTGGTGTTTTATACATAGGATGTAGTTTATGGTTTACTGTTAAGTAAAGTAGTATAAAATTATTCTAATATTTAAAAAATCTACATATGCATAGAAAATGTCAATAATGACATACATCACATTATTAATGAGGCCTATATTAAAGTTTTTGGACTATAGACAAATACAACTTTCTTTAATCTAGAGACTGTAAAATAATAATCACTCGTGTAATAAGAAAAACTTCTAAAAATATAGGTATACATATAAATGAGTGTACAACCACATGTTCGTCATGTATACTAAAAGACGTCAGAATGTGCCCAACCAGCCTGGATGAGGTTCCCTTTCTCAGGGGCCAGTACCTTTCAGGACGGAACTCCTCCGGCTCTGACCAGTACGTTGGGTCTCGTTGAAGAATAAAATTTGGCACCATCACCACCGTCCCTTTGGGAATGAACACCCCATTGACTTCCACATCCTTCTTACAGACCCTCTCAAGTCTACCAGCAATTGGGTATAATCTGAGGGATTCATTCACCACCATGTCAAGATACTCCATCTGTGTCAGGGCATCATAGGTGGGGGTTGCCTGGGAAGAAAGAAACAGATTTTGATAAACTGAGATTTGAGATCAACTTTCAATTCAGTGTATGTAGTTCTACAGAAATGTTAGGAGCTCCAAAAAATAACTTATTTGAGTATAAAGCCTTAGGATTTATAGACATTTTAATATCTATCATGTCCTTTGACCTGCTTAGTGGCCCACTGAGATGTGTGGAGTAGTTATGACTATGGGGGACGTTGGGGACAATACCCTAAATGGGACCAGAAATCCCTCATCTTACCATATAGTGATTTTTTTTAACCTCATGTGACTGATAGACTATGGCTCCTACTCTTTGACTTAATTTCTTAAATGAAATATGCTAAGGGTCACTGTTTGTTTTCAAAAGAGAGGCCACCCTTCTGCACCAAGAAAAGAGAATGTGTAAAAGAGCAAAATCTCAACCTGACATAAAGTTTTTTAGTTGAAAAATCCTATTTTTTTATATACATATATTTTTTTATTGATTTCAAAAAGGAAGGGAGAGAGAGAGAGAGAGAAATATCAATGATGAGAGAGAATTATTGATTGGCTGCCTCTTGCACACCCATACTGGGGATCAAGCCCTTGACTGGAATTGAACTCGGGACCCTTCAGTCTGCAGGCTGATGCTCTATCCACTAAGCCAAACCAGCTAGGGCCAACCCTTTAGATTATATATGATTTGGAGAGGAAAAACTATATAATGTAGAATTTATAAATAACTTGATGAGAAACAGGTTTCTTTCTAAACCAAATAGGGTACATGAAGAGTATGATGGGACTCTAGCTAGCAGGGCATACAATTTCATTCTAGCAAAAGTTATAAAGCGGTGGCACCCCACTCAGCCTCAGGCTGCCTTGCTGGAACAGTCTCCTAGTTGTTGCTTCAGGGTTTGACTGTAGGCTGTGAAGATCGCATACAAGCCTCTCCAGCCCCAGAGGCCAGTCTCCTCGCACCACAAAGAGTTCCAGTTTTGTCAGGATTCTGAAAACAGTGTGGCCATACAGTATGTGGTCACCACTTGGTGTTACAGTGAAGAGGCAATATTGTAGAGGTTAAGGGTTTGGCTAGTGGCTTCTTCACCACTAGCTATATGACTAGTGTATGGAAGTTATTTCACCTCTCGGTACCTCCGTTTTCTGATATGTTACCTGGAGATATTTAGAGTTAGCACTTCATAGGGTTATATGGCAGAGACGTCACTGCTCACCCAATATCCCATGTGGTCTCCACATCTCCCCGCCCACTTAAAGCTAGGGGAAACGAGCTATGAGAATGGGCTGTGAGCTGAGGTGACATATGTCAATTTAGAGCCAAAACACTTGAAAATCCAGTGAGCAACACTCTACTTCTTTATTCCCCAACTAAGATGAAGGCCTTGTGTTCCAGAAAGTACAGCTACAAAAAAGTGGAGCCTTGCCCTAGCTGGTTTGGCTCAGTGGATAGAGCATCAGCCTGCGGACTGAAAGATCCTGGGTTCGATTCCAGTCAAGGGCACATGCCTAGGTTGTGGGCTCGATCCCCAGTGGGGGGCGTGCAAGAGCCAGCCAATCAATGATTCTCTCTCATCATTGATGTTTCTCTCTCCCTCTCCCTTCCACCTGAGATCAATAAAAAAAATAATTTTTAAAAAGAGAAAGTGGGGCCTTTTTAGCTTATATTTCTGAGTAACTATGTGAAGCAGAGACTCCCATTCCTATCCTCCTCTAACAATCCATGTTGTATATATAAATATGAGAAGTAAACTTTTCCTATGTAAAGCCATATAGATTTCAAGACCAATCTGTTACCAAGGCATAAGCTAGCCCAGTGGTTGGCAAACTCATTAATCAACAGAGCAGCAACATTGTGGCTGGCGAGCCGCAGTTTGCCGACCACTGAACTAGCCTATCCTGGTTAATACAGAATTTGTTAAGATTAAATTCATTTATAAATACAAGGTATTTAGAATAGACATATATAGTAAGGAGCAAATGTTTAGTTATAGTGTTGTAATTATTACAAAAAAAAGAAGCAAAACACAATGATTTAGCTAGTCTCTGTCTCTTAGTGACCTTTCCATATTATCGCTATCAAAAGAATGCCAATGTGAGTTTTCCCTGAGAAGAAAGATAATCTCTAATTAATAGGTTCTAAAATCTTTTCCTTATATCTGAAGGACCTATGACTCAGAAAGGTCATCTAACCTGTCCAAATCCATAGTCTACCCTATGCTCTTTCCTGTATGTCAGGCTTCTTCTAGTCTGCCATGTTTACCCACGGTGGTAGATTACACTATTTGTGCCTGTTCTCCACCATTGTGTGCGTCCATGCCCTTAGTCATCTAACTTTGTGCCCTCCCATTATGATGCTGGGCTTGGCCATGGTGCATGCTTTAAATCAATGGAATGTTGGCTAAGTGTGATGCAAGCAGAGTTCTGAAAGGCACCCATATGTTTGGGCTTATTGGTCTTTCCCTCTGACACTGCCTGAGAAGAACGAGCCCAGGCTTCCTGTCTGGAGCAGGGGAGATGTGGGGTCATGTGTGAAGCTGGTTCACCCAGCCGCTTAGCCAAGGCCAGACTAGATCAGCCAAGAGCCAGACTAAAGCCATGCCCAGTCAGTATCAACACAGATAATAATGAGCAATCAATGTTTATTTGTTTATTGCTACTGAGGGGTGTGTTTTTTCCATTCGATATTATTGTGATAACAGTTAACTGCTGTGCCAACAAAAGCACTTTGTCCAAGATCTTATCATCTGTGAAAAGTACACATTACCTATATTTCCTTGTTTTCATCACTTTACATCCTTCCTAAATAGCACAGATGAAGAACTAATGCTTATGCTCTTTGTAAAAATTATCCTATGAAATGGTGAGTGAGCATTCTTGCTTAGGTTTAACTTCCTCCCTCCCTCTGCAGGTATCGTCCACTCACCTTATTGGGAAATGTCGCCTCAATCTCCTCTTGCAGTTTCTGTTGCGCATCAGGGTGGATGGCCATAAGATACATAAAGAAGGTGAGAGCACTGCTAGTGGTCTCATAGCCGGCAAAAATAAAGATAATAGATTGGGCGACGAGCTCCAGATCGGACAAGGCTAAAAGGAAAAGAAGGGTCATTGTAAACCTTCAGTTTAGATTATGAGAAATCCATATGAAACTCCAAACTGCTAGAAGGAAAAAATGGAGATTCAGATCAAACTAAGGGGAGTTACACTCTGACGCGTATATTGCAGATAAAAAAAAAAAAAAAAAAGTCTTAATCCAGCTTTTCCAAAGGTCTACACTATTCTTGGTCCTTCAGTCTGCAGGATACATCACTCTCATCACTATCTCAGCTGTATAATTCCACAGCATGTTATTGGAGAATCTTAAAAGTAGTTTAGCTACAAGTAATATGGGACAGCATTCTCCCCCAGGAAAACTTTAAATTATTTTTTAAAATTTTGAGACAGTTTACAATACTAAAGTTTATGCAAAGAAAAATTAAAGTATCTTTCTTCTAAACATGTTTCCAGGAACTTAAAAGAACAGTAATTGGTTACAAATAAACTCTTGTACTCAATGTATTTACTGTCTATAGACCCGCAGCATCAGCGGTATCTGAAGGTTTATTAAAAATGCAGAATATTGCTGAGACCGGTTTGGATCAGTGGATAGAGCGTCGGCCTGCGGACTGAAAGGTCCCAGGTTCAATTCTGGTCAAGGGCATGTACCTTGGCTGTGGACACATCCCCGGTGGGAGATGTGCTGGAGGCGACTGATCAATGATCCTCTCTCATCGATGTTTCTAACTCTCTATCCCTCTCTCTTCTTCTCTGTAAAAAAAATCAATAAAAATATATTTTAAAAAAAGAAATGCAGAATATTGAAGACAGCAGCAGGAGCTTCCTTCAGCCAGGAGGAATGAGAGCTGTGGCTCTCCACTGTTGGGCCGGATGGTGGTGGTTCAGAGAAAGAAATGGAACCACAGACTCCCAAAACTCTCATCCTGTTGCCTTGGAGTATAGCCAAGAAGTATATTATCTATAAACCAAGAGTTATTGCAGTAGAACCACGGTTTCCCTCTGTGACTGATCCCCAGCTTGGGTACTTGGAGGGAACCCCATGGAGGTCAGGGGTCACCATTACAGTGAGGAAAAACAAACCCCACCTCCAAGCAGCAAAGCTTTACTGTCTTATAAAAGCCCTGGAGGTCAAATCAGGATCACAGAGGTAAAAAAAAAAAAAAAAATCTTGTGATTCAGTGCCATCTATTGGGAAAGAGTAGAAAGTCCTCTTCAGAGGAAGCTGTTATAGTCAGATATAAATGTGAAGGCAAAGGAGAACAGCAAATACCATGAATAACTATAGAAATGAGGATGATTGAAAGAAAATAAAAAATCCCCAAAAGCAAGTTGGAACTTATGGGAATATGTGATATAAATGACATATTTCATGATTGCAGTTCTGTAACTACTCAAGAAAATGCAGACAGGCAATTCAATACACTCAGAAAACAAATCAATGAACAAAATGAGTACTTTACCAAAGAGATTGAAAGTTTTAAAAAGCACCAATCAGAAATCCTGAAAATGAAACATGCAATTAAGGAGATTAAGAGTAAACTACTGAGCATAGAAAACAGAGTCAAGAAGATAGAGGAAAGAATTATGGCATCAGAAAAAAAGCAATCCTATATAATAAGAGAGGAATATGCTAATTATCCATTATGCCATGAGGCATAACGACCGACCACATAACTACCGGGTCTTGGATTTGCAGGGAGTGGGGCAGCAAACTACAAGTGGGCGGCGGAGAGCTACAGAGAGGGCAGGGCTATGAGGGTGGGGGGAAAATACTGGGGGAGCTACAAGAGGGTGGGGCAGCAGGTAAAAAGCTATAGGAGGGGGCAGGGCAGCGAGCTACTGGCGCACAGATTTATGCACAGGGCTACTAGTATTAGAATAATGAGCATTCCAGAAGAGGAAGAAAGGGAGAAGAGAAGGGAGAGTCTATTCAAACTAATAGTGGCCTCCTTTTTTATCTTCTCCTGAGAGAATAAACATAGTTAAGATTTAATCTATTTGTATGAGAATGAATTAGGACCTTTTGATACTTAGAGCACTGAAGTAAACATGGTACTTCCCACAAAGTTGTAATTCACAACTAAAAACAAGAAAGGTCTACCGAGTTCTGATCTTTCAAACATTATTTTTATGATGCTGTTGGGAGTAAATTCAACTATCAAATTCCTTTCCCCAGTTAGGATATACCCCATGATATCCAAAATTTAGAGCTGTGCTGCCCAATAGGTAGCCACTAGCTATATTTAGTTAATTATTTACACTTTAATTAGTTAAAATTAAGATTCAGTTTTCAATTTCATTGTTTACATGTCAAGTGTGTAATAGCCACATGTGCCTAGTGGTAAATCTATTGATATAGAATATGTTCTTTTTCATCACAGAAGGTTGTATTAGACTAGATACTAATAGATAGGGAGAGAGAAAGACATGTATACATAGATATGGATATATTTATAATGCTGTGCTGGAGTCATCTTATCCCTGTTCTTTAGAACCAATTATTAAATATTATGAAATTGTATGAGACGGTTGTCAAGCCATTAGTAGTTTGAAATACTATGATGGAAGTATTTGTATCATAGGAGTAAACAATAATACTTGGATTTTTCTTTTTTGAGAGAAAATGTTTACATCACTAATTATGGGTAGATATAGAAATATTTATGTTTATGAGACCTGTGTAAATATATTTGATGTTCTTAGCCTTGTCTACTGAGACAATCTAGAAGTAAGGAAACCCTAGGAGCAATGAGCACTCCTAGATATGATTTTGGTTTCTAAATACCATTTCTCACTAAAATAAACCAGAATTCCTTGGTGAAATGGCTGGTTCTAGGGTTGATCAGGGGAAATAGAGAGAAATTTGGAATGCCTTGCATCAGGAAGCAAGAAAGTACTCAGAAAATGATAGGTGAAAAGGACACAGAATATTCTCTATACTCTAATGGTGGACATATCTATATATGTAAAAGCCTAAGCAACTGAACAACCAAACGACCAATTGCTATGATGCGCACTGACCACCAAAGGCTCAATGTGGAACTGCCCCCTGGTGGTCAGTGCCCTTCCACAGCAGGAGTGCTGCTCAGCTGACCAAATCATCCCAGTGGCCAAAGAGCCCAGAGCAGCCACTCACTCCCTCAGTAGCCCTGCAGGTCCAATCTTTGGAGAACAGGCCAGGCACTGATGGTCTGGTGCCACCAACGTGATCCTGACAGCACCACCAGCTTCCTGGAAGTCAGGCTTGGGCATGTCAGTGGGATGGATCCGGATTCCAGGCCATGGGCTGCCTACCACCCGCCTAGAGGGCTGATCGTGTCCTGCTCCCTTCATCCCCCTTGGGTCAGGCGCCAGACACAGGACTCACAGTGCAAGCCTCTCCTAATTGGGACTGACTGGGCACAAGCCCTCAGTAGACACAGTGGGGCCGGGATGAGCAGGAGCGGCAGGTGGTGTTAGACTGCAGGTGTCAGCCCGATCCCCACAGGCCACCCCGAGGGACTCCACCCATACACAAATTCATGCACTGGGCCTCTAGTGTCATTATAAATTTACTAGGGGTCCAGTGCACAAATTCATGCACCTTGAAGGGAACTGTGGACCACAAGGCTCCAGTGGGCACAGGGACAGGTCTTGGCCCATCCGCTATGGCCCTGGGTCCTCTGTCTGCCAGCAGCCCCATTCCCACCACCGCCGTTCCCCCATACTGACTGCACCACATGCACCTGCAGATAGTGTGGAGCAATTGGGGCCAGTGCCAGCAGCGGGTGCAAACAGGGCCGGAGCTATCAGCTGGTGTGAGTGGTGACTGCTGCCCCAATCGCTCCTCAGGAGCAGAGGGAGGTGGAGAAACTCTCAGGGGCAATCAGGGCCCGCAGCTGCTGCTCACACCCACCGACAATGTCGAGTGATTGGGACTGGAGCTGGGCACTGGCAATGGGTGCGAGCAGCTGCTCCAGTGCCAGCTGTGGGTACAAGCGAGGCCAGCACTGGCAATGGGTACAAGAGGCAGCTGCCAGCCCCTCAGGAGCAGGGGAAGGTGGAGAAGCCCTGAAGGGTGATTGGGCCAGCAGCCGCCCCTCGCACCCACTGACAGCACCGGCCCCACTCACACCCGCTGCTGGTGCTGGCCCCAGGCCCCAATTGCTCCATGCCAACAGCAGGTACTAGCCGGGCCAGCACCAGCAGCAGGTGTGAGCGCCCGGCAGGACTGCGGCTCGTGGGAGCCAAGTATTTCCACTAACCACCAGAGCCTTGCCCCAATGACAGCAACCAGCGCCCCACCTTGGTCTGGTGCCCCCATTCACCTCCACCATCCCACCACAGCCGACGCCCGCCATGTTCTGTGCATGCCCTCTGGTGGTCAGCGCACATAATAGCGGTCTATTGCATATTAGGGTATATATATATATATATATATATATATATATATATATATTAATACCCATAGAACATACAACACCAAGTGTGACTCCTAATTTAAACTATGCACTTTGGGTGATAATCGTATCAATGTAGATTCACTGACTGTAACAAATGGTACACTGATGTTAGGGATTCTGATAGTCAGGGAGGCTGAATATAGGTGAGGGGAGAAGGTTATGGGAAATCTCTATCCCTGTCACACAATTTTGCTGTGAACATAAAACTGCTCTAAAAAATAAAGTATATTGAAAAAATAAAAAGAAAGAAAATAGGACCCCAGAGCCTTCTGAAAGGGCTCCAGTGGACAAACCTGAGAGAATATGACCATCAAACAAGAAACTAAAAAGCAAAACTTTATAGTAGATTAAACTAGTGAACACAATTTAACAAAGGGTTCCAAATTAAGGTCACCAATACTGTGGCAATGTGCTTCCTAAAGGGATGAATTCTCGATGCAAATTTCCATGCAGCTGGATGAGGCCAGAGAATAGATATTAGAAACAAGCTCCCAGAGATTCTGATGTAGGTGATCCACAGAACACTGACTTCAGGGCATAAAATTCTTGTTTAGGGTGCCCTTCGAGCTTTGAATAAAGCCGTGCCCACATGCGTGTAGAAAGTGCCTCTGAGCATGTGTCTTTTTCAATTTGATAGAAATTCACAGCTGCATGAGCACCTTCCTATACATTTTCAGAACCACTGCTACCTCTGAGCCTCCCCATCAGTGGCCCTCTGTTTACCTTTATGGGAGTCTGTTTCTTTGGAATTCTGAGAGTTAATCATCAGCTGAAGTAAATCCACTCGGTGCTAGAAGCAGAAGGGGAAATTTCAATGACAAAGAATCAACTTGTAAAACCAGAAATAAATCAGGAGTGCCGTACTAGATTTCTTTCCTATTAATATAACCACTTCATATCTTTTTTTTTAATTTTATTTTTCTATTACAGTTTATATTCAATATACTTTTATATTACTTTCAAGCATACAGCATAGTGGTTAGACAATCATATACTTTGCAAGGTGTTCCCCCCCAATATTTCCAGTACCCATCTGTCACCATAGAGAATTATTACAATACTAGAGGCCCAGTGCACGAATACCTGCATGGGTGGGGTCCCTTGAGGTGGCCTGTGGAGATCTGGCTGAAACCCACAATCCAATGCCACCTGCCATTCCTGCTCATCCCAGCCCCACTGCACCTACCCTGGGCTTGGACCCAGCCAATCCCAATTGGGAGAAGCTCGCACCACCGCAGCGACACTCACCAGCCATAAGTATGTGGCAGCCATCCTGAGGGGGGTGGAGAGCCGAGGACACAGTAGGCCCTCCGGGCAGGTGGTGAAACACCCTTGCCAGGCCAGAATCTGGAGCCATCCCACTGACATTCACATTGGTTGTCGGGAGCCACCTGGTAGTCACTACCCAAAGCTGACTTCCAAGAGGCCAGTAGCGCTGTCAGAATCGTGCTGGCAGTGCCAGTCTGTCAGCACCTGGCCCATTCTCTGGAGATTAAACTTCAGGACTACTGAGGGTGTGAGTGGCTGCCGCCGGGCTGGTGGGCCACTGGGGCAGGTAGGTCAGCTGAGCAGTGCTCTCACTGTGGGAGCACACTGTGTTGAGCGTCTGCCTCCTGGTGGTCAGTATGCATCAGAGCAACTGGTCATTCAATTGTTCAGTCACTTAGGCATGTGTGTGTGTGTGTGTGTGTGTGTGTGTGTCCCAGTACATGAAATTTGTGCATGGGGAGGAGGTGTCCCTCAGCCCAGCCTGCACCCTCTCCAATCTGGGACCCCTTGGAGGATGTCCAACTATGTGATCAGGCCTAAACCAGCAGTCAAACATAGCTCTCACAATATAGTACCTCTAGCTCCTAACCACTCTGCATACCAGCCTGATTGCCCCTAACTTCCTCCCCCTGCTGGCCTGATCACCCCCAACTGCATCCTCCTGCTGCCGGCCTGATCGTCCCTAACTGCCTCTGCCTTGGCCCTGCTACCATGGCTTTGTCCGGAAGGTCTCCCAATCTAATTAGCATATTACCCTTTTATTAGTATAGATTATTGGCTACATTCACTATGCTGTATATTATGGCCCCAGAAGTCTCACTAGTGTTGCCTGAGTTTTCAGTGAACTCATCCAGCTACAAATCCTGGAGAGCAGGATGTTTCCCTGAGAAAGATCCAGCCATCATGTCCAACAGCTTTTTGGCACTCATGTTCTCTGCTCTTTGGCTTCTCTCACTTTGAACACAGCTTCCTGGCCAAAGAGTTGCCTGCTCTCCTCTTGTCATACAGTTTGCTAAGAAAAAAGTCCCTGACTTCAATACTTTTTTTCTCCAGCCTTAATCCTTAATGAAAGGCCACATAACTGAATCATCTGACATTTGCAGAGTTCATCAGATGCTTTCCTAGGAGCAGCTTCAAATACTCCACCATCCCAGAACTCTCTGCAATGTTCAGTGTAATTCAGGGGTGCCCAGCCCTATCCCCGAAGCCTGCAGACATGCTTGTGCTGGCCTCCAAGCCCATGACGGCAAAGCTGGGTTAGCCAGCTTGCAACCTCAATGCCCAGAGAAGACTACTGCCCTCTCCAGTCTCTGAGCAGGCTCCAGTTTAACACAGAGCACTCCCCCAGGGGCCTGATGGCAACTCCCACTGCAGGATGTGTACAATAAGAGGCTTGGGCCGGTACCGGTTTGGCTCAATGGATAGAGCATCGGCTTGGGGACTGAAGGGTCCCGGGTTCGATTCCAGTCAAGGGCATGTACCTTGGTTGCGGGCATATCCCCAGTAGGGGGTGTGCAAGAGGCAGCTGATCGATGACTCTCTCTCATCGATGTTTCTAACTCTCTATCTCTCTCCCTTCCTCTCTGTATAAAATCAATAAAATATATTTTTAAAAAAAGAGGCTTGGAATTGATGTGATTCTTTGCCAATTTTAACTCTGGGCAATTATACCAGGAAAACAAATTTTAAACAGCAATTTTTATACTTTAATAATTTAAGGAAAGTGGAAAACTTCATCTCAATAGTATTCATGCCGTGATATACTGACCTTTGTGCCCATTACTATATTACATGTTAGACAGTGTCTCTCTGACTCGTCTTTCCTTTCCTAACCTCCACCTTCTTCATTCCCCATAAAATGTTAGAACTTTCCTCCTGTAAACCTACAGTCCTTTACCTACCTTTAAAAAAGTGCATAAATCATATGTATCCAGCTCAATAAATTATCAAAGTGTGAACATGCTCATGTAACCACCACCAGATCTTACCTTTTGTTTATCTTGGAGGCGACTTTCTTTCATTCTTTTTACAGATTTTTTGAAATACTCAGTGACACTTCTTGGAAACAGAGTAATATTAAATGCTTCAAAAACTGGGCCAAGGAATGGAAAGAGTGCTGTAAGAAAAAAAGAAAGCATAATGAAAATACGAAATGTGCCAAAGCCAATTTGGCTCAGTGGTAGAGCGTCAGTCTGCAGACTGAAAGGTCCCAGGTTCGATTCCGGTCAGGGGCAAGTACATTGGTTGCGGGCACATGCCCGGTAGCGGGTGTGCAGGAGGCAGCTAGTCGATGTTTCTCTCATTGGTGTTTCTGTCTCTCTATCTCTCTCCCTTCCTCTCTGTAAAAAATCAATAAAATATATATATTTTTAAAAATACAAAATGTGCCGAGAGCAATTATAATTTTCTCTACCAATGAGACGTGTAAAAGACACCAGGCTTCTCGACCAGGAGCCAGTCCCTCTCTGCCCTTTGCTCAGACTTCCAAGCCCAAGTCTGAGCAAGGGCAAGTCCACCCCTAGGGGCCTTCACTATAGCAGTGAGATCAGTGGCCCCTGCCCATCTTTTGGGTGACTAAAGAAACAGGATTACATTTCTCAACAGCTTTGCCTTTATCTATTAACTAGACTGTCTTTAAATACACCAGAGAAGAGTCTGACACTTTAGTTAATCACACTGTTCAAGAAATAGTAGTCAGATGCACGTGCATGGACAAAGTGGAACACTAGACACTAAAATGTAAACAATGATTGCATGTGAGAGTTTAATTATAGGTGAGTCTTAATTTTTCTTTGTCTTCTAAAATAATCCTGAAAATTTTAGAAGAACTGTGCATTGTTGGAGAAAAAGGAACCCTCATGCACTGCTGGTGGGAATGTAGACTGGTGCAGCCACTGTGGAAAACAGTATGGAGTTTCCTCAAAAAATTAAAAATGAACTCCCATTTGACCCAGTGATCCCACTTCTAGGAATATGTCCCAAGAAACCAGAAACACCAATCAGAAAGAATATATGCACCCCTATGTTCATAGCAGCACAATTTACAATAGGTAAGATTTGCAAACAGTCTAGGTGCCCACCAGCAGATAAATGGATTAAAAAAACCATGGTACATCTACACAATGAAATACTATGCCACCATAAAAAAGAAGAAATTTTCACCATTTGCAACAGCATGGATGGAACTGAACAGCATTATGCTAAGCGAAATAAGCCAGTCGGAGAAAGATAAAATATCACATGATCTCATTCATATGTGAGATATAATAATCAACATAAACTGATGAACAAAAATAGATCCAGAGACAAATGGCAGGGGAGGGGGTGGTTACAGACCAACCAAAGGCCTTGTATGCATGCATGTTAGCAAAACCAATGGACACAGACACTGGGGCGACGGGGGCTTGCCCTCGGGGGTAGGAGTGGCAGGGGCAGGTCAATCATGGGAAAAAGGAGACATGTAATACTTTAAACAATTTTTAAAAAGAACTGTGCATTGTATAACCATAGTGGAATGAAATTAGAAATCAATAACAAAGAAAATTGGGGAACTACTACTATATGGAAATTAAAAAATAATCTCCTAAATAACCCATGGGTCCTACAAGAAATCAAAAAGGCAATTAGGAAATACTTGGAGATAAATGAAAATGAAGAGAGAGCATACCAAAATTTATGGATGTAGCAAAAGCAGCACTCAGAAAGAAATTATAACTGTAAATGTCTACATTTAAAAAGAACAAATATCTCAAATCAATAACTAAACTTTTCCCCTTAACACACTAAGAAGAGCAAACAAAATCAAAAGCAAAAAGGAGGAAGCATATACCACAGGATGAAGAAAGAGAGAGAGAGGAGAAGAGAACAGAAGAGATGGGGAAAAGAGGGAGGAAATGAAAGATAAAATAAAAAATAGTAGTCCACGTACTTATGCAGAGAATGAATGGATCAAGGAAATTAAATTTTAAGAGCTTCTTGATATTTTCCACAAAGGGATCTTGTGGGTTGTTGAGGGAATCAATGTTCACTCCAAATGATGTGCCAGTAATCACATCCATGCTGTAGGCCCCAAAGATGCTGAGTAGTGAAAGAAAGACATAGAAAATTAAAATCAGCACCTTTACTATCCTTATCCAACACAGACAATAGGCAGGACATGTAAATTCATATACCCAGACAAAGACAGGGAAAGAGCCACACAACTGTCAAAACCTTCTGTTAGATCATCTAAAGAATCTATGCTCCTGTCACAGTCAATCATGAGGTGTTTATCAGATGCCAGTCATGGCACTGGCCCTGAGCTGGGTTATGGGGACACCAAGGCAAGTTAGACCCACCTGTGAGCAATAGGAGATCAGTCAGAGGGATCGGGACTTAAAGTGAGACAAATTACAGTGGTGTGTTTTGAGTCTGGACAATAGTAGACACTGTGCTTGAGCAGGACAAAGGGTAGGTAATGACTCCTCCTAGTGGAGTCAAGAAGGGTGACACTGATCTGGGTCTTGCCTCACCACAGTGTCTGTATTCAGAGCTGATTCTGCTTCAGCACGTTGCAGAACAGCAGCACCTGGTCTGAGTTGCCAGGAATGCCATCGCTCCCTCTCTGCACTCCTGTTGAAGCTCCTGAAAGACCAACTCTCCTCAAGTCCAGTGATCTCAGGTTGCCTTAAAGGCAGACTCATTTCTGTAAAATGTAAGAAATAAGAATGGTCCTAATTTAAGAAATAACGATAAAAATCATTCTAGAACTGATTTGGGGGAATCCCAAAGGTGTCTCCAGTTTTCCCAGATCAGTCCCACTTTACCTCCATTGTTCCTGCATGGGAACATAGTTAAAAGTATCTTAATTTAGACAATAAATGTCACGCTCACCCTACTCATAGTCTATACAGGACCATCTTTTTGAGAGTTAAAGAAAGGAGAAGTGGCGGTAAGGTTTAATAATTCACATTTTGCTGCTTTACTCACCAAAATCATAGCGTTGTTCCAGGTTCCACACTGTAACTTCCCAGCCCCACCCACTGCTCGCTAATACATACCAGTGCCTCCCCCTGTATTTCACATCCTCTGCACTGAAAACTGTGGTACAATCATGTTTCTACTTTCTGAACTATGTATTTTTGTCTTCAAGAATATCCAAGGTGACAACCAAGCAGACAGATTAATCCTGGCTGCCCTGCCTTTTGGGGGAGCCACATCCTCTTGGGTAGCCCACTGGGGTTCTAACACCACACACTCACTGTCTGGTCATGATAGTACTTCAGCGGGAATTGGGCTCTGGCAGGCGGCGGGGGTCTTGGAGCAGAGCTCAGAGCCTCAGCAGCTGGCCTCCTACTCACTCTTTCAAGGTGATGGGCTTGCCTTTCTCTGCTTCCTTCTTCAGGTTGCTCACCAACCCATCTGCATACTGGCCAATGATGGGGAACATCTAGACACAAAATACACCACCACCCAAAGTTAAATATGAAGACTCAAGACCTAGCTTTCTCAAGCGTGGAATAGTAAGTGATATAATGATCTTATAATGTCACTTCTAGGACAAAGAGATAAAAAACCATTATTAGGAAACTCAAATTCAGCAGGCTACCCTTGGAAAGAAACTATCTTACTTTCTACCTGTCCCCAGATGTATTATTTAAGTTTCAAATTAAGTATCCTCTTATATTCTTACCTCCTTAAGCTTTCCACTGGTGAAGGTTGGAGACAGCAATGTTCGAATTCTCTTCCAAGTTTCATCCTCAGCTATAGAGATGGCACTTTTCATAAATCCCAGTGGGCCAACGGACTAGAGTTAAAAGCAAAGGACAGAAATGAAATTAAAGATGGCAGCATAAACACCTAAACGGCTGCCTCACACAAGAATATCAAACCTACAACTAAAAGACAAAATGAACACCATCCAGAACCACAGGAAAGCTGGCTACGTGGAAATTCTACAACAAGAAGGAAAGAGGAAAGCACATTGAGACTCAGAGGAACTGCAAAAAGCTGAGGTACAGAGATGTGCACGCATGCACATGTGCCGCATAGAGAGAACGGTGGGAGGGAGACGGAAGCAGGAGGGAGACGGAAGCTCCCTTTCTAAAGAAGGAGGGAGACGGCAGCTCCCGACTGCTCTGAACTCCAGTTCTGGGCAAGTTTCTGGGAAAACAGACTCATTTGGGGAGAAACTGGACTGTTTAGCAGCAAACAAAACTGAAAGGCAATTTTCTCTCAGAGATGCTTGCAGCGATTACCAAGGGATATTAAGAACCAGGGGCCTCATAGGGCAGGGCTGATTGGTAAGCTAAGGCTGTCTGCTCTGCCCTGAAACTCCGCCCCATCCAAGCTGAGCACAGAGGCTTTTGCAAATCTTCTCCCATAAGGGTGTCTCCAGCACAGAAGTTCTCCTAGCGTAGACACAGTTGATCCTCACAGCCAATTGGGTTGGAGGTCAATTTCTGCTAGTAATACCAACAACAATCAAGGCTTAACTACAACAAGGCTGTGCACAGTCCATAAAGGGGTACAACTAAAGTGTCCACCTGAGGGAGGCTGAGCCACTGGGCCCTATAGGACACCTAGCACAAAAAGCTACTCTACTAACAGAGGGAAACAGCAAAAATGTGGAGACAAAGAAATAGGTCACAAATGAAAGAAACAGAGGAAAACAAAATACTGGATATAGAGTTCAAAACCACAATTATAAGGTTTTTCAAGAATTTCCTAGAAAAGGCCGATAAATTTAGCCAGACCCTCAAAAATATAAAAAAAGAACCAACTAGAAATTAAACATACACTAACTGAAATAAAAAATATTATACAGAGACCTAACAGCAGACTAGAGGACCATAAGAATCAAGTCAAAGATTTGAAATACAAAGACGCAAAAAAACACTCAACTGGAAAAGCAAAACCAAAAATTTGAAGAAAGTGTAAGGATCCTCCAGGACAACCTCAAGCATACCAACATCTGAATTCCAGAAGAAGAGAGAAAGCGAGATACTGAAAACCTGTTTGAAGAAATAATGACAGAAACCTTTCCCTATCTGGTGAAAGAAATAGACTTACAAGTCCAGGAAGCACACAGAACCCCAAACAAGAGAAATACAAAGAGGACCACACTGAGACAAATTAAAATGCCAAGGGCAAAAGACAAAGAGAGAATATTAAAAGCAGCAAGAGAAAAGCTGTTAATTACCTATAAGGGAGCACCCATATGAATGTCAGAAGATAATGGCAAGAAATATTCAAAGTGATGAACAGCAAGAACCTACAACCAAGATTACTCTACCTAGCAAAGCTATCATTCAGAATTGACAGGTAGATAAAGAGCTTCACAGAGAAGAAAAAGCTAAAGGAGTTCATCACCACCAAACCAATATTATATGAAATTCTGAAAGGTATTCTTTAAGAAGAGGAAGCAGAAGAAAAAGGTAAAGATAGGAAAGGCGGAGAGATCCAAGATGGCTGCTCGGGTAGACACCTAACCGCAGCAGCACACAACAATTTCAATGGAATACAACTAAAATGTAGAGTGGACATTGCCCAGAGCTACAGGTAGTCGACTGACTGAAAATGCTACAACAAGAAGGAAAGAGAAAACCAGAAGGAAAATCAGAGGAGCGGAAAAAAAGCCTAAGGTACGGAGACATGCTGCGCGCCCACATGCGCGCGCGGAGAGGTTGCCGCCAGAGAGGAGGAGAAGGCTGGGGGCCTGCCTGGCGTTCCCTAACAGAAAGGAAATAAAACCCCCGGCCTGGGATGAACCCCCAAACCAGCAGTGCTGAGCCCCAGTTATGGGCTAGACCCTGGGGTCCCAGGCTCGGACAGGGGGAAACGGGGCTGTGAGGCGGATTCCTGGGGGAGCGGCGAAAGGCAGGGCCCCCGGAGTCGCGCGCGCGCTGCGCGCAGAGGACTGGGTGTTGACTCTGATGCTGGATTGCCCTAGCGGGAAGAAACAAAGCCTCCGGTGGCGGTGGCGCTGAGCCCCAGTCCGGACTTTCACCATTCTGGGCCGGTCCCTGGGGACCCAGGCTTAAGCAGAGGGAAATGGGGCTGTGAGGTGGAGTCCTGGGGGAGCAGCGAAAAGCAAGGCCCCCGGAGTCGCGCACACAGTGCGCGCAGAGGACAGTCTGTTGACTCTGATGCTAGACTCCCCTAGCGGGAAGAAACAAAGCCTCCAGCGGCGCTGAGCCCCAGTCCGGACTTTCACCATTCTAGGCCAATCCCTGGGGACCCAGGCTTAAGCGGAGGGAGATGGGGCTGAGAGGTGGAGTCCTGGGGGAGCGGCGAAAAGCAAGGCCCCTGGAGTTGTGCGCACAGTGCACGCAGAGGACAGTCTGTTGACTCTGATGCTAGACTCCCCTAGCGGGAAGGAGAAAAAAAAGCTCCAGACTGGAGGAATGCAACGAGGAGCAGGAGCCCCTGCCGGACACCGGCCCAGCCGGGCACCAGCAAGGAGCTGGGCGACGGGGACCCCAGGGGTGGGGGGTGCCCCTGAGCCTTCAACCGCTGAGCGCGGGCAATGGAGCAGAGGCTGAGGGCTGCTTCCTGGGCGGCGCCCCCAGCAACAGGCTGAAGAAGCGCAGGAGCCCGCACAGAACAAAGGGGTGCCACAGGCCAACCTGCTGAGCTTCCAGGACAAGGAGGAAGAAACCAAAGAAGTTCTAAATGTGAAGAAATCAAGTGAGAGCAAAAGACAGTAAAATTACTTAAGAAAGAATACAAAGAAGATCTTGAAAAATCAAAGACTAAGTCAGAACTCAACTCACCAGCCAACATTGCAACATAAATGCTTTTTTTTAAAAAAAAAAAAAAAAAAAAAAAAGAAAGAAAGAAAAAAGGACAGAATGTTGGAACAGCGGCAGCCAGGCCTAGAGTGGCCAGGCACAAGGCGGTGGCAGCCGGGCCTGGAGCAGCAACAGCCAGGCCTGAGAGCAGCAGCAGCCAGAACCAGAGCAGCAACAGCCAGCACTGGAGCAGCCAGACCTAGGGCAGTGGCAGCCAGGCCTGAGGCGGAGGCGGCCAAGCCCAGGGTGGCCAGTCCAGGAACACCAAGACCCAGAGTGGCCGGGCCCGGAGAAGCTGGGCCCAGAGCAGCCGGGTCGGGAACAGCCAGGCCCAGAACAGCAGTAGCCAAGATCGGAGCATCTAGGCCGGGAGCAGCCAGGCTCAGAGCGGCCTGGCCCGGAGTGACCGGGCCCAGAGCAGATGGGTCGGGTGCGGCCAGGCCCGGAGCAGCGGCTGCCAGGCTGGGAGTGGCCAGGCCCGGAGCAGCGGCTGCCAGGCTGGGAGCGGCCAGGCCCGGAGCAGCCGGGTCGGGTGCGGCCAGGCCCGGAGCAGCGGCTGCCAGGCTGGGAGCGGCCAGGCCCGGAGCAGCGGCTGCCAGGCTGGGAGCGGCCAGGCCCGGAGCAGCCGGGTCGGGTGCGGCCAGGCCCGGAGCAGCGGCTGGCGGGCTGGGAGCGGCCAGGCCCGGAGCAGCCGGGTCGGGTGCGGCCAGGCCCGGAGCAGCGGCTGCCGGGCTGGGAGCGGCCAGGCCCGGAGCAGCCGGGTCGGATGCGGCCAGGCCCGGAGCAGCGGCTGCCATGCTGGGAGCGGCCAGACCCGGAGGAGCCGGGTCGGGTGCGGCCAGGCCCGGAGCAGCGGCTGCCATGCTGGGAGTGGCCAGGCTTGTAACAGCAGCTACCAGGCTGGGAGCGGCCAGGCCCGGAGTGGCCGGGCCCGGAACCGCTGGGCCCAGAGCAGCCGGGTTGGGTGCGGCCAGGCCCGGAGCAGCAGCAGCCAAGTCCAGAGCAGCTGGGTCAGGAGCGGCGGTGGCCAGACCCGGAGCAGCTGGTTGTGGTACGAACAAGAGCAACGGAGGCCAGGCCCGGTGCGGCCAGGCCCGGGGCGGCTCGCTCCTCACCTGCCCCCGCCCCAGGGCTGCCTCTCGGACATGGCTGGAAACTTTTGCGGGAACTTGAGGGTCTGCTGAATCAAGGGATGAAGGCTTGGATCTGGATGTGTATAGCGCTGGGGTGTTGATCTGTGGGTGCCTTGGGTGGGGCCTTCATGGGGTTGGTTGACCTATTTGGAAGTGTCTTTTGTCTGGAGTGTATCATTGGGCATGTGGAGATATTGTTGATATGAGAAAGTGCTGGGTATCTGGTTTGCTATCTGAAAGGGGATTTACTGTCGAGGAAGGGGAGGGAGGAAGGGACTGAACATAAACTGTGCACCTATAGATGGGGACAATGGGGGATGGGGAGGGGGTGGAGGGTGGGGTGGGAGCCTGGTGGAGGGGGGAAGAGGTGAGGAGCCTTTGTGATATTGTGAACAATGAAGATTGATTTTTTAAAAAAAAGAAAAAGAAAAAGGTAAAGATAAAAATTATGAACAAGTACATGTCTATCAACAAGTGAATCTAAAAATCAAGTGAATAAAAAAATCTAATGAACAGAAAAACTGGTGAATATAATAGAATCAGGGGCATAGAAAGGGAGTGGACTGACAATTCTTGGGTGAAAGGGGGGTGGGGGTGTGGGAAGATACTGAACAAAAATTGTACACCTATGGATGAGGACAATGTGGGGGAGGTAAGGGCAGAGGGTGGGGTGGGAACCGGGTAGAGGGGAGCTATGGGGGGGGGGGGAAGAGGAACAATTATAATAATCTGAACAATAAAGATTTATTAAATTTAAAAATTAATTAATCAAATGGGGGGGGGGGAAGCAAAGGACATTTTGCCCTGTGTAAGTTTTGGAATTCTCAACAGTTGTTAAAAAGTCATTAATTATTCAAAAAATATTTAGTGACTGTCTACTTAGTAGCAGGACCCATGCTAGATACTTAATACTTATCTCAATGCCTAGCATCTCATGAAGGTGCAGGAGACATCCAGCCACCTGATATGGTTTCCAGATTTTATATTCCAATCTCTTTCTCAAGGCAAATTACCCATGTGTTGAAAAAACTGCTCTTCCAAGAGAATAGATAGGAATGAGACCTAGTATATACTTCAGAGCTGTACAGGATAGAAATGAATTCTTGACAGATAGACAGATAGCTTTAGCAAACTGTTTGCTGCCTCAGACTAGTTCTATCTTTACTTATATCTATAGCATGAGAAACTTGAAAAGGGGATATTTAATATGGTAGCTTTTATTTTATTGATTTTTTACAGAGAGGAAGGGAGAGAGAGAGAGAGAGAGCTAGAAATGTCGATGAGAGAGAAACATTGACCAGCTGCCTCCTGCACAACCCCCACCGGGGATGTGCCCGCAACCAATGTACATGCCCTTGCCCGGAATCGAACCTGGGACCCTTCAGTCCGCAGACCGACGCTCTACCACTGAGCCAAACCGGCTTCGGCATAATATGGTAGCTTTTAAATAAAATAGTTATTACTTAAAGGATAAGAAATCTATTTGGTATTCTTAAACATGGGAATCCCTTTCCCTTACGTTTTTCTCACCAGTGATAGAAGAAAAAAGAAAATGTAATTATATTTCTCAGGTTGGGATTGGCCTATTTGTTCTAAAATGTATATCTCTAATACACATTCATATATTTTTTAAAACCAACAATACACCAACAAGAAAAGAAGGGAAACTTCCTCAACTTTATAAAGAGTATCTACAAAACTTACAGATAAGCCTGGAGCAACATCACCTATTGGAGTAGGAGACTCCTGCCTCCACTGTCCCTTCACCCCCTCAAAAAAAACAACAATTAGACAACTATCCACAGACAAAAATAGTTCTAAGAGAGCTCAGGAGTTCACTCAAGAAAATCAACAAAAGAGTGGAGCAAAAAAATCCCTGAGAATAACTGTAAAAAGTGGATAGGGAAAATAGTTTTATTTTGTCTGCATCATCTCATCCCCCAGGCCAGTGCTGCTCAGTGCCAGGAAGGAAGTTCCCAACCTGGGAGACTTCCCTTGATGAGAAAAGAGAAATAGGGTGAGTGGTTATTTTCCCCACCCTTTCAGGGCATTGTACAAATTACCTGATTTGGAACAGATGAGAAGTCTAGCGATAGTTAAGAACAAAAAAGAATAAAAACTACTGCTGAAACCGGTTTGGCTCAGTGGATAGAGCGTGGGCCTGAGGACTGAAAGGTCCCGGGTTCGATTCTGGTCAAGGGCATGTACCTTGGTTGGGGGCGCATCCCCAGTAGGGGGTGTGCAGGAGGCGGCTGATCGATGATTCTCTCTCATCGATGTTTCTAACTCTCTATCCCTCTCTCTTCCTCTCTGTGAAAAATCAATAAAATATATATTTTTTAAATAATATATATATATATATATATATATATATATATATATATATATATATTAAAAGAACTACCAGTATTGGCCAGGTGGCATGAGTGACCATGATTTTTTGTGTCCAGCTCTGAAGAAGACCCCAGTAGTCTTTGAGGTTGAGGAAACCAACTGGGCACAGATGCTGTGAAACCCCTGAAAATGTTACTGCTGACAGTCCACAGGTTTTCACACTCACAAATTCCAGTAGCCTGAGTTCTGCCCAACCACACTCCACCTCCAGTAGTGCTACCCCAACTCATGCCACCACCGAGCAGGATCTGTGCCAGTAGACAGCCCTGGCCTCTGTGGCTGGGGATGTGTATAACACTAGCTAAGTCCCCTGCAGATTCCCAGGTGCCTAGAGCCAGCTCTGACTATTAGTGAGCTACACTGCCACATATGCCCACAGCTAATCCCTACAGCCACCTCACCAGCTCCTACTGCCTGCATGTCTTGGTAGGTAGCTGCTATAACCACATGAGTATACACTGACAGCCCAGGTACTCTAATCTATTTGTGTGCCTACAGCTGGCCTCAACCCCTGCCACTGGAACCAGATCTCACCATTGGACTTGTGTGCCTGCAGTTAGCCCCAAGATTAAATTAAATACCACTAAATTTGGCTGCCATGGCTGCCTATGCCAGTCCGTTACCACTAGACCTCTTGATGCTGTTGAAAACCCCACCACTCCTGCAGCCACAATGGAACAAACACAGCTCTTGCTGTCAAGGATCATATAGTTGGTTATGTTGTGAACCCCTGCTACCTGGCCAGTGTTGCCCACCAGACCTGGAGCCACTACACACCTGCACCACTAGACCAACGGTCACTCCAGTGTGCCCCAACACATAAGTAAAGATCTTCCCTTATTAAAGTTACTTTATAAAGTCTGCCAGAAGTGACTGCTTCTTCAAATGCACAGACACCATTGCAAAATTACAGAAACCACAAAGAATCAGAGAAACACGATTCCACCAAAAGAACCCAATAAACTTCTAGTAGCAGACCACAAAGATAATTAATTATGAACAACAAAGTGACAACAAATACATATCTATCAACAAATGAACCTAAAAATTAAATGAATAAAAAATCTGATGAACAGAACAGACTGGTGAATGTAATAGAATCAGGGGCATGGAAAGGGAGCAGACTGACAATTCTCGGGGGGAAGAGATTGGACAAAGAGCTTATACCTATGGATGAGGTTAGTGGGGTGGGGAAGGGCTGGAGTGGGGTGGGAACTGGGTGGAGGGGAGCTATGGGGGGAAAGAAGAGGAGCATCTGTAATAATCTGAACAATAAAGATTTAAAATATATAAATGAACAATAAAGTGACAACAAATATATATCTATCAATAATTGAATCTAAAAATCAAATGAATAAAAAAATCTGATGAACAGAATAAACTAGTGACTGGAATAGAACCAGGGGCATAGAAATGGAACAGACTGATGATTCTCAGAGGGCAGGAGGTGTGGGGGCTGTGGGAAGAGATTAGACAAAGATCTTATATGCATGTATGCATTACCTATGGATACAGACAATAGGATGGTGAGGGCCTGGGGTGGGGTGGGAATTGGGTGGAGAGGAGCTATGGGGGGAGGGGAGAGAAGAGGGACATCTGTAATAATCTCAACAATAAAGATTTTTTTAAAGAATATAAAAGAAGATAAGCTACACACTATGACTATAAAGAATAGTAAGAGGGAGCCTTATGGAGATGGAATAGTTCTATATATACATTTATGGCAGTAGTTACATAAATTATAAATTTTATAAGAAACACAAATTAGTGTACATAAAAATTGTGAAATCTGAATAACCTCTATAGATATATTACTGATGTCAATTTCCTGCTTTTATATTGTACTATAGTTATATGGGATACTAGAAGCCTGGTGCACGAAAATTTATACACGCAGGGGGGTTCCCTCAGCCTGTGCCCTCTTGCAATTTGGGAGCCCTCAGGAGATGTCTGACCAGGCAGAACAATTAGGGGACAGTGCGGCTGGCGAACAGCCAGCCCTGCCCCCTATTGCCCCACTGTTGCCACCACTGGTGGACTCCCTCTGTGGTAAGCGACCAGGCAGGCTGATCAGGAGATAGCACCAGCTGGCAAGCAACTGCCACCCCTCCAATCTCCCCACTGCTGTTGCTGGTTGCTTCCACCACCATCCCCTCCTTCTGCTCACTGGCACACACCTTGGCTGGCCTGGTGCCATCTGCTCGCCGGCCCCGCCCCCTGATGACCAGTCATTCTGCTGTTCAGTCGGTTTGCATATTATGCTTTTATTATATAGGACTAGAGGCCTGGTGCACGAAATTCATGCACAGGGGGGTCCTTCAGCCCAGCCTGCACCCTCTCCAATCCAGACCCCTCAGGGGATGTCCGACTGCCTGTGGGATGGGGCCTAAACCGGCAGTTGGACATCCCTCTTGCAATCCAGGACCACTGGCTCCTAACCACTTCACCTGCCTGATTGCCCCTAAACTCTCTGCCCGCCTGCCTGATCACCCCAACTGCCCTCCCCTTCTGACCTGATCACCCCTAACTGTTCTCCACTGTCAGCCTAATCACCCCCAACAGCCTCTGCCTTGGCCCCCACCACTGTGGCTTTGTCTGGAAGGAAGGCAGGATGACGGGAAGATGTCTAGTTGACCCGTTCTAATTAGCATATTACCCTTCTATTACTATAGGTTACTATTGGGAGAAACAGAGTGAAAAGAGAATATTCCTACATTTTTTATAACTTCCTGTAAATTTACTATTATTTCAATATTAAACATTATAAATAATTTAATTTTTAAAAGAATGGATGCCTACCCGTCGATTTGTGAAGACAGAATAACATTCTTTCACTAGGACTGTTTTGATCACTTCTAAATCGGTGATCGCCAACACAGGCTGCCGACCATCATAGAACCTATGTCAGGAAAATAGAGCTGATTAAATTAAACAAGCCAGTTTCTGCACCTGTGCCACAACTGGAAGTCTAGACTTCCATTCTGATGCTACATAATCCACCTTCCTAGAGATCATTGTTAGAAATAACATTAGAACATTTAAATCCAGATTGTGTGTTCATGGGAATTTCTTATATCATTCTTTAAAATTTTTGTGTATTTAGAATATTTCATTATCAAAAAGGAAGTTAAGTTAGTAAATAGATGAAGGCAAATAAATTACCTGACAACAGAAAAAAATACATACAGCCCACCTATTCAGTTACTTAAAAATATATTTTGAAATTTGTTTGGATATAATGGAAACCAAAAACACAACTAATAAAGGTGGAAAGATTGAGACCTGCAAAAAAAAAAAAAATACTTTGGAAGTTAAAGAAAAACGAATTCATGCACCTTTAAAGGAATTTTGGGCCATGAGGCTGCAGTGGGCCCAGGGGCAAGGGCAAGTCTCAACCCATCCACCATGCCCCTGCGTGGCCCCACTTCTGTAGCCCCTGGTCCTGTCTGCCAGCAGCCCCGCTCCCACAGCGCAGAGTGATTAGGGCCAGCGACAGCAGCAGGTGCAAGTAGGGCTGGTGCCATCAGCTGGTGCAAGGCTGCTGCTGCCCCATCGCCTCTCAGGAGCAGGGGGGAGTGGAGAAGCCCTCAGGGGAGATCAGCGCCTGTAGCCACAACTCACACCCACTGACAGTGCCAAGCAATTGGGACCAGTGCCAGGCAATGGCAGCAGGTACAAGCAATTGCTCCAGCACCGGCTGTGGGTACAAGCAGGGCCATCACTGGCAGTGGGTGCATCTCAGGAGCAGGAAGAAGTGGAGAAGCCCTGAGAAGCAATCAGGGCTGGCAGCTGCCGCTCAAACCTGCTAATGGTGCCAAGCGATCGGGGCCAGCTCTGGTACCAGCAGCAGGTGCAAGTACCGGGTGGGACTGTGGCGCAGGGGAGCAAAGAATTTTCAGTAACCACCAGAGGCTCGCCCTGATGACGGCAACCAGCACCCCACCTTGATCTGGCACCCCTGCTCACCTGCTCCATTATCCATCACGGCCGATGCCCGCCATGTTCTGTACATGGCCCCTGATGGTCAGTGTATATCAAAGCAATCAGTTGTTTGATTGTTCGGCCATTTGGTCTATTTGCATATTAGGGTTTTATATATATATTAGTGACCCAGTGTACAAAATTTGTGCACGGAGGAGGGGTTCCCTCAGTCCAGCCTGCACCCTCTCCAATCAGAGACCCCTTGGGGGATTGGGCCTATACCCGCAGTCAGACATCCCTCTCACAATCTGGAATCGCTGGCTCCTAACCATTCACCTGCCTGCCTGATCACCCCTAACTGCCCTCCCCTGCTGACCTGATCTCACCTCCAACTGCCCTCCTCTGCTGCCTGACCTTGCCCCCAACAGCTCTCCCCTGCCCGTCTGGTTCCCCCCCAACTGCCCTCCCCTGCCAACCTGATCTTGCCCCCAACTTCCTCTGCCTTGGCCCCACCACCATGACTTTGTCCAGAAGGAAGTTGTATGTCCAGAAGATGGCCAGTTGACCTGGTCTAGTCAGCATATTACCCTTTTATTAGTAAGATAGATTATATAGAATTTCTTAAATGGAGGGAAAAGTCTTTCAGCAGGAGGAGATGCTCTTGGCGGACAAAAATACAGAGCCAGCCATATGCACTATACTGCCTAGCTGGTCATTAAAAAATTGAACTGCTTTCTTACAACTTACACTAAACAGTTGTGGCCCTTAAAACCCCTCCTCAGCCCCCACCTTAGATCCTGCCTTCACAGTTCACCCAGATTAGGTTCTAATTGGTCAGCTTCTATGCCAGTCAGCGTCTCTGGGCCTATCTCCAGGCCTGATCAGAGAGGCAGGGCTGATTAGCAGCCCCCCAAAGGCCCAGAGAGAAAGAGAGGCTCAACTGCTGGCAAAGCCCAGAGAAAGACAGAAGCAATGGCTGATCAACAGCTGACATGGAGGCTGAAAATTAGACCCTGCCTCACTCTCCAGGCCTCTCTCTGGGCCTGATCCACAGCCCCCTCAGCAGTCAGTTCTGGGTCACCATGCCCACAGCGGTGGCAGTCTGACTGCAATACTGACTTCCAGTGTTCAGTTGAGCCTTTGGTCAGTCATTACAGACGCTGGCTTTTTATATATTAGGATACTAGAGGCCCAGTGTACAAATTTGTACACAAGTAGGGTCCTTCTTTCTTTCCCCTTTTCTCAATTGGCCAGCAACTGAGACCAATCAGGGCCAGTTGGCCTGGGGGAGGGACTGTGGAAGGTTGGCTGTGGGAGCGCACTGACCATCAGGGACTAGCTCCTGCATTAAGCATTGCCCCTAGGTGGTCAGTGTGCATCATAGTGATCAGAACAACCAGTCGTTCAGTCAACCAGTGATAATGGTCTCTTAGGCTTTTAGATAGATAGGTAGATAGATAGATAGATAGATATAAAAATGCATATGACATACTATTAGATGAAAAGTGTAGACATAGCCCTAGATGGTTTGGCTCAGTGGATAGAGCTTTGGCTCAGTGGATAGAGCTTTGGCCCATGGAATGAGCAGTTCTGAGTTTACTTTTGCCCAGTGGTACATACCTGGGTTGCAGGCTCAATCCCTGGCCCTAGTCAGGGTGAATGTGGAAGGCAACCAATTGATGTGTCTGTCTCACATCAGTGTTTCCCCCTTTCTGTCTCTCTCCCTGCCTTTCAATCTCTAAAAATCAATAGAAAAATTCCTCAGAAAAAGAAAAGTGTAAACAGACTGATAAAAATATGTAAAAATGTGTCCTCAAATAATAATTACTTGGAATGCTCAAAAAGATATAGTAGGAATATGAATGATTTCTTTGCCCTATTTTCTAAAATTAGTTTACAATTGCTTTTAAGGAACTATTTTAACTATTAAAGAGAAGTCCTTGATAGATTCAAGTTTAGAAATATTTAAAACAAAGGACAAAGAGAATAAAACATACAAAGGAGCCGAAACCGGTTTGGCTCAATGGATAGAGCGTCGGCTTGGGGACTGAAAGGTCCTGGGTTCGATTCTGGTCAAGGGCATGTACCTTGGTTGCAGGCATATCCCCAGTAGGGGGTGTGCAAGAGGCAGCTGATTGATGACTCTCTTCGATGTTTCTAACTCTCTATCTCTCTCCCTTCCTCTCTGTACAAAATCAATAAAATATATATATTTTTTTAAAAACATACAAAGGAGCATGTACAATTTAGTTAAAAGTATTTTTTCCATTACTTATATTTATTGTATATGTGGGTCCTAAGTGGGCCTTGGGCCCCATGTAGGAGTCATCAGCCAGCAGCAGGACAAGCCACTTTTAACATACATTCTATACAAAGCTGACTCTTTCTGTGATACATCCCAACCTGGCCATCTCCTGACTGGTTTACTGTAAGTCGAATTACATGAGGTTTACTGTAAGTTTAGTTAACGCTATCCTCTAGCATTTTATTTTTTACTATAAATAATTTTCATTAACTAGAATATAATGGAAGATTTTCCACAAATCTTGCCTATTTTTTCTTTAACTCTTCAGAGGGCTTTCAAATTGTTTTGTGATCCTACATAAAAATGGATGAGGACCATTGCACTTAATGCTGCCCATTTCCAAAAAATCTTCTGAATCTCAGAAGGTGTAAGTAGGTGTCAAGTACATTTAGTGTTGAAGCACATTTAGTAAGTATTTGTGGTGGCACTTACATTGGTCAGATTGATTGACTATATTTCTTGGATAATTCCCTTCTCCCCATCATGTTTTTCAAAAACACCTGGATGGAGAAACGCAAGGGTTTGGGTAACCCTTTACATTTATAACCTCACACCAGACTTAGAGTTTGTTAAATACTAGGCAACCTTCAGATTCTTGGGCCTCAGCCCTGACACTACGGATTTGGTGTTGCTAGGCCCTGAGTGTGAATTTTTAACTCTCTCTCCAACGTGGTTCTTATACCCACCCAAGCATGAGGGCCACTTTCTTTCTTTAGAGGATTCCATGCAGAGCTCACAAGTAGTCAATGTTGGGAGGGGAGTTGGAACTGGGCCAGGGTGACCCAGTGCAGTGTGTTCTTTCTGCTCCTTCATGTAGCCTTTCTGGGCCATGCCAACTCAGTAGAACCTCATGGGTTCTGAGGATTTGAAATGGGATAAAACAGTACTGAGAAGCAAAGCCTTCTCCCCCTTGCTTCTAGGACACAAACACCACGTTACACCTCTCCTGCTGTTCTCACCACACCTCCAGCACCTCTGAATGGGACAGCCGCTGCAACTGGCTGAGACCACTTTGCAAAATCTTAAGTTCGTCACGCCACCAGGAAGCAGTATGGTTTGGAAATATTCTATCTCCTCAAAGTCAGTAGAATCGGGTAGATAAAGCAATACTTGTATAGACTAAACTTCTATTGAGAAGTCTTGGCTTAAACATTTTTTAAAACCCAAGTTCCAACTTGTGGAGGAAGCAAAAACAACGCCACGCAGATATGGTTTCCCATTCTGTTTACCTAGACCCACAGCCCTTTTTCAAAAGGATATAACACATCCAAATTTAAAATTAAAGAGTTGGGCCAAGTAATTAATAGTCAATTATGGTCTAGCTGGTGTGGCTCAGTGGTTGAGCTTTAACCTGTGCACCAAGAGCTGGTTGGTTCAATTCCTGGTCAGGGCACATGCCCAGTTGTGGCCTGATCCCCAGAAAGAGGTGTGCAGAAGGCGGCCAATTGATGATTCTCTCTCATCAATGTTTCTATCTCTCTTTTCCTCTCTTTTCTCTCTCTAAAATCAATAAAAACAATTTTTTTTTTAAGATAACATTATAAAACTATGGTTTATAATGTTTTTAAACTCAATTATGTAGGAAATGGGTTATGATGGGAATATATTAGAAGGGTCTGAAGTTATGCATTTCATCCAATTAAAGGAGACCAAATGGAGGAAAAAGAGAGAAGAGGAGAATAATGAGACACTGGACAGAAAGTGATGCCAGGGGTCCCTAGGCCATCAAAGTCAGGAGAGTAAGATAACCTGCTACTCCCCATCTTGACTCAGAATGCAGACCTGGACACCTGGTGACTTCTGGGGCCCTGGTAGGACAAGCTTCCAAAAGCTTTACAGTAGGCTTTGAGCTGAGATTGTCCGCCACACCAGAGGGCCCTCATCAAAACAGCAAGTCTATCCAATAGGAATTTCCCCAATACTCACCCCCACATGTTTCCATACTTTTTAAAACAGTCCATGTCAAACTCCCATAACCCCTGCAAGGAGAAACAAAATTAGGTTATTAATCTAAATGTACTGAACTCTACCTCTAAAAATCTCATAACCCTGGAATTAATACCCCCAGAGACACTCCAGAGGTGAAGCTGAGGGAGAGTAAGAGTCACTTGCCCACTCTTTGACCTCCTGGTCAAGCATCCTTTTCATTTATCTCATGAGTCCTTTCTAGAATCCTAGCAGAACTAAGAAGTTTAAGACACCAGCAACCTCTTTTAGTCTAGCAGATTTAAACACATCTAAGGCATATTTGCTGAGTGAGAAGTAGGTGGCTGAATGAATGACAAAGTGACTCACTCTCCAATTTTCCAGCTCAAATGGGAAAAGATGGGGCGATGTCACCAAAGACAGAACAAATTAAAATACCTTCTCTGTGTTTTCACTTCTATAATTAAAAAACACATCTTCTTGTGGCTAAGTTTCAGTTGTGATATTTTATGTTTTAACTATGCAAAGGAAGTTCCAGAAATGTGGGTCTTGGGGTGCATCTTCAAGGAGTTGATCTGGGAAAGGTGGAAAGGAAATTGCCTTTTCAGAGGCAAAAAGTATGGGATTTCCTAAACTAAATGAGGCCCCAAAGAACTCAGCTTGGAAAATTAGATTCTGAGAATCTTCTCTACAGGAAACAAAATCTGATGCAGAACGCAGTTTGCATGTAAAGCTCTGCCTGCTGGCTTAATGGACATGAGTTTGTCACTTTCCATGTAGGGCTCAAGCCCTGGGCAAAGCATCAGGGCTAGATCAACCACAAACACTTTGCCAAAATTCACAATCCTTGTGTCATTGAGGTCATTCTATTCAAATAAAATAAATGTTCAATAATTTTGTCCAAACATCTCCTTTCTAGTGATTTTGTGTGAGCAAATATTTGAAGTCCATGGATAAACACCATCTTACCTCAGTTATATTCACTCCCTCTCAGACTCAGCCACAGGGTGCCTTCTTTGAGGGCAGAGAAGTAGAGCAGACAGCTCTTGTTCCATCTCTCAAATCCCCCAAAGACATCAGGGGGAGCAAATGGTGACAGGGCAATGGGAATAACTGCAGGGATTAATCTGCTCTTTAGAGAATTCAAGTGTTTATGTGCAAATTGCCCAATGTGACTACTTGGGCTGCCTAAAATACACTGAAGTTTCAAAGCTACCCAAGAAGAATCTAGAGAAGGCTACCTAGAGTGAATCCTGTGAACAGGAAGTCTGACTCATCTGACTTCCTGGGCAGGACCAGGCTTCCCTTCCTGCTTTTCTCCTAATCCTAAGGATGATTATATCTTCCTGGGGATCTGCACCTCCCAGAAAGAAAATGCTCCTCACGATGCTCACAAGTTGGGACGAGGCGTGTGCTGAATCAGCTGGGAGCTCTGCTGCCCCACTGAGCCAACCCCTGAGGCTCCTGACAGCTGACCCTGAGCCCGGGGTAAACCTGGCCCTGCGCAGGGCGGGGCCTTTGATGCCCTTTCTGGACACTTCCTCCTGAGCAAGGCCCTTTGACTAGGGAACTCAACTTCGATTTTGGAACCATAATAAAAGAGGAAGCCCAAACAGCACTCACCTTACGATAGGCCAGAACAGTTCCCACAAAAGGTAAGGGTTTTGGCCCAGGAATTCCCAGCTTCTTAAAAACTCCATGTGTATAAGTTCCATATCTATAAAGTGAAAGAAAAAGCCAGGTTACAAGGATTATGGATTAGGTCCTGGGGCTGGAACAGTCAAACTAGGGAATGAACTTGTAGGTGATAGGTAGTAACAACTCCCACAGCGATAATTAGATAATTACACTCACTCATCACCTCTCTTCCCACTTCCGCTGTGAGATTCAAAGAAAGTGATAGTGATTAGATAAAATCAGTTGACCTTTTCATGGATCCAATCCCAGAATGAATACTTGATGTTTCTCAGTGCTCCTAAGAGGCTGAGACTGGAATGTTTTCCAGGAGATTCACTCATGGCTATTTAGTAAGTTTGTTTGTTCATAATGTTGGAGATTCTAATTCTAGGTAGAAAAAAGGAAAATAATTTCTGCTCCAATGATGATATTTTGCTTAACTTCATCCCCTCAGTAACTGAGTGTTATTGCAAGCCTACCCTGTTCTTACTGTCTGCTCAGTCACATTTGTGCTTTTTCTTCCCCCGTGCCCTGACCCTGTTTTCAGTTCTGATTCTTCTTAAATATATTATCATAAAGAGACCTTAGAATAGTCGCAGTGTACTTATTTCTATAGAAAGAAAACTGTGTTCAGGGATTTCACTGGCATCACAGAAATATGAGTGCCTTTCAGCTACACCCAAGTCTCTGTTGTTAGGCAATTTGGTTGACTTGAGTTCTAGAGAGGAGTGACTGGCCCATATGTTTCCTGAATGAAACTGTATGAAGGAACCTATGAGTAAAGACTCAATTTCCAGGCCGTTCTTCCCCTCACTGCATCTGTTTCTTCACCTGTGATGCTCACTTGCTAAGCTCAGTGCCAGGGTCACTCATTTGATCAAGATGGCCACTCAGAAAGCAGTTAGTTTACTGATTCTGTGTCAACTACCTCGAAATCCCATTGAGGCCGGTGGTTACGATGGCAGGCCTGCCTGCATTTGATCTTTCATGTGTCATGTGTGGAGTTTCACAACTGAGAATTCTGAATCCTTGCAAGCCTTCCCACTCCAGTATTACTGAGAGATGCAAGAGTGGAGGATGAAGAGAAGCTGAGGAAAGAGGCTGCTGGCAACCATTTTAAGGATGAATTCGCTAGGCCTATAAGTCTCACCTTATAAAGGCAAGTTAGAAAAGTATGGCTGAAAAGTAGGCTCTGTATAATGGTTCAACATGCCTTAGAAGCACTTTCAGCTAAAAGGGGGCCTTCCAAACTTCAGTACCTTCCTGTTGACAGTAAAAGACGTGCTATACAGGCCCCGTGCGGCAGGCGGGCGGCGGGAGGACCCTGAGTCCCGCGGGGCCGCTCGGTGACCCCGCCCCCCGCGCCCCACTCTGCGGAAACCGGAAACCCCAGCGGAAATCTTGAGAAGCGGCGGCCGCCGGCCCCGCCCCCAGCATGTGCGTGCCGCCATCTTGTGAGGGCGTTTCGCAGGGAGGGTGAATTTGTCTATTACCTCTTTATTATGTAGGATTGCAACTATGGGGGGGGGGGGGACCCAGAGAAGCCCAGTACTTTGGAAGTTGTGTGGAGTACATTGTCTTTAGGAAGTAAGTGAGGAGGACTATTGAGTTATGACCAGGTTCACGCCAGCAGCAGCGCCTCAGTGCTCTTCGGCCGCTCTCCCTGGGCCGCGCTGAGGAGCCAGACTCCAGCCGTGTTTCCATTGAAACCTAAGGCCTCCTGTAGGCGAAGGCGCCTTCTCCAGGTCGGGCCACCGCCGGCCACCACCGGGCGGGCGCATGGCGGACCCGGGCCTGTTTATGGAGTGTGAGGAGGGGGAGCTGGAGCCGTGGCAGAAGGTCAGTGACATCATCGAGGAGTCTGCAGTTGAGGATTATGATGCGGCGGATAAAGCTACTTTTACTGCAGATTCTGGGAGCCAGCAGCAGCCAATCGCAGCTCCCGTGCCCATCGCTCTCTATGCTTCCGTGGCCGGGCACCTCTCCCCAGCCGCCTCCGTGGGCAGCAGTGGGGTCAGAATCCTCCCCGGGGACGAGGCCCAGAGGAAGTGGTGCAGACAGAATGTGTACAAACACCCCCTGGCACAGCGTGCCGCCGCCGCCGAAAGAAGCCGGCGTTATCGACAGAATATGTCTGAGGAGCAGCGATTGGCACAACGCGAACGGCGACGGTGTCGGCGACAGAACATGTCCGAGGAGCAGCTGTTGGCACAACGTGCCTCCGAGGCCGAGAGAAGCCGGCGTTACCGGAAGAATATGTCTGAGAAACGGCGGCAGGCACAGCCCGAAAGAAGGTGATGCCGTGGACGGACTGTGGCTGAGGAGCTGCGATGACAGCGATTACAACGCGCCTCGGAAGCTGAAAGAAGCCGGTCCGCGAAAAGTACTACCAGCCCTGGTAGGAACTGCCTTCCTGGCGACAATGAGGTAGAGGAGGACGCAGTTGTCAAGCACAGTTGTGGTGGAATGTAACGCGGGTGGCGTCACATGTCAATGTTGCCTATCCCTAAGTTTCTCTGATGAAATGGAGTTGTTTGTTGCTCTCTCTCGAGTTCAAAGAGCGTGTGGTGTTAAAGTTGTAAATACTTCATCACAAGGGAAATCAGCCAAGCGCTCTGAAAATGTTTTTGTTTTGTTTTTTAAATATATTTTATTGATTTTTTTTACAGAGAGGAAGAGAGAGGGATAGAGAGTTAGAAACATCGATGTGAGAGAATCATCGATCAGCTGCCCCCTGCATATCCTCCACTGGGGACATGCCTGCAACCAAGGTACATGCCCTTGACCGAAATCAAACCTGGGACCTTTCAGTCCGCAGGCCGACGCTCGATGCCCTATCCACTGAGCCAAACCTGTTTTGGCTGAAAATGTTTTTATTTAATGTGGTATACAGGGAGATATTAGAATAAATGTAATCGATTTATCAGTCATTATTTTTATCTCATGTTTTTGTTGTTTTTACATCATCTTTTTGTTGTTTTCATATGTCTGTTGTTATATCATGTTATGGTTTATTTGTTAATGAATTTATATATTATTTTCATGTACATTTTACTAATTTTCTTTCATCGCTAACACTTCTATTATAAAGGATGAATAGCAATATTAAAATATTTCTTCTAAAAAAATAATAAAATAAAAGATGTGCTATACAACACAAAATAAGTAACCATAAAATGTTCCAGAAAGTCAAATTAAAACCTTGCTGCCTCTTCTTTGGAGGTTAACCTTTAAGAAAGTATAGGTTTCTAACATTGTGTATAATTTTGAGAATCTACTAGAGGCCCAGTGCATGAAAATTCATGCACTGGAGGGGGCATCCCTCAGCCTGGCCTGCCCCCTCTCACAGCCTCAGGGATGGTAGGTGACCCAGCAATCAGTAGCACAAGCCTCAGCCAGCCCTGGTTACCTGAGCCTCAGGTGGCCCTGGGAGGCTGGGCAGCTGCCATCCAAGGCTTGCCTGCACCTTGGACTGGCCCTGTAAGGCTGGGCGGCTGAGGGGACTGGGGGACTCCAGAGGCAGGCATGCGGAGTGACCGGACCCGCTTGAGGGCAAGGCTGGCCGTGCTACATGCCTGCTGCCCCGGCAGGGCTGAGGGGAATGGGTGCCGCCATCCTCTGGCTGTGGGCGCCACCATCTTTGTGAGGGTATGATAGTCAATTAGCATATTCCCTCCTTATTGGATAGGATAACATTGGATGAAAAAAAGAACTAAAAAACATTGCATTAAAGGACCTGTGATGAAGAACAGCAGAGATACTTCAGTCAAATCCAAATAGGTATGTGGATTCCTTCCTCCAGAAAGTTGGTGCAATTATGTGCACTTACTTCAAAACCTGGGGTACCCTTGGTTAGTCCCACGTGAGTCCCTTCCTTTGCCATGACAGTCATGGAAAATCAATTAAAGCCATTTCTGCTTCTGAACTTTCAGCATGTTACATGAACTCTCAGGTGAGGCCAAGCAATTGAACGAATGTGTCAGCAACATTGATCCCACTGAGTGATCTGGTCTAGAGTCTAAACTCACATGGTTCCATAACAAGGCATTGGGTGGGCTGGGTGAATTTCTTGGTTTCTTTCCAACTTCCCTCTTTTTGGTAAAGAAATGCTGCTTTGGGTGCAAAGAGGCTAACAGTAAAACCAATCATTTTTATTGCATTCACATCGTGTTGTCATAGAGGGCACTATCTACTCTATAGCCACTGACTCATGGCTGTACCAGTCTTCTGAGGCTAGTGTTGCTTATCCAGTGGTGCCAGTGTCCAGTGACGGACCCATTGCCACATCGACCACACAGTGTGACTTCGATGGTGTCCTATCTCCAGATTTCAAACAGATGAGATGCCTACACTGTTGCCCTCTTAATGACCTCTTGCAGGAGCAGGACCTGGGGTATCTGGGGAAAATATTCTCCCAACCCATCCAGAATGCCTCTCATCATCACTGGCTCAAAATCTCGCTTACTCACCTGAACTGTGAGATTAAAATAACTGGGTAAGCAAGTATATTTTTAAACACATATATATATTCTATGTTATAGAAGTATATATTTGTACAATGGATTCATATTCCTGATATTATTCTAGTAGGGTGAAGTTATTTACACACTTTTGTGGACATAAATCCTGAACCAACAGCCTCTTTTGTCCTACAGAAAGAACATACTGGAAATAATCTTATCTCAGTAAAAAACAAACCTAATATTAAATAGAATTAAATTAAACATTAGCAATTAACTTTAAAATGTTATCAGAGAGAAAATATGCTGCCACAACAAACTATATTTATAATATTTCTTTCATAGAATTGAAACAAAGTATATATTTTCTATGTTCATGTCATCATGATTTCCTACTCTTTATGAAAGTGAAATTGAGATAGAGGTCAAATGGGACATAGAGGGGTCAGTTCTTCCCTATCACATGTCCAAATGACTCCTCCCCCAACCTGTTTCATGATGCCAAGAATCTCATGCTTGAAAGAAATTCCTCTGCTAGATGGTTTGGTTCATCGTCCTGCACTATAACTTAATGGGGGGAGGGGGAATTTAAACCCAAATTTGCTTTTGGGCTCATGCCTATGCAAGCAGTTAGCAGATTTCATATTGGGAGAAATAAATCTCTATAATAATGCCAAACCTCCCCAAAGGCTAGGGGGAAAAAAAGGTGAAAGAAAAAAATACAGTTTCAAGATTTCTGCTAAATTCCTTCTGCTCTAAAGTTTTCTCAGTTAGTGGTAATAGTTCTGCCAATTACAAGGTGTGGATATTTATTAGGAGGGGCATTTTAGGGGAGAGACAGAATAGAGGAAAGGGCTAATCTGAAGAGAAGGGGGGAAGTCTCCAGCCCCCCTGATGTCTGGGGTGCACCATCGTGCATAAGGTAAATTATCCCAACTAATAGACAAAACGTCTATCAGCCAGAATCACAGGAAAGCTGGCTGAGTGGAAGTTCTACAACTAGAAGGAAAGAGAAAAGAGCACAAGTGCTGAAAAGCTGAAGTATAGAGGTGTGCAAATCGGGCTGATGGCGGGTGATTGGATGTGCTTTTTTTCAACCCGAAGGGAGGCAAGCTCCCAATTACTCTGAAATCCAATTTCTGGGGAGACTCGGGGGACCTAAACTCCTACAGGGAGAATCTATACTGTCAGGCATCGGGTCAGAAAGTGAGAGTGAGTTTCTTGCAGAGTGCGCCCAGCAATCATAGTTTATTGCACTGGGGTGAGGGACTTGGAAAGACAGAGAAGGCTGACTGGCAGCCATCTCTGTTTGCCACGCCCTAGGCCTAGTGACTCCCTGAGACCCCACCACACACAATCTACAAACCCATTCAAGCTCTGTGCAGTGGCTTTTGCGTATAAATGACCTGTCCTGCCGCAGCTTCACCAAATAAACTACAGCTCCAGTCAGACAGCTCCAAAACCTCCAAACCCCAAGCAAAGAGGAGAAAACTGTAGTTCTTGCTGTAGCTCCTGCTGGGCGGCCTCAGATAGTAGCTGACCTGCACCCCATTGGAGATCTTAATGTATCTAGTGATCTGTGTGAGACGACACCAGATTTCAACTACTCTCATAAGGGACACATTCAAGAGGCAGACTAGGTGTGCACCAAAGCCCCACTGGAACAAGTCCTGGGGTTACAGCCCCATAAGTGTGTCTTCAGTACAGCAAATCTTCCTTATAGACACAGCGAGTCCTCACAGCCAATTGGCCTGGAAGTCAATTCCTACCACTGACACCAACAACAATCAAGGCTTAACTACAGCCGAAACCGGTTTGGCTCAGTGGTAGAGCGTCGGTCTGCGGACTGCAAGGTCCCAGGTTCGATTCCGGTCAGGGGCATGTACCTTGGTTGCGGGCACATCCCCAGTAGGGGGTGTGCAAGAGGCAGCTGGTCGATGTTTCTCTCTCATCAGCGTTTCTAGCTCTCTATCTCTCTCCCTTCCTCTCTGTAAAAAATCAATAAAATATATTTTTTAAAAAAAGGAAAAAAAAAGACTTACCTACAACAAGGCTGGCTGTACACACAGCTCACAAAGGGGTGTATAAAGAGTGTCCACCTCAGGTAACTGGGAGGCTGAGCCACTGAACCATATAGGACTCCTAGCACACAAAGCCACCCTACCAACTCAGGGAAGCAGTGAAAATGAGGAAACAAGGAAACCGATCGTAAATGAAAGAAATGGAGTACAAATGACTGGATATAGAGTTCAAAACCACAGTTATAAGGTTTTTCAAGAATTTCCTAGAAAAGGCTGATAAATTTAGCCAGACCCTCGAGGATATGAAAAAGGACCAACTAGAAATTAAACATACACTGACTGAAATAAAAAATATTTACAGAGGCCCAACAGCAGACTAGAGGAACACAAGAATCAAGTCAAAGATTTGAAATACAAAAAAAAAAAAACAAAGAAAAATAAACCGGAAAAGCAAAAAGAAAAAGAATCCAAAAAGTTGAAGATAGTGTAAGAAGCCTCTGGGACAACTTCAAGTGTACCAATATCTGAAGTATGGGGGTTCCAGAAGAAGAGAGAAAGCAAGATACTAAAAACCTATTTGAAGAAATAAGGACAGAAACCTTTCCCTACCTGGTGAAAGAAATAGACTTACAAGTCCAGGAAGTGCACAGAACCCCAAACAAGAGAAATACAAAGAGGACCACACCAAAACACATCATAATTAAAATGCCAAGAGCAAAAGACAAAGAGAGAATATTGAAGTAGCAAGAGAAAACCAATTAGTTACCTACAAGGGAACACCCATACGATTGTCAGCTTATTTCTCAACAAAAACTATGCAGGCCAGACGGGAATGGCAAAAAATATTCAAAGTGATGAATAGCAAGAACCTACAACCAAGATAACTCTACCCAGCAAAGTTATCATTCAGAATTGATGGGCAGATAAAGAGCTTCACAGATAAGAAAAAGCAAAAGGAGTTCATCACCACCAAACCAGTATTATATGAAATGCTGAAAGGTATTCTTTAAGAAGAGGAAGCAGAAGAAAAATGTAAAAATAAAAATTATGAACAACAAATACATGTCTATCAACAAGTGAACCTAAAAATCAAGTGAATAAAAAATCTAAGGAACAGAATAAACTGGTGCATGTAATAGAATTAGGGGCATAGAATGGGAGTGGATTGATAATTCTCAGGAGGAAAGGGGTGTGGGGGGTACAGGAAGAGACTGGACAAAAATTGTCACCTATGGATAAGGAGGTTAGGGCAGAGAGTGGAATGGGAACCGGGTAGAGGAGAGCTTTGTGGGGGGAGGGAGAGGAGAAACAATTGTAATAATATGAACAATAAAGATTAAATTAAAAACAAACAAACAAACAAACAAACAAAAAAACACAGGCCATTCTCTCCTGCCTCCAGGATTCCCGAAGCTGGGAAAAGGGTAAGGACAGAAGTCAGTGGTTTTTAATCTGCCTCAGCTGAATTCTGGTTAATTAATCTAGGTTTACCCAAACTGCCAATCAATTAGAAAATCACCCCCAGGAGCAAGTAATGTCCCCAAATACTCAGAAATTGAGAGTTGGAGGCAAATGGGACATTACTCTTTCAACAGATCAGGATAAAAGCAATAATAATCCCTTTGGTGTTGGTAGCCCCCACCGTTTAAGCAACTTCCCCTGTTGGATCTTTAAAACAAATACGGCAGAGGAGGGCCTGATGAGCGCCCCACGGCCATGATTACAGAGACCATGAGCCTGACAGTAACTCACAGATAGAGGAGCACCAGGCTGGTCACCAGAAGAATCCAGGTTTCTGTGGAAAAGCTTGGGATCAGGTCCATGGCCACTTTTGTTGGAGTTTCTCTTCTCTTGAGTTTTCCTGTCAGCAAGCCTTGTGTGTTAAGCTTTGCCGGCCAGCCAGTGGTGCGTGTGGTGTGCGTGTGAAGCTTCCTTCCCCTCCCAGCTTATGAATCAGCCTGACTGTTTACAGCTGAGAAAGTGGGCGAGGCTAGAGTAGCAAGCACTTAAAGGGCCCTCGTGCTCCAACTGCAGATGCCCACTCCAACTTGAAAGTTGGCAAAGCATCATGGAAACTCCCCCTTTGACCACCCTTGAGTTCATATTCTGTGGGAAATCAATGAACAACTCACTCTGTCTTATCAGTAAGCCCAAATGTTACAGAAAACTCAAGTAAAGCCACTGGTCTTAAATCTTTAAACTCCCCCTTGACTCCATGGCTGCCTGCATGAAAAAATACTTGAAATCCTTTAAACAATCTAGGTCTACAGATCTTTACCCATGCAGTTTTCTTCCCCGGTGCCCCCTTGATGACTCCTACTCATCCTTCAAAACCTAGCTCAGACTAATTCTGCTCTGTTAACGTCTTTATAGCCAATATCCCTGAACAGATACAACCACTTTTTTCCTCTTGGTAACTTCTAGTCTCTATTATTGTCCTCTATCCTCTGGCACCATTGTTGGTCTCCACACCAAGTTCCCTTATCAAATTGAGGTCTTATGAAGGGCACAATCTGATATTAATCACCATTATGTCACTAGTCTCTAGCAAAACACTACACATAGAAAAATAAATAAGTCGTTCCAAGATGGCTGACAGGTAAACACCTAGCCACAGCCGCACACAACAATTTCAATAAAATACAACTAAAATATAAAATGGACATTACCCAGAACTACAGGAAAGTCGACTGACTGGAAATTCTACAACGAGAAGCAAGGAGAAAACCAGAAGGAAGCGCGGAGGAGCTATAAAAGCCTAAGATACGGAGACATGCGGCGCGCGCAGAGAGGACGGAGCCGGAGAGGAGAATGGCTGAGTGCCTGGCTGGCGTTCCGTAGCGGGAAGGAGATAAAACTCCGACTGTGCTGGGCCCCAGTTCCGACTGCTCTGAACCCCAGTTCTAGGCCAGACCCCAGGGACCCGGCTCATCCATAGGGAGCTGGGTCGTAAGGTGGAACCCCGGGGGAGTGGCGAGAGGAGGTCCCGGAGGCGCGCACATTGCTCGCAGAGAAGGGACGGTCGGCTGTGCCGTGGAATTGCCCTGGCGGGAAGGAGACTGGGGCTCCAGACTGCTCTGAACACCACCTCCAATCCCATTACCAACTGAACTGAACCCCAATACCGGGCTCAGTGGGGGAGAGTATAGATTGTTTGGCAGCAGGCGAAAATCGAGGGCATCTTTCTCTCAGAGGTGCTGGCAGTGAGCACTGAAGGATCCGCATAGGCCGGGGCTGACGGAAGCCAAAGCTTCAGGCTCCACTGAAACCCCGCCCCATCCAAGCAGAACACAGAGACTCTTAAGGCTACCAACTCAGGAAAGCTGCGAAAATGCCAAGACGAAATAGATCACAAACGAAAGAAATGGAGGACAAAAAGCGACTATAGAGTTCAAATCTATGCTTATAAGGTTTTTCAAGAATTTCCTAGAAAAGATGGATAAGACCTATGAGGATATGAAAAGGGATCAACTAGAATTAATAAGGAATCAACAAGAAATAATAAGGGATCAACAAGAAATAAAGAATACATTGACTGAAATAAAAAAATATTATACAGAGTCCTAAAAACAGAATGGAAGATCGCAAGAATCAAGTCAAAGATTTGGAACATAAAGAGCCAGAAGACACTCCTCCGCAGAAGCTGGAAGGCAAGAGAATCCAGAAAATTGAAGATAATGTAAGAAACCTCTGGGACAACTTCAAGCGAACCAACATCAGAATTATGGGAGTCCCAGAAGATGAGAGAGAGCAAGATATCGAAAACATACTGAAAGAAATCGTGACAGAAAACTTCCCCCACTTGGTGAAAGAATTAGACTTACAAGTCCAGGAAGCGCACAGAACTCCAAACAAAAGGAATCCAAAGAGGACCACACCAAGACAAATCATAATTAAAATTCTAAGAGCAGCAAGATGGCTGTTCGGGTAGACACCTAACCGCAGCAGCACACAACAATTTCAATGGAATACAACTAAAATGTAGAGTGGACATTGCCCAGAGCTACAGGTAGTTGACTGACTGAAAATGCTACAACAAGAAGGAAAGAGAAAACCAGAAGGAAAAATCAGAGGAGCTGAAAAAAAAGCCTAAGGTACGGAGACATGCTGCGCGCCCGCATGCGCGCGGAGAGGTCGCAGCCAGAGAAGAGGAAAAGGCTGGGGGCCTGCCTGGCGTTCCCTAGCAGAAAGGAAATAAAACCCCCGGCCTGGGATGAACCCCCAAACCAGCAGCACTGAGCCCCAGTTATGGGCCAGATCCTGGGGACCCAGGCTCGGACAGGGGGAAACGGGGCTGTGAGGCGGAATCCCGGGGGAGCGGTGAAAAGCAAGGCCCCCCGGAGTCGCGCGCACACTGCGCGCAGAGGACTGAATGTTGACTCTGATGCTGGATTGCCCTAGCAGGAAGAAACAAAGCCTCCAGCGGCGCTGAGCCCCAGTCCGGACTTTCACCATTCTAGGCCAATCCCTGGGGACCCAGGTTTAAGCAGAGGGAGATGGGGCTGTGAGGTGGAGTCCTGGGGGAGCGGCGAAAAGCAGAGTCCCCAGAGTTGCACACATTGCGCGCAGAGGACAGTCTGTTGACTCTGATGCTAGACTCCCCTAGCGGGAAGGAGAAAAAAAGCTCCAGACTGGAGGAATGCGACGAGGAGCAGGAGCCCCTGCGGGACACCGGCCAGCCGGGCACCAGCAAGGAGCTGGGCGACGGGGCCCCCAGAGGGGGGGGGTGCCCCTGAGCCTTTGACCGCTGAGCGCGGGCAATGGAGCCGAGGCTGGGGGCTGCTTTCTGGGCAGCACTGACCCCGGCAACAGGCTAAAGCAGCGCAGGAGCCCGCGGAGAACAAAGGGGTGCCACAGGCCAACCTGCTGAGCTTCCAGGACAAGGAGGAAGAAACCAAAGAAGCTCTCAATGTGAAGAAATCAAGTGAGAGCAAAAGATAGTAAAATTACTTAAGAAAGAATACAAAGAAGATCTTGAAAAATCAAAGACTAAGTCAGAACTCAACTCACCAGCCAACATTGCAACATAAATGCGTGTTTTTTGTTTTGTTTTGTTTTGTTTTTGTTTTTTTTAATATATTTTATTGATTTTGTTCAGAGAGGAAGGGAGAGAGATAGAGAGTTAGAAACATCGATGAGAGAGAGTCATCGATCAGCTGCCTCTTGCACATCCCCTACTGGGGATATGCCCACAACCAAGGTACATGCCCTTGACCGGAATCGAACCTGGGACCTTTCAGTCCCCAAGCCGACGCTCTATCCATTGAGCCAAACCAGTTTTGGCTTTTTTTTTTTTTTTTTTTTTTTTAAAAGGACAGAATGTTGGAACAGCGGCAGCCAGGCCTAGAGTGGCCAGGCACAAGGCGGTGGCAGCCGGGCCTGGAGCAGCAACAGCCAGGCCCGAGAGCAGCAGCAGCCAGAACCAGAGCAGCAACAGCCAGCACTGGAGCAGCCAGACCTGGGGCAGTGGCAGCCAGGCTGAGGCGGAGGCGGCCAAGCCCAGGGTGGCCAGTCCAGGAACACCAAGACCCGGAGTGGCCGGGCCCGGAGAAGCTGGGCCCAGAGCAGCCGGGTCGGGAGCAGCCAGGCCCAGAACAGCAGTAGCCAAAATCGGAGCATCCAGTCCAGGAGCGGCCAGGCTCGGAGCGGCCGGGCCCGGAGGAACCGGGCCCAGAGCAGCCAGGTCGGGTGCAGCCAGGCCCGGAGCAGCAGCTGCCAGGCTGGGAGCGGCTAGGCCCGGAGCAGCTGGGTCGGGTGCCGCCAGGCCCGGAGCAGCAGCTGCCAGGCTGGGAGCGGCCAGGCCCGGAGCAGCCGGGTCGTGTGCGGCCAGGCCCGGAGCAGCAGCAGCCAAGTCCAGAGCAACTAGGTCGGGAGCGGCAGTGGCCAGACCCGGAGCAGCTGGATGTGGTACGAACGAGAGCAACAGAGGCCAGGCCCAGTGCAACCAGGCCCAAAACAGCTTGCTCCTTGCCTGCCCCCGCCCCAAGGCTTTCTCAGACATGGCTGGAAACTTTTGCGGGAACTTGAGGGTCTGCTGAATCAAGTGATGAAGGCTTAGATCTGGATGTGTTGAGTTAGTATAGCGCTGGGGTGTTGATCTGTAAGCGCCTTGGGTGGGGCCTGGATGAGGTTGGTTGACCTATTTGGAAATGTCTTTTGTCTGAAGTGTATCATTGGGCATGTGGAGGTATTATTGATATGAGAAAATGCTAAGTAACTGATTTACTATCTGAAAAGGGATTTACTATCGAGGAAAGGGAGGGAGGAAGAGACTGAACATAAACTGTGCACCTATGGATGAGGACAATGGGGGATGGGGAGGGGGTGGAGGGTGCGGTGGGAACCTGGTGGAGGGGGGAAGAAATTAGGAACCTTTGTAATATTATGAACAATAAAGATTGATTAAAAAAAATAAATTAAAAAAATAAAATAAAATAAAATTCCAAGAGCAAAAGACAAAGAGAGAATATTAAAAGCAGCAAGAGCAAAGAAGGTAGTTACCTATAAAGGAGCACCTATACGATTGTCAGCTGATTTCTCAACAGAAACCATGCAGGCCAGATGGGAATGGCAAGAAATATTCAAGGTGATGAATAGTAAGAACCTACAGCCAAAGATAATCTATCCAGCAAAGCTATCACTCAGAATCGAAGGCCAGATAAAGAGCTTCACTAATAAAAAAAAACTAAAGGAGTTCATCAACACCAAACCAGAATTATATGAATTGCTGAAGGGGGTTCTTTCAGAAGAGAAAGTAAATAAAGATAAAAATTATGAACAACAAATACGTAACTATCAACAAGTGAATCTAAAAACCAAGGAAATTAAAAAAAAATCTGATGAACAATATTAACTGTTGAATATAATAGAATCAGAGGTATGGAAGGAGAGTGAACTGATGATTCTTGGAGAAAAGGGGAGAGGGAGATGTGGGAAGAGACTGAACATAAACTGTGCACCTATGGATGAGGACAATGGGAAGTGAGGAAAGGTCAGAGGGTGGGGTGGGAACCTGGTGGAGGAGAGCAATGGTGGGGGGGGAAGGAACATTTGTAATAATATGAACAATAAAAATAAATTTAAAAGAATAATAAAAAATAAAAATAAAATGAGAAGGCTAAAACAAAACAAACAAACAAAAAAAAACACTACACATAGTTTGTATTGAGAAATGTTGGCAGAGTTGAGTTGGTAAAACTGGTATTGCTGGGTCTTCTGCATGTCCTTATCCTGTGGCTCTTTGGTGAACACTCCATCTTCCTGGATTGTTAATGCAACAATAGTGCCTGGCTATGCCTCAGTAATTATTATTGCACATTCAGGCTGATCCATCAGAATTTTGTTGATGAGGAGTTCCCAAAGGAGAGGCAGGACATGGATGAGATGGTAATGGTTACACCAAGCTTATCAATTCATCCTGCTTCCTGTCTACCCCCTCCTCCCAGTAGATAGGGTGTTAGACAAATTCATGACCAAAGAATGGCTCCCTGTGTCTGAAAAGACCACAAGTCCAAGACCAATGGGTGTGAAGAGGAGAACAGCAGCCAGATGGCCTCCACTGACATGACAAATGTCATACCTTAGACAACAATGACATGACAACATGTCACACTATGGTCAGCACACATAGCATACAAGAAAGAGGGTCAGAGCAGATGGCTTCTTGCTTTGAGCAGTGGGGGGTTGTTGTTTTTTTATGGGTGCTGAGGAGTTGATAGGAGAAATTAAACTATGAATCCAGGGCATGGAGCCAGGTTTTGTGATTCCAAATTGGCTAGTGGCATGCTGGCTCCAATTCCAGGGGCCTCCTGAAATAACTTAGCAGATTACATGGGATGACCTTTCCTTCCACCCCGCCCAGCACACTTTCACTGTAGTTGCAAAGATAGTACAGAGCTGGTTGTGACCCAAAAATGACATGCACTTCCTTGTATCCATTACTAAGTTGTGTTTTCACTGATCTGGTCTCAGCAGAAGAAAGATGTTGCAAACAATTCTGACATTTCACAATCAGAATTTTTTAGGTTTCCAGGAAAGCAGAAAGTAAAAGGTGACAAAACCAATGAATGAAAGGTAGGCAAATGTCAGAAGACCACGTGGAAGGGAATTAATAAATAGGAAGTGTTAAAAGAAACAAAAGATAAGCATCTCAGAATATGTTGCAAAAGGGGATAAACCTGTATGGTCTAAACCTAATGGCTGATATAACTTCCTAAAGTGTTTTTGTCTGACACTTGGTCTCATCCAGGAAATCCTCTACAAGACCACCAGCAGAGCCTTGTAAAACTTGGGGCTTGCAACACTTCTCTCTTGCTCAAATCCACCAACAGCTCCCATCATCCACAAGATAAAATTTAAATGTCTCAAGAAATTAAAAATATAATTAAAAAATATAGCATTCCATAGAAATGTAGGAAAGTGGAGTTAACTAATTCATTCCAAAAGAGCAATAAAGAGATGGAAAATGAAAGACAAGAAAAATTTTAAAAAAAAAACAAAAACAAAAAACACCACTAATCATTCTAGAAGTTTTATCATCTGTCCAGTGGGGGTATCATAACAAAATAATAGAAAAAAAATAAAACTAATAATTCAAGAAAATTTCTCAGCGTCAAAGAGTGAGAATCTCCAGATTATAAGGCCAATATACAGCACTGCCCAAAATAGTAGCCCCTAGTCACATGGCTGGTCAAATTTAAATATAAATTAATTAAACTTAAATGAAATCAGAAACATAGTTCCTCGGTGTTCAATAGCCTCATGTGGCTGGTGGCTACCATACTGGACAAGAGAGATAGAGAACATTTGCATCATTGCAGAAAGGTCCACTGAACAGCTCTGTCCTTGAATAACAGATGGATTCAGGGTACCAAGTCACATCATAATAAAATGTCAGAACAACAGGGACAAAAAGAAGATTCCCAAAAGCTTGCAGAAAGGGTAGGGGAGCAGAAAATAGGTCCCATACAAGGGCTTAAAATTTAGAAAGGCATTAAACTTCTCAACAGCAAAACTAGAAATAAAATTCTATCTCTAAACTCATAGAGAGCAATCCGGCCAGCCTAGAATCTATGCCCAAACTATCAACCTAGCATGAGGATACATATATTAGATGTAGTCAGACATGCAGGTTTTTTTTTTAATTTTTTATTTCTTTGTATCATTTCTCTGAAAGTTACAAGATAATTCTCTCTACTACAATGGACTGAGAAAAACAAGAAAGATAGGCAAGGGATCCGGGAGCAGCTCATTCATCCCAGCTGAGAGGCCATGAAATGTCTGGAACAAGGCTGTGCAGAAGCTACCAAGAGCGAGCAGCCTAGACCAAAAGCAAAGAGAGAACCCTGAAGGGTCTGAACATGTGAGAGGAGAGAGGAGGGGAGGGGAGGGGAGGGGAGGGGAGGGGAGGGGAGGGGAATGGAGGGGAGGGGAGGGGAGGGGAGGGGAGGGGAGGGGAGGGGAGGGGAGGGGAGGGGAGAGGAGAGGAGAGTCATGCTTCTGGTGGATAACAAGGACAGAGAAAACTTATCAAATTACAAAAAGATACTATTCATTTCAAGGAAAATGAAAAGTTGTCAAGAACACAAATGGAAGCATAGAAATATACATGGCTCAATTGTTAATAGTAAGTACTTAAGTCATATTGGTTTTGCAGACACCAAATAGAAATCAGATTCCTATTCCTGTTTTGAAAAGACAAGAAATGGGAATGAGGCAAGGAGGATATTAGGAACCTAAATTCCCATCTTCCAGGATAATCTAGAAGTCGGAGTCTAAGAATGTCACTTAATGACATGGCAGCAAACATCAGAAGAAACTAATAAACAGTGAAGTTCAAAGTGAACTCTGGAGGGAAAAACGGAGTGGGGATCAGGTAGGGCAGAGTGCCACTACTTTTGTCATATATCTTATAGAACGTTTTCAATTTAAAGCATGTATGTCTCTAAATCTGATTTTTAAAAAGAAAAATGTAAAAGCCTCAAAAAAATGTCAGCTCCTTCCAGCTTCCTCTGAAGCAAAATGCTCCCTTCTCTTCACTCCCTAAGCATCAGGCTAACCTCCCATCATGTTGAATCAGTCTGTCCTGCCCACTAAAATGGGAATGTCTCATCCCTGATACAGAGTCAGGGGCAGAAAATGTGTGTGGGTCTAAACAGAAGCCTGGACAAGAGCCTCCCTGCTGACCTTGACTAATCTTGTGTTTGAGTTCCAAATGAACCTCCTAATAGCAGGTGTTAGAAAATCCCCAAAATGTTTGGCGCTATGACCTATGGGAATGGAAAAGTTGGCTTAGGGTCTTCAACTCACCCTAGAACTTGCAGGCGACTGTTCCCTTCCCTGGCTCTACAGAGGGTCCTCAAGGGTCCGCTGCTGCATTTGTGGTTCTGTCAGGCCTAGGAGTCTTACTTGCTGACCTTGGCCTTTCTCACTGGCACTCAGGCTCCAGCCCCACCCTCCACCCAGCCTTGATGAGAGTGCAATGTCACTGCTGTGGGGAGGTCCCCTTAGTCTTTCCTGTGACTGCCACATGCAGGTCTCCAGGCTGTCTCTTCAGATCCTATTACAGGCAGCATTGTGTCTCTTTCCCTGCCCCCTCCAAAGTCCTTATGTTGAAGTTCCAGCTCCTAGCACCTCAGAATATGACTGCAGTTGGAGAAAGAGCCTTTAAAGCAGGAATTAAGGTTAAGTGAGGACATATGAGTGGGAACTACAAGAAGAGACAATTAGTACACAGACCATGTGAAGAAACTGGGAGGAGACAGCCATCCGCAAGCCAATCAGAGATCTCAGGAGGAGATCCTGATTTCAATCCTCTGAACTAACTTGGATAGCCTGCATGCATGCCTCCCACACCACACAGAGATAAAGGTATGTAATTGGTTTCTTTCAAGGTAGTTAGTTTCTTTCGAATTGCAAAGAGCAGATATATGCTTGGGTGACCTTAGATGACCTTAGGCAATAAAAATTTATTTCAAGGATGCAAGAAAATATGAAGAGGCCGAGATGATCAATTATGTCTCTGGTTCAAGTAATTGATAAATGATGATTTAAGCAGCAACAAAGACATTTAATCATTTCCCAAAATAAGGATTCTGTAGGGAGTTACCAGGATTGGTACAATGATGTCATAAAAAACAAAACTTTTACTCTTTCAACTCTGTTATCCTCAGAGTATCTCCCCTATGGCTGCAAGATGACTGCTGCAGCTCTGAGCATCACATCTTCATAAGAAAATGGGAAAACACAGGAAGGGGAGGTGGGGATACAAGGAGTTCTTTCCCCACACACTTCTCATCATGGTTTTCATAGAGCACTTCAAAAATTTTTCTTTATGTCCATTGGCTAGAACTGGGTCAAGTGTCGACTCCTGGAAAATCACTGGCAAAAGGGACGATGGTAACACTTGGCTTTGACCCCTATTGACCTTATCACTCAAATGGAATTTTTGTTGTTTTAAGCCACCCAGCTTGTGTAAGTTGCTATGGCAGCCCTAGGACACTAACATATCTGATATTCAAATATGCTGTGGCAACAAAGGGGGGTGGCACTCAAGGAAGAAGCACTTCTAGTGGACATCTTTTGAAATTCCTCCTAGAGTTCAGTCATCAGAGAGCCACAGCACTTAAGTGAGAGGCTTGCGTGTCATCTTGGAAAGTACCAACTCATCATCACAAAACAGCTCCAAACAATGGAGCAACTGCAAGTGAGGTAAGCAGCATGATTCACAGGTCATGTTAGCAAAACGGGAAAAGAAGAAAGAAGGCAGGGAAAGTCCTGGGGGGCGGGGGGAGGTCACCGGGGGAGTGGGAAATAAAAGAAGAAGCCATGCATTCAACAAGCATTTCTCAGACACCTGTTCTTGCCTAACATAGCCTTGAGAATTTTCAAGTGAAATAATCAAAAACAGTCTTTCCCTATAAGAACTCAAAATCTAGTTAAAAAGATATGAATTGATTAATTTGATTAATTATAATTTAAAACTAGAAAAGATATTATAAGTCAGTACATTTTTATCCAGATTCCTTCATTCATTAAAAAAAAAAAAAAAAATATATATATATATATATATATATATATATATATTAACTGCCTATTCTTTACCATTCTCTGCTTTTGGCATTTGAGGTACAACATGATCAACAAAGTTTATACTCTTAAAGAATTTGCATTCTGAAGCATAGTAATCCCTCCTTTGGAAAACTACTGTTTGAAACTGCTGTTTAAACTACTCTGTTTTTCTTAGTCTCTTATTCTATAAGTCAACTCTGTTATTTTTAGACTGTTGCTTGAATAGGAAAGACAAACTTAATTGGCTGACCTTGCAAGCTAGCCATCTAACGGATAGGCTGATATTGATGCCAGTGTCTATAGATATGATACTCAAGGTTACAGGTGTTTGTTAGATATGATATGTACTCAAGGTTACAAATTGTCTGTAAAAATAAGTTATACAAGGACCTAAAAAAGATATAAAAAAGAGAATGCTTCCTCCTTTGGGTGTTCAGAATTTGATAGAGGTAATCTGCTCTGAACCTGCTCACAATAAAGATGACTCCTAACTAACTGGCTCATTAAGGCATCTTATCCAGCTCGCTGATTTGCGATATAACAATTCTAGAAGGAAGAGGTAGATCAAAAACAAACAAGAAAATATATGGCACAGCAAAATGATAGGAAGTGAGGGAGGGTAGCTCAGAATGGTTGGTTGTCCAAGTCTCCTAAGGAGGTCATATTTGTGCTGAGTCTTGAACGAGAAGAAAGTGCTCTAAGAGTGTGCAGTAAAGGGGTTAAACTCAACATGCCTGAAGTGTCCAAACGCTGCACGTTCCATAGAAAGGATTGATCCTGACCAGCTCTAGGAAGATAACCTTTAAGTCTCTGGAATATGTTGCTTAATAAGAGTTCCTTTGAATACCTGGGGGCAATGGGACAAACCCCGATAGTTTATGCCAACTGTGTGAACTATGGTGAGGTCTTGGGCTATGCTGTATCAATCTGACCTTTGGGGGCTAGAGACTGAATAACTAAGGTCAGTCACATGGGCACTCAATCAAAACCCCAGACAGCAAGGCTCCAGTGAGCTTCCCTGATTGGCAAAATATCACACATACTGTTTGTTACACATCACTGATGAGAGATTAGGGCTATCTGTACAACGCCATTGGGAGAGGAACACTGGAAGTTTGGGTCCTGGGTGCCTTTTACCTTTGCTGATTTTAATCTGTATCTTTTTGCTATGATAAATCAAAGACGTTACTGAATTCAGTGAGTCCTAGCAAATCACTAACCTAGTGTGGTTTTCAGTACATCTGACACAGAGAGAAACTGGAGAGAGAACATCCCATGCAAAGAGAATAGCTTTTGCAAAACCTGAGGTGATCATGCAAGTGAGATTTAGACCAAGAATAACCAAGGCGTTTGCCCAGTCACACAATGATTCTAAATCTAGAACTTGGATCTCCTGACCCACAGCCAGCGATTTTTCCCCTGAAACTGCTTAAAATTGTAGAAATGGGGCAGGCTTAGGAGTCATACAGACATAATTTCTAATCTATCACATGAGGATATATTTTTTATTAATCTCAGAAAGAGGAAGAGAAAGGGAAAGGGGGGAGAGAAACGAGGAGAGAGAGAGAAACATCAATGTGAGAGAGAAATATCAATTGGTTGCCTCCCTTAAGAGCCCCAAGCAGGAATTGAACCCACAACCTGGGTATGTGCCCTGACTGGTAATCAAACCCACAACCTTTTGGTGTATGGGACAATATTCCAACCAACTGAGCCACACTGGTCAGGGCTGTTTTTTATTTCTCCATCAAGCACCATGCCTGGCAAGAGCAAGAGAGGTTAGGAAGACATGCTTATCCAACTGAATGATATGAGGGTCTTTTATGTTTAGTACTTGCCAACTGCTAATGCTGCCCTCGCCTCCCATTCCAGAGCCTGCTTTGAGCCACTTCCAAAAGCCCAAAGCTCTCTCCATAGAATCCAGTGTAGCTCTGGAGGACAAAGTCCTTGCATGGAGATAACACAGAATTGCTAGTTTGGAATAGGGAATGGCTAGAGGATTAAAGACAAATAGTAATAAACAGGGCAGCAGGTGAGTCAGCACTCCAAGATATGCCAGAGGGTGAAGTCTGACCTTCTGGATCAGCTCTCTTCTAACAGATGTGGAAAACAGATATCAGAATATTACAATGCCAAAGGACAAGGCCTCCCATCAGTTTCATGCAGAACAGCTTTATAAATTAAGGCTAAGCATCTCTTCTAAGAATGCAGTCAAGGGGCACAGAGAGTCTCAGAGTCACACAGTGACCTATGAACCTCCTATGCATTGAAGGCAGAAATTGGAGAGAAGGAAATGGCAGTTCAGATAAGACGTAAGATTATAGAGGAAAGAAATGCACAATTGAAATTGTATTATATTGGGAGGAAGTAATCTTGGGAGTTCAGACCCATGATCCCATTCCAATCTGCCATTTACTTATTTGACCATGGGCAAGACCCTTCCACTCTTAACTTCCTGTCTCTAACATAGGGATGTTCCAATGCCCAGGTACTGGGTTTCTCTGAGCTAAGTTCAGAATTTCCAAAATAGCACACCTAGAAAATAGAGATAGAAGGCAGGGTAATGGCTAAAATCAGTAGTCGATGGGACATGTTAGAACTCAAATCAACTCACCAATGATAACACTGTTTGATATTTTGCAACAGTACTGCCTCCACTGGTATAATCCTTGTTGAATATTTAAAACAATGACCTCAACTTGGCATGTTAATAGAATAAAAAGTGGAGTCACAAACCAAAATTATAATAAATATAGGATTTTATATTTGTTTATATATTTGCATTTTCTGGAGAACTTCATTTTTGTATGGTTTTGAGTTATAGCGTAGAGGGGTGGAGAAGGAGAATCCATTTCTTCCCGCCAATTACAGTACTAAGGGAATGTTACACAGCCCCTGCCTTCTTCCTGATAGGTATTTGAAAATTTCTGGCTTCTGTTATTGCTAAAGTAACTTCATAAGCATTAGGTTTTGTAGATTAAAGAAATCCTCAGATAATTTAAAGGGGATGAACTTATAATTTTGGGGCATGCAAATAAAAAACCTTTTTAAAAAATATATATTTTATTGATTTTTTACAGAGAGGAAGGGAGAAAGAGATAGAGAGCTAGAAACATCGATGAGAGAGAAACATTGACCAGCTGCCTCTTGCACACCCCCTACTGGGGATGTGCCAGCAACCAATGTACATGCCCTTGACCGGAATCGAACCTGGGACTTTTCAGTCCACAGAACGACGCTCTACCACTGAGCCAAACCAGCTTTGGCACAAATAAAAAACCTTTCAAGATCAACTTCATTGTATATATTCTGAGAGAATTGAAACTGCCAAAGAAATCTTGACTTTTAGTGGCAATAATATATATATATATATATATATATATATATATATATATATATATATATCAAAGCCTAAGCGACCATTACCACTTAACGACTGGAAGGACTGGAACAACCTGTCCAATAGCCTCTGATGCTCACTGACAACGAAGAGGCAGCCCCTCAATGCAGGAGCTGCATGCATCCTGGTGGTCAGTGCACTCCCACAGCCAACCTCACTTAGCCGGCCAACAATCCGTGGTCCTCCCCCCTCTCCCATCCCACCACCCATCCCCTCCACTGGCCCCCATCAGCCCCTGGTGCTAAACCATTTGTAGACAGCCTGCTTCTGGTTGGGGTTTTGTATGTAGCAGAGCAGCTCCCTGGCTGCAATCTGTTGAAAGTCAGCCCTCGACACCAGGGTTTGTCTCCCTTCCCCCAGGGCCGCCTGCCCACTGCCGTGGTGGCACTGCAGCGAGGGACGGAGGAGGCAGGGAGGCAGGGAACTGCCCACAGCAGCGTCCAGCATCCGTTCCTTCTGCGCCTGGCCACAGGCACCTTTGGGCCCCGGGCTGGGCCAGGGGACTGGGGGTGGGTGGCGGCAGGCACAGCCTCTTTCCCAGGGCGGCCAAGGGCCAGCCCCCTCCTAGGAGCAGGGGCCAACCTCTCGAGGTCCCTCCCCTCCCGTACCCATCCCCCTACTCTTCTTGCCCAAATTCATGCCCCGGGCCTCTAGTCTCATAATAGTATGTTCCTTGGGTGAGCTAAGTTTATACTCTCAACCCGCCTGAACTCACCTGATTATAATAGGAACTTCCTAAGGTTCATGGGCAAAGTTCAGTTCATTGTTTAATGTTCAACAAGGAAAATGGCAGTGAGGTGTTGCTGTAGGAAAATATTAGGGAGTGTGGTCATTAGGAATTGATTTTTAGTTGCAACATGTTCCATCGGGCTGCTGATTTTAGCCAACACCCAGCCTTCTAATCTCTTTCTTTTAGGTCTATTACAGGGTTTAAAAGACAAAAGCATGGAACTCAGCCTGAGGAGGTCACTCATTCAACAGCCACTCCTCCCATTATATTTTTCCCCTTATTGCAAAGCTGCTACATGTATACAATGACTAAAAAAACTCAATTTAATGCAACCAACACATAGGTTCGCTTACAACATTTACTTCTAAAGAAACTTATCGCCATCTGTCTTTTCTTTTTTTCTTTTTTAATTAAGGTATTATATGTGTACATATCTTACCATTGCCACCGCCGCCCCCCCCCCTACTTCCATACGTGCCCTCCCTCCCCAGTTTTTCATCCATTGGTTATGCTTATATGCATACATATATGTCCTTCGGTTGATCTCTTATCTCCCCCATATTTCCCTACCCTCCCCACTGTAAATTGACAGTCTGTTTGTTGCTTTATTGTCTCTGTATCTATCTTTTTGTTCATCTGTTTATAATATTCTTTATTATCCATAAATGAGTGAGATCATGTTGTGTTTTTCTTTCTTTGACTGGCTTATTTCACTCAGCATAATGTTCTCCAATTCCATCCAGGTTGCTGCAAATGATGAGAATTTCTCCTTTTATGGCAACATAATATTCCATTGTGTAGGGCTATTATTTTTCTCCACAGCAGGAATATAGTAATCAATTCAGGCAATTACACCTCCAGATCTTCAGGTTTTAATAAAGCATCTCATCATCACGATAAGAATGATCAAAAACCCTTGAGAGGTGTACACCTGAAACTAATAAAATAACGCATGTCCACTATAAAAGAAAATATCTGAGAGGAGAAGGGTTCAAAATAATAGCATAGAAAGACCCTGAGCTTACCTCCTCCCAAGGACTCAACAGATTTACAGTTTCATCGGGAAAAAAATGTATTTGGACTAAAAGAACAGTGCCTTCACAATAAAAGAAAAAATGAGATGCATTGAGAATTACAGGAGGGGCAGAGATATAGCCTTGCCTGGGACTCCACCCCAGATGCAGTGGCCCACAGGTGGGAAAGACCCTTCCCTTCCAAAAAAGAAACTCTCCCTTGAGGAGTGAAGGCTCCACATCAGATACCCCAATTCTGGGGACTAACACTGAAGAAATGAGTCCCCAAAATGTCTGGTTTTGAGGGGGGAAAAAAAGAGGGGGAGGGTTAAGGCTAGGAGAAAAAGAACTGTAGGGAATGGAAAAACTGCTCTCAAAGAACTTGCACACAAACCCACACTCCCTGAGATCCAGCACAAAAACATCAGTGTGACAAGCTCTTAGGCTATAAGAGAGGGAGTCCTATTTACTAACTTTAAAGAGGATGCTGAAGAGCCAGTAAGCTGCAAGGACTTTATCCAAAAACAAAAATGCCGGTAGACACCATTTTTGTGATTTTTATTTTAACCTGCTGATGAAAGAAATGACAGGCACCACTTCAATGGAAAAAATATCCTCTGGTGAGGATTAACCTAAATAAATAAATAAATAACTGATAGGAGGGGTGGAGATGCGAAACTGGTTGTCCCACACTCACACCCGGCAGTTGAGAATCGGGAGGGATATCTCAGCTGTGGAGGTCCCTGCTGAGGAACTAGGGGGTCTTAGCCCCATACTGAGCTCCTCAGCCCAGAGCACCAGTGCTAGGAAGAGGAGTCCCCACAATATCTGGTTGTAAAAATCAGCAGGGATTCCATCTGGATGAAGGGAGGGCTGCTGAGAACCCTGAGTTCCTCTTACAAGGAACATGCACAGACTCACTCACTCCTGTGAACAGACTTCAACACACCCTGAGCTTCAGCAAAGGGACAGAGCTTGGAAATCACAGGACCATACAGGGAGAAACTGAATAACTGAATTATGAGAGGGCTGGAGGGGCAGCAGCCATTGTTCCTGTGCTGAGCCCGCCCGCCCCCTCCCCCACACACATGCACACGCAGCCTACAGGTTCAGATTAATGCAAAATCAGAATTTACATTAACCTGGTGAACACCCACTTGCTCACCCTGGTGACTCCCTGATACTCCGCTCCACCCAACTGGAGCACAGCCCAAGCCGCTTTCAATGGCTGCGCCTCAGAGGCAGCCAGCCGTGGCCCACACTGCAGACTTCCTTAAAAACTCTCAAAGGTCTGCAGACACAAGGGAGGCTGCAGCTGGCCTCAGAGTGCCCTGTGTGCCTCTTGCCGAGTGGGTCCGGGTCCAGCCAGCTTCAGTTCACAATGTTGTCCAACACAGACAGCTACCAACTATCAATCATTTAGTGAATTCTACCTGGCGGCCCCATGTCAGTCACAGGCAGCAGGTGACTTTGGCCTGCACCAGAGCCCCTCCGAAGAGGCCCCAGAACAAACATACCTCTGATTGGACTCAGACCACACCAGAGCACCACCCAACCAGCTCCAAAAATGATACACACAAAGGTTTGGTCATGGCAGGCACAAGAGCCCCCCGTGGGTGAATGCCACTCCATGGGGTCAGCAGCTCACCTGCTGTGGTGACGGCCAATTAGCCTGAGGGTCACTTCAATCCGCTGACATGCCAATAGCAATCAAGGCTCAATTATAAGAGGATAAGCCACACAAGGGACATCACTGGAGCACCCAGCTCAGATGACCAGGGCAACTATGCCACTGCACCCCCACAGGACCCCTACTTCCCGAGACTGTCCTGCCAAGACTGGGAAACATACTTAATACATTGAAACAAAGAAAGAGAGCAGTCAAAATGAGAAAACAAAGAAACATGCCCCATATGAAAGAAAGGAGAAAACTCTATAAAAAGAACTTGCAGAAGATATGATACTATCCAGAGAAAATCCTAAAGATTCCACTATAAAGTAATTAGAACTGAGAAATAAATTTACTAAAGTAATAGGACACAAAATTAATATTCAGTTGCATTTTAATACACCAATAACAAACTATCAGAAACAGAATACTAAAAAAAAACAATCCCATTTACATTTACATATAAAATAAAATTCCTAGGCCGGAACCGGTTTGGCTCAATGGATAGAGCGTCAGCTTGGGGACTGAAGGGCCCCGGGTTCGATTCCGGTCAAGGGCATGTACCTTGGTTGCGGGCATATCCCCAGTAGGGGGTGTGCAAGAGGCAGCTGATCGATGACTCTCTCATCGATGTTTCTAACTCTCTATCTCTCTCCCTTCCTCTCTGTACAAAAATAAATAAAATAGATATTTTTAAAAATAATAAATAAATAAATAAATAAATAAATAAAATAAAATTCCTAGAAATAAATTTAAAGGAGGTTAAAGACCAGTATTCAGAAAATTATAAGACGAAAGAAAAATATTAAAGAAGATATAAATAAATGGAAGCATAAACCATGCTCATGGATAGGAAGAACTGATAATGTTAAAATGTTCAGACTACCCAAAGCAATATATCAATTCAATTCAATCTCTATGAAAATATCAATGGCATTTTTCATAGATCTAGAACAAATAATCCTAAAATGTATATGGAACCACAAAAGACCCCAAATAATAATAGTAATCTTGAAAAAGAAGAGCAAAGAGTGAAGTATTATGCTACCTAATATCAAACTATACTCCATGCTAGAGTAATCAAAACAGCATAGTACTGGCATAAAAAACAGACCATAAATCAAAGGAACAGAATAGATATCACAGAAATAAATCCACATCTATACGGTCAATTAATCTATGACAAAGGTGACAAGAATATAAAATACAATAAGGTAAAGCTTGTTTCTTCAAAATATGGAGTTTAGGAGCATGCAGGAAGCAGCCAATCAATGATTCTCTCTCATTGTTTCTATCTTTCTTTTCCTCTCCCTCCCTCTGAAATCAATAAAAATATATATATTTTTTTAAATGGTGGTATATATCTATAGAATAGATGAATATGCAAATTAGCCAGGATGCCATAATGTCACGACCAAACAGCAGGGACCTGAGGCTGCATGGCACCAGGCCAGGGCAAGGAACCTCAGGCCACGCCCCCGACCCTGGCACCAAGCCAGGGGACCTGAGCCTGAGCCCTCACGCAGCAGGGCTTGGCAGGAGACTGGAAACTGCACCCCCCACCTGGAGAGGCTTAACAGGGGTGGGGCCGGCCGGGTCTGGGTTTCCTGCATTTTCGAAGTGCATGCGGGTGGTGGGCAGGAACTTGACTCTAGGTCCCACAGTGCACCCCAGACTCTGACAGGAGGGAGATTTTCATATACGTTTTACTAATTTTCTTTCATCTTTCCTTTCTATTATAGAGAAAGGGCAAATAGCAATATTAAAATATTTCCTCTAATTAATTCCCTTTTAATGTGCATGAATTTTGTGCACCGGGCCGTGTGTGTGTGTGTGTGTGTGTGTGTGTGTGTGTGTTGGAATGATACTCAGCTATAAACAAGAATTAAATCTTACCATTTGCGACAACATGGATGGACCTAGAGGGTATTATGCTAAGTGAAATAAGACAGAGAAAGAGAAATGTTACATGATTTCACTTATATGTGGAATTTAAAAAACAAAATAAATGAACGAACAAAACAGAAACAGACTCATAGGTAGAACAAACTGATGCTAGCCAGATGGGAAGGAAGTTGGGGAAGAGGAGTTGGTGAGAAAGGTGAGGGATTAAGAAGTACAAATTGGCACTGTGGCCAGTGTTGCTAAATAGTTAGAGCATTGGCCCAAACACTGAAATGGCAGTTCAATTCCCGGACAAGGTCATGTACCTGGATTATAGTTGGGGTGTGTGTGAGAGGCAACCAATAATGTATCTCTCACATCAATGTTTTTGTTTTTGTTTTCTCTCTCTCTCTCAAAATCAGTGTGGGGGAAATCCTCAGGTGAGGATTAACTGTAACAAAAAAGAAGAGGAAGAAGTACAAATTTGCAGTTACAAAGTAGTCATGGCAATGTAAAGTACATCAATAATAGTATAATAACTATGTATGGTGCCAGATGAGTATTAGATTTATCAGGAGTATTACTTCATAAGTTTATAAAGTTTAATCACTATGCTGTACACCCTAAACTAATACAATAATGAATGTTAACTGGCAAAGGACTTAAATAGATATTTCTTTAAAGATATACAAATGGCCAACAGGCAAATATAAAAATGCTCAACAGGCCAAAACCAATTTGGCTCAGTGGATAGAGCGTCAGCCTGCGGACTGAAGGGTCCCAGGTTCGATTCTGTTCAAGGGCATGTACCTTGGTTGTGGGCACATCCCCAGTGGGGGGTGTGCAAGAGGAAGCTGATCAATGATTCTCTCTCATCAATGTTTCTAATTCTCTCTCCCTCTCCTTTCCTCTCTGTAAAAAATCAATAAAATATATTTTTTAAAATAAATTAATTAAAATGCTCAACAGACCTAATCATTAGGGGAATGCAAACCAAACCACCATAAGATACCACCTCACATCCATTAGTATGGTATATATATTCAGAGAGATAGATAGATAGAATATCCACTCCACCTCCCTCCCAGTTTATCAAGTAATTACAAGGTTTTACTTATCATGACTAAGAAGGCCCTAAATAGCCGAAACCGGTTTGGCTCAGTGAATAGAGCATTGGCTTGCAGACTCAAGGGTCCCAGGTTCGATTCCGGTCAAGGGCATGTACCTTGGTTGCGGGCACATCCCCAGAGGGAAGTGTGCAAGAGGCGGCTGATCGATGTTTCTAACTCTCTATCCCTCTCCCTTCCTCTCTGTAAAAAATCAATAAAATATATTTTTTTTAAAAGAGGCAGCTGATCAATGATTCTCTCATCGATGTTTCTAACTCTTTATCCCTCTCTCTTCCTCTCTGTAAAAAAATCAATAAAATATATATTTTTTAAAATAAGAAGAAGGCCCTAAACAGGACTTCAGAGTAAACTGCCTGTCCTGATGAGATGTTCATACATTCATGTTCTGAGCCACTATGATAGGAATAAAAAATGAAATTATTTACAGAGAGGAGAAATGAGCAGAAACCAAAAACAAATCACTTGCAGGGAGGAATCTGGCATCACTTCATTCCTGGAGACTTCCCACTGAATTCATGCCTTTGAGTTTGTGCTGGTGCATTGGGTGTCCTCTAGTAGGACAAAGGTTTAGCTCCTTGACTATACATTCAGATGTGGAGGGATCCAAGTCATAGTGCCCCTTACCATCCTCATATAGTCTCTCTGACACTGTGGTCTGTGACTCTCCCAAAGTTTTACATGTATTTTATATTTATTGATGTTCCTTCTGCAGATTTACTTCTTTGTGCCTAATAAACTTCAATAACAAAATAATAATAAGTGTTGGTGAGGATATGAATAAATTAGAACCCTGTGCACTGTAGGTGAGAATGCAAAATGGCATATCTGCTATAGAAAACAGTATAGTGGGTTCTCAAAAAATTAAAAATAGAACTACCAAATGACCCAGAAATTTTACTTGAAAGCAGGGATCTGAACAGATATTGTACTCCCGTGTTCATAGCAGCATTATTCACAGTAGCCAAAAGGTGGGAGCAACAGATGAATAGATAAACAAAATTTATTATATCTTTACAATGGAATATTATTCAGCCTTAAAAAGGAAGGAAATCCTGGCACATGCTGAAACACTGATCGACCTTGAGAACATTATGCTCTCAGAATACAGAATGAATGTACTTGACTCTACCAAACTGTATACTTCAAAATGGTTAAGATAGTAAATTTCATGTTATGTGCATTTTATTACAATGTTTTTAAATGACCATCAACATGAACATTGAAGTTCTGATCAGATTGAAGAAACAAGATAAATACCCTGGAATGCAAATTAAAAGTAAGAAAATATTAAGATTTTCCCTGTAGACAAAAGTAACAAATTAAACCACTGAAAGCAATAACTTTCCAGTAAAAAAAAAAAAAAAAAAAAAAAAACCTTTAAGGAGATAATGTGTCTGGAGCTCAGGAGAATTGGGCCCAACCAGACCCAAGGCAATTATTGCATATTTATTTTTAACAATGCCCGTTAGGTATTGCTCCCTAGAGGCCAAGCATAGCCCTGCAAATAATCTAAGTGTGAGGCCCACTCTCCTCTCCTTGACCCAACAATCAGGGAATGGAGCCCCGTTCCTTAGCCTCCTTGTGCACCCTGTCTTCCACCCACAGGCTTGTTCCTCGTCTTGCTTTCCATTGAGCCCAGGATTTTGTCTCTGGCTGTAGGCGGCTTCTGAGCCGCCTGCCCTTGCTTAGCCAGAAGAAGCAACTCAGGAGGAGGTAGTTTCCCTGGTCAGGACTGGCAGAAGTCAAACCAACTGGACAGGTCAGTGCCAATGTAGGTACAGGAGGAGACACTCCTCTCTCAACGCCCCAAAATATTTAAGCCTAACAACATCTCGTCCTCCCCCACTTCTCAAAGCCAAGCAGAAATACAGACCAGTAGGGGACTTGGAAATCATGCAGTGATCCAACCCCTTCACTTTACAAACAAGAAGGCAGAGTACAGACTTACTAAATCACACAGGATTATTCCTAGGCAGCTTTCTCTCAGCCCCTGCCCTCCTTCCTGACCACAGAGACTTTTCCAGCAATTCCAACCTTATCTAATGCTTATCTTTGGCAGAGAAATCTAAATATGTTTGCTGGCATTAAGACAGGCTCAGAAGAACAGTGGCTGACTGCCTACAGTGGCCTAATTTTTACATCATGTTGAATGTAAGCAATTTAGCAAGGGGGGGAAAAATGAGCAAAACTAAACCTCAAACTATACCCATTACCTTCCAAATTAACATTTTACTTGGTGAATGTGCAAACATTCTGGAATAGATGTCGTCTGAATGTACATGTTATCTTATGTTCTGCTTTTGAAGTCTGTGTCATAGACAAATATCCATAAATCAACATATTCTTTCAATTTTAGCATCTGTATAGTATTCCACAGCATTGATACATCATAGTTGCAAAGATATTCCCCTCTTATTTTGAACCTTTGGTTGTTTAAGTCTTTTTTAAATTTAGAAACAATGATTCGACAAAATATCTTTGAATAAATTATCTTCTTTTTCCACCTGATTTGTTTCCTGCTCTAAGGTCCTCAATGTAAAATTCCTACATTTATATACATATATGTATCCCTGTAAAGCTCTGTAAATTATATAATACTTCCTACCTATTGAGATTGGGGTAGAATTTTAAAGCTAATATTTAAATACTTAGTATATTGACTAAGTATACACTCTATATTTAAATACTAAGTATTTAAATATAGAGTGTATATTTATTAATTTATTCCTGATAATAACATATCTATACCCTTATTGGAAAACATAATCATCTGAGTACATTTAGGTCTTTCTATTATAATCTATTTATATCTTACAATTCCTTTACTTATAGTTTTTTGAACAAATATTTATGTTTTCCAAGTTTAATTAAAATCCAAATGTTCAATTTTATCATAAGGGCAATGAAACCACCCTTTTCAATTCCTTTTTTGAGGGGTGGTTATTTATTTTTTTATATGCCAGTAAGCAATTTACTGATTTTTATGTGATATTATAGCCTGCAACTTTGCCCAGCTAACTTATTTTTAGTTAGAATACTTCATTTATTTTAATCGCTTAGTTATAAGACACTTTGCATAACAGCTATGTTTTTATTTCTTTTTTTCTTTTCATGTAGTCATTAACAGCATTTCTAGTGAAATATAAAATAAGAAATGATAACAGAGAACACCCATGTCGTGTTCTTTTTAGGAAAAAAGTTTGTCTTCACTAAGCATGCTGTTGACTCTTGTTTTTAAACACACAGTTTAGCATATTAAGAAAAACAAACCTAATGTTTTCAGAGTTTTAATCTATAAAGTGATGATAAATTTATCTGGATGCTTTATCTGGATCTAATTACATTATGTTGATATTTTGTTTGTGATTAACTAAGTTAAGAGAGTCCTTTGAGTTTCATAGCTAATTATTTTAATGTGTTGGGTTTTTAGTTTGCAGGTATTTTATTTGGGGGATTTGCACCTATGTCTAAAATGAAATTGGTCTAAAATGTTCCCTTCATTATCTTTGTTTAGTTTGAATTTAAAATCATATTTGCCTCTAAAAACGAATTTTAAAAAACAATAGTAATAATGATAAGCACGTTACTAGGTTCTTACTATATATAATGCACATTCTATGCACATTATGGGTATTTTCTCATTTAGTCCTCACAACAACCCTGCTAAGCAGATATTATTACTCTATCCATTTTACAGATTATTGTTATCATTTTCTTTGTTTTTAAATTTATTACTAAGTTAACTATTGGTCCTTGAAAAGTCAGAAAATTTTCTTTATTGGAATCAAATGCCCTTTTAAAACTATTTTATACTTTTTCATATTATATTTACATTCTTTAATTCTTTCGCACATTTGGCTACTTACAAATATATAAAATATCCCCAAAGGTTTCTCCCAATCTCAAAGACATAGGTCGAAAAGGGGACAGTTAAGAACAGTTATTCATTCATTCAACAACAACAGCATAAAAACTATACGAGTTTCTTGTATAGTCCAGACATAGATCTAGAAACTATGGGAATAGAGTTATACATGGGAATAGAATAATACATAAAAATAAAGTTCCTGTTCTAATGAGCTTATATTCTAGAGAAACAGAAGATAGAGATAGATAGATAGATAGATAGATAGATAGACAGACAGACAGACATTAATAAATGACTAGAATCAAAACAAAGCAAAATAAAGGGGGAGATAGAGATAGGAGTATTATTTTAGTAGGTGGTAGGGGGAAACCCTTAAGAGAGATGATATTAGAGCAGAAATCAGAATGAAATACAGGGAAGAGAATACCAAGCAGATGGGTAACAAGTTAAAAGGCTCAGAGGTAGGAACATGCTTGATGTGTCCAGAAACAGTGAGGAGGCCATTGTGGTCAACATACAGAAAGTGAGAGGCAACAGGAGTGAGATCAGGGAGAGGGCAGAGGTGTGGGTCATGCATTGCCCTGTAAAATTTGGCAAGGACTTTGAGTTTTGTTCCGAGTGATATGAGAAGCAGTTAGAGGGTTTTTGGAGAGAATTGACATGGTCTGACTTACATTTCTTAATGTTCACTCTGGTTGCTATGTAGAAACTGTTGGAGGTAGGACAAGGATATAAACAGGGACCCCGTTTATAAGAGAGTATTGCACTAATCTGGAAGTAAATAATGATTTGGGGGACCATAACTATAGCAGTCAACAGAGAAAGTGGTCCCATTTTGGATATATTTCATAGGTAGAGATGACAAGATTTGCCAGTATACTGGATGAGGACAGTTTTTAAAAAAAAGAGTTAAGAATAGTGCCAAGGTTTTGGCTTGAGCAATTAGAATAAGATGGGGATGGCTAAGGAAGCAGCAGGTTCGAAGACTGGAAGACCAGTGAGACCGTTTTGGACAAGTCTGAGATGCCTGCTAGACATCCACGTGGATAAGGAGAGTGGGCGGTTTGACATAAATAAGTTTGAGGTTCAAGGGGAAAATCCCAAACTGGAGATAGAAATTTGGATATGGTATTTAAAGCTTTGGGGGTAACAAAACTACTTAAGGAATGAGTATAAATCGAGGAGTCAATGGGGTATCTCAACAGCTAGGGATCAGAAGTATGAGCATGAGCAAAAGACAAGGAGAGCAAGTAACCAATAAGGTAGGAGAGATGCCAAGACAAAACCAAGTGAAGGAAGTGTCTGAAGATGGGGGACGTGCCACACTGTGCCAACTCTGGCTCGTTGGTTTCGGTAAAATGGAGCCTGAGAACTAACCTCAGAGTGAGCAATGCAACCTTGACAAGGGATCTTCAGGAGAGAATGGAAAGAGGGAAACTGGAGAGTAAGTCCTAACAGTATCTGGAGGACTTTTGTGGAAAGGGGGCGTAGAGAAATGAACTAACAGCTAGCAGAAAATGTGGGTGAAGGGTATATTTTTTTTTTTTTTTAACTGGGAGATGCTTGCATGATGACAGGAATGATCCAGAAGCTAGGGGGGAGATCTTTTTGGTTTTAAGTTAGATTCTCCTGGCTTTATTTTTTTGAAATAGGAATATTTGGGAAGAGTATTTTCCTAACAAGTGAGAAATATTTTATTTTTCTCATATCTCTGGGGAAGTGGGAGGATTGCAAAGAAAAGAAAGACGTAATCACCCTGGTTTCAAAGGAATATAATCAATGAAGGGTCTGAGTTTTTGGACTGCACATACTGCGGCTCCCATTCACAAGCTTTGGTCAGTCTCAGAACCTAGGTGCGGCCACACAACCGAGTCCTCTCTCCTCAGTACAGATGGCCCTCTTCCACCACATCCCTGCTCTACATTCCCTTTCTCCTGTCCCAACATTGGCCACTCTAGGAATCCCTAATCCATTTACCCAGATGCTCCAAGTTTAAGTTTACCTAATTGTACTTTTTTATATGTATAAATATTTTTATTGATTTCAGAGAAAGTGACAGGGGGAGATAAAAATATCAATGATGAGAGTGAATCGAGCCCCCAACTTGGGCATGTGCCCTGACCGGGAATCGAACCGTAACCTCTTGGTTCATAGCTCAATGCTTAACCACTGAGCCACACCAGTTAGGCCAGTCGTACTTCTTAAAGTGAAATTGAAGGACCACTGCTTTGAAATCAAACTGGCCCGGAATCAAATACTGATGTCTTTGGGAAATCATTTAAACCCTCCCTGTCTTAGTTTATTTATCTATATAATAATAAGAAGAAATCCTATCTTACACAGGTTGTTGTTAGGGTTAAATTAAATACATGCACTTGCTGAGCCCCATATTATGCCATTCAGTACATATTCAATAAATGTCACCTCCCTGGTCTAAGGACTGTTTCCTATGTGAAAGTTTTACTTTTGACTAGAAGCTTCTTAGGAATAAGAAAAAATGTTCTTTATTGTTTTCTTTTCTTTCACATAAACTAATAAAGAGCTCTTTTAGTCAGAACTGATCGAATGAAGATCTCAACCATATTAAATGTTTCCCTTTATTTTTACGTTTCACCAAATAGATTTCCCTCCTCTTAGGCTCTTACATTTCTATCTTACATTTGTCCTTTACTTAAAGATTTCTGCCTCTGTATCACCAAACACTTGAATCCCTTAAAATAATAATAATAATAATAATAATAATAATAATAATTAAAATAAATAAATAAAGTTGACACATTCAGGTGGCTCAGTTGGTTGGACATTGTTCCCTACACCAAGAAGATTGTGGGTTCAATTCCTGGTTAGTACATATGCCTGGTTACAATTTGATCCCCCCTACCCCCAAATGGTGTGCTTACAGAAACCAATCAATGTTTCTCTCACATCGATGTTTCTCTCTCTCTCTCTTTCTCTCTCTCTCGCTCGCTCTCGCTCTCGCTCTCGCTCTCTCTTTCTCTCTCAAATCAACAAAAGGGTATCCTTGGGTTAGGATTACAAAAGCAGGGTTACGAGGGAGGAAAGAAAAAGAAATCAAATCAGTAAGGCATTAATTCAAAATGAGTAATCTCTCTCCCATGCTAAGATATAGCTCTCAACACAGGTGAAGACCTCAATTGGGACCTGCTGCATAGCCGAAATCTCCATCTCCCCCCATACCCTCCCCAAGTGCACTGGTAAGTTCCTTTTCTCCAAGCAGGCTCTACTCAGCAAAAAGGCAGTGTGGGTAAAGTCAGCCCCCTAAGGCAGTTTCCCCCTTATTGCTCCTGCCCAGTTTCCAGATGGGCCAACACCGTACTGCCATAGCTTTTCTGCCATCAGCGGGTCCCCATCACTAATTGGCATGCTGACTCAAATTCTTTCTTCCCTCCCTCTTTCTGATTTATATTCTTATAGGACCCAAATTCTCACTCTATCTTGTGAAGCAGTGAAAAGTAATTTATATTATATCCTAACCAAACGTGATCTGAGCTTGCACTGAACTATGTTGAACTCCAATTTAGCAGGGTCCCCATGTTGCCCTGCTTCCAACTGTTACTTTGACAATGTTATAGCTGTGATTTATCTTTGTTATCCACAGGGGCAACTCTCACCTCCAGAGGCGAGTGCCTTCCTGGGTAAGCCCAGACAGAAGGGCTGGCTGAACTGTCCCAGTCAGCAGGCTCTTCTGTCTAGGTTTGCCCTGACCTACTCCATCTCCCCGCATCATCACCAGGATCAAGGTGACCCAGAGTCAGTGATGGGTGGCAGCCATAGCACCCTGAACCCTGGGCTCTCTGTGGGTGGGGAGACAAAATATTCAAGAGGAAGGAGTTTATATACAAACTAGAGGCCTGTTGCATGAAATTCGTGCACTGGGGGAGGGGGAGTTGTCCCTCAGGCCAACCTGCACCCTCTCCAATCTGGGATCCCTTGAGAGTGCCTCTCATAATCCGGGACTGCTGGCTCCCAACCACTCACCTGCCTGCCTGATGGCCCTTAACTGCTTCTGCCTACCAGCCTAATCACCCCCTAACCCATTCCTCAACCAGCCTGATCGATGCTTAACTGCTACCCTGTCAGCCCAATTGCCCCCAACTGCCCTCCTCTGCCAGCCTGGTCACCCCTAACTGCCCTCCCCTGCTGGCCCAGTAACCCCCAACTGCCCTCTTCTGCTGACCCATTGCCCCCAACTTCCCTCCCTTGTCAGCCTGGTCACCACCAACTGCCCTCCCCTGCTGGCCTAGTCACTCTTAACTGCCCTCCCCTGCCAGTCCAGTCACCCCTAACTGCCTTCCCCTGCAGGCCTGGTCACCCACAACTTCCCTCCCCTGCTGGTCTGGTCACCCCTAACTGCTTTCCCTTGCAGGCCTGGTCAACCACAACTGTCCTCCCCTGCTGGCCATCTTGTGGCAGCAATCTTTGACCACATGGGGGCAGCCATCTTGTGTGAGGGTGTGATGGCCAATTTGCATATTACCTCTTTATTATATAGGATAATACCCTCTGGTTCTACATATGCACCACTGTGGTTCAAAAATTCTGTACAGAAATGGCCTTCAGAGATTAGGAAGAAACTATATTTCCATATCTTTTTTCTTAGTATTGAGACATTAGTTACTCATATCAAAGAAAGTATGATGGAAATTCAAGGGGCTAAAACACCCTCAGCAAACCCCTCATTGTTACCACCACTGAGTATCTGGCCATATGTCACAAGGATTCTCTTAAGAGGGATGGGGCCCAGGATCAGCATTTGTCCTTTACTTAAAGATTTCTGCCTCTGTATCACCAAACACTTGAATCCCTTAAAATAATAATAATAATAGCATTTTGGTGGTGAAATGATTAAAACCCTGACTTTGGAGTCTGTTGTAGCCATAGGACTTTCCTTTGAAAGGTGAAGAGCCTTCTTTGGGGTTTGTACCAAATGAACACACAGATGTGGCCAGCTGTGAGTTGAGGGACTATTTGAAGGAGTGGGGGAGGCATGGGCACTTCCACCCTCTTTATAGCCTGTGCCTGGTCTGGATCTCCTAGCAGGACTAGTTGACCATGGAGAAAGGAAACCACACGAGCGTCTCTGAGTTCATCCTCCTAGGGCTCTCCAGCCAGCCTGAGAGGCAGGGGCTGATCTTCGGGCTCTTCCTGGTCATGTACCTGATTGGGGCAGCAGGGAACTTGCTCATCATCCTGGCCATTGGCTCAGACTCTCAGCTCCACACGCCCATGTACTTCTTCCTCAGTAACCTCTCCCTGGTGGATTTCTGCTTCATCTCCGCCACTGTCCCCAAGATGCTTGTGAACATCCAGATGCAGACTCACTCCATTTCCTATGGTGGCTGCCTAACTCAGATCTACTTCTGCATTTTGCTTGCCAACATGGACAACTTCCTCCTGACAGCAATGGCTTATGACCGCTATGTGGCCATCTGCCACCCCCTGCACTACTCCACTAGGATGAGCCTGCAAGCCTGTGCCCTGATGCTGGGGAGCTCCTGGCTCATCGCTAACTTCCACTCCCTGCTGCACACCGTCCTCATGGCTCGACTGGAGTTCTGTGCCAACAATGCCATCCCTTACTTCTTTTGTGACCTCGTCCCCCTGCTCCAGCTCTCCTGTTCCAACACCCAACTCAACCAGCTCATGATTCTGCTGGTGGGGGGCTTGATCGTCCTCATCCCCTTCCTTGGCATTCTCATCTCTTATGTGCACATTGTGTCTGCTGTGCTCAAGATCCCATCTATCAGAGGCAAACAAAAGGCCTTTTCTACCTGTGGTTCCCATCTCACTGTGGTCATCCTCTTCTATGGGACTATCACAGGGGTCTACCTGAACCCCTCATCTTCCCATTCAGCTGACAAAGACTCACTGGCTTCAATAATGTATATGGTGGTCACTCCCATGCTGAACCCCTTCATTTACTGCCTCAGAAACAAGGACATGAAGAGAGCTCTAAGAAAACTGTTCAGTGTGAAGGCTTTATCCTGTGGGCTATGGACAGTAGAGTTCCCCCTCAGGGTCTTTGTGCTGGGAAGAGGAGAATGAACCCCAGGGACAGGCTGCACATACAGAGGGCGGGAGGAACACAGACTCCATTACCCTGGGTTGTCACCATGGCTATGGCTCCCTAAGTAATTTGCTAGTCCAAAATTTCTTGGGGCCCTGGCCTTGTAGTTCAGTCGATTAGAGCGTCATCCCAATACATCAAGGTTGTGGATTTGATCCTCGGTCAGAGCACATACAAGGATTAACCAATGGTTGCATCAATAAAACAAGCCCTGGCCAATATGGTTCAGTTGGTTGTGCGTCGTCCCATACACGGAAAGGTTGCTGGTTCAATCTCCAGGCAGGGCGCATGCCCACATTGCAGACTCAGTCCCTGTTAGGGGATATTCAGGATTTCTCTCCTCTGGAATTCTCATCCGTGTTTCTATCTCTCTCTCCCTCTTCTTTCCTCTCTTAAAAAAAATAAAAATAAAAATAAATCAATTAAAAAAATAACTGAAACAGCAAAAAAAATGATCACTCCCTTTCTCTCTCAAATCAAATTTTTTTAAAAATTTAAATAACAAAACAAAATTTCTTGGCCCCTGCACAGACAATCCAAACTACCAAGAGGGAGATAAATTCTCCCCTAAAGACAGAACCATATAAACAGATGCAAATTCACTTTATCCAGAGATCTTCTGAAAAGGCCACCATTCTACATGAAAAAGTCAACTCATAGAAATCTGTGACCTGTGTTGATGCCTTTGCCAAAGGGGTGCTCTCTGAAAACCCCCAGTCACCCCCACATTCCTCAAATATTTAACCCTTAAGAATTCCAATTTCCAGCCAAAACCAGTTTGGCTCAATGGATAGAGCGTCGGCTTGGGGACTGAAAGGTCCCGGGTTCGATTCCAGTCAAGGGCATGTACCTTGGTTGCGGGCATATTCCCAGTAGGGGATGTGCAAGAGGCAGCTGATCGATGACTCTCTCTCATCGATGTTTCTAATTCTCAATCTCTCTCCCTTCCTCTCTGTAAAAAATCAATAAAATATATTTTTTATTAAAAAAAAAAAAAAAGAATTCCAATTTCCAAACTCCACCACTCCACCCCCACTTCTTCAGCCAACATTTCTACATTCCGGGTTGAACCTAGTTCAGAATGATCATTCTCCCCAAAGATGTCCCACTGGGCACAGAATGATCATTCTCCCCAAAGATGTCCCACTGGGCACAGAATGATCATTCTCCCCAAAGATGTCCCACTCTTGGCATTGGACCCTGCTAGATGGGAGTTCCATGACTGGAGATACTTAAATTAGCAATGTCTACAGTGACTGTTTTTATTTGAGCACCTAAGCAGACCTCGTACTACTTTATTTCTGTGTTCTCTTAGGAAAGCAAGGCCTGCCATCCACAGGGTGGTAATGAGAGAAAAGAGGCTAGAGTTAGAGATAATTCTCTGTGAATGAAGAACATAAAGGGAATAAGCCACCATAAACTTTAGGAATATGTTTCTCCATAAGTTGATTTGGAGAATGAGACAAAGAGGAAAAGCCTCATAAAATGAGTTTATGATTGGAGAAGTTGTATTTGGTTTCCTGTAAAATATTCTATGTTCTACGAAGTGAGGCAGAGCTGGAAAAAACATTACACAGAAAGTCATAACAACAGGTTTCTAGTCCTGGCCCCTCCAATTACTAGCCATTTGACTTCAGGCCACTTGAAATTTACCAGTCTGGCAAATACACTGTACTTTTTCAATTCCTACTCATGCTGTTCAGCAGGCCCACCTTGCCCATTTCTATCAAAATTCTAGTTGGATTAGATAAAATTAGATGCCCTTCAAGAAGCCACCTCGAGTCTCCTAACCAAAAGAATTTCTTTCCTCTGGCATTCCATATAATTCAAATCCTATTACAACCCTTTTCATACTTTGCTTTGTATGATCCATGTTCACCCCAACTCCACTTCAAACAGGATTGTGGGTCCTTTTTAAATTTTATAAAAGGTCCTGTTCATGGTAATAACTTCATCCTCAAAAGATTATCACAGTGCTTGATTTGAAACAATTACTCAATAAAAGTATGCTGCTATAGATTATGATGAAAATGACAATGACATTAATGACCAACACTGGAGAAAGAACACTTAAGGCCTTTTTCCCATGATTTCACCTTAGCCAATACGTTCTATATCTCCCCATCCTCAAGAAGAGTTACCAATCTGGTTGGTCTGAGCTGGGGGATTTCACTGGCTCATATCTTATGAAGGGCCGTGTGCCCTGAAAGGTCAGCATCCAGAAATGAAGCTCCCTTCCTTCCAGCCTGGCTCTGATTAGTCCTCTTCTATCTGTGTCTGGCTGGAGTCCCCAGTTGGGGTCCAATCAACCATACACACAATGCCTGCACACACAGGTCCTCAATTCAGATCTGGAGCCGGAGAGGGAAGGAAGGTAGGCCTAGACTATTTTCCAGCTCACTTTTTACCACTGATCCTAATGATGGAGGTTATTGGGTACACTCAGATACTAACAAAGTGGTACTTTGGCACTAGTTTACTATTGTTCCTTAAATTGTCTCCTTGGAAGCCCCAGGAGTTAGGATGATTGCCAGGGCAGAATTTATACTTCCCTGGGTCTCTAATATAAAACCACAATAAAAGTAACAAAATCTCACCTCAAACATGTAAAAATGGTGTGTAGAAAAGTTGATGTAAACATGAAGAGGTCTTCCTTTAATAAACATCCTATATATATAAAAAAAGGCTAATATGCAAATTGTCCCCTCCACTGGGAGTTCAACCTGGGGGCGGGGCCAGCCAGCCAACCTCCCGAGGCCCTCCCTGGCCCACCCCCAATCGGGCCCACTCCCACCCCAATCCAGGGTGAGGCCGGGCAGCCAATGGCCCGCAGCTTTCCCCCAGCCAGCCAACCTCCTACATTCCCACCACTGCCCACCCCTCTCCCGCCCCCCCTCCACCAGCCCTATCTTGGCCTTGATCAGGGCAGGCCAGCCAGCGCCCCCTGGTGCATGAATTCATGCACCAGGCCTCTAGTTTGCTATAATGGTGAATAGTACAATAGTTTGGCTTCAAGGTAAAAAAAAAATTTTTTTTGAATAAGAGAAAGAGCAGCAATAAATAAATATGAAAGACCTTCAACTGAGCTTGCTTACTGGTGGATTATGAGAAGGCTTTCTGACTCTAAAGACTTTCTAAGGAAGGAAAATTCTCTTATGGCAAACACCTTTCAGACTGACTCTGATCCTAGCCCAGAAGCTGCTTGCTGACAGGTAAATTGATAGGAATGTTCTCTTCCTCATCCTGCACATGGGTCAACTGTAAAAAGTTCAGAAGCTCAGCCATCCTTACAGACTTGGCAGCATAAACCCTTCCTTTTCCTCCAATAAATCAGGATATTCCTTTCTTTATCAAGCACAAAAGAATTATGACTTAAGGTATTTCAATAAGAAGGGATGGTAAAACATTCAAAAGAAAACAAAAGGGAAGTGGTCTTGTTTTTTTTTCTTGAATAGAGATTCCAAACTATCTAAAACCCAGTCCAGTCTTCTGTTGAACCTAGTTTCAGGACTGGAACTGATTCTCAGTTAGTCACAGAGGTTGTGCTCTTTCCCACTCTCTCCTCTATTATTTCAGTGGTCTCTCCATCCATGTCCTCAACACTCTCCGAGTCCAGCATCTATATATTCTTGATAAAATGTTAAATGTAAATCTGGTTACACCCCTAGATCTGTAGGTTTTTAGTTGATACAGAGAGCAGAGAACTATATTAAATGCTATGGATATACAAACAACAAAATTCAGAATGTAAGAAACTCCACAGGATAAAGAACTCAATTGTCCCAGTGAATGAATTTCAAGAAGGAAAAAAAAGCTGAAACCTATTTGGCTCAGTAGTAGAGCGTCAGTCTGCGGACTGAAAGGTCCCAGGTTTGATTCCGGTCAAGGGCATGTACCTTGGTTTTGGGCACATCCCCAGTAGGGGGTGTGCAGGAGGCAGCTGGTTGATGTTTCTCTCTCATCAATATTTCTAGCTCTCTATTCCTCTCTCCCTTCCTCTCTGTAAAAAATCAATAAAATATATTTTTAAAAATATAGGAGCTACTGATTATTAGACTTAGAAGACAAAACAACAAGTTATAATTATGGATCTTGAATCTTAACTCAAAGATTCTAAAAAAAAAAAAAAAGTATGTGAGTTTTTTTTAAAAAAACATTAATTGGGAAATCAGGAATTATTAACTTTTTAGGTAAGATAATAGTATTGTGATTATTCTTTTAGAGTCCTTACCTTTTAGAGGTACAAACCAAAATATAAACAACATTTAGGATTTGCTTCAAAGTATTTCAATGGGGGAGGAAGAGGAGAGATTAGAAATAAAGCAAGATTGGCTATGAGTTTATAATGATTAAAGGAGAACGATAAATACATGAGGACTCACTTATATATGTTTGAAATTTCCTATTATAACAAATTTCTAAATAGAAATATACAGAAAATAAAATATTTGACATTTAAAAATAAGGCTACTATAACCAGTGGTCATGGACAACAGGGGGGTGGGAGCATATATGGGGAGGGGTTTGGGGTAAATTTGGGAGAATGAGGACAATTATGTGATACCATAATCATTTAAAAGATAATAATAAAATTAAAATAAGGCTACTACATTTCCATGGGGAAAATTCGCTTTTGAGACATTTTTGAGGCATCGTCCATAAGCTTTGGTCTCTAAACAGACAGGGGAGCCAAATGGGAAGACAGCAAGGCCTGACTTTATCCACGCTTCTCTCAGGACATTCCAACTGGCTAAAAACCGAGACGTCTCTGACTAAGTGTATGATCAAAGAGAATCTACAACTTAATTCAAGTAAACTGAAAGGCCACATGGTGGCCCCATGCTTCCACCCAGCTTTGGAATACGGACCTCCTGGAGAAGCCAAACTCTAGGCCAGGTCAGCCCTCATGTCCAGACCAGAAGCAGGGGCTTCCATCAGGTTTGGCTGCTAAGTGGCTATAAGCCTTGCCTGGTTTGTCTGGAAAACAGGGAAAAACATGCCGATTTTACATCTGGACTCCGATGCTGCTAAGTAGCAGCAGCCCAGAGTCTCATACTGTAGACGTCTCAGATACTCCCTGGTAAGTGTAGCCTGGAGGGGACAGCTGCGGGGCCAGGTCATTTGCTAAATCAAAATTAAACACCATGACTATCTGTCAATAAACAGTAATGTGTTTCAAAATGGACTGAATATTGCAACTCCTTGTATTAAAGTCATTACCATTTATCTTATTTACAACCAAAAGTAAAAATAAAAAAATCCCAATGAAAGAATATGAAGAGGCATCACAAGACAAATTACATCTTGCAATTATAGTTCACAGTCAAAAGACTAATTTACTCAGCAGACAGCATTCAGAGGCACAGAATTACAACACTGCAGTGCAGTCCATGTGAATTACGCGGTCTTCAGGATTTCAAACAGAAAGAAAACCCTTTAGTGATGGCAAAATAATATAAAAAGCTTAAACACAGTTACAAATACTGCATTTTCTCATTTTTAAAGAAATGCATTTTTAAACGCCTACATATTTATTTTTCCTAAATTGGCACTCATGCAAAACAGATTTCTACCATCTCATCACTTCCAGTTGGCATTCAAGACCCCAAGCACCTCAGATGACAAGGATTTAGATGCACTGAGGACAGAGATTATTCAGTAACAAGACATAGATGGCAAATGCATTTCAGGGCAAGAAGCTGACAGAACCAAGGCTATGCTCAGATCCCAGGTCCAGAGGGTTCATGGGGGGCATCCATGCATTCCACCTTCGGTGATTCTGAAGATCAAATACATTCACTAAAATGTAAGCTCCACTAAGTCAGTGATTTTCTGATTTTATTCACTGATATATGTCAAGCACCTGCAAGTGCTTCTGGCACACTGTTGGGCCTCAATAAATAAGTGTGGAATTAATCAAGTGAGAACACAGAGAAAAGCATTTTATATACTGCAAAATGCCATCAAATATAGAGTATTAATAGTAGTTCATCTTTCAGGCTTAATTAGATCTTTATACAGAACTGATGCTTTTAAAAATACTCTCATGTTTATTCAGTGATCAATAACAAAATATCAATTTCCGAATAAATGTGTGGACAGTTGTTATAATACAAGGAATGGAATGGGGGAACTTTACAGATGAGGGTAGAATGTGTCAAAGGGAGCTACAAATAAAGTAAAATAAACGAGGCCGCCTGAAGGATCCCGACAAGGGAGGGGAAGATCCAGTACCCAAGCAGGAAGGGCAGAATGAATGAGCACAAGAGTATCTTCTTACACAGCACTCACCACATGTGACTTAGAACACGATAATGGTTTTGTGTGTGTTTCCAGTGCTAAATCAAAGCTCCTGGAGAAAAAGGTTTCATCTGTCTCATTCACCATCTTCCCAGTGCCAGGCATAGTAGATGTTCAATAAATATTTAAGTGGAAAAGAGAGTGGGGGGAGGAAATAGACAGAGTCCGTATCCTGGCAGGCAGGATACAGACCACAGAAAAATTAGTTCAAGCTGCCAACAATGGACAAAATTTTGCCTTCACTACCAGACTTGCTCAGGAGGTGGATGTGAACATCCCACTGAAGGAGAAAAACCTCAACATGAACTAAAACTCAGGAAATCGCTTCCCAAAAGACGGTAAGAAAACTGTTAGCACTAGTTGGGTAAGAGACAGGAGAGGCTGTGCTCTCTGGGAACTCAAAATGAGCCTGGTCTTGCCCTTTTTCTTTTGAACAAATGGGTCAAGGTGTCTTTCTGCACCCTGTAACCCTCACCAACCCCTCGAAATCCTTCAGAGAGTAAAGGTGAATAACATCCTCCAGAACGGTCTCCCTCCATTCAGTGGTCCTGGAAGGTCCTGCCTTGTCCAGCACCTTGTATTACAAAAATGCATTTCCGCAGGGCACCCTTACTGCAGGGGAATCTCCTGGCGATGCTGAGTTTTCTGGTGCCGGTTGAGAATGGACCTCTGGTTGAAGCTCCTCCCACAGGCAAGACAGTGGTAGGGCTTCTCCCCTGTGTGAATCCTCTGGTGCCTGACCAGCCGCTCCCCTTTACTGAACCGTTTACCACACACCTGACACCCGTACGGCTTCTCCCCGGTGTGCGCTCGCCGGTGCACGGCCAGGTTAGCGTTCCTGCTGAAGCTCTTGCCGCACTCGCAGGTGTAGGGCTTCTCCCCGGTGTGAGTTCTCCGGTGCACCTGAAGATGCTGTCTCCGGCTGAAGCTTTTCCAGCAGTCCCCGCACTTGTAGGGCTTCTCCCCCGTGTGACTCCGCTGGTGGACCTCCAGGTGGTGCCTCTGACTGAAGGTCTTCCAGCACTCACTGCACACGTAGGGTCTCTTTCCCAGGTGGGTTCTCTGGTGCTTCATGAGGTACTCTCTCAGAGTAAACCCTTTCCCACACTCAACACAGCCATAGGACTTCTCTTCTTCGTGGGTTCGCTGGTGCCTTACGAGATTTGAGCTCCGGCTGAAGCCTTTTCCACACTCAGGGCACTGAAAAGGCTTCCAGAAGGAGCTGTGAGTCTTGAGGTCGTCAGGAACAGGAAGGATGCCATGCTGGGGAGGCGGCGGCCCTGGCATGTTTCCCATAGAATTACCAGGCTCCTGCTCACAGGTTCTTCCAAGCTCGGGGCTCTGGAGAGCAGCTTCCCCAAACCTCTCTGAGGTCCCCTGAGCAAGCGCCCCCTTGAGGTCAGCCTGCTGGATTTTGGCATCTTTTTCCTTGCTCCCAATGCCTACAGGACAAAGGAGATACATACTGATTCTGTAACAGCAATGACAGTAAATTTATGTTAATGCAGAATGGTGCAGCCACTGGGGAAAATAGTATGGAGTTTCCTCAAAAAATTAAAAATGAAACTGCCTATTGACCCAGTGATCCCACTTCAGGGTATAGATCCTAAGAATCCCAAAACACCAAATCAGAAAAGATACATGTGCCCCTATGTTCACAGAAAGGTTATTTATAATAGTGAAGATCCGGAAACAGCACAAATGTCCATCAGTAGGAGAGTGGATAAAAAGGCTATGATACATTTACACAATGGACTACTACTCGGCTGTAGAAAAGGGACTCTCACCCTTTGTGACAACACGGATGGACCTGAAGATTATTATGCTAAACAAAATAAGCCAATCAGAGAGACAAATACCATATAATTTCACTAGTATGTGGAATCTAATGAACAAAATAAGCTGGTGAATAAAACAGAACCAGAGGCATGGATACATGGAACAGACTACAAATGTCAGAGTGAAGGGGGATGGTGGGGACTGGATAAAAGAAGATGAAGAGATTAGCCAAACAACCTAAGTGCACAGCCCATGACAACAGACAAGTGTGGTGCTGACACCTTGATCTTGGGACTTTCCAGCCCCCAGAACTATGAGAAATAAATGTCCATTGTTTAAATCACCTAGTCTTTTTTTTTTTTTTTAAATATTTATTTAGTTGTTTAATTGCTTTTTAAAAATAATTCTTTATTGTTGAAAGTATTTCATATGTCCCCATTTTTCCCATATTGACCCCCTCCAGTCCATGCCCCACCCCTACCCCAGGCCCTCACTGCCTCACTGTCTGTGTCTATGGGCTTGCAAGGTCCTTGGTTGATTACCTTTCCCCTCCCCTCATCTCTCTTCCCCTCTACCCCACTTCCATCCAAGGTTCTGCACTCTGTTCCATGCTTCCATGTCTCTGGATCTACATTTGAGTGAGGTCATATGATACTTGTCTTTCTCTGACTGACTTATTTTAGTTAGCATACTCTCCAGGTCCCTCCATGCTATCTCAAAAGGTAAGAGAGTCTTCTTTTTCACAGCTGCATAGCATTCCATGGTATAAATGTACCACAGCTTTTTTATCCACTTATCTCACCCAGTCTTTAGTATTCTGGTATAGCAGCCTGAACTAAGGCAAGTTCCATGCCTTTTTACAGAGTAGTCGACCAAATTTTAATGTCTTCTCATTTAACTTTCTAATTCAGATTTATTTCTTTCAAAATCTAATTCAACAATTTCCTCTAAAAAAAACACCCTGGTTATTCTCTCACCGTGGATCTCTTCAGCACATATGTATTCGATTAGCACTTTGTTTATTCTGCGCTTACTTATATATGACCTCACTGTAAATGCTACTTTATATTCATCCAAACATCTCAACGATTATAAACCTATTCCAGTAATTCCTGCTATTCCATTCACCTGCTCCACTCACCTCCCTACTCACACTGCTCCCTCTGCCTGGTCTTATTTTACTAGGCTGGGTTTCCTGGAAGCCTGGCACAGGGACTAATTCAGGAAAGGTGCTTAATGACCGCTGGATGAGCAAATGAACCCAGTTTGTCATTGACATTCTTATACCAGACCACCTCTACAATAACATCTTCATTAAGACTGAAATGCCTGTGAATGCTACTGAAATGCCTTGCCCATTCTAGAAGTCCTTCCTCTGATCCCTTTTACATCCTCTAAATTAACAAAACAATTGTTTATAGGAGAACATAGGAAGGGGAAGAGGAAAAAGATGAGAAAAAGTAATAGGAAGCAAAGAAGCCAAGAGAGAAATGACAATTGGTGCTTAAATGGGAAAAAGATCCTTTTAGGCATAATTATTAGAAGATTAAAAAAAAAGAAAAACAGAAATTGCCCAGCCGATCTGGCTCAGTGGTTGAATGCCAACCTACAAACCAGAAGGTCACAGATCGATTCCGTCAGGGCACATGCCCCAACTGTGGGCTCAAGTCCCACTTAAGAGGCATGCAGGAGGCAGTCAATTGTCATCATTGATGTTTCTCTCTTACACCTCTCCCTTCCTCTCTGAAATCAATAAAAATATACTTTTTACAAAAAACAACACAGAAATTACATACTTCCTGATGTGATAAAATATGAAGAACACAGGTATCAACTTCTGATGTATTCTTTTGTTTCATAAACTTTTCAAGAAAGTTAAAGTATACAAAGCATAAATGTAGCACTCAAAGAATTTTCATAATGAACACAATCCTGAAAACAGAATCCAGTTCAACAATTACCAGCCCTCAGAAACTCCTTTTCCATCCCCTTCGGGGACTATATCCTGCCCTCAGGGTACATGCTAACCAGACTTTTATCACCATAAAGTGCATTTGCCTGTTCTTAAACACTATGTAATTGATTTACATGTTGTTTCTGGCTTCTACTCAACAGTATTATGCTTGTGAGATTTACCCATATCATGGTTTATAGTTATAGTTACACTACATTCTTTTTCACTGGTGTGTAGTATTACAGTGTAAGAATATATTCCAACCTATTTCTTAGTTTCACTGATGTTCATTTGGATAGTTTCCAATTTTGAGATGTTCTAAATAGTAAAATTAAAACTAAATGCAATACATGACCCAGAGAAAAATCATATTTGTTGTACCACTTATTTATATATCGATACCAGGAATCAAATCCATAAGCTTAATGTATGGAAAGACACTCTAACCAACTCAGCTACCCAGCCAGAGCCTTATGTTTATTTTCTCAGGCCTGACCGTACAAAGCTATCAATGCAAGAGCTGCAACTACTACTGCCGAAACCAGTTTGGCTCAGCGGTAGAGCATCGGTCTGCGGACTGAAAGGTCCTGGGTTCGATTCTGGTCAAGGGCATGTACATTGGTTGCGGGCACATCCCCGGTAGGAGGTGTGCAAGAGGCAGCTGGTCGATGTTTCTCTCTCATCGACATTTCTAGCTCTCTATCTCTCTTCCTTCCTCTGTAAAAATCAATAAAATATATTTAAAAAAAAAAAAAAAAAAGAGCTGCAACTACTTGGAATGAATCTCAGGAAGACCTGAAGGTTGCGATGGCTAGAAGATGGTATGCCTGGGAAACAGAACTTCATCTCACCCAGCCTCAACATAAATGCTTAGGGAAGCGTTGGAAACAATGAGTGGATAAGAGGACAAACATAGTCAGAAATGGCCAGTAAAAACCCTGTGGGAACACGAGGGCAGAATCCTTCCCCCACACAGTCACATCACCCACAGAGGTACATTCCTGGCAGGAAGTGAGACACTAGAATGATGGTACCTCCATTTGAGACATGCTGCACAAGGCCTTGCACTGGGCAGTTATCTGAGGGTTTCCACATCCTGCCACTACTCCATAGTGAGTATTATTACAGGTGTTTGGGGTCTTCATAGGACTGCTAAGATCATAGAGTCAAGCACCTTCATTTTTAACTCTTCATTGTGACTACTTGAGTGTTGGCCACAAAGTAAACGCCAAATAAAGATTTTTGGGTTAATAAATGAATGAATACTTACTGACTCATAAAGTAATTACTTAATAATACTTGTACAACTAATAAGAATATCTAATGTTACCATGCTTGCCAAATGTTTAGATTTATTATCTCATAGTGCCAAGAAACAGTGTTCTAAAAGGGGGAAAAGAGAATTAAACAAAACAAAGGAAAGGCCAACCACATTTCTTTTCCTGTCCCCACTGTGCTCCCCACTCAGCCCAGAGATTTTCCACACTATTCTTCTTCACTTGCAAGTCCCCAAGCCCCTGCAGTACCCTCTGCTGGCTTTCCCAGCATGCCTTTACCCTGCTAACTCTTCCCTCCTGCTACTCCACCTCCTATGAGCTCTTTGCATGTTCATGCTCTCACCTCAGGTAAAACCCAGCCACCACATGAGAGGCCAAATGGAGGCTCTGCTTGCTCAGTGACACAGGTCCACTCCAACACCTCCTGTCGCTAAAATCCTACCATGCTTTCTCATGCTCCAAAGGTTTCAGGTATTTTAGTTCTTTCCAACACAAAGCTACTAATGTGGGACCTACACAGGGGCTACTCAAAAAATACGTGCTGAATGAACGAGATCAGAGGACCCATCTTTGCTGCTTTTCTCTTAATCTCAAGCCCTCAGCACCCTTCAATGATGGACACAGACTAGATGCTCAGAGGATCTAATGACCAACCTGCCTCATCACACTACCTTGTGTTTTCTTGCCCTTGCCTGCTCCTCTCCTGACACAGGAATGTGCCGAGCCAGTTCTCACGCCCTTGGCCCGTGTTCTTTCTCTGGTCCTGTGTACTTATCTGCATGAAACCCCCTTCCTCTGTCAGTAGCACCAGATTCTGAAGTCTGGGGCAAGGTTGTAGCTTCCAAAACGCCTGTTTCTTAGCTGTGGGATGGAAACAGCCTTACCTGCACAGTCCTGGGGCTCCACGTATTCCCCAAAGCAGTCTATCTGGGCCGGGGCCACATGCCTCCACTCTTCCTCGGGGAAGGCCAGAGCCATATCTTTAAATGGTCCCAGCCCCTGAAACAACAGGACACACTATGGGTGAAGAAATGATCCCGAAGAAGGAGCAAACCAAAAGCAGAGAGACCACAGGGCCAAAACTCTAGGAAAGAAGAGAGCCAGAAGATGGAAGGAACAGTGTTCCCAGCTGGCTTTAGGAGCAGAAGTACCTGCCATTAGACAGTTTAATGACAGAATAATGGACTTGTTTGAGCCATTTTATTTCTGAGTTTCTGCTGCAGATGCTTAGTTTGTACCCACTAAACACAGTATCCAACTTCTACTTTCCGATCTCCTCCACTCAATCATCAAACTTGATCGAGCCTGAGAGCTGTTATTTACCCCGTCAGCTCAAACTAATTTTCCCTCAGAAATAAGTAAACATTAGGCATTATTAAATTTACCCTCAGAAATAAGTAAACAAGGCATTATTAAAACATTGTATTAATAATAACTTGTTAAAATAAATGCAATGCCATTCATGATACCATAAAGAACTACTATGGTAGACAAGGAGGGTCTGACCAAATTAAAACACGCTGCTGTCATTCTGTATTTTCTCCAAATCCTGTCCAGAGAAAACAGGAATAGGAAATGACACAGGCATCAAATCTTGCCTAATTCTGCTTTAGCTAGATCAGACTTGATTCACTTCTCTCTTTTTTTCTCTTTTTTTTTTTTTTTTTGACAAATGACATTTTCCCTTTTACTATGAACTCCTCACTTTAAGACTCTTTGTCCCTTTTAGAAAGGTGCCATACTGGAAATCACACCTCCCTGGTAATCTCATGGAAGAGACTTACACTGTGGCAAGAGTGCCCCACCTTTGCTCTAGTTACCCCGACTAACAGCAGGCTAAGAAGTGCAAACAAGACCAAAACTCCTGATTTTGGTCTTAAGTAGGGGCCAGACAGACCACTCTCCTCAGCACTCCTGAGAGGCCCCAACCCTCAGTCAGCTACACTCCTCCTAACTTGGGGGGGCAGGGGGGGAGTGGGGAGGTCCAAAGGAAGAACAACAAAATATCCACAAAGGGTTACTGATCTCTTGACCAACTACCACAGCCTAGGTCAGGCTTATGGGTTTCTATCAACAATCCTTCCCTCCTCACTATTAAAAGAGTGGTCAATTAAAACAACTCAGAGCCAGGACTGGGTTGGCTCAGTGGATAAAGCGCTGGCCTGCGGACTGAAAGGTCCTGGGTTTGATTCCAGTCAAAGGCATGTACCTTGGTTGTGGGCACATCCCCAGTGGGGTGTGTGCAAGAGGCAGCTGGTCGGTGTTTCTCTCTTATCGACGTTTCTAACTCTCTGTCCCTCTCAATTCCTCTCTGTGTAAAATCAATAAAAAAAAAAAATAAAAATAAAAAAAAAAACAACTCAGAGAGTAATCAAACAAGTGAATTGGGCCTTATGCCTGGACCATAAGGCAGAGGCTGAGTTCACATTAACAACTGGGGGTGGTGAAGTGGAGAGAACAAAGCAGGTCAGGACAAGAAGGTAGAATAATTCCCTTGTGGCTGGAGATCAGTTGTGCAGAGAAATCCTGGGAAAGTGAACCATTCGAAGCTCCATCATGATCACTGGAAAGACAGAGACAACTCACCTGGGGCCCAGCTGTGAGGAACCCAACTGCCATCTCTTGGTCTCTAGTGTTCACTGTGGGGAGGCCAGGACCAGCCTGAAGAATTGGAACAGCTAAGCAGATAGAAAAAACATGAGCAGGATTAGTGCTATCTTACAGTTAGCTCATTCAAAGGGTCCACTGCTGATCACAGAACCCTAGGACCCAAAGACTCCAGACAGATAGGGGTCTGAGTGTACTCTCTCCTGTTCTCAGCTGAGAAAATGGTCCCAACGCAGAATATCCTGTCGCTTCAAGACAATGGATGCTCCCTATGCTGGAAATAGTTCCCTTCGAGATTCAGTAATACAATAAAGTCACACATTACTTTTAGGGATGTGGCTGGTCTGCTAACTTAAAAGTATCTCTACATGTCAGCTGCTTATTTCCTGACGGTTTCTAGAAAAGATGAGAGGGAAAGGAGACAAATGACAAGAGATACTGCCTGATAAAATCAGAGTGAAGATATTTCACTTCATCTCTCTCCTGAAGTCAAGGAAGTAGTCAGAAAAACTCAGAATTACACCTTGCACGTAGTTTATCAATTGTTGGGTTTATAAAGGAAAGGGGGAGCCGAAACCGGTTTGGCTCAATGGATAGAACGTCGGCTTGGGGACTGAAGGGACCCGGGTTCGATACTGGTCAAGGGCATGTACCTTGGTTGCAGGCACATCCCCAGTAGGATCAGTGCAAGAGGCAGCTGATCGATGACTCCTCTCATCGATGTTTCTAACTATCTCTCTCCCTGCCTCTCTGTACAAAATCAATAAAATATATTAAAAAAAAAAAAAAAAAAAAAGAAAAGAAAAGGGGGAGGGAGAGGGCACAAAGCACCATTTCCTGTGCCCTTCCTTCCTTCCTGTTCGCATCTTACCTGGCTCTTGGAAGGCCTGTGTCCCAGCACCAGGATCCTGACTGAGCTGCTCCTCGGCGCCTTGGTCTAGGCCTTGAGCACCTTCCCCATGGGGCATCCCCCACTCAGGCTTGACCTCCACTGGTCCCAGGTGGACACCTGCTTCCCAAGGGCCTCTGCAAAGTGCCGTCTCCTCCTGCTCTCCCTGCACATGGCATGGAACCTAAGAACAGGCCCCAAAACCTATTTAGAATGAGGCCTTGTTATAAAAGGAGTTGAATAAAATCTACAAAGAGAGCCAATAAAGAAATTATTCCAGCTGCAGGGGAAAGGGACAAGGTGGCTCAGCTCTTCACCAGGACATCAGTGAGAAGGTGAAAAGGAAGCTAAACTCCATTCTCAAGCTCTAAGCAACTTCTGTGTATCCATGACATTTTACAAGCGTCCCTTCTGTCTTCCTCAATATGGGTCAAATTTTACCATGAGTAAACATCACAGAGAGCCAAAATATTGTCTCGCTACTAGAAAAAAAAATTCCCCAGTTGCAGATGATGAAAGTAAAAAATTACCAAGCCTAAACTCTGCAACAAACGAGCTACTGAGCCCGGCCGGCATGGCTGTGGTTGGGCATCGACCTATGGACAAGGAGGTTACAGTTCGATTCCCGGTGGGGGCACGTGCCTGGGTTGTGGGCTCAATTCCCATTGTGGACATGCAGGAGGCAGCCGGTCAATGATTCTCATCATTGATGTTTCTCTCTCTCCCCTCCCCTTCCTCTCTGAAATCAATAAAAAAAATATTTTGTTTTAAATTAGCTAATGAGAAAGTCACTCTTTTTTCTCCCCAAAATCAGGTGGCTGTATTAGAGTGACAGAGACATGACCAGAGTCTCAAGGAAGCACCTGCAGTGCAGTTACTTGGTGTCACCAGAGCACCACCACAGAATCGCTGAGTCATCTGAGCCACCGTGCGGAACAGCACGGTTACAGACACCTCTTCTCAGTAAGAACATTCACTTGCTGAGCTGGTTTGGCTCAGTGGATGGAGCACAGCCTGCCTGCAGACCGGAGGGTCCTGAGTTTGATTCCGGTTAGGGGCGCATACTCAGTTGCAGGCTCGTCCCCGGCCCACACCCTAGTCAGGGTTCATGCAGGAGGCAACCAATCGATGTTTCACATCGAGGTTTCTATCTTTCCGTCTTACACTCTCTCTTGAAATGAATGGAAAAATATGCTCAGGTGAGGATGAAAACAAAACACACACACACAAATAAAAAACACAAGTAATGTATTTTTTAAAAATTAAATTAAAAAAAAGAATATTCACCGAGTGGACTTCCCTGCATCCCACATCAGCTCTGCCTAAAGAGGAATGGCTCTAGGAGGGACCTTGGAATCCACCACCACTGCCTTTTTTTGAGTCTGAAGCTCACAAGGAACAGGTCAGCTTTCTGCCCTGATGACCAAAAAAGAATCCCTGGAATGGCTTTTCTTGCTATAAAGTCCACTACTACCCCTTCACCCCCCAAAAAAGTGCATCGGGACTACAGGCACAGAGAGAGATTCTGCACCTCATCTACTCCCACACTTCCACAAACCTTCCACATCTTAAATCTCCCCTCACCACACCAACAAAACCAGACCCAAGACACCCTTCTCACCCACCGCCTTGGCCTCCAGTGTTCTCTCTGTGAAGTCCTCCACCATGGCCACTAGGGCCTTGCCACTCTGTGGGCCATGCTCCCGAATCCAGGTATAGAACTCCCGGGGAAGGATGGTCAGGAACTGCTCCAGCACCAGCAGCTCCAGGATCTGCTCCTTGGTGTGCAGCTCGGGCCTCAGCCACTGGCGACAGAGCTCCTGGAGCTTCCTGAGGGCTTCCTGCGGACCGGCTGCCTCCTGGTAGCGGAACTGCCGAAACCTCAGCCGAAAAGTCTCAGGACCAGGGTCCTCCCTTCCCCTGCCCCATGGCAACTCTTTCTCCAATTTTACCACAGGAACACCCATCTGCTGCTGAGGGACTTCCGCCATCCCTGGACGCTCTTTAAGCATCTTCACACTCTCACCAAGGAGGCTGAGGGTCTGTAGGGAAGACAGACAGACAATGACCACAAATGAGACATGGATCAGTCCATCCTAATTGTCTCTACGTCAACGAATATTCTACTGGAGAACATGGCAAAGACCTTCCAGGAGAGCGGTCGCCAACTGGTGGTCCATGGACTACGGGTGGTCCCTGAAGTCCGAAAGGTTGGCAACTGCTGTTTTTAGGAGACACTTTCTTCTTTTTTTTAATTTTTATTGCGTTTTTTACAGAGCGGAAGAGAGAAGGATAGAGAGTTAGAAACATCAATGAGAGAGAAACATTGATCAGCTGCCTTTTGCATACCCACTACTGGGGATATGTCGGCAACCAAGGTACCTGCCCTTGACCGGAATTGAACCTGGGGCCCTTCAGTCCGCAGGCAGATGCTCTATCCACTGAGCCAAACCAGTTAGGGCTGTTTTAGGAGACATTTTCAAGAGACTGAGCATATGTCTTGAAAATCATGTCAATTCAGTCCAGTTATTTGCTAACCACCTAGTATGAGCTGAGAAGGTAAAATGTACAAGGTTTAGCTTTTATCCTCAAGTACCTGTTAGGGAGCTAACACTCTAATCAGATAATAATATAAGATGGGTGATAATTAGGTCAGTTGCCTGGACTCACTCTTCCAAAACTAAAGGACATAAACATTCAATACGTATATATGCCAGACCCACAGAAACTAGAAATACAATAGAAAACAAGACAGACAAGATGCTTATCCTTGATAACCACCACAAATGAGACATATACCAGTCCACCCAGCTGTCTATTGGGATAAGTTCTAGAAAGGAAATAGAGTTTTCTGTTAGTGGGGAATAAATAATTTCAAGAAGACTTTTCTGAAGAGATGACACTAAGGCTGAGACCTGAAGGATGAGAATGAGCCAGTCATTCAAAGAGCATTCCAGGCAAAGCTCTGAGAATAAAAATTACTCTGCATGTCAGATAACAAGCCAAAGTGCCGTGTGGCTTCAGCAGAGTAGGTCATGGTCAGAGCTACACAAGTAGAAGCAGAGGCATGCAGAAACCAAGGTTTAACTGGTTTGGCTCAGTGGACAGAGTGTCAGCCTGCGGACTGAAGGGTCCTGGGTTCGATTCCGGTCAAGGGCACATGCCTGGGTTGTGGGCTGGATCCCCAGCAGGAGTGCAGGAGGCAGATGATTCTCTCTCGTCATGATGTTTCTATATGTCTTTCCCTTGCCCTTCTTCTCTGAAATCAATAAAAATATTTTTTTAAAAGGATTAAAGGCTTTACTCTTATTTCTTGTTTTAGTAGGGAGCTATATGCTCTACAAAGGTCATTTTGCCTGCAATGTATCGAGAACAGAGAGGAAAGGAGGGCAGCAGCACTTACTGTGGTCCAAGCAGATGACAGGACTTCAATCAGGATGGCGGCAAAGAAGCAGACAAAGTCAAGACATATTTTGGAGGTAAATCCAATAGATTTACTGGTTGATGGCTTGGGTGTTTGCTCAACCTAAAGAACAACAGAGCAACATATATACCATTATCATAATTGAAAGAGTGCTAATTTGTGTAGGCGTTACCATTTAGAAAGCATGTGAACACATATCCTCATTTAATACTTACAACAATTGTGCATAGTGAGTACTCCTTCCCCTACTTTTCAAGATGCAAAAACTGAAGATGTAAGAGACAAGATGGCTGGCCAAAGTCAGCTTCCCAAAATACATGGTTTAGATGAGAAACATGGGAAGCCAAAAAGATAAAGGTAAATGAAGGATCAAGTACTCATGAGGAAAAAAGAGGCTTGTACCACACTGGAGAATGAGTACTGTTTAATCCCACTGTGGGGCAAAGGCGGTGACTTAGGCTGGGGAAATGGACCTAGAGCTCCAAAACAGGTAAGCGGCTCGGCTCTTAGAGGGAGGGAACATCACTCTAGATGGAGCAAAGAATGAGCCACTGGTAGGAGGCAAATCCGAAGCTTCTGCTTAAATATCCCTTTAGGGCCAAAACCGGTTTGGCTCAGTGGATAGAGCGTCGGTCTGCGGACTGAAAGGTCCCAGGTTTGATTCCGGTCAAGCATGTACATTGGTTGCAGGCACATCCCCGGTGGGGGGTGTGCAGGAGGCAGCTGATCAATTATTCTCTCTCATAGATGTTTCTAGCTCTCTATCCCTCTCCCCTTCTCTCTGTGGAAAATCAATAAAAAAAAAAAAAATTAAAATAAATAAATACCCCATTAGGTGTCTATGTATTTCCTGACTCTTCTTAAATCTATTTTACATTTTCAGTCTACTCATTTTCTCTCCTGCATCTACTGAGCTTGCTCTTTCATGACTTTCTAGCTATGGCATTCATCCCACGATAGCGCAAATTGTTTACCCACGTGTCTCTGCCGACCAGATTCCCAGAAGGCAAGCACAGTCCTCACTCACCTTTTCTTCCTGACACCTGACAAACAGAAGGCGCCCCGTAACTATTCGCTATCCTACGTGTTGCCCTACAATCACTGCTCTCACGTCTCAGAGAGTTCTGCTCTGGTGCAGGGTCTCCAGGACGCGGACGACGACCCCGGCGGGCGGGATCGGCATCCCTCCTCCTACCTGAGCCAACCGCGGGCGGCCCTCCACCCGCACCGCCCGGGGCCCGGCCCGCCAGGCCCGGGTGCGCGGTACGCAGCCCCGAGGAGACCCGCCTCCCGCAACGCCAGCCCCGCCGCCGCCGCCTCCGCCTCCGCCCCCGGCCCCGGCCCCGGCCCCGGCCCGCACCACAGCACCGCCCCGGCCCCCGATCTCCAACGTGCCTCGTGGCCCCAACCCGCCTCTCACCCAAAGCCCCGCAACCGCGCCAAGCTCCCTGGTGCCCTCCGAGGACCGGAAGTAAGCGAACGCTGTCAGACAGGTGCGTAAGGGGAGGGTCCCTTCCGTTTCCTCTCTAGGACGCTCGGAGGTCGGGGCGACTCGATGGTCGCTCATCCCCCGGGGACCGCTCTGGGGCGCTTTCCGGGGCTGGTTTCCTCCGGGCTCTCGGTCGCCAGGCCCCTCTGCGCCTCCATGCCTTTTCACCTGTCCCCCTCTGCGGGGAGGGCTCTCCAGACACACCCCGGGCACCGGGCCCCGCGCCTCCCGCTCCGTCACAGCCCTGGGAATCAACGCGTGCTGGATCTTATCTTCCTCTATTTTGTAATAACACTTTTTGATTAGTTTTCTTCATAGCCAGACTTTTGCTTCTCTCTCTGCTTTTTCCTATAATGCTCTTTGTATCAATATTGCTGTTTTTACTCTTTTATTTGAATGGGTTTGATTTTTCTGGACCAGCTATTTGCAGGTGGACACTGAGGAGAGAGAGTCAGGTAGCAGCAGAACGCTCCCAGTTTCTCAGTATGAAGGTGTTTTTTTCTCCCATTGTTACCTTGAGGGGTACTTTCTTTAATATGTAGTTCCCATGTGGTCAGGACTCCTCTGGTTCTTACATCCTAACAGTTCAAAGGGGCGGCGGCGTGTACGACCATTCATTTTCTTCCTTCTGTTCTTCATCAGTCACTGCTATCAAAGGATGCCGTCATTTGCCTTTCAAGGTGGTCTCCTTTCTGTGGCAAGTGGTGCTTCTTAAAACGTTCCCTTTATGGACTCCCATACACATTCCATGCCTTCTCTGTTTCCCTGACACACATGCCCCATGTTTCTCCCCTGTCCTATTTGTAGCCATTCCCTCTCAGAGTGGGTATGAAAAGAATTTTTAAAAAAGGAAGAAAAGGTTTTCTGTACCAAGTCACATTTTTGTGTGGTGAAATCACTTTTTCTTTTTAATATAACTTACTCAAACACCTGTAGTGGTTACATTCTGTTCGGTTTTTGTCTTATGAAAGATCATTTCACTTAATCATTTTAAAATATAACTCCCTCCCCTCATGCCCTCCAGGCTGGGTTTTTGAAGTATAGATTAATAGACAGTAGTCCTTCTTTAATTGGAAACACCTGCAAAAAAAAGAAAGAGTGGGCGGGGGGGGAGAGAAGGAAGAGAGAGAGGGAGGAATGAAGGAAAGGAGAGAGATCACTCAGGAGACTCAGAAGAATTCAAAACTTTCAAATACAAAAAGAAGTCCAATATGAGCTAAATAGAATCACTGTAGAGGGAAGTGGAGCATCAATATATAAGAAGCTTATTAAAAGTAGCAGAGAAGGGAGTGCCACCCACACACGGGCACGCACACAACTTGATGAAGTGGCAGGCTCTCCTGGACTAGATAACAGTCTCTTCCTTCAGCAGGATCTCCTTCTGCAATGCGCTCAGTCCTCCTCCCAAACTCTCCAGAATCTCCAGGTATGGGCTCTCTCGAGTCTCCGTCATGCTCTGGGAAATGCGTAATAAATGGCACCTATGGCAGGCTTCTTGAAAGAGACAGATGACACCTAGGGAACAGCAAAAGTTTGGCTCAAATTAGAGAGGTCATCATACTTCATCCCCTAGAGATCAGAGATTCGCTCCAGTAATGCAACTCCTTCTGTCCTCCCCCAAAGCTCCCCTCCAACGTAGAGCATTACAGAGACAGAAGGAGAAACAGAAAGCACCAGAAGACAAGGCATACAAACAGATGGACAAACTCACAGAACCATGGCCAGTGCTGGAAATAACAGTTGCCTAACCATTAGTAAACGAGAAAACAAGGTTTAAGAAAAGAAGCTCAAACATAAAATTCAGGCCTCTTGATGCCCAACTCAAGAACTTTAATAAAATAAAAGAAAGGAAAAAAAGAAAATCGATGTTCATACAAATAAGTGGAGATACCTTAAATGAAGGGTAAATACTGTATTAATGTTAACACAAAAACAAAGGACAACTATTCTCAACCTTATAGCAGATTAGATACCCTCCCACTAAAAACAACAAAAGGTCTAAATAACATATCTCTTCAAAAATATCTTTGTATAGATCACCAACTCACACCATATACAAGGATGAACTCAAAATTGATTAAAAAAAAAAAAACTTAAATGTAAGACATGTGCTCTGGTTCTTGTTCCAGCATTAAGAAGAATCTGGAGAAAGGTTGTGCATAGATTAAGTAGGAGTCCAGAGATGAAAGATAATTTTGAAAGGCATTGGGGGTCAGAGGAGTTTCTTAGAGGGGAATTTAAATTGTGTGTGTGTGTGTTTTGGAATTAAAGTTTTAAGTGCCTACTTGGTTGGAGCTTCATTCATACACCAAAATTTTGTGGATTCAATTCCCGATCAGGGCACATACCTAGGTTATGGGTTCAATACCCAGTTGGATTGCATAAGGGAGGCAGCCAACTGATGCTTCTCTCTGACATCGATGTTTCTCTCCCTTCCTCATTCTCTCCCCAAAAATCAATAAAAACATATCCTCAGGTGAGGATTTAAAAAGGGAGAAAATGTCAAGTTCCAGCTCTAGTCAGTTCTTCTAAGTGGTGAGAGTGTCAGGCCACAGACTTAAGGTTCTATTTCAGTCAAGGGCACATACTCAGTTGCAAGCTTGATTCCCATCCTGTAGAGGCATGTGCTGGACGCAACCAATCTATATGTCTCATTCACAACAGGGTTTCTCCTTCTCCCTTCCACTCTCTCTAAAAAACAGTGAAAAAAATATCCTCTAGCCTGACTGGTGTGCCTTAGTGGTTGAGTGTCAACCTATGAACTATTAAGTCAGCGTTCAATTCTGGTCAGGGCATATGCCCTGGTTGCAAGCTCCATCCCCAGTTGGGGGTGTGCAGGAGGCAGCTGATCAATGATTCTGTCTCATCACTGAAGTGTCCCTCTCCCTCTCTGAAATCAATGAAAATATTATATATATATATATATATATATATATATATATATATTATATTATATATTTAATGAGGATGTATCTTATAAGCTAAAGCATCTTAGAATTATACTTGGCATCAACTTTTCTTTCTCAGTGATACATAAAATAAGGGTATACATAAAAAATGAAGTCACTGAAATATGGCTAGTTCTTAAATTATATAGTGTGCAGTTTATTTTTAATTACTTATATATTACAGTTATATTATAAATATGCTTCATTATATATTCAATGTAAAATAAAACTGAGTTAAAATAGATTATAATCATGCCCTGGCCAGTGAGACTTAATAGGTTGAGCTTCATCCCATGGACCAAAATGTCACCAGTTCGATTCTCAGTCAGGGGGCATGCAGGAGGCAGACGATCGATGTGTTTCTCTCACATTGATACATGTGTTTCTCTCTTTCCTTCTTTCTCTCTCTGCCTCTCCCTCCATCCTTCCATTTCCCTCTCTCTCTCTCTCTCTCTCTCTCTCTCTCTCTCTCTTTCTTTCTCTCTCTCTCATCAATAAAAACATATTTTTAAAAATAGATTATACTGCTGGTGGGAATGCAGACTGGTGCAACCACTGTGGAGAACAGTATGGAGTTTCCTCAAAAAAAACTGAAAATGGAACTGCCATTCGACCCAGTAATCCCACTCCTAGGAATATATCCCAAGAAGCTAAAAACACCAATCAGAAACGATATATGCACCCCTATGTTCATAGCAGCATAATTTACAATAGCTAGAATTTGGAAACAGCCTAGATGCCTAACAGCAGATGATTGGATCAAAAAACTATGGTACATCTACAAAATGGAATACTATGCTGCCATAAAAAAGAAGGAATTATTTTCATTTGCAGCAACCTGGATGGAATTGGAGAACATCATGCTGAGTGAAATAAGCCAGTCAATGAAAGAGAAACACCACATGACCTCACTCATTTATGGATAATAAAGAACATTATAAACTGATGAACAAAAAGATAGATACAGAGACAGTAAAGCAACAAACAGACTGTCAAATTACAGCGGGAAAGACAGGGAGATCTGGGGGAGATAAGAGATCAACTGAAGGATTTGTATGCATGCATATAAGCAAAACCAATGGACAAAAAACTCAGGGGGGGAGGAGAGGGCATGAATGGGCATGGGGGGACAATGGAATGATATGTACACATATAATACCTTAATAAAAAAAAAAATAGATTATAACCGAAGCCGGTTTGGCTCAGTGGTAGAGCGTCGGTCTGCGGACTGAAAGGTCCCGGGTTCGATTCGGTTAAGGGCATGTACATTGGTTGCAGGCACATCCCCGGTAGGGGGTGTGCAAGAGGCAGCTGGTCGATGTTTCGTTCTCATCGTCGTTTCTAGCTCTCTATCTCTCTCCCTTCCTCTCTGTAAAAAATCAATAAAATATATTTTAAAAAAATAGATTATAATCATGGGTCAGGTTAACATAGCAGGCAGAGATAATAGAAACAAAATTAGGACTATAAACCTATATGACGATGGTATGTAAAGATAAAGGGGGTATGGTGAGGAATAGGATCTTAGATTTCAGGATAAAGATAGAGATAGGACTAGAAAACCTTAGGAACCAGGATATATGTACAAGGGAGAGTATGAAAATTTGGAAGAGTCTGGTTCTCAAGATGAGTAGGATAAGAATGGGAAAAGACAAGAATGGAAAGTAGGGTTGAAGCTCTAGAGCAGTGCTATCCAGTAGAACTTTCTACAACAGTGGAAATGTCTGTATCTTTACCATCCAATAAGGTAGCCACTGGACACCGAATAATGTGGCTATTGAATATTTGGAATGTGTCTAGTATGACTGAAGCACTGAAGTTTTAACTTTACTTCATTTTAACTAATTAAAGTTAAATAGCACATGTAGTTAGTGACTGCAGTTTTGAACAGCGCAGCTCTAGAGCAAGGCTCCTGAATCCAGACAGAGGGCAGGGAGAGGGGCACCAGTCCCAGGACACTCACCAGCCGCTATGAACAGAAGGATACCAAAGCCCAGCACATAGTAAGGCCACTGCACGGAGACCTGGGGAGGGTTGGGCTGCATCCTCAGATTCTGGATCTCCAGGGCATGCAGCAACAAGGCCAGGAAAGCACAAGCCCCTGCAGGGTCACAGGGAAGTACCCTTAACCTCCTCCTGTGGTTCTCTGCCTTCCCTCCAGCCTTTCCTCTGACTTAATCAGACAGAGCCACGTGGCTCCTGCATGGAGGATCCTTTCTCCTGCTGGCACACCTGGCCCTCTCAGAGCCAGTAACTTCCACCCCACATGCCTCTCTTGCCCTCTTTCCCAACTAATCTCAAAGCCCATGTGCCTCACCTCCCAAGAGCCCCCCTCATCAAAAATCCTTTTCCTGAGAACTCTCCCTGCTCCTGACCTCAGCTGGCTCAGCCTGGGCCCTCTGCGTGTGATGCTTTGGATGAAACTCAACCTCATTCTCCTACCATGAGCCTTCCAGCACCCTCCATCTCATGGCAGGGGAAGGCCTTGGTCAACCTTTTAACATCAGAGGTCCCAAAAGACAGGGATAGTCCCTTCCATTCCTTCATCTAAGAAATGTTTATAATTTATTTATATATATACTTTAATTATATTAGAATTCTATTCTAGACTCTGGGACAGTCACTGGGATAGAGATTATGGTAAAAGGCCACCACACAAATGACCTCCAATCAATGTGGTAAGGACTATGCTAGTTGGAAGTATGAAGAATTGAAAAGCCCCAAAGAAAAGCGGTCATAGGTACAGAGGGGGCAGGTCTGAGGGTGGGCTACTTCATAGAAAAGCCAACCAAAGAGAGGGGCCTTCAAATCCTCCCCTAGCATCACAGAGACCACTCCGCTCCCCCTTAACTCCCCCACCTGCCCTTGGACCCCTCCCCAGACCCTCCCTAGGGCCGCATGCCTGCTCCACACCTGTGAAGAAGCTGCAGGAGACTGATATGAAAATTTGCCTCCAGGTCCTTGGAAAGAGCTGAGATGCAAAAGACACCATGGTGAGGGTGGTGAGGAAAGACAAGGCAACTGCAGACAGCAGGAAAACTCGGCCGAGGATGATGTAAACTGCAGGGGAGGGAGAGCGGGCGAGTGCTGGGCACCCTGACCCCAAAGGGCAGACCCCACAAAGCCCACAGATCCTTGGCAGGGATGGCCCCTGGAGCTCCCCAATATGTGGTCTGGGACCAAGGTTCTGACCCTGCCACTTTGGCCCCAAGAATGCTCTGGCCCCATTTTGTTCCCCATGACATGGGAGTAAACAAACAAAAAAATTTAGATGGACAAACATAAAATAGCCTGACCAGGGTGGCTCAGTGGTTGAGCATCAACCCATGAACCAAGAAGTTACTGGTTCAATTCCCAGTCATGGCACATGCCCAGGTTGCTAGCTCAATCCCCAGAAGGGCATGCAGAAGGCAGCTGATCCATGTTTCTCTCTCATTGATGTTTCTATCTCTCTATCTTACTCCCTTCCTAAAATCCATTTTACAAAAACATATTAAAACAAAACCCTGGTGATAAAATTTGTTACACAAGGAAACATGAGGAATCACATCTGTATTGGTCACATTGTACAAGTCACTGGTGGAAAGTCAAGATGTTCTGGGCCTGGCCAGTTTTGCTCAGTGGATAGAGCAACGGCCTGCGGACTCAAGTGTCCCAGGTTCAATTCCAGTCAAGGGCATGTACCTTGATTGTGGGCACATAGCCAGTGGGGAGTGTGCAGGAGGCAGCTGAACGATGTTTCTCTCTCATTGATATCCCTCTCCTTCCTCTCTGTAAAAAAATCAATAAAATACATATTTTTTTTAAAAAAAGAAAAAAGATGTTCTGAACTCTGCAGGAAACCCCTATAATCATCCCAGTTAATAGAAGTAATGAAACAGACCCGAAATAGTAGGACCAGAGTCTTAAGGACAGGGTGTCTTATTCTCCTACTGTTGGCATGACTCAAACCCATGTTAAAATGAGTTTGTTTATATTCCTGAGCATGCAGAAATGGACGGCTGTGGGTAGAACAAAGAGACAAAGGTCTTGTTGAAGACCCAGAGTTAAAACAGTGCTTCTAAACCAGAGACAATCCACCCCCCGCACCCCCCTCCCCACTTGTGGGAGATAAGTGTCACAACTAATGCTGGGAGGGTTCTACTGGTATTAGTGGGTAGAAGAGGGCAGAGGTGTTATTAACCCGTAAGAAACAGGGGAGCCCTCCACATCAAAGATTACCCAGCCAAAAATGTCAGTAGTGCCAAGATGGAGGAACCCTGGACCAAAGAGCTCACACAGTCTGGCCCTTCTTCCCCAAAATGGCTGTTTCCTATCATCAGGAGATAATCCCTAGGTCTCCCAGAGTCACCTCTTTTCCAAGACAGACACCATCATGAACTTTCCAAGTTCCTTATAAAAACATGGTCTCAAGTGCCTCTTGGATAATGTGGTGCCCAGGCCTGAGCACAGTATCTACAGAGCTGCCACCCAGAGATGGACAGGTGTGTGGCCAAGGGGACAAGTGGAGGCTCTGCTCACCAGGCTGCTCCCCCAATAGGAGTGGTGGCTGCAGGGTGCTGGCTGGCTGGGCTAATGGCAGCCCTGAGAGGTGGGGAGCCTCAGGGAGTAGAGCAGGATTCCCCCTCCCCCCCATCACATGGGCCACTCTTTTCCCCAGAAATAAACTCTGTTGCTAACACATTGGCTCCTGACTCTGGTATCAGCCTGGCACTATTAACCCCCTCCCAACCACCTACTTTCCTTTAACCCCAAAGGAGTGGAGACTCAAGAGAAAAATCCCCTCTTGGCTTATGAAAGCCTGTCCTCTGCCACCCCCAGTTCCTGCAACAGCCCCATCTCTCCCCAGTCCCTGCCTCGGTCCCTCCTTACTGGGTAAGGGTCGAGGCTTCAAGCACTTGATATGGAAGCAGTTCTCAAACAGGCCACTGTAAAACACTTCGCCGGACTCTTCGTTCACAAGGCGCACCCAGAAGGGGAAGATGGTGACCAGCAGGATGAGCAGGTAGCCCAGGGCAGTCAAGGAGCGGGCTATGGCCCAGGTTAAGTCCCTTATGTCCTTGTTCTCTAAAGTCAGTATCATCTGTGTAAGGGAAAAGCGAGGGCAGGAGCTGGGGCACATACTCCCAACACTCATGTGATACAAGGAGATAGCATCTAAGGAAATGCTAGCACACAGGTGAGGCTCAGTAAAGGCTGACTCCTCTGCCTCAATAAGCGTAAGAGTCTCACAGACCTCTTCAGTGGACTTAAAATAACAGACATTTTCTGCTCCTGACTCGCTGGATGATCTTGGGCATGTAGGGTGCCCTTTCCCACCTCTGTAAAATGAGGAGGTTGGACCACGCTGTCCCAAACTCTCCTGGCTCTAACGTTCTAACCATTCAATTGTTATTACCCACAGAAGAACCTCTCATTGCCCTCTCCAGTCAGCTATTTGCCTTCTGAGATTTCAGGATGAGGACCAGGGGGAGGTAAGACCGGGTCTGAAGTGCCCTTACTCAGAGACTGGCCCTTTTGCTGCAGGACCCTGGGTTTCGATGGTCCACCTGGCCAGGACGGGCCATCTGCTGAAAAAATGAGCACAGAGCAAGCTTTGCCAATAGTTTTAAAGTCTCAGAGACCTTCCTGAAGCCCCAGGTATCCACTAGGCCTGGAGGTTAGGCCCTTAGTTAAGACCCTCAAATCTTCTCCTTAACCACCACCTGTCATTAAAGATGCCTTCTTTTGCCCTGCTGGTGTTGCTCAATGGTTGAGTGTCGCCCTATGAACCAGGAAGTTGTGGTTAGATGCCCAGTCAGGGTACATGCCAGGGTTTCAGGCTCGATCCCCAGGGTGGGATGTGCAGGAGGCAGATGATCAATGATTCTCTCTCATCATTAATGTTTCTATCTCTCCCTGACTCTCTGAAATCAATTTAAAAAAATAAATTTTTTTTTAAAAGATGCCTTCTTTTGAATGAGCACCTGAGATGTAGAAGATAAGAACTGGCTGGGCCTAACTGGTTCGGCTCAGTGGATAGAGCATCAGCCTGTGGACTGAAAGGTTCCAGGTTCGATTCCGGTCGAGGTCCTGTACCTTGGTTGTGGGCACATCCCCAGTATGGGTTGTGCAGGAGGCAGCAGATTGATGTTTCTAACTCTCTATACTTCTCCCTTCCTCTCTGTAAAAAAAAATCAATAAAAATATATTTTAAAAAAGAAGAACTGGCTGGACTTGGCTTTAGAAGCCCTCGACTGTCATCCCTGCTTTATTACACAGTTATAGCTGTGTAACTTCATAATGCTTGCTAAAACTCTCAGGAGTTTGGGTCTCCCATTGGGAAGAGGGAGGACATAATGCCCAGTGGGTCACTGGGAGGGCTAAATGAATACCGCAGACTGAAGGGTCAAGCACAGTGCTGGGGCTCAAGTGCTTGGTTAAAGGGGGAGGGGGGGTTGGGGAAGGGGATGAACTTCTCCTAAAACTCAAACATTCCTGTTGAAAAGGGGGCTAGTGGCCATTCACAGTCTAAGGGAAATGTATTCAACTAGTCTGCTTTCTTCTCTGCCTTTGCCACGCCCAGCAGCCGGAGGAACGAGTTTTCCCCGAGGTGGAGAGGAACAAGTGGAGGAAGGAAAGGAGAGGAGTAGGAGCTTGTGGTGCTGTAGGAAGGGCAGGCCTGGTCAGAATGTACCCAGATAGCGTGTGATGACCCTGAGGCATCAGGAGGTGAGAGAGACACTTGACAAAGGAGATGAGGGGCACCCTGAGACAACAGAATAGCTCTTCTTTCCAAGTCATGCGGTCTTGGCAGCCCCAAGGATTCAAGCTGTGCATGATGACTACTGAAGACTGGGTCCTCGGAGGGAAGGTGCTCCTCTGACCTCTCTGCACCCTATGCAAGCACCCTTGCTCATGCCCGGGCATCAGGGCCTCTCCGTGGTCCCCACCACAGACATCCCTCACTGCAGCTGGGACTAGGAGTGCCTTTGAGGCTTTGGGAACTGTTGGTCACTATAGAAGAACAAGTCTAAAGGCGTAGGACAGAGATGTGGGTGCCTCCCCACCCAACGATGCTGGTTATAAATGTTTAATATGCTTTGGAAACATTCTCCTCCTTTCTGTCACTTACCAGTTTCTCTTCCCACCTGAAAAATTGGATCCTTCCCTCTCTCCAAAGCTACTCTTTTAATCTCCCCTCCAGGTCTACTGATGAGTCGCTGGAACTTCACGACCTCAGTTCCCTTTGCTTTACCATTATGAAATAGGTGGAGCCAGGAGTGTTGAGACCTCAGATACTGGAAGCAGCAGCTATAAAACTCTCCAGGTGGGAGTCATGGCTACACATGGACCCCCATGTAATGGATGGGATGGAATACCCTGGACATTTTCATCTGATGGTCTGTAACTCAACTTGTCTAAAACTGACCTGAGCATTGTCCTTAATTCAGTCATCCTCTCCATCGCCCACATCATAGCCAGGAGCTCATGCTGGCTTCTTCCTTTCTCTCATGCTCCCAGCTCATCAGCCTTCCTTGTTTTCTCATTTTTTACAAAATTTCCCAACCAAGCACCCTTCCTGCCCCCACACCCCTTGTGTGTCTCCCTCCAGTCCTGGACCCCCCCCCCCAAGTATCCGCAGCTTCCATGCCTGGGTCCTTCCCGGAAGGTGCCCTCTCTGCTCCTCCAGACCTTTTCAATCCCACCTCTCCTGCAATGCTCAGCTTGTTCCTGTCTGTCCACTCCATGTAGACCTCCCAGCTACCAACCATTATCCATTCCTTCCACAAAAATTAAATGTGCACTAAAAAAAAAAATTAACTGTGCACTTACTGGACACCCCATGCCCATTTTAGGCCAATGGGAACAATAAAGGGTGGGGGATGGGGGGATGAAGGCCAGGAATTTGCAGGCTCTTGGTAACTACTGCAGAGAGAAACAAATAAACACATTATATTGACACTGTACTTTCCTCTCCCCGGCCTGGGGTTACCACAGGCCAACCAGTGTCCCACCTCCTGTCTGCACGCCCCACCCCATGCAACCCCTCTTCTACCCCCAACCTCTACCCACTGCTTACTTCTACCCACTGCTCTCCAGTGTGGTGGGCCTTGTTCACCTTTCTCTGAGGACAGGCCAAGGTTCTGCGTGCATGTGAACGGCCCTCAGTGCTGAGATGGGACAAATATGCAATTTTGGGAATGCACTGATAGAGGCCAGACTCCACCACCGACATTTTGACATAGAGGGGATGTGCAGACCCCTTGGTACTGATGAAGAAACGGATAGCAGGAGTGCAGGCTCCACTGGTCCAGGATCCCAGTTAGTCAGTGAGGACCAGGGACCAGAAAATCACGGAGCTGCCTCTACCCCCTCACCAGCCCCTACTGGCCAGCAGCTCAGCTCAGTGATTTACAAATGTGAAATTCAATGGAACCCGAGATTTTCTCTAATAGCTATATTCGTGTGTATGTGTGAGAAAGGGAGAGAGACTAGCGGAAGGCAGGATTGCCATTTTTTTATTTTGTCAGGGCATACAAAAAACCCTGTCATCTACTATCATTGACTGTTGTTTGTTTGTTTGTTTTAATTTATTGATTATGGTGTCACATAATTGTCCTCACCCCCCTATTCCATCCTAAACCACTCTCCATGTATGCCCACCCCCTGTTGTCCATGACCTCTGGTTAGGCTTATATGCATGCACACAGTCCTCATTAATCATTTTAAAAGGACCTCAGGCCCTAGCCTGATTGGTTCAGTGGTTAGAGCATCAGCCTGCAGACTGAAGGGTCCCAGGTTCCATTGCAGTCAAGGGCGCATGCCCTGGTTCTGGGCTCAATGCCCGGTAGGGGGCATGCAGGAGGCAGCCAATCAATGATTTTAATCATTGATGTTTCTGTTTCTCTCTCCCTCTCCCTTCTTCTTAGAAATCAATAAAAATATATTTTAAAAATAAATATAAGGACCTCAGACACTGTAAGCAGAAGAACCGCATACTCCTATGTGAGGCCAGGGACAACATCTGAGAACCACCGGCCTGGAGACAGGATCCTCAATCCGGGCTCCTTCTGGGAGGCTCCCTGAGCCACCCTGAAACAGCCCAAGTGCAGCCCCAGAGACACCTGGAAACTGTGCTGAGGGTACAGAGGTGGGCGCATAAAGGAACCCCCCGTTGGAACAGGGAAGAGACCAGGCGGGAACCGTCTGGACCTTGGGGAGGAAGGCCATTCCTCCCACTGTCAACCTTCCTCTGCCCAGTCCTTCTGTGACCCCAAAGTCCCCAAAATGGGTCCCAACCAGGCCATCCACCCCCAGACACCACCCCGTGGGTCTCAACAGCTCAACGGGTTATGTTTAGGCCTGGGGAGCAGGGTGTCTTCTCCGTGTCTGCCCCTTCCCACCCATGAAGCTACCTCCGCTCACCCTCCACCGGTTCCTCTTCCTCTCTGGGCCACCATGGGGTCTCCCGGTCTCCCAGTCTCGAGTCTGGGCTTCCCTCCAGGCGGCCCCAGGGCAGTGGGACCAGCCCCTGCCCCGCCCTCGCTCCCGCTCCTCTGCCCCTTCAGCTCGAGGTCCATGCTTCCGTTGGCCCAGGCCCGCGCAGGTAAGCTTGGTCTCCGGGCAGACTTATTCCTCTCAGATACCCAGAACAGACCCAATACCCTACTACCTCAGTAGAGGTACTTTTGGAACTTCTTTTAATGATTAAAATATTCATGGTAAATAAGGTGCGACTTAGAGGTATCTTTCTGGAAGAAGATGGTGCTTAGGGATTTCCAATGCAGCACTTCCATCAGCAGTGAAAGCCTAAAACTTATGCAGCTCTGACTTTATTAGGTAATGGTCACTGGTTTTAAGGAATTTAACAATGATTTGTGATACCATCACAGAACCACATTTACATTTATTTCCACCTCCAGATACCCCCTCTACCTCTGTGCATGCAATCTGGATATTGGAGAGGGAAGAGCTACAATTTTTTTTCTTGTGATGAGAACTTCTAAGATCTACTCTCTTAGCAATTTTCAAATATACAATATGGCATTGTTAACTGTAATCACCATGTTGCACACTATATCCCCAGGATTTATTTACCTTATACCTGGAAGTTTGTACCTTTATGTCAATTCCCACAACCACCACCCTTACCTCTGGCAACCGCCAATCTCTTCTTGTATCTATGAGTTTGGATTTTTTTAGATTCCATATATAAGTGAGATCATACATTATTTGTCTTTCTCTGTCTGACTTATTTCACTTAGCTTAATGCCCTCAAGTAGCAGGATTTTTTTTTATAGCTGAGTGATAACTTATTGTATATGTATACCACGTGTTAAATTTTTTCCTTTATTGTTTTTTAAAAATAAATTTGTTATTGATTTCCAAGAGGAAGGGAGAGGCAGAGAGAGATAGAAACATCAATGACAAAAGAGAACCATTGGTTGGCTGCCTCCTGCAAATCCCACCCTAGGGATTAAGTCTGCAACTGGGGTGTGTGCCCTGACCAGGAACTGAACACATGACCTTTTAGTTCATAGGTCAACACCCAACCACTGAGCTGGGCAAGATTTATCTGTCTTGTTGAAAGTATTACAGACGTCCCCACATTTTCTTTACCTTACGTCGTTTCCATGTCTTGGCTATTGTAAATAATGCTGCAATGAATATGGGGGTGCGGATATCTTTTTAAGATAATGATTTTTCCTTCAGATAAATACCCCAAAGTGGAATTGCAGGACTGTATGGTACTTTTCTTTCTAATTTTCTGAAGAACCTTCATACCATTTTTCATAATGACCATACCAACTTACCACTGACAGTGCCTCACACACTTACCCCAACCGGGGCCAGGGATCGAACATATAACCCAGGTAAGTGCCCTTGATCAGTGTGCAGGCCAATGCTCTAACCACTAGTCAACATCGGCCAGGGCTAGATATAACTAGTTTTGATTAAACAGAAACAGTGTGTAGTGTTGAGACATGAATGGCAATTACAAAGATATTAGCAACTGGTGAAGCTGTGTTTTGTTTTGTTTTGTTGTAAGATGTATAACAGTGAAGGGAACAAAGGCAATTGTAGCCAACATCCCTTTACTGCTCAACTAGCCAAGTCTGGCAAGTTTCCATGTAAATGTCTCTTGCCTCTGACTGTTTCCTTCTTCACAGCCCAGGTCTTTTCAGAAGCTTCATGAAAGTGGCTGTCCTGCACTGAGTCTTCACACATGGGATCTTGAGACATGTGGGGTGTGATAGGCAGAGAATGTAGGAAACAGTAATGCATGTGAGTAAAAGGACACAAATGTACACAGTGGGTAGTGCATTTGTGTCCTTGCCTTGGGGGAAGACTGAGGTGAGACTTTTAAGTTGGGTTGAGGCCACTATGGAGGATTCATTGCCAGCTTATGAAGTATGGACTCAAAATATGATTAAATTCATATTTTAGGGAGGTGAATATGGGTACCTGACCTCTTATAAAGACTAGCAGCAAGGAACCTATGTTAAGGGTCTATTCCATCCTCTCTCATCTAAAACCTGACTCCTTCCTTACTCTAAATTCTTCCAAGGACACTCAAGACTTTCTAAGGCTTCCTGGGCTCACACTAGTTCACAGGGATCTCTTCTGTAAACTTCTACATTATTTATTGTTCTATGACCTCTCACAGTTATGTTTTCCAACTTAACTCTAAGCTCGGGGGTGGGTAGGGGTTAGGTGTTTTGGTGTGTTTTTTTTCAACTGAGTTTCAACATCTCATACATAATAATTCAATAAATACTTGCTGAATGAAACATTAGCCTAAAAACACCATTCGAAGACTGTGTGGAAGAAAATCTCCCCAAACATAAGCCATCTCGAAGTCCATCATGTGCAATATCTAAGCCTTTGTCCTCCAATTAATCAAATCCACCTTTTTTAATAGCCGGATATATATACCAGATAACAGTAAAATGGAAGATCGAAATTAAAATATGGATAGAGTTTACCCTCATTTTCCATCAGCAGGTGGCTAGCTTGTCAGTTGTATTCCATAGGCAGGCACCCTCTTGCAGTTTATGCCTGGAGTGGAAAATGTATCTTCCCTAAAGGAGAGCTCTTTACTTGGAACTTGGGGTATGGGATATACTTTGCTAGGTTCCTTCACTTATTTATCCACACAACATTCACTGAGCTTCTCCAAAGACAAAGCAAGTTAGCAGGTGCTGGAATGATCTTCAAAACTTAGTGCTATGACAGTGCTTCTGCAGGTTTGCTCGACATGGAGAGAAAACATTAGTTACAGGCTTTGTGTACATGCGATAGAGCTTTAGGAAATAAATATCAGTAGTCTTGATAAATACCAGAACAATTCTAAGTGTAAGGTTAACCGTGTCCATCTAATCCGAGGCCATGGTTAGAAGGACAAAGTTTAGACAAAGAAAGCCAGTTAGGTTAGCTCCTCACTCTTGCTCTTTTTAGACAACTGCTCAGGGGATAGAAATAGCAATTCAGGGAACATCTGCTCAGGAAGCTTCTCCAAGGGCTCCCGAGGGCTCTGTCCAATCCCTGGTGCTCCCCAAGGCCAAGATCTTCTCTGAAAATTCTTCAGGACAGGACACAAGGGACGAGCAGTCACTTCAGGAAAGGGTAGAAGGGATTAGATATAGGGAAAATGGTAGGTGAACCTTTCCCAGGAGACACTCTCAGCCCAGAAAAAGGTCTGAGAAACTTTTTCTCTCCAGGTCATCTGGGTCCTGCCCTGAGATGGCCACCAAACTGCCAGCAGCAACCCAATTCCATGGGAGTCCCCCACATTGCGCCCCCCCCTCCCCTCCCGCACAGTCCTAGTCCACCACCGCAGTCCAAGCTTGTCACAGGCTGCCACTCTCTCCTTCCTGGGTCTCTGATCCCCTACACTCACTCAGAAAGCAGGAAACACGGGCATGCACTCCACGTCCCATCTAGGCAGTTCAGAGGTCTAATCTAGTCTAATCTTGATTGTGGGTTCTCTAGAGGCCACTGACAATCTGGGTCTAGAACCACGTGGAGGCAGAGACCTTAAATTGGTGTTTGTCCTTCCCCCTATATATGGTAGGAGGTTGGAACAGATTTCTCTATTTGTCCACTATATTACTAAGTGGACCAAGGATCTAAATTTGTTTTTCTTCATCCCCTCTGACCCTGTATGCACCCATTTGCCTCCTCCCCTTGACTCCTGCAGTTTTACCACCCATCTCATCTCCTTCTTCAAAATTGCAGATCAGGTGACCCCCGAGCCCAAATTCAGGTTATGAAGGCCCTTAGTCCTTCTTTCCCTTTGTCCCTTCAACCCAGTCCTTACCAGTTTTGCACGGAGTATATAAACAAACAGGAGAAACATGCTGATACCAATACCAATATGAGAAAGTAAAACCTTAGAGGTCCAAAGACCCTACTGTGGCTGCAGTACAGATCTGCCCGTGGCACATTTTATGTTAAAGCAGGAAAATTAAGGCAATGAGTTATTATAAGGGTAGATTCCTGCTAAACTCAGAAATAACAGCTACCAACTGTGGATATTATACCAACTGATATTATCTCATTAATCCTCGAACAATCCGATGAAATAATTTTTACCATCTTACATGCCAGTAAGCAAGGAGGCAGCATTTGAACCCTGGTTTGCTCAAACCAGAGCCTGGTGTCTAACTGCATCTAGGAAGGACAATGAAGAAATACTGGGTGAAGATTTGTAATATGAGCAACCGCAGAAAAGAAAAAAAGACAAGACACTTGTAATTATGTCCAAGTTGTAAATTTATAAACATGAATGAAATACAAACACAAGAGGTTAACCATTTTCTGTAAGTGGAGTGAATAGGATGCATCAACAAAATAAAAAAATTCCAGCATTATTTTCTTGATACAGGGCACCATCTGATTTCTGACTGAAATCATTCGTATAGTCTTGTATTAAATAGTTCCTTTATGCACTTGTATTTTGAAAATGTGAACTCATGTGATATAAATTTTAGATGAGACATATGTCAGTTTGCTGATTCTCAACAGGGAATGCCTGTCAAGAGGCAGTTCCTACCACAGACAAGGATGCCTGATGTTTTCTCTAGTCATATTTAAGTTCTCCAAGCCCAGGGTATCCCATTCTGGACAATGCCAGTCCTACACTGTTAAATGCTTGCTCATTAATTCCCTCTATCTTCTATATAAACATATATATTCTATTTTTACTGGTTTTTATAATAGTATTTATATTAGTAACTATTTGGCACTTACTATATGACCAGTACCTTTTACATTATCTCTTTAATTTCCATGCTATTAACCAGTGTATAGACAAGAAAACTAGAGAGACTAAGTAAAATTTCCTAAGTCACACAGCTAGTAAACAGCAAAATTCAAACACAGGTATGTCTAATTCCAAAGCTATTGCTTAGACAATTTATCTGTTTTTTACTCAGTAGATAGTTTCATTCGTTTTATTAGGTTAACTGAACACTGAATATCAATGTCTGGCAAATGTTTTATTGAATGGACAGGTAGTTACATTTCTAGTTGTGGTAATCCCATTATGCTTTGCTGAGATGACATCCTATGAGTTTTCGTTCTTCAACTTCATCAGTTACCCTCATACTATTTCCTAACGTGAGGCATTTCTCCAGAAAGCTCATATATTACCCTGAAAATGCCATACTCTCACTTGTAGGCCTTCTGACATCATCTCTCTTGCCTGAAATACTCTCCTTGCTCTTCTTCCAGTGTACCACATCTCTCTCCAGTCTACCTCTATTTGGATACTCTTTTGCTCAAGCTAGAACCTAGTAATCAAACTTGATTTTCCCAATAACTGCTTTGATCCACATAGCATAACCAGAGGTGACAGTAAATCTTGGTAAGAATAAATGTCTATCAGCAAGTTCTAATTAGCAGCAAAAATTAAGAGCACATTTGGGCATTGAAAATGGAAATGTAAATCTAGTGATGGGAATGGAGGGGACTGAGCAGGAGACAGGAATTGGGGAGCTTTGATCTGTGACCTGTCACTGTCAAAATTGTCTAAGCCTGTTCATGGAAGGGTCTCTGATTAGCAACCTAAAAGATATTGGGATATTTTCTCCTAATATCCCAGAGAGCTTTGAGAACATTTAGGATGAGTTGCAAACTAATAATAGTGAATCACTGGGGTACAACAGGGAATGAAGAGCAATCAAAGAAAATGCCCCTGGTTGGTGTCTAATACAAACTGCATGATGATAAAAAGTTTCGGAGTCAAACACACCTGAATTTGAACTTGCTATGTGATCCTAACAAGTTCTTTAACCTCCCTGTACCTCAGTTCTGTAAAATGAAGCTTGTTCCATTGCAAATTTGTGAGGATTAAGTTTGAATATGCACATGTAGGTGGGTGGGCAGATAGAAGATAGATAAAATTAGGTGTCCCTCAACTAATAGGTTTCTTCTCTTACCTCTCCAGCATCAGGACTAAAACAATTAAGAACACAAAGTCATATTCTATTGGACCAATTAAATATCAGTAAGCTTAAACTGGCAAGTTCCTTTATTCTAATTTTTAAAAATGTGTTTTATTTAAACACACACACACACACACACACACACACACACACTCACACACTCACTCTGCCTATTTTAACTGAAACCTCAAATGATTTACTCTTACTTTATGTACTGACACCATCCCAATTGAATAATCCTTTAATTCCTAAACATTCAGACTTTATTCCTCAAGAGTTCTGTGGAAGAGTAATTATCAGTACACAGGAGAACGATCTACTCTTGTTATGAAGCAAGTATCTGTAAGGAACTGAGTTGCAGCCAGAAAGGTGATTCCAAAATTTCCCAATGCTTCCAGCTAAGGCCTTCAGATTTTATTTGAAAGAGATTTGCAGAATATCAAATACACTTTTATTCAAGTGGAAGTAAAAAGCACATTCCTAAACCAAATGCATACATGGCATGTTTATACATTCTGGTATTTAAGGATTACCTCATCCTCTGTTTCATAATCCCCGGAGGTGACTATTAGTTTCTATACATGAGTATACACATTCCTTGACAGGAAAAAAACATGCATTTTCATTTGATTTTACATTTAGATTCCTACCTTGCCCTGATTAGATCATATGCTTGCTGATGGCTAAGAGGTAAAATATACTGGTAGAACTATCATAGAGGTTAGCCATAAAATGCTTATAGGACAAGCAATACATTTTTATATATTTGTTGAGGATCCCTCATGAATATTATAACATCTGAACTATGAAGGCCTCAACTGCTGGAATGACAACTAGAATTTTAAATAACACTTGTCTTATTTATAAAATATTATGAAACTTAAGATGGAAAAATAATAAAATGCTTTGACATCATCTAAAGAATCATAAACTGTTGCTAGGTGTTATGATGGTGACCCTGAACTCTGGACCCAATATCTGTGATCACTTTTATCAATCAAGAAAATCATGTTCTTTTATATGACCTATAGACTCTAGTAAAATAAAAATAAAAATGTGATAATGAATAAGTATACATAATGCCCTCACTCTTCAAATATTGTGCTAGAATTATGAGGGGATATTGAGGGTAGAAATCCAAATAGATAAGAAAACAATCTAATTGGTTAAAATTTTACCAGGAACAAAATTACCAACTCTCTTGAAATATTCTCCCTAGAGATATTACATAAGAACAGCAATATCTTTGTTGGAAGGATGAGCTCTCTACTTTATGAAGCTCTCTGATCTTTTAGTATATGTTCTTTATGTTTTGCCCATCAAAAGCAGGACCGAGCATTTTGCTGGCCTTCAATGGAAGTATATAAAATATTTCTAAACTTAAACATGCAGAGTAGATGCTGAATGAATGTAGCTATAACACCACTAGGAGTTCTTATCTCTGTTAGTAGGCTGTGGATGCAAAACAAGGAAGCTAAGAATTTGGGCATCACTTGAAAATGTTTAGCTGCCTGTCATAAATTCAAGGGAGACAGAATCGTTCATACTCATGAGTAAACCGGATGTAGAAATCCAATTTTTTTAAAGGAAGATGCTTTACTTTGGGGAAAAAAGACACCAGAACAGTGACATCAAGTAGGGATGGCATACCTGCTGGTGAAAAGCTTAAAACTAGGAAACCATCATTTGAAGGCGCTTAAGAGAGTGGAGAAATCAACAGGAATCCAATTGTTGTGGCTAGAAACAAATAGGAATTAGGGTCCCCCCCAAAAAAGCAGGCCTAATGGTCTGTTTTGGAGAGAAGTTGGGTGGAGAACAGCAGAAAAAAACTAAATGAGCTACTTTCCAAATGCTGATACGTTTTAACATTGGTGTAATTACAGTATCTTAGGGAAGCTGAGAACAATACATACCAATTTCAAGAAAAATGTTTATAGGCCATATTAAAATAAAAATAGCTTAAATGAATTCCTTAAATAAAGTATACATAGTTACTTACAACACCTATTATATTAAAGAATGCCATGAGAAAACAGCACTGCATTCACCATGTCACTCCTCAGGCTAGATTCTTCTGCAATCAAAAAGATTGGGACTATATATTAATGATTTCATATACAAATAATCAACAATTGTCCCTCCAATATTTTGATGTTGAGTAAAGCCTGAAATAAGGCAGTAAATTTTTTCCACTTGAGTTATATCAGATTCTGATCTGGTGTAGATATTCTGATGATGAAAAAGACTTGAACTCCTATACTCAATGGCTTCTCTTGGGTATGGATTCTTTGATGTTGAATGAAGACTGAAATATGACTGAATCTTCACACACACATACATTTATTACATTCATAGGCTTTCTGCATGGAATGAATTTGATGCTGAAAAGGTTATTTTCTTTGACTGAGGCTTTTTCACATTCTTTACAGTGATGGGCTTTTATTCCTGTATGAATTCTCCAATGATGACTAAGTTATGAACATAACATGAAGCATTTACCACATTCAATATATTTGTAGGTTTTCTCTGGTATGGGTTTGCAGGCATCAATTAAAAGTTTAAAACTGATAGCTTTCCTACATTCATCACATTCAGAGGATTTCTCTCTGGGGTGGATTCTCCAATGATGAAAAGGTTGAGCTGACTGAAGATTTTATCACATTCAGTACTCACAATTTTTTCCTGGTGTGAACTCTCAGATATTGAATGAGGCCTGAACTTGACTATATGTCTTCCCATGTTCATTACATTCATAAGGTTTCTCTTTGGTATGAATTCTTTGATGTTGAACAAGTTGTGCTCTCTGAATGAGGTTATTTTCCCATGCATCACAATCAAAGGCTTCTTCTCTGGTGAGGACTTCTTGCTGCAGTCTTACAAGATCTGAGCTATGATTAAAACTTTCCTCATAATCATTATACTCAGAGGATTTCTCTTTCCTGTGAATTTTGTGATGCTGAATAAGGCATGAGGTTTGACTGAAAGCTTTCCCACATTCGTTACATTCATGTGGTTTCTCTCCTGTGTGAATTCTTTGATGTCGAATAAGATGGGAATTCAATCTGAAGTCTTTTCCACATTCAGTACATGTATAGGGCTTTTCTCTGAGACTAGCTCCTTGATGTTTAGTAAAGGTCATCCCACATTCATATTCATAGGCTTTCTCTTCACAGTGAACCTTCTGATGTTCGACTAGGAATGAGGTATGGTAGAAGTCACTGCCACATACATTACACTTACAGGGCATCTCTCTGTGAATTCTCTGATGCTGAGTAAGATGTACACTACGACTGAATACTCTTTCACAATTGCTACATTTATAAGATTTTGCTTTAGTATGAATCCTCTTATGTTTCATTATGCCTGAGCTCTGAGTAGAGGATTTATCAGGTAATTCACAGGACTTCTCAGACACTTCACATTTGTAGGATTTTTCTCTAGTGTGTATTCTTTTATGTCGACTAAGACTTGAGCTCTGACTGAAAGATTTTTCACATTCTTTACATTTGTAGGGTTTCTCTTTAGTATGAATTCTCTGATGTCTAGAAAGCGCTGAGCTCTGATGGAAGATTTTCTCACATGCATCACATTTATAGGATTTCTCAGTGGTGAAAATGCTCTCACATTTATTAAGGTGGGAAAGATCCATTAAGCTTTCTTTATATTCATTACTTTGGATATCCTGTGTTAGATTTACTTGTTCATGTTTCTCAGCAGCTGAATTCTGGTTGAGGCTAATGTCATACCTATCAATGTCATCAATGTTCTGTATTCTAAGATCTCTCTGGTCTGTATCAAGAGTAGATTCCAGACTGAAGTTTTTTTCAGCTTCATTACATTCATTGTTCTCACTGGTGAAAGTTTTCTTGCTGATTGTTATTTGCCTAAACTCTTTCTCCAGGAATAAAAATTTTCTTAGTATTTCCTGAAGCCTTTCTAATCTGTCCTCAGATTTATACACTTCTCTAGTGTCAGGAACTTGGCCGGCATCCTTTTTGAGTCTTCCTACTCTCATTTTGCATGAATGTACTTCTGAAATTTTCTGCTTAGGAATCAACAGCTTGTTCTCTTCTCTGGTTCCTCCATCTGATGCAATATATAAATAGAAAATGCAAATGTAATCTGTACCCTATACTTAGAAAAAGAAAACTCAGAGAGGAAAAAGCTAATATAGTATCTATCTGGATTAGAGAAGTTTATTTACTCTGAAACATATGCACAAAATTTCAACAGCAGACATAAGGGCATGAATAGAAGTATGGTAGATTTTAAATGGTTCAGAATGTGGTAGAAATAGAAGGTACTTTCAGCAGAGTAAGAAAATCAATTAAGGTATTTCAAAGGAGAAAATAGAGAAATAGTTCAAACAAATTATAGACAAGCAACTTGAATAGGGACCTACTACAACTTATGGATAAGGGACAAAATAAATGCAAAGAGTTCATCAAAACTGAAGGGAAGCCCTGGCCAGTGTGGCTAAGTTGGTTTGGCATCCCATGCACCAAAAGGTTGCCAGTTCCATTCACCAGTCAGGTACATGCCCAAGTTGCCGGCTTGATCCCCAGTAGGGGGTGTGCATAAGGCAGCTGATCAATGTTTTGCTCTGACATGGATATTTTGCTATCTCCTTTTTCTCTAAAAATTAATTTAAAAAAAAACTGAAAAGGAAAGAATTATCCATTCTGGGATACAGAGGAGCTCTCCATTCTGACTGCCAAAGTAGCTACAACTTGGCTCAACAACAGGACTAATTCCATCTGATTGATTCTGCCTTACTCACCTGAGTAGTCATCTCTTAAGACTCCTCTATTCTTAGTTTCCAAATCAAAGACCTGTAGATCTTGTTCCAGCTGAGATATCCCATCAGGCTTGAAAATTGGAAATCCTGCTCATAGAGAAGGAAATGGGATGTGGCAATTTGTCCCCAGATACCATACCAGCCACTTTTTCTCTTAACTTTTGGTTAATAGAAAAAGTAAATTCTTAGAAACACTAGGAAGGCTTGGAGTTTGAAAGTGGCCAAGATCCTCTATATGGAACTCCTATTGGTGCTCTATAAAGAAGTATGTCAAGGAACAAGTTTATGACTTTTGGGAGCAAAGGTATTCACTTAAACATTACTCAAACACCGGAATTTGTGCATGGGATAATTTCATAGAAATTATCATTAGCACTCCTCACCAGTTGCCTCTAGATCAATCTTATATTAAACCTGGTCAAAATTGAGGTAATTAAAGTATAATAACCTAAAGAAAAGTGGATATTTAAGCATCTGTTGTATGTGACATGAACACAGCAATAGAATCAGTAAAGAGTAAATATTCTTATGATAACCCTTAAAAAACAATTCATTTCAATTCAAACAATGTAACAAAGAATAATATGACACATTCTCTCCCATTAGTAGCTTACACCCTTATTTATTAAACAAACATTTATGGGATGCCCTCTCTATTCAAAGTATGTCAGGGATAAAGGGCTCAAGCTAATAAGGCCCATTCTCTCAAGGACCTTATACTTTTAACTGCAGAGACAGCATAAACAAATAATTATAATATATAGTGAGGAAAGTGCAATAAAAAATGCATCTTCACATAAAATGGTCTTTCCCTGGCTTGCATAATGGACTGCTAGGATCTAAACTCTTTTAAAGTGAAAGTAAGAGGCAGTCTGCTTCTGAAGGGCCAGAACTATTATAGTATCAAAGGGGCATTTTTTTTTTTCTTCATGTTTTCAACCCAGAAAGCTTCTAGTAGCACACATACAAGATCTTAGTTCAAGCTTCTCATCTCCAAAAGCCTTTCTCTCCACTTACTGAATGTCTACAAAATTTATTTGTTCCTCTTATCCTGATATGTCACTATATAATGGAATTTATAGAATTTTTACTTGGTTTCAGGTATTATCATCCCTACCTGATTGCAGGGATCATGTAGCTTGTGTCTTGCAGGGACCGTGTAGCTTGTATTTTGTATTTCTTTTGATTCATTTACTTAAAAGCTACTCATTGAGTGCCAATTTTGTGTCCAAATATCAACATATAACAAATAGCCAATGTTTTTAAAAGGGCATTGGGCTTGGAAAATATAAACAAACAGCTGCCCTCTTGAGATTCTGTGTGAAAGTCTGAAGAGCAGAGTGATCAGAAAAAAAAAGATATAAATGTCTTTTATTTACTGTGTTTCTGAGTTCCTGCTGGGCATTAATAGAGTTCTTTTGGACATATATTTAGTAAGGTCCCCTATGTCAAATGAAATAGTTTTGCAAGTTAAAAAAAGTTACTGTGGCACTGTGGCAAGAAGCAGCAACTCTTCTGTTTAGAATTCTCATAACATAATTTGCAACTTCTACTTTTGAGATATTTATTAAGATATTTCTAAGTATTTGACAACTGAAATTTTGGTTCTTTATAGCTACACTTAAGTCACAAATGTACAACAAAAAAAGATCATCTAAATGTGGAATGAGAGGTTTGATTTTGGACTTCTGTTTAAGGTAATGTAGAAAGATATAAAATGCTTAACAGGCAATTAGATATACAAGACTGAAGTTCAGAAGAAAACAGAGTTCATGATATGGACTTAAAGTCACCTATATCATCAAAATATTAAGCTATGGTTTACTAAGCAGGTGGTAGGTACAAAGTACTATACCATGAGCTGTACAAACTTGCATTCACTTAATACTGACCATACCTTTATGAGGTAGTCACTATTATTACACCCATTTAAAAATAGAAAAACTAAGATTCAAAGAGGTTAATTAACTTGTCCATAAGTGGTTAAGCTAGGACATAACCCTAGTCTTATTTTAGAACCTGTCTTTTAAATAATCTACTAGTAAAAAAATTATTGTGAATGAAATCCATTCCTTCCTCCAAAATATGTATAGAAAGAGAATAGAATACCAATATGTTGATAATGGAATAAATAGTAAACATAATAAAAAAATAGAAATAGTGATTGGAGAAACAGGATCCAAAAGATTTAGAATCATGAATGTTTTCATTAAAAGGGATCTAAGAGATCTTTAGTGCCAAAAAATAAATAAATAAATAAAAACTATAATAAAAATCCAAACTCTAGGCATAGTCAGAGCAATATTCAATTTGAGGAAATTGCACTTGTAAATAAGTAATTTGAACACTCTCATATCACTTGTCCTTTTCAAACAAGCATTTGAGTAATTACCATGAGCCAGGTACTTATAAACATAATCTAACTTAATCCTTGGCACAAACCAAAAGGGAGACACTATTTTTCACGTTTTATAGGTGAAGAAAATGAGTGTGAGTTTAAATATTTTCTCGGTGTATCACAGCTGGTAACTGGAACCCAAGTTTAATTCCAGAGTTTATATTCTTTCTCCTCTACCACACTAAGGGTCTTAGAAAGCATTAAGACAGGTTTTCTTGCCATTGGTCTGCTTTTCCTGCCCTGGATGGGTAGCTCCGAGTGTGGTCCAGATATTTCAAGCTTGCAAGTTCAATCTCCAGTCAGGGTACATAGAAGATGTAAGCAATGAATGCATAAATAAGTGGAACAACAAATCAATGTTTCTCTTGCTCTCTCTCTCTTGCTCTCTCTCTCTCTTCCCCCTTTTGTTCTCTAAAATTAATAAAAATAAATGCCTTTTCCTAAATTTAAGTCAAATTCTGTGCTCATAAAAATAGCATTTGCTTAGATTTCTTTTGTAGCTCAAGCCTCTAATATAAATTTTTTTTAAATTTTTGCCTGGCTGGTGTGGCTCAGTGGTTGAGCACTGACCTATGAACCAGGAGGTCACGGTTTGATTCTTGGTCAGGGCACATGCCCAGGTTGTGGGCTCAATCTCTTCCTCTCTGAAATCAATAAAAATATATTTTAGAAAAATAAAATAACTTCATTTTTTGTTAAAATCTTTTAATTTTTAAATTTAAACCATGACCATTTCCTACTTCAATTTATTTTTACTTAATCTGTGTGTTTTTTTAAGTAACATTTAAAATATACCTCAGAATTAAAAGGTTAAAAGATAAAGCAAAAAAATAAAATATACCTCATTATTTGGTTTGCTGCCTAAGATTTAGCCATTGGGAAGCTTCATGCCTTTCTTCCTGATCCTTAACAAATACACAAATAAAATCTCTCCTTAGCAATATTGTTCTTGCATATCTTCTATAATAATAAAAGTTTAATATGCTCATTAGACCAGACATCCTTCCAGACGACCTTCCGGACAAAGCCAGAGGAAAGCCCGAGTCCTAGGTGCCAGAGGAAAGCTGGTGCTGGCAGCCATGGAAGGCAGCCTAATCTTGCAAGAATTTCGTGAATCGGGCCTCTAGTATACTTATAATGAAATATATCACTAGGTAATTTTACATCTTGAATGTGTCCTTTCAGTTCCCAAACTATACAAACTTATGCCTATCCAATTTATTATAGCCATTTTTCATTGTCAACGGAGTACAGAGCCATAAAAATATAAAAAACACCATATGTGGTTAGACTAATTGCTTTAAGACACAAAATAGTGAAAAAGAGCATGGGTTTTGCCTTAACTGGTTTGGCTCAGTGGATAGAGCATCAGCCTGTGGACTGAAGGGTCCCAGGTCTGATTCAGGTCAAGAGCATGTACCTTGGTTACGGCGCATCCCAGTAGGGAGTGTGCAAGAGGCAGCTGAATCAATGTTTCTCTCTCATCAATGTTTCTATCTCTCTATCCCTCTCCTTTCCTCTCTGTAAAAAATCAATAAAATATATATATATTTTAAAAGAGCATGGGTTTTATAGTCGATTTTGAATTTTCAAATTACGTGAATTACCAATTTCTCTGAATCAGCTTCCGCAGGTATAAAATAGAGTAATACCTGCTCACAGGGTTACAGTAAGGATTAAATTATATATATAATCTAGGAACATATCGGTTGCTCAAGAAATAGTATATAGCCAAAACCGGTTTGGCTCAGTAGATAGAGCATCGGCCTGTAGACTCAAGGGTCCCACGTTCCATTCCAGATCAAAGGCATGTACCTTGGTTGCGGGCACATCCCCAGTGGGAGGTGTGCAGAAGGCGGCTGGTTGATGTTTCTCTCTCATCAATGTTTCTAACTCTCTATCCCTCTCCCTTCCTCTCTGTAAAAAATTAATAAAATATATTTTTTTAAAAGTTAGGGGATATGTGCCAAACATTCCTGATAAACTCACTTATCATGAACCAGCATTCTGATAAACATGTTTCTAATGCTATCATCTAATCAAGCACCCAGCACTCTGTCCCACTTGCAATGCAATCCAGGCCTCTTTCCCAGTCTTATGTCCAGTATTTAATTTTAAACACATATAACTTTCCTTTGGGTATGACCCTCAGGCCAGTAATTCATACATTGTTAATAGAGTATGCTTCTTTTTAGATTTGGTAATAAAAATTATGATTTTATAAACTTTTTCACTCTTTACTCAGCTGTTCATACTCTATATTTATTTTTGTTGTTTATTTGTTTATGTTAATACTCAAAGGAGGATATTTTTCCATTGATCGTTTAAAGAGAATGAAAAAGAGAGGGAAAGACAGAGAGAAACAATTATGTGAGAGAAACACTGGTTGTCTCCCATATGCACCCCGACGAGGGTTTGGGCCAGGGAGGAGCCTGCAACCAAGGTACATGCCCTTGATGGGAATCAAACCCGGGACCTTTAATCTGCAAGCCAATGTTCTACCTATTGAGCCAAACCAGAGAGGGCCATACTCTTTTATTTACTACAATATAGTCAAAGCACTTAACCAAAGGACCAAAGTTCTGATGTCCGTGACAAATACACCTCAGAGCTACTGCAATGGGAAAAAAGATGTGTGGCTGCTAAGTCAGGGACTGAATTATAAAAGTCCTTATTTTATAATATCAACATTAAGCTAAGTTAATTAAGTGTATAACTTTAAAATTCACATGGAATTTGCTGAACCCACAAATATGAAAGGTCTTCCTAAGAACAATAGAAAATAATTACTAAGGAGATGCTCCTATCACAAGAGCAAATTGAATATGAGGATTTCTTGTGTGCATGTGTGCCCAGAATGTGTATAAATGTGCATGTGTGTCCTGTGTATATGAAGAGATGTGAGAAAACAGAACGAAATTCAGTTAACTAGCATGCTGTGCTTTTAGGCTGATTAAGCTGCTAAGAAGTTGCTTTACTCCAAAAAGTAGACAGGTGAACTGTTGGAAATTATATTATTAGATAAAATTTATAGTATCTTGTAATTACATATCACTTTACAGTATACAAAATTGTTAAATATACATTCAATTTGATGCCCTGAAATAAAGAAATTGAACTCTCTTGCCTTCCCATTTACCCTTCACCAAGGACAGAGCTAAGGAACACTTAATCAGAAAAGGTCATGTATATGTATCAATCTTGTTTAGCAACAAATAATAAAGGGGGCAAAGTCAGGATCTTGGAGGCGGCCACAGGGACTCAAAAGAAGAAGACTAGAATGTTAAATATAAAGAAAGCTCGGGGTCACAAGAGAGTTAAGCATCAGAAGGAGCAGGTCCTGTTCACTACAGAAAAGGAGGGGCGCACAACAAACGTTCCACATTCTAAAATAAAATGAAAACATCAGAACTGAAGAGCTGGAGTTGAACTTGGTGGTTTCTCAGAACACAAGTAGATGACCACCAACCACGGCTTCTGAATGAACTCAAAATTCAGGATACAAAATGCATCTGGTGGCAGCGGAGTTTCCTTGGCCCTTTAGAAATTTAACAAAGGTCTTTTCAGGAGCTGCAATTTTACATAGTGGTGGCATCGTGGGAGCATCTATTCCATCAATCAAGTGTAATATCTTATAATTGTGGAAAAGTAGTTTCCGAGCGGGGATGAGCAATATCGATGGGAAGCCGATACTTGGGCCATCTCTTGGAGATTCCTGCTGAAAGGACTGCAAGTGTTTCTCCAGAGAAAGCACTTGCCTGGGTATGACTCAGGGCCGGGCAGGAATTCACACTATGAATCCGGGTGGTGGGAAGACGGAGAAGTATGCCTACAAAGATCAAAGAGCCACGAATGGAAAACACGCTAAAACCTTCCCAGTGGGCAGGCTGCCTCCCCAGAGAAGAAGACCTCTTTAATCCTAAGTGTAGTCAAGGAGACAAAGCAACAACCCTAGATGCCATCAGCATAGGCAAAGCAAAATGAGAGAAAAGAAAAACCTTCATTAAATTCACACATAAATAAAAAAGAACAAAAGCAAAAGGTAACAAAAACAACAACAAAAAAAGCCCTTGCCAGTGTGGCTCAATGGATAGAGTGTCGGCCTGCAGACTAAAGGGTCCCAGGTTCGATTCTGGCCAAGGGCACATGCCTGGGTTGTAGGCTCTATCCCCAATGGGGGGGGGGGGTGTGTGTGTGCAGGAGGCAGCCGATCAATGATACTCTCTCATTATTGATGTTTCCATCTCTCTCTCCGTCTTCCTTCCTCTCTGCAATCAATAAATACTTTTTTTAAAAAATAAAATAAATAATAAAAATAAAAAATAGAATAAAATAAAAAATAAATTAAAAAAAGGGAGAGGGAGAGAGGAAAGGAGCAATGCTTACATCAAGGGGGCTATCAACAACCCCCCACTGATAAAAATGTTTCTCCACAGCACCACAGGTTACCTACCTAATCTGGGCAGCCTACTATATACCACCCAAATGACAAAGCAGAGATTGGTTTAAATCTGAGACTTCTGCTGCTAGGAATGAGGTTATTTAGGATTACCATCTGGGTGATTCACTGAAACGTATGCACAGTGAGTCATGCCTTTAAATGAAGTCTCTCAAATTCTGCCTGTTTGAAGATGAATTTAGTAATCTCTCTTGTAAAAGATTACTCAACAAGAAGGATTTAAGCTTATCTTTAAAAAAGGCATTCTTCCCCAAAACCGGTTTGACTCAGTGGATAGAGCCTCGGCCTGCGGACTGAAAGGTCTCAGGTTCGATTCTGGTCAAGGGCATGTACCTTGGTTGCGGGCACAACACCAGTAGGGGGTGGTGTGCAAGAGGCAGCTGATCGATGATTCTCTCTCATCGATGTTTCTAACTCTCTATCCCTCTCTCTTCCTCTCTGTAAGAAATCAATAAAAATATATTAAAAAAAAAAAAAAAAAAAAGGCATTCTTCTTCCAAAGAAAATGGGAAACTCAGATACAAAGGAACTGACTTACCAGGAAAGAAAGTGTCTCATTGTAGGTTGGGAAGCCCTACAGTCTCTCTCATATAAAATAAAAATTAAATTAAAATAAAATAAAATAGCGAAGGTGAAAACTTAGGCAAAGCACAAGCAAGCTTCCCTTTTCTAACAGGGAACAGATACCCCATAAAAGCAGGAACCATTAACTCAGAATAAGGAGTAGAACGTCTCATCTAGAAATCCCCAAAGGAAAACCACTCCCAGAGGAGATGACCTTAAAGATAGAGGATCCAGAGGTTCTTAGACCTGGAATCTGAGTCAAACTCTATTTTCTCAGAGACCTCACACCTACTCAGTAAGGAAATCCCAATAGGTCAACTGAATGAATAAAAAGAAGTCCTTACCCAGTGAGACCACGTTCCCATAATTCTCTAACATCACTTCTCTGTAGAGATCCCTCTGAACAGGGTCCAGGCATCCCCATTCCTCTCGAGTAAGGTGCACAGCCACATCATCGAATGTCACAAACTCCTGAAATAATACAGCCTGGCTGCTCTTGGGAATAAGGCCACTATAGCATCATGGCCAGAGACTGAAGGAGATGATATAGAGACTCCAGTGTGTATTTGTCAGGGAGGAGTGAGAACGGATTAGAATCTAGAGAATAAATCCCATAACCCTTTAACAATAAGCCCCCATCAAAACCCTAGGGAGAAAGAAGAAACATTGTTTTCTGGTGTTGTTGAGAAGCTGGGAAGATGGTTTGTGTGGCATCCAGGTCTCTGAAGAGGATCAGTTCTGAAACCAGAGTCTGTTACTAAAAAAATTCTAGGCAAGGTTTATGGATGGGGTGAGGGAAGGGCCACACTCAATAAGCAGCAACAATCCCTGAGGAAAAGAAGGTTCCTCAGCTCACCTGGTACCTGGCTGTCAGGAGTGCAGTTGCCTGGTCTCCTGGGCTTCCCTCGTGGGGAAGAGCAGGCACCTGGGGAACAGGTGGAGCTAAGGGAGGAGAAAGGAGCCAAGAGTGAGAGCAACCCTTGCCCAGGGCTCCCTTACAGAAGAGAGCCAGCAGGACCCTTCTTCACATCAACATTCTAGTAGAACCAATTGACATTTGTCAGGTATTGAGTGTGTCTACTCTGCTCCTTCTCAGCACTTGGATGTCCTACTACAAAAGTTTAGACCCATGATTCAGGATATTAAGCAATATACCCGTTTTGCAAATGGGCAAAGCAAAGCAAAAGAACTTACAGCGACTTGTCAAGAGCCACAGTTACCTAATAGATTTCTGACCCTTTCCCAGACACTGTTCTATAATCACTAAGCCTTTATCTTGTGAATGGGCACTATCTCTGCAACTAGTGTGCAAAGCAGCTAAGAAAAAGGAATGGCCATTTGTTTCCTCACAATCCTATCCACACTCCCACAATGCCCCACAGCACTCTGCATTCCTAGTGTTGCTGACACACAGTAGTTCACTGCAGTTGGCTACAAGTTTTCTGAGATAAGATAACAGGACAAAGGAAGTACAGGACAGATCAACCTACCTATGTAATACATAAAAATGTTATTGTATAATCCATATAAGACACGTAGACATTCATACGGGCTCAACCACGGAATTAAACGGGTCCTTTCTTGACCACAATTAAGTTAGTCACAAACACTGCAGTTGCAACAGAATGGCCTGAGGCAAAGCAGGGAAAGGTCATCCAGGAGGGAAGATACTAAGTGAAGGGGAGAGGGGGAGGGATAGCCCTAAGCCTAAGAGGAAATGAAAGCCAAGCAAGGGTTGTGAGATGTGGCAAAAAACCGGCACATCTTAGAAATGACTGTGGATGTGGCCAATGGGATGATTGTATCATCAAAAAGCAGCTGGAGCAGAGTGACTACGATTCTGCCTATTAAGGAAAGACAGGCTGTCCTTAACAGAGGGGCCCAAGCCCAGGACTGAACTGAGGCACACGAGCCCCTCCCTTCCAGGCCTCCCTCTAAGGGACCATCTTCTTATCGGAGCCCCTGGCCTCTCTCATACCAGGCCCAGAAGCCCCTCTACAGTCCCCTTCTCCTGGATGCAGGAGCTCTCTCTGCCTTACCCCCAGTGAGTCCCTGTTCCATGTCGGTGTCCTGCAGGAACTGAGGCTCTGGGGACAGACCCTCAGACGGGGTCTCCAAAGACTGAAATCGGACCCTTGGTGATCCTGCTGCTTCCTGGACAGATATTTCCTCCATCCCTGTTCTGGAGGGCAATGACCATCACTGTGGGGTGAGATTAGGAGAAATTATTTCAATAAGTCAAAAACAGCCCGTGATTTCATATCCTGAGCACTTAGCAAAAGTACCTTAGACACCATCGATCCTCAATTAAAAATAGTTGATAATGATCAAGCACCTAAATGAAACAATGAATGTTGTGGCATTTCCAAAAAAGAAAAAAGAAAAAAATCAAGAAAGTACCATGTAATACAGTAAAGATTTGTGAGGAAAAGTTTAAAATAGCTGAGATTTACAAATTTCTTTCAAGGCTCGAGTCTGTGCCCAGAGATATAGGCTACTTAGGATTACTCTTTTTTTTTTTTTTTTTTTAAGAGTAGGCCCCTTAGTAAACACTCCGTCAGCCCATTTTCAATTACCCTATAGTCTTGGCTCATAACAAAAACGCCACTTTGGGGATGAGACCCTTCGCCGACTCGGACTGGGTAGGTGGGCAGGCCTCTTCCCTCAATCCTGACCGGGGCCCGGGGAGAGCCGCGGCCCAGGCGGGTTGGCCTGGTGCCCTCCAGACCCAAGGACGCGGCAGGGTCCGGCCCCCTCCCGGGAACGGGCGGTCCCCGCTCCGCAGCCCTCCGCAAGGCCCTCGCGGCGGTGGTCAGGCCTCTCCCGGCGCTGCCCTCCTCCCTCTTGGCCGCTGGGTGAAAACATGGCCCCCGAAAGGCGGGGCAGGCCCCGGTCAGCCGGCTGGACACCGGGGCCCGGCCCCCGGGTCCTGACAGCGGGCCCTCCGGCCGCGGGGCGAAGCCGGGCGGAGGGCAAACAGGCCCTCGCACCCCCGGGGGCCCGCGCGCTCCCGGGGACGGAAACCGCCGTCGGCCGGACCCGCCGCCGCCGCCGCCTGCTCCCCGGCGGGCTGAAACCTGGGGCCGCCCCTTACCGCGACCCCACCATGGCTTCCGGGGACTCACCCGAGCGCCCCGGCGGGCCAGGCTGCCGTCCTGTCGCAGACACCTTTGCTCGCGGCCCCTCGGACCTTGGGGGAGTCGCTCTACGCCGCCGGGAGGGCGGTGCTTCTCGCTGGCACTTCCGGGCGCAGAGGGCAGGGCCCCGGATGTGGGCCCGGAGGAGGCCCGCAGGTGAGGCGTGGGAACCTCGGAGCTGGCTGTGGGGCCAGCCGCCCTCCTCCCAGACCAAGCCCGCTGGCTGCCTTTGTAGCCCGAACCCCAGTCATGACTGGACTGCCCCGGCTTGGGAAGCGCCCCGCAGGCCCTCCCCTGCTCCAGCCTACCCTTGAGGCTACCTGGAGAGGAGGACCTGCTTGAATCCGCCAGTCGGGTGCCTGCACCAGGGTTCAGAATACTGGTTAAAGAGAGGGTTGAAGACCCTGAGTATAGGAGGTGCACAGGAAACCGAGGATTTGAATCTACTAAGGTTCTTGGCTGGAGTTGGGGCATGGAGCAAATAGGAGTGGAAAGAGAGAAACTGAGACTGGGAGAGAGCCACACTTCTGAGGGGAAGACTGGCCTCTGCAGAAACAGGGACAGGGAAAGCAGGGAGAACTAGGACAGGCAGGCTGGCCTGCTGAACAGAATCCCCTACCCTAAGGTCTTATGATTTCATGGATTCTCAGAGAATGTGATGTCTTGTGAAACTAAATCTGCTAGGGACTGGCAAGTGTCTTCGTGTTTCCCCGAAAATAAGACCTAGCGCATGGAAAGATAAGACATCCCCTGAAAATAAGACCTAGCGCAACTTTAGGAGAAAAGATTAATATAAGTGTCTTATTTTCGGGGAAACGGTATATATATATATATTTTTTTTTAAGTGATTTGGAAGGGATTTAGGTAGTACTGCTTTGTTTAAGCTCACAAGTCAAACGTTATCCTTTAACGCTATGTCACATCAAATTAAATAAGAACTATGGCATTGTATATCTTTTTTTAAACAACATCAGCCTCAGAGATTCTGATACACCTTTACTTTATTTCCTCCTTGAGTATCAATGGTATCAATCTCTAACAAAGAGTGATAAGAAACAATAGCTACTACTTGGCTTCTGAGCAAAATTTTCTTTCAATGATTCCTCACATGATGCAGATGGAAATAACCAACTCACAAATTTTGTGATTTTTAGGATAAACTATATAGCTTTAAAGAAAATGTATGAGCACCTTACTAATTTTTCCTTTATGCCCACCATTGCACTAGGCATGGATCAATACAAAAGAAGTAAAATATCACACTAAAATTGATACATGCTCTAAAAGTCTGATTACTCTGTCAACGCTAGCACCATTTGTGAGCTTACAGGATGCCTTATCCATTAGACATACCTTAAACTAAGGAACCTATTTTATAGTCAAGGAGGTGTGACAATGAGTGTGTAACCACAGAATTAATGGTTCTTACTCATTATTCACAGGTAAGGGGGGGTGGTCTGGCTGGTCTGCCCTGATCTGGGACAATCAGGCCAGGCCATCCAGGGGAGGGGACATGGGAGGTTGGCCAGCCTGCCCCACCCCTGATGGGGAGCGATACCAGGGGTGGGAACAGCCAGGGAGAAGGACCACAGGCAGTTGGAAGGCTGGCTCTGCCCGCTGGTCAAACTTTGGTCGAACTCCTGGTAGAGGGGGTAATTTGCATATCATCCTTTTATTATATAGGATAGCTAGCCTGAGAGAACTGTGGAAAGGCACGCATTGAAAATGAAGCTAAGTTGCTCATATCAGATGTAGCACCTTGCATAGTTGGGTATACGGTACATGCATTGATATTCACTGAACCCATTGCCTACATATATGGTATTATGTCTATAATAAGGAAGACTACATAAGTACACGAACCAAGGGGTCAAAACAGTGGTGGCACCCGGTAATCCATTTGTGGAATTTGGGTTTCCTATCTCCAAACCTAGAGTCTACTGGGTTCTGGTCCAGTTTCTCTAAAGAACATTTATTTTAGGAGATACCTTGCATCCCACTGAACTGGAAACAGAGCACCACCAGGCCACTTTGGGTTCCTGGTGCCAGTAAGTCATTAGGCAAAGAATGGAGTTATTATAAATGTCCCCAAAGTCCTTGCCGCACACACCACATAAATGGAAAAAACACCGAGTCAGCTGCATTGAATAACCTAGCTGCAATCCCTTTAACGTAAAAATAGGGGTGATGGTAGAGGGGAAAGGGCAGGTTTATACAAAGAAAAACAATGCATAATAATGTAATGGCTCTTAGAGATGACTTGAAACACTGGACAGAAATATGAGTAAGTATCTGGAGGAAAAAGTTCTGGGAATACAATGTTTTCAAGAGGATTATAGGTTAGGGAACCAGCCAATTATAAGGAGCAAAGACGTATCAAGTGGATTATTGAAGAGTCCTAGGGAAGTAGAAAGCAAAAACAATGGCAAACACAGCAAGGTCAAACCTCATATCAAACTTCATAAGGAATGGGACATTTCAGGGCATGGAAGGTTGTTCAGAATATCACGTCATTGGTAGCCTCTGCAGCAGGTGGCTGTTCCTTTTGTGGGCTTTCCATTGCTGTGCTCAAACTTGTCTTGTTCTTTTTTTTTTTTTAATATATATTTTATTGATTTTTTTACAGAGAGGAAGAGAGAGGGATAGAGAGTTAGAAACATCGATCAGCTGCCTCTTACACATCCCCTTACTGGGCATGTGCCCTCAACCAAGGTACATGCCCTTGACCGGGATCGAACCTGGGACCCTTCAGTCCGCAGGCCAACGCTCTATCCACTGAGCCAAACCAGTTTCGACATCAAATATGTCTTGGAATTTAGAGTGGTGTAACAGTCATTCAAAGTGTCAGTTACTGTTTTATAAAAGATGAAGTTTCTTGAACTACTCACGAAGTAATAGTAAAAGTCATCATTATTCTGATAACATTTTGATAGCAAAAATGCCTCACATTTGACTTACTATAATAACTCCATTATTGTTATTATGAAAACTCCCTGGAAACATTAGCCAAGCTCAGAATCTTATAACTTCTGGGATTGGAAAGAATGTCTGTTTGAAATTACTGCCCATTCAAGTGGCAATGCATAATCAAGGTACCCAGAGAAGCAATGACTTTGGTTTTGTGAAGCCATTCATTGTTTTTAATAATTATTTTTATTAAAACCATTTTTGAGCCCTAGCTGGTTTGGCTTAGTGGATAGAGTGTTGGCCTGCTGACTGAAAGATCCCTGGTTCTATTCAGTTCAAGGGCACATGGCACATGCCCAGGTTGTGGCTCAGTCCCCAGTAGGGGCCGTGCAGGAGGAAGCCGATCAATGATTCTCTCTTATCAATATTTCTTTCTTTTTTTTTCATCATTAATATTTCTATCTCTCTCTCCCCTCTCCCTTCCTCTCTGAAATCAATAAAAATATATTTTTAAAAATAAAACCATTTTTGAAGTATAATTCAAATGCCCAACCATTCATGCAAAGTATGAAAGTCAATGATATTTAGTATGTTCGCTGATGGTGCAATCATCACCACAATTAGTTGTAGAACATTCTCAAAAATAGCCATACTTAATAGCAGTCTCTTCCTATACCTACCCCAGTCCTGGGCAACCATTAATTTACTGTCTATTGACTGGTCTATTCTAGACATTTCATGTGAATGACATCACACAATAAACTTTTTTGTGTGTGTGACTGGTTTCTTTCACTTAGCATATTTTCAAGATTCATTCATGTTGGTGCATGTATCGGTACTTCATTCCTTTGTGTGACCCAATAATATTTCATCTTGTGAACATATTACATTTTGTTTATTAATTTGATGTATATTTGGGTTGTTTCTGCCTTTTTACTATTATGGATTATACAGCTATAAACATTCATGTATAAGTTTTCATTTCTCTTGGATATATATCTAAGAATGGAATTATTGGGACATATGGTAACTCTAAGTTTAACAATTTAAATGCCAGGCTATTTTCCAAAGTGGCTGCACTAGTCTGCATGTTTGCCGCTACAGTGTATTGAGGGTTCTAACTTCACATCCTTGACAACACCTATTATCTGACTTTTTTATTATCGGCATCCTAGTGGGTATAAAGTGAGCAATATGTCAGGGAAACCATGATTGACTTTACTTTGATTTTCCTCTGTTGCAGTTCTTCTGCCACAGACACACAACCACTACGTAGTAGTCTTGTTTGGTAATAACTAGAATTATTACCATTACTGCCATCAATAAGGAAAAGTAGGAGAAACGTACACCTATCAGAACAGGGTGGTACCCAGGGAAACGTAACCCCCCTTTTCCTGAGGGTTAAAGCTGAGCTGAGGGGAGAGCTTCCCTCCCCAAAGCCTAACCCTGCGATTGGGGAACACAGATGCAAAGTCCTCCCGCATTCCTAGAGAGAACTCGAAGCAGAAGCGCAGCCCAGTCCCGGAAGGCGGGTGTTGACGCGCTTCCGGCTTCTGTGACTACACAAACAAACGCACCAGCCTGGGTTTGGGGGGCAGAGTGGTTGGGGGCAATTTTCCGCTGCTTTTCGATTTCCCCAGTTATCTCCCTTTTGTATTCCAGCAACCCCAGAGTGCTTCGGGGTTCACGGGGAGACGTGGGTCAGACGGGGGAGGACAGGCAGGACCGAAGTGGATGTGTACGGGTCTTGCGTGATCCGACCCCACGACCGACCTGTGGAGGAGGGTCCACGTCCCTATCCCGCATCCCAGCCTCGGTGGTGGGAAGCGCCGCCATCTCCACGGCCCTGGATCTAAGCAGAAATGTTCGTTTCCGGTCTGGGATGAGCTGTTTTGGGACCGGGAAGAGGCAGTCTCATCTGGGTGTTCACCCCAAGGGGTGGAGTGCAAAAATAACCCTAGTTTAATTTTTGTGCTTCCCATGGATCCATTCCACGTGCATGTCCTTCTGATGAGAACTTTTCCCCTAGATTTCTCGGGACCCCAAGATATAAAATGGGGAAGACCCTTGAGGCTACCGAGCTCCATAGGTTTTTTTGTTGTTGTTTTAATGGTGGACAAGTTTAAGCCTCCTAAGTGTTTGCAGATCATCTGCTCACCCCGAAACCCATTACCACTAATGGTGGTGATTAAAGAGTGTTTGAAGCCTAGTGAAAAAAGCGACTTAGATGCAGTAAGAAAAGATACACATTTCACCATTTCCTTTAAGTTTATGAACTTTCTGAATTAAAAAAAAAATCATTTTAGACATTAATTTGATTTTTCAGTTGTGGTACCTGAGCTTGACTTGTAGTGAGTACTGAAAGGAGTTTGTGGCAGGGTAGTGGAATGTGGATTAGGAAGCAGCTCCTCACCACTGAGAAAGAAGTAAGGAGCTGATGGGCAAGCTTAGCCTCCTGGGGGAAAGGTGCAAGTCACAGATTTTGAGAACTAGCACCTGATATCTGTTTCTAATTGTTCCTTCGGCAGAGAAAGGACCCCAAGCTAATGACCTTACTTAGTTGGCTGTTCCTTTTTTCCCCCCTGATTTTTTAAATTAAATTATTATCTGTGTACATATCTTACCATTGCCCCTCCCCCCCCGCCCCCATACATACCCTCCCTCCCCAGGCTATTACTTTTGTAAAATCAACACAAATTTTTGATAGACTCAGCCCCAGGCTTCTTCTCTGCGCCAGTACCTTAGCAAACATTTCTGAAAAATTCAACCAGTATGCTTGGAGCACCTATTCACTGAGGTGATTGCAAGGCATATTGTACTGTTCAGTTTCTTTTTGCCTTCGGTACTTTCTAACATTTTATGTTAGAAAGGATCGGGAAATAGCATCTTGAACAAACAAATCCTGCTCTAACTTGTCAAACTTGAGCAAACAAAATATGTGACCTTAATATTTTTCCCTTTCCGTTTGGAAATTTGTAAGGAATGTGATAAATGTGATGACTGCATGGAAGCAAAATATTTTTTCAATCAAAAGTTCAAATCTTAAAACTCTTACCTTTCCCTCCCTGCAACAAGGAACAAGAAAAGATAGAAGACTACAGATCAACATGGTTTCCACCTCAGAAACAAGTTTCTGGAAATCAGCTGTTTAAAATGGAAGAGGCTGCCTTAGAAGGCAAAGAACTCCCCAGCATTGAAAGGATTTCATGCAAACACTGGATAGTCAGTTGCCAGGAAATGCTTTCTCCAGTTCAACAGTTATAAGCCTTGTTACATGCACATGCTTACAAATTGAATGGGGATTCTTCCACTGGGTTTGATGCTCCCATGAGACCCATTACAATTCTAAGATTCTATAATTGTATGATTTTATCATATATTTGATCAAAAATGTTTTTCACACAGATGAGAACAATAGTTTCACCACTCTGTAATATTTTATGTTTATAAGACAGAGTATAGTTTAGTGCTTAAGATCTTAGCTTTTGCCGGGACCAGTTTGGCTCAGTGGATAGAGCGTTGGCCTGTGGACTGAAGGGTCCCGGGTTCGATTCCGGGCAAAGGCATGTACCTTGGTTGTGTGCACATCCCCAGTAAGGGGTGTGCAAAGGCAGCTGATCGATGATTCTCTCTCATTGATGTTTCTAACTCTCTATCCCTCTCTCTTCCACTCTGTGAAAAATCAATAAAATATATTTAAAAAAAAAAAAAGATCTTAGCTTTTGGAGGAAAAGTGATCTAGGTGTTTGCTTCGGCAGCACATGTACTAAAATTGGAACAATACAGAGAAGATTAGCATGGCCCCTGCACAAGGATGACATGCAAATTTGTGAAGCATTCCATATTAAAAAAAAAAAAAAAAAAAGTGATCTGGGTTCAAATGCTATTTTGCCATGGAGGGCTGTGTGATTTTTAGGCGAATGAATGAACTATTCTGAACCTGTTTTTCCCAACTATAAAATGAATGCTAATAAGTGAAACCACCTCATAATGTTGTGAAGACTGAGATGATCCACAAAAAGCATTTAGCATGTTTAAACTATGCTAAATGCTCAATAAATATTAACACCAAGCTTTACTGGTTATTATTCTCAAGTCTCATATGTGATCTTTAGCTTTGTGACTATTTGCAGGAGACAAAAATCTCCTTAATGCTCCTGAGAAGGACTTTTGACATAGTTTGCATTAAGTTAGTGGTTATTTATCCCAAGTGTGTCATTTCCTCTTTCCAAGCAATTAGTGACTTTCAGCACGAATTCCATAATCCTTTTATAATTTTTTCACCAAAGTTTACCCAAGTCAGTACATCCTTTTCCACCTGTATGCCATCCCAGTTCACCATAGTCAACGTCTCACAATTGAACCACCACCACATGCCAGGGACTACCAATACTTTGCCCACCATCAGTGAGGGAGTCTTCATTGCCCCATGGACACCCTCCACTATGGCCAACCTAGGACAGCTCACAGCACCAAATGTCTTAAATCAGGTTCCCTAAAACAGAGCCTAAAACAGGGATTCAGAACCTCATGATTGGTTAAGGGTATGCTCTTCAGGAAAAGTTTTTGCGAGAGGGAATGAAACCGATCAAGAGGGCAAGAGTCAAGCGTGGACACAGTGTCAAGGTCTAGCCTTAGCCTGATCCACCAAGAGTGGCTTGGGAAACAAACTACATTATAGTTTTCCCCTGCTGTAGGCAAGTGAACCAACCTTTTGTACCTCCATATCAGTCAGGCACTGGCTGGAGCGGGGACGGCAGGTTAACTCCTGGATACTGCAGCTCCCACCATCTGAGGACAAGAATCTAGAATCTTTGGAGAAGGGAAGAGCTTTGAGCACTTGGCAGCCTAAACTCTGGGCAGTTTAGTGGGTAGGTGTGAAGTTTGGCTAGAGGAATCTGGACAGGACACAATCAACAAGTTTAATTTGGTCTTTATTGTACGCTAGACAGTCAGTAGAAGCAGGACTTCAGCAGTGCCCAAAAGCTCTTTTCCTTTTCTCTACCAAACAAACTCAAGTTAAACCGTTTTTCCATGCCATCTTCTTTTGCCCACAACTCCTACCCAGACCATGACCTTCCTGCTCCTAATTACTGTTTACTTTCAAATCCAGCTGCAATGCAAATTGAGACTCATTCTACATGACATTATCCTGTGGGGACATCTATCTCCAGAGCAACTGGGAATTAGTATACATATTGCTTGGATGACAATTCTTTTTTCTTTTCTTTTCTTTTTAAGTATAATTTTATTGATTTCAGAGAGGAAGGGAGAGGGAGAGATAGAAACATCAATGAGAGAGAATCACCGATTGGCTGCTTTCTGCATGCCCCACCCTGGGGACCGAGCCCACAACCCCGGCATGTGCCTTTGATCAAAATTGAACCTGGGACCCTTCAGTCCACAGACCCATGCTCCATCCACTGAGCAAAACTGGCCAGGGTGGGACCACAGTTCTATGGGCATAGCTACCCTGATTCTTGTGGATAATAGAAAAGGAAAAAAAAAGAAGCCCACCATTTGGCCTTTGTTCTTTATTCCCCTAAGGTCCCGCTCACCTTCCCTCAAGATGTGACTAGCCAACAGTTTCTACTGAATTGAAAAACTTAATTCCTCTTTCTAATAGCTAATCTGATGGTAAGAGAATCAAAACAAAACCAAAAAAGTTGAGTGTGTTTCCTGGAGAAGTTGTAGATTGAATAAGATAGTAAGGAACACATACCATTTAGCCTTTCAACCCAATTTTTCCAAAATATAAATCTTTAAGTCAATTTTTTTTCAAAGGGTCTAATACTTATGATGGGAACAATGACTGGAGCCTTCTATTGGCCAGGCAATCATTTCTAGGGGAGGTTCATTGCTGAGGTACCAAAACGAGTATCATGCTGGAGTTCTCTTTCTTTACCTGTGCTCTTCCCTGAATAGATAAGCCGTCAAGGCAGAAATTACAAACAAAGCTTATTTCTACTGTATCCATGAGGCTTTCCCAGTGTCAATGTTCTGACATTCAAATGAAGAATAAGTGTTACTTGAAGGTTTTCCTTCACCCATAAAATCCAGGGGTTCTCTCTTTCTTTCTTTCTTTTTTTTTTTTACTGCCCTGACCAGGAATTGAACCATGACCTCTTGGTTCACAGGTTGACACTCAACCACTGAGCAATGCCGTCCGGGCACCATGGGTTCTCTTTTGTCTACATTCTCAACCATGAAGATGCTAATAAAAACATTTCTCCTTGGGAAAGCAAACAAATTATCTATGCCTTGTTCTCCAGTGTTCCTAAATTCTAACTGAATGATTTCAGTTATGTATCTGGAGGTTTTATGGTTGAGCTGAAGTTGCTACTACATTCATTATGAGTAGGATTTCTCTTCAGGAAAGCCCGTCTAAATTGAGTAAGAGCGGTGCTACAACAGAAACATCTATACACTTAAGGTATTTATGGAATCTGTCCTCTCATGACTTCTCAGATGTTTGAAGAGGCTACAACTCCAAGTGAAACTCACTCCACATTCTTTACATTGAAAGGGTTTTTCACCAGAATGGATTCTATGATGTTGATTAAGATGTGACTTCAGAGTGAAGCCTCTGCCACATTCATTACATTGATAGGTTTTTTGACGTTGTTTTATGTGAGAACACTGGCCACCATTTTCTCTACATAGATCAGATTTACAGGTTTTCTCTGCAGTATGAGTTCTGTAATGCTGAATAAGGTCAGAACTGTAATTAAAGGCTTTGCTACATATGTCACATTTATAAGGCTGCTCTTGTAACTCAATCTTCTTATCTTCCATCACTGTTAAGTTCCAACTATATGCTTCCTCACAAATGCCATTTTTTTCTTTTTTCTGACCCATGTGGAGCACCTGATGTTCAATGAGGCTAACATACTGGAAAAAGATTTCTCCACATTCATGACACTGATGGGTTTTCTCTCTAGAATGAAGTCTTAGGTGCCCGGCAAGGTGTGAACGCCTTCCAAAACCTTTCCCACACTCGTTACATTTAAAGGGCCTCTCCCCACTGTGCACACTCTGATGCTGAACAAGATGAGATCTTACTCTAAACGCTTTCCCACATAAGTGACAGGTATAGGGTTTTTCGCCAGTGTGGACTCTCTGATGCTGAGTTAGGTGCACACGTTGATTATAACTTTTCCCACACTCATCACACCTAAATGGTTTCTCTCCGGTGTGTATTCGCTGATGTTGGATAAGATGGGCACTCTGAATAAAGCTTTTTCCACATTCATTACATTTATGTGGTCTCTCTTCTGCGGAGGATTTTTTGTGGACATATGTGACTTCATTGAAATTTATCCTCTTTGAAGAGGGTTGTCCCACTATCTCTTTCATGGGAATTCCCTGCTTTCTATCCAACTTGCCTTCTCCAAAATCTTGAACTTGAGAAATATTTTTTTGGATTCTTCCAGATAGTTCCATGTCTGCTCCTGAAAATTCTAAAATTTTCTTCTTAACATTCAATTTTGTATTCTTACTTCTTTTGTCATTGCCTGAAAAAATAAAGAGGAAATGCAAATGTTCATCAGCTCCTTTGTAGAAGAAAAATAAGCTGTCAGAAAAAAGGAAATAACCAAATGAATATATGATGTAATAGAAGTAAAAAAGGGGATGCATAGATGTACTTGATGCAATTTAGCTATGGCCAATGTGGCTCAGTTGGTTGGAGCCTCATCCCATGAATTGAAGGGTCACGGTTTGATTCTGGTCAGGGCACATCCCTAGGCTGCAAGTTTGAACTGAATGATGTTTCTTTCTTTTTTTCTCTCTCTCTCAAATCAAAAATAAATAAGTAAATATAAAAATCAATTTAGTAATATGCATTGACAGCCATAAAAAATGTTTTTGGCCTTTCATCCGCTAATACCACTTCTGGGCATCTATTATGAGAAAACAATCCTAAATACATAAACGGAGTTATCAAAAGTGAAATTTTGTAAGTCCAACTGGGGAACAGTTGAATAAATTATGATGTCTCCACACAATAGCAGATTATCAAAAATAACAAATAGGACAGTCAAGCAACACTAGAAAATTTATGTCTAATATTTGTGTCCTATGAGTATAACTATATAAAAATAAGCTATAAGCCAAGCTGGTGTGGCTCAGTGGTTGACTGTTGACCTATGAACCAGGAGGTCATGGTTTGATTCCCATTCAGGACACATGACCAGTTTGCAGGCTCAATCCCCAGTGTGGAGCATGCAAGAGGCAGCCAATCAATGATTCTCTCTCATCAATGATGTTTCTATCTTTCTCTTCCTTTCCCTTCCTCTCTGAAATTGATTTAAAAAATAAATTTAAAAGTAAAAATAGGCTTATGAAAAAGGATAGAAGGAAATCCACTACACAGTAATAATTCTATTAGGATGGTGAGATTATGTGTGATTCCCCCCCCACCCCAATTTTTTTCCTTTAAACTTCCTATTATTTTAAAGTAAAATAACTAAATTGGAAAAAGTTGGAAAATGGGAAGAAGCAAGTAAGAGAGTCCAACTCCTCATTTACTAGACTAGAAAGTAAATAGATAATGTCTACAATTGGTGAATAAAGCAATAGCAGGATTATTTAAAACTAGAAGCCAGGTGCACGAACTTCGTGCATGGGTGCAGTCCCTAGGCCTGGCTGGCTATTGAAGCATGGCAATCTGGCGTGGAAGGGCAGGTCCCAGCTGACCTCTGGGCCCTGGAAAGCACTGGGGCCATTGGGCCCCTTGTACCCTTGTCTGTGTGAGTCACAGCACCCGAGTCCCCATGTGGAGATGTGGAGAGCACAGCTGGATGCCATGGGCTGGGGTGCAGAGTGGGTCTCTGGGCTGCCCAGCGGCACCACACAGAAGCCAGGCAAGCAGCACACTCTCTCCTGGCACAAACCCACGGGGAGCCCAACCATCCTCTGCAGTCCCAGCAACTGTGGCCTGGCTCACCCAGAAGCAGCCATGCAGGGGCGGAGCAGGCTCCTTGCGGGCGCCCAGCACCTGAGCATGGGGGGCTTCCACAACGTGTGAGTCCTGGCATCCCGGGGGAGTGAAAGCGAACTCAGAAGACACCCTACATTCTCACTGCACCTCCATCTCCACCACCCCCATCCCTAGGAAGCTGGCAAGAGGTCGCAGCGTAACCAACGCCTGCCATGTTCTGCGCCACTCTCTGGTGGTCAGTGCATGCTATAGCAAGTGGTTGAACTCCTGGTCAAATGACTGCCCGAGGGGATAATTTGCATATTAGGCTTTTATTATATAGGACTAGTGAGCTGGTGCACAGATTCATGCACATTGAAAGGAAATTAATTAGAAGGTGGCTGGCGGGGTGGGACTGGGCGAGACAGGCCGGACACACTGTGGAGCCAACCTCCCGTGGTCGCTCTTGGCCGTCCACACCTGGGGCAGCGCCATGGATCGAAGGGTGTTTGCAGAGTGAGCAGGACCCTCTGGCAGGTGGGGTCCCATTGCCTGGCCTGTGGGGATCTGGCTGAAACTGGCTCTCTGACATCTCCTGAAGGGTTTCAGATTGCAAGAGGGAGGTTCTCAGGTGACAAACCCCAGAATTGGGCTCCCTACTGTCTGGTTCCATGGTGCATCACCCAAGAACCACTGCTGCCAAGTCACTGCAGCACTCCTGTGTTAAGCATCTGCTCCCTGGTGGTCAGTGTGCATCATAGCTACCGGTCATATGGTCAGTTAGCCTTTTATAGAGAGATATGAAATTACTGGAAGAAAATTATAAAAGCAAGTACCTCTGGAGAAAGGAAAGTTGGGACAGAGGAGAGGGCATAGGGTTTTGCCTACTGATTTGACAATAAAAATATCCTATATAAAAAAGGCTAATACGCAAACAGATCCAATGGCGGAACAATGTTGCTATCATGTGCGCTGACCACCAGGGAGGCTCATTTGGAACATGGCAAGCATCAGCAGCAGACAGCAGAGTGCAGAACATGGTGGGTGTCGGCCGCAGTGGGATGGTGAAGCAGGTGAGGAGGGGCGCCATACTAAGGGGGGGGCACGGTCGTTATCATCAGGGTGAGCCTCTGGTAGTTACTGAAAACTCCTTGCTCCCAGGTACTGCAGTCCCGCCCAGCGCTCATACCCACTGCTGGAGCCACAGCTTGAACCCTCTGCCAGCACTTGGCTCCAGTCCTGATCACTCGGCACCATCAGCAGGTGCAAATGGTGGCTGTTGGCCCTGATTGCCACTGAGGGCTTCTCCACCTTTCCCTGCCCCTGAGGGGTGATCAGGGCAGTACTGGTGACGCTGGCCCTGCTCACACCCGCTGCTGGCGCCTGCCCCAATCACTCTGCACTGTCAGCAGGTGCAAGCAGGACTGGCACCATCAGTACGTGGGAGTGGTGGTGGCAGGAATGGGGCTGCTGGCAGACAGGGGACCAGGGCCACAGCGGGAGGGGCCGGAAGGGAGCGCAGAGGATGGCCTGAGACCCGCCCCTGTGCCCACCACAGCCTTGAAGCCCACAGTTCCTTTCAAGGTGCATGAATTCGTGCACTGGGCCCCTAGTCTATATAATAAAAGCCCAGCGACCAGAACGACTGGTCGCCATGACACACACTGACCATCAGGGGGAAGATGCTCAACACAGAAGCTGCCCCCTGGTGGTCAGTGCGTTCCCACAGCTGGAGTGCTGCTCGGCCAGAAGCCAGGCTCACAGCCTGCGAATGCAGTGACAGTGGTGGAGGGAGCCTCTCCTGCCTCCACGACAGTCCTAAGGAGCAGTGAGCCAAGCATTAAGGAGCGAGCAGGTGGGTGGCTAGGAGAGAGGGGTCCCAGGTCGTGAGAGGGAGCAGCCTGGGCTGAGAGCCCCACCCTCCTGCATGAATTTTGTGCATCAGGCCTCTAGTAAATACTAGACTGTAATCTTTGCCCCTTCCTGCTGTCCCCTTATCACAACTCATCTGTTCTAAGCTAATAAAAACATTTTGCCTCCATTTATTCTCCAATACAAACTCTTCACACATACATCTTTGGGACTTCTCTCTGAAGTGGCGCTTCAGGTGCTCAATCAGATGAGAGTGCCGACCAAAGTTTTTCCCACATTGGGTACATCCATAGGGCTTCTCTCCGCTGTGCACACTGTGATGCTGGACAAGGTGGGAACTCACGCGAAAGGCTTTTCCGCACACCTGACATTTATAGGGCTTCTCGCCAGTGTGGACTCGCTGATGCTGAGTAAGGTGCACACGCTGATTATAGCTTTTCCCACATTCACCACACTTAAATGGCTTTTCTCCAGTGTGGATTCGCCGATGTTGAATGAAGTTTGAGGCTTGAAGGAAAAATTTACCACAGTCATTACACTTGTGACCTCTCTCAGCATTTGTGCTTTGTTTACAGTTAACGTCTGTGATGGCACCAAGATCTCTCTTCTGAGAAGGGTTCTGCCTTGACTTCCCCACACCGCGGTTTACCTGCCACCCTTCTACCATGCTGCGAAGGTCATCAACGTCTCCAAATTCTTGACTTTGGGTAACACTTTCAGTGTTTCCTGATGTCACCCAGTGCGATTTGGCTTCATCAGAAATCTGCTTTACTATGAGTTCCATATTGTCATTCTTTGACTTGCAATCTGAAATAATAAAAGAAAAATGGAAAATTTAACTACTTCCTATAGTAGAAGAAATAAAATGACTAAGGGATATAGAATAATTATATAAACCCAACAGGCGCACATGACCATGTATACTGGTATAACATTTTTCAAAAGGAATCTGGAATTATCTATGTATTTCATCTAAAGTCTACCAGTGTGCTTGTTATATAGTGGCTCTGCTAAAAGAATCCACTCAAGCCGAAGCCGGTTTGGCTCAGTGGTAGAGTGTCGGTCTGCAGACTGAAGGGTCCCAGGTTCGATTCCAGTCAAAGGCATGTACATTGGTTGCGGGCACATCCCCGTTGGGGGGTGTGCAAAAGGCAGCTGGTCGATGTTTCTCTCTCATCGACGTTTCTAGCTTTCTATCTCTCTCCCTTCCTCTCTGTAAATAATCAATAAAATATATATAAAAAGGAAAAAAAAAAAAGAAAAAGAATCCACTCAAGCCCATCAGGTGTGGCTCAGTGGTTGAGCATCAACCTATGAACCAGGTCACGGTTTGATTCCTTGTCAGAGCACATGCCCAGTTGCGGGCTTGATCCCCAGTTTGGGATGGAGGAGGCAATCGATCAATCATTCTCTCTCATCATTGATGTATCTACCACTCTCTACCTTTCTCTCTGACATAAATAAAAATATTTTTAATAAGAAATAAAAGAATTAATTCAAAAGAAGCTAAAAGGTATAAGCTCCAAAATGTCTGCCATAGTACTAAACTTTTTATAATTGCTCCAGGCAGCAAAATAAAATATTAGTTTCCAAGATCACGACTTATTAAGAAATACCGGCCGAAACCGGCTTGGCTCAGCGGATAGAGCGTCGGTCTGTGGACTGCAAGATCCCAGGTTCGATTCCGGTCAAGGGCATATACCTTGGTTGCGGGCACATCCCCAGTAGGGAGTGTGCAGGAGGCAGCTGATCAATGTTTCTCTCTCATCGATGTTTCTAGCTCTCTATCCCTCTCTCTTCCTCTCTGTAAAAAAATCAATAAAATATATTTTAAAACAAGAACAGAACAGAAAGAAATACTGGCAAAATCTTATTTAGGATGCAAAATTCAAGAAGGGTATGACAAAGAAACAATAAAAAAGAAGAAAAACAACCAAAAATTTTTTTTAAGTAAACAGAAAGTAAAACAAATATGATTTTTTTTTTTTTAAAGGGATATAACATGTAAAATGTAGCCAAAACCGGTTTGGCTCAGTGGATAGAGCGTCAGCCTGTGGACTCAAGGGTCCCAGGTTCAATTCTGGTCAAAGGCATGTACCTTGGTTACGGGCACAATCGAACCTGGGACCTTTCAGTCCACAGGCCAACTCTCTATCCACTGAGCTAAGCCAGTTTCGGCCGGTATTTCTTAATAAGTCATGATCTTGGAAACTAATGTGCAGGAGGCAGCTGGTCGAAGTTTCTCTCTCATTGATGTTTCTAACTCTCTGTCCCTCTCCCTTCCTCTCTGTGAAAAAT